>OX346242.1:4149200-5349200 GCA_947049295.1 Ligdia adustata | reverse complement strand
GCGGGACATTGTCTTCAGTTCCGTGACACCAGTGTTAGGGACCCAGCGCCCGTCAATGTGAGGCTGGGCGATCATAATATTGGTAGGTACAATAATATCGATAATTTTTGAAAACATCGATATATCGATGAAAAGTAACTATAAATCTATGAAAATTAACGATAAATCTATGAAAATTAACGATAAATCAATGAAAAAGTCGATGAAAATTTCAATAATTCGACGAAACTGTCGATATGTCGATGAAAAAAACGATAAATCTATGAAAAGTATCGATATATCGACGAAAAGTGTCGATACATAGATAAAAAGTATCGATATATCGATAGAAGGTTTATATATAATCTGAAAAATTTCGGAGGATCATAATATTGGTAAGTACAATTACAGACGAGTATCTATCACAAGTATCAATATTTCGGTGAAATCTTCTGTATAAAAATAAAATTAAGTACAATTTATGCTGATAGTGGGATATTTTCTTTAGTTTCGTGTTACTAGTGTTCGAAACCCAGCGCCCATGCTTATGAGGCTTGGCAGACCAAAAAATAGGTACGTAGGTACTATACACCACTACTTTTTTTAAATAAACAAATTTTAACAGCGTTATCTGTTTCCGTTACTGAATACAAAATTTATCTCGTAAATTCTTAATTATTCGTCATCCGCAATCATTTAAACGAAAAGCGGAATAGACTCATAAACAATGCCCCCCCTCCACACGTCCTTCCTAAGTTTACTCGTGCGGCCGAAGATATCAAAGGACAATATAAGGATAAGAAGCGCCCGCGCCGAGAGAAACAGAATTGGATCAGGCAGTAGGAAGTATGTCACAGTCAAGGACGTACGCTGCTGTCTACCAGATTTTTTAATTATGGCGTATATCAGTAAAATGTTCGCGAATTCCCACGAGAGTGGACTTAACATCTCTGGATTTTTACTTGCGGAGTGAAATTAAACACCGTGTTTATTATGTCGAACTGGACACTGTCGAATCATCATAGACGCTTATTTATTTTAAGAAATAAGATGTAAAGCGAACTAACATTTACTAAACGGTTCGTTAGAACAACCAGTGTGAGCAACCAACCGACGTGCTAGAGTGTGTATTAACAATGGAGGTGGACATTACGATCAGTTAATAAAATACCTGTAAGTGTAAATTTTAGTATAATTGTCAATGCCCGTAAAAGCATGAAGAGAAAGTTACTATCGAAATGTTTGTTAAATCGTTGAAACATACAACTTCAGCATAAATTACAGCAGTAGTGTTTCTGGAACACAATAAGTCTTACGATGGGATCACATTATTTACAATACTTGATAGTGTTTAACCTGTCCGCTTTCGGCAGCGGTATTCGTTTGTAACACATAGGTGCATACGACGCGCACCGCGCTATAATGTTCAAATAAAACAGCTTATGTAATGTTGTAAGAGTGAAAGGGATATATGCGGGTGTAAGAGAGGTAATGCTCATTGATAGGTGACGTAATATTATTAGATCGTAGACACTATGGGTGTTTAAAATTTTTGCCAAGATATTAGATAGATAGATAGATAGACAACTATTTATTCAAAAACCAGCTTTACAATTAATAAATAACATAGACAAAATTGTAAACATATTCTTGTTTTTAAATGGCGGCCTTATCGCTTAAAGCGATCTCTTCCAGGCAACCAAGATATTTGTAATTTTAAACCTGTCATAACTGTCATAGTTGCATGGCATAAAAAAAATCACGGACAGTGTATTTAAGATGTATGTATAAGTATATATAATGTGTTAAAATTAAGTTCACTTAAAAAAAAGTAGTGGTATAATATTTTAAAAACGATATATCGATAAAACAATATCGATATATTATAGTATCGATATGTGCTGAACGAGGCTGAGAGATCATAATATTGGTAGATAAAGTATTGAATCACTCAAAAGATTATCAATATAACTACCGATGATTTTGACAGACATATCAATATTAGAATTTGATTAATTGTTAATAATAATAAGGTGCTATATTTATAAATAAGTATCATTGTTACTTAAAAAGATTAAAATACATTGACTACGATTCCTTAAATACGTAATGGATCGATATATCGATAAAAAGAGTGTCTTTAATATACTGTACGAACTGAGTATCGTTCGAAGTGTATAAGTACACTAACATATCGATATTTTTTCAGATCCCACTGTAAAAGATGGCGCGGATCCAATTGACGTAAGTTAAAAAACACACATTGTAAGTAATTTCCTAGAAATCCTTTCATTACATTGCTATGTTATGATGTACTCACCTTTTGTGCGTGTTATGTTAAAGAAATATTAGTTAAGTGTTATTAATCTACCTACTTATAAAGAAAGAGTAATTCCTGTCTTACTTGATATTAGACTGCCTAAAACTCGACGCAGATCTTAAACCGCTGAAGCTATGTTAAATGAAATTTTGAAGGTTTATTAGGGTGTAATAAAACGGATTTTTGAAAATTCAAACCCTAAGGGCCTGTCCACATCTCCATGTCACGACGTTGTCAACGTGGAACGGTGCGGTAACGTGGTACGGTACCACGTTACGTCTTTATATTTTATTTTATTTCTAGCCTTACCTTTTAGAGTATCATCGACTCTTCACTGTTTTAGTGTTTCTGATAGAATTTTTGTTCCGGGGCGTTACCCTAAATTGTAAAATATTTTTTTGTTATTGGTGTCGAGCGCTTCACTATGATGTATTTTAGGCCTACACGGTTTATTTTTTGAAAAATGTTATAGAATTCTGCATAATAAATGCTTCAAATAGACATCGTATCAGCGCAAAAATATGACTGCTTAGGAAGCCTGTAACTTTATAGTGATATAATAAAAGACAGAAAAAAATTAAACGGTAAAGCATAGTAATAATGTGTAAGCTATGTGAAAGAAAAAACACTGAAATCGGAAAACATCAAAAGGTAGAAAAGAGCCTTAAAATAATGAATGAGATGTCTTAAAATAAATATTTCAGGTAGCAATCCGCCGTTCCCATAGACACCCTAACTACTCCCCTCCATCGACTTACGACGATATAGCGCTCCTTGAGCTGGTTGCCGACGTGAAGTTCACCGCAGGCATCCGGCCTGCTTGTCTCTGGACTAACACTGACTTCGGACCGCACTCGAAAGGAGTCGCCACCGGATGGGGCGTCACTAGCAGCGACCCTAGTAAGTACGCTCGATAAATAAGGCATTGATATCGGTTAAATTATTACGTTTAAGTTCGACTCTAGTGAAAAATGACGATGAAATGTGTCGATATCGATCAAATAGATTCGTAAAAGTAGTTTAGTCGATTATAATGTATCGACACTAACTACTCCCCTCTATCGACTTACGCGACATAGCTGGCCGGGGTGTCACTAGCAGCGACTAGTAAGTATGCTCGATAAACGACTATCGGTGAGAAGTGTCGATAAAATGTATCGATGTCGATTTAATTGAGATCAATATAATACAGATATCGACATCGATTTAGTTGTTTCGTTACAGTTCGACCCTAGTGAATAGTGTCGATAAAATGTGTTAATATCGATCGTAATTATTGTATTCAACAGGTAATGTTAAAAAACTCCCGACCGACTTTGTGACAAAAACCAAACTAGTACTTAACCGATTTTGCCAATGTCCAAACAATACATTTGTTGATAAAACCTAAGAATAATAATAATTTGTTTGCAATAAGCCTGATATCGTGCTGGCAGATCGGTCCCATCGCAGAGCAGTGTTCGTCGACATCACCATCCCACATGATAAGAACCTCGTGAAGGCTGAAAAGGACAAGGTCAGCAAGTACCTTGACTTGGCTCATGAGGTTACCGCCATGTGGGATGTTGATTCGACGATCATTGTTCCGATGGTCGTTTCGGCAAACGGCCTGATGGCAAGAAGTCTCAATCAACGTCTTAAGAGGCTCTCGCTAGATGGTTGGATCAAGGGTTAGGTACAGAGGGCTGTTCTCCTCGATACAGCAAGTATTGTCAGGAGGTTTCTCTCTCTGTAGTCCCTACCACCGGTAGCTTGGGTCCTACCCCGCTGCTGGCGGCACTCTAGGTTTAGGTTTTTTATAATATTTATTGTTTTATATTCATATTGTAAAAAACTTAAATATAAGAAATAAAATGGATAGGAAAATAATAATAATAATAATATAACCTTTTCCATATTTGAAGTCATTTAAAAAACTGACAATAAAAAGTCACTAGTTAATTAATTTATAAATATATTTTTTTTTAATTTAAGGGTCTCAGCAAACGGCTAAGGAGCTACAAAAAGTGTCTTTATCATTACTGGACAACCAATACTGCGACTCGCTGCTCTTATCTATACGTAATAGAAACTGGCAAGGCTTCCGATCTACGCAGATGTGCGCAGGAGAACTGAGAGGCGGGAAGGACACTTGCCAGGTATGTCTGTCTCACTCGAACAGCAGCCCGCTGGTATGCGTCAGTCTCTGTTTAACAACAACTCATCAGTGTAATGAACAATTGTCAGGTATGTCTCTCTCACTCTAACAACAGCACACAGATGTCTGCTTGTCTCACTTTCACAACAGCAGCCCATCAGTCTAAAGAACAGTTGCCAGGTATGGCTCTCTCACTCTCTCACTCAACCTACTATAGTAGGTTCTTCTAAATAAGTGTTTTTTTATCCTGAACAGCTAGGCATTTGACCACAAGTTCGTACGGGCACGGAAGTCAGCGACACTGTAGCCCTAGATGGAGCGTGCCTAGTCTGGAATACACAGGCTCTCAAGGAAGGCTGCCGGAACACACCGTCAAGTGCTTGGCGACAGATTTTTACAACTTGAGTGTGGTAGCTAGCCAGGTAAGCGATAGGAAACGCCCATGCTATGGTTACCTCACGATGTTTATTTCCTTCGCCGGTAGCTCAGGCTATTTTTGCATGTTTCGTGGTATTCGAACCTCGTACCTTTTGCACTGCAATCGACCACACTAACCACTCGACCAACATCGCTACATTTTCTTCACAGTTAACTTATTATAAGTATGCAACAGTTTTCTTAGTTGGCAAGTCATTATCTACATAATTAACAATGTCACACAAATTAAGAATCAAATATCATAAAAGTTACAATTGACAACATTTTAAATTTACAATTGACAACATTTTAAATTTACAATTGACAACATTTTAAATTTACAATTGACAACGTTTTAAATTTACAATTGACAACATTTTAAATTTACAATTGACAACATTTTAAATTTACAATTGACAACATTTTAAATTTACAATTGACAACATTTTAAATTTACAATTGACAACATTTTAAATTTTAGACCCCCCATTTTTATTATCATAATAAAAAGACATAAAGTACTATAATTTTTTTTTATTTTATTCATGTAATAACTACGTTATTGAAAAAAAATTATATGAAAAGTTCAGCATAATGTTATTCTAATCAAAAGTTCGTAAAATAATGATATCGTTAATGGCACCATTTGCCAGCGTCAAGTTCATCAATTTTCGTGTTATAAATCAATAAAGTTTTGTCATATATCAAGTAATAAGTCGTCGTGGTCAAGTTAAAGTCATATTATGTACCCTCGTAAAGCGGTGGAGACTTTACCAGGGTTTCTATGTAGATTTCCCGCGAACACGAAAACCACGTTATTCCGTCTTTATATCGCTTGCACACACTAGTGCACATAAACAAGACATTAATGGTTAATAATCCACCAATATTACACATTAAACTTGCTGAGTCACTAGATTTTGCAATAAATACACAGACAAAGACGCCATTTTTTCAGCGAACGCGGGAAAATACCTGTATTTTTGTTGTTTTGTTTTTGTATGGTTCACAGATGACAGATATTATAATATTTTTTATTAGTGGCACATGACATTCTTTACATAAGTACATTTCTTTTCATCGCTTGTTTGTACATAACTCTGCAGAAAGTGTATATAAAAAAACTCTACAGAAAGTTTAAATAAAATATTTGAAATTTATAAATGAACTCTTCATTTTTTTAAATCATCCAATCCAAAAATGTTTATTGGCATATGTTAATAATAAGTTAATACTAAATGCAAGTCATTAATTATTTTGACCCATATAAGGTCACGTTAACATTAAAAAGTCCCCATGCCCAAACGTACCCATCAGACTAGCAGCGTTCCCCCTCTGAATGGCCAACGAGATATGTTGGGCTAAAAATTGACCGGAACGGGGATCGCGCCCACAGTTCCGCAAACGATGTCCCAGATCCGCAACAAACTTTTTCGCTTCAGAGCCCCACGGACCTGCTGTCTCAACAGCAAAAGGGATGAACTCATAGCTGGTTTCAAGAACAGAATATTTGTTGTGTTTACTCAACGCGGCTGATTCTGCTCCTGCACCCGCCTTCTTTCTTTGGGTGGCAGAAAGATGACAGGATGAAAACGTACTTACACAAGTGGCATCCCATATGAGACATCGGCCTTTCTGCCACGGAACGAGAGTGAGTCCATCCGGGCGTTTGCCATCCGACCGCGACAGGCCGGGGGGCTCCAAAACGCATGGAATGCCAGCCGTGACGAGAGCTCTCCTGACAAGCTCATTAATAGCGTGGTGCCGTGGTCTTCGACCCACACACTTCGCACAACATTATTACGAAATGGTTTTCGATCTCTTTCCAAAAATGAAATGTTGTCAATTGTAGTTTAGAATAATGACAAATAATTAATTAATATTATTGTACTGGTAACTAACTGGCCGGTTGGCGCAGATGGAAGCAACCCTGCCTTCTGCGCCGCTGGTCCCGGGTTCGATCCCCGGACAGATCAAACATTTGTGTGCATGAACATGTCTGTTTGACCTGTGTCTGGGTGTTTATAATATGTCTAAGTATGTATTTATGTATATAAGTATATATATCAGTGATCAGGTTACCATAGCACAGGCTTTGCCTAGTTTGGGACCTGAAGAACTTTGTGTGGATGTTGTCCCATATTATTATATTATATTATTATTAATATTATTATTATATTATATTATTATTATTATTATAACTAAAATTGTGTATTAAGACCTATAGTTAATTTCCTTTATTATCATAAACAAAATGACTCACTACAACAACAACAAAAAATATAGCAGAACGATTACCTATAGACTATATTTTAATATCTACAGCCTAAAAGTACAGGATCCTTAGAATATGTTTGGCACTTGATTACTAGACTTTCGAGCGTAGGACCGGAATAACGTACCACGCAGTTTGTAGGACAATATGACTGTTAAATTAAATTATATAAATTCTAACTAAGCAAAAATAAAAAAGAAACCAGCTAGTTAGTAATCATTTCTGATGACCTCGTTAGTACTCTTTGATCAAACTATAGATTATGTAGGACTAAAATTGTTTTTTTTTTTAATAATTTTAATAACTTATTTTATGATTAAGCAAAAAAGGAACAGTAATACATAAGACAACTCTTTATTAAAAACCAGCTTATACACTATTTAAAAAATAAAAAACAATACAAAAAACATGCTAGATTTCTAATGGCGGCCTTATCGCTTAAAGCGATCTCTTCCAGGCAACCATGCGCGTATAAGATATTACAAAATATTTGAGAGTAAATCGATATATTTCATGTTTTATATCTCTGTAAGCTACCACAACCCAGAGTCATATACAGTTGGCGTCTTATGACAGTCAAGCTACTCATGTAAAATTAGCTTGATAGTAATCATGTGCCAAACATGTTCTTTTTTTTTTTTCTTGTTTAGCCACCACACTCTGTGTATTGTGCCTGTTCTCAAGTTCTTCAAACATGTTCTAGGGCTCCCGGACTAAAATAATTAATAAAATATATAATTATTGACAATTTATTTTAATTCTTATTTTTTTTTCATTATTCGCAGGGTGATTCCGGCTCTCCACTTCAAGTCGCTGCCAAAGAGAATCATTGCATATTCCACGTGGTGGGTGTGACGTCATTCGGGCGGAGATGCGCTGAGAGCGGCCGCCCGGCCATTTATACACGCGTCGCTGCCTACTTGGACTGGATAGAGGGGGTAGTATGGCCTAATCAGTGAGGGGGGATTGGAAAACTTCGGGGGGTGGGGGGGTATATGAGAGAGTAAAATGTAGTGAAGATACTCGTAAATGGATGAGAAAATAAAAGGGAGAAAAATAAATACATATAAACAACAAAAATTGATTGAATTGGCTTGTAGATTGAGAATTAGAATATTTCTTTGGTGTGACGTCATTTGGCTGTAGATGTGCTGAAGACGACCTTACGGCGATTTAAACACGTGTAGATATTCTCTTGGACTGGATAGAGTGTGGCCTAATTGGAAAGATTTAGGGGGGGGGGGGGGATTATATGTATGAAAAAGGAAAATGAGAAAGTGAGAATGAGAAGACACGCGAAAATGGGTGGGATATTAAAAAGAAATAAAACAAAGGGAATGCATTTTGGGACGTTTTAAAATTCTGAGTGTATTAATAACAAGCTTTTATTTACTATTATAATATAAGATATTGTACTAGAATAGTGATTAATTATTTATTTAAGAAATAGTTAAGAAAATAAATTGTAATATAAATTCTGAAAAAGCTGTAAGAACAAATAAATGTAACTATATGACTCGAAATATGTTGTTTTATTAATCTACCCAGTTTTCGATATAGGTCTATATTAAATTTTAATAAAATCCTTTTTATTCTGTCACCAAGCACCTGATGATGTATTCCGGCACACATCCTAGAGAGCCAGTTATTGCAGTCTAGCCATGCTCCTTATGGGTTACAGTTACTCTGTCTTGATTTCAAAAAAAATCGGTGAACTGCGAGTCCGACTCGCGCACTAATCTAAAAATAGCCACCCGTGCGAAGCCGGGACAGGGCGCTAATTTAGAAACAAAAACAACACCTCACACTTAGACAAGTCAGTTTATTTTTCATTATTTATTATACATTTACAAACTAAATTAAGGGTTTGCTAACACTTTTAATGTTAGATATATTAATATCCTAAAAATTAAGATCTTATTTCTATTACGCAAGTCTTATATTTTTTTTGACTATTTTATTTATTTCATTACAATTTACTATTATTATAATACATACCCAGTTTGTTTATATTAAGTTTATATATACTTTTAAATTATATCAATTTAAAATTATATTTAATGATACGATATTTTTATAACGTGCCTCCTAATTCCATACATTTTTTACAATGCAAAAAAATATAACTTACTTACCTAAAATAAGTGAAAGTTGTTTTCAATTCGTCAGAAACTCTGTCATTAAAGAAACGTTGTCATTTTACCACCATGTCATTTTGCTAATAATTGAATGTTGGTATTATGAAACGGACTCGGAAACTTACGACAATTGAATACACACTGAGAATACCACCTAAAATACTGTACCGGTTTTGATAAAATATGGGACGTAACACAAACTTTAATAGCAGTCCCATATATATATTACTGAAACCGTTCCAGTAGCTTTTTTACATCAAAATAACATTTAACTATCTTTGGTTTTTTATTGATAATATTGAGGTAACTTCGCCTGCCGAATTGAAGCAAACTTTGACTTTTTTTTTAAGGTATAACTTTAATCAACTTATAGTAGTGAAACCTTAAACAATAAAGCATTTTTATGAAAACGCATTTATGTTCAAAAATCCAATCTAAAAGCGACTTGCCCTACTAACATAATATATTATTATATGCACAAGTTCTTATATCCAAGTTATTTTTTATCACAATCAAAACCAAAGAGATACTTAGATTAGTTTAGAATATTATTTATTATTATGGCAACACTGACCTTTATTCGGCATGCTTCTAACTTTGACAATTTTCGAATGAATAACACCATTAATTAACGAAGTTTTCATAATTTAGGGAATTAAAAATCGCACACACACGTCTAGTTTTTTACATTTGTATCAAATAGCGCCATAATTTTTATCGTTTTTATTTAAAGCAAAGAACAATAATAATGTTAAAGTACCTATTTGAGAACTGGCACAATACCCAGAAGTGTGGTGGCCAATCAAGAAAGAAGTAAATAATAATAATATCTTTGAATAGTATGAAAGCTAAAGTCTGAACGCGTGAGCGTTCTCTTACTAGTCTGTGAGTCTGATGTTCGGAGTATACCCGTGTTCGCTGAAAAAATGATTTTTTAAAACTAGTGATTCTGCAAGTTTTAAAGTGTAATATTTGTGGATTATTAACCATTAATGCCTTGTTTACGTGCACAAGTTATCTGTGTAGGCAAGAGATATAAAGAGCCAATAACGTGGTCTTCGTGTTCGCGGGAAATCTCCAAAGAAACCCTGGTAAAGTCTCCACCTCTTTACGAGGGTTCATGATGTGACTTTAACTTGAGCACGATGACCTGTGACTTGATATTTGACTTGACTTGAAAACTCATAAACTTGACGTTGGCAAATATATAAATCGTATGATGCCATATAATTTTCTTTAATCAATCGTGGTAGATAGCAACTGGCTACATTTAAAAAAAGCATTTTAATAGCAGGGTTGTCATGATTTGAAATAACTTTGGTAGAACAGATTTTAAAAGGTAGAAAAAACCTTGACAGTATGTAATAGCTTAAAAAAATACATACTTTTATTTGGTTTTCATAATTGTCAGAAAAGTTTAATTAGAAGACGGGTTTTCACTTGTACCTATTGTTGGAAAGGTCCAACTATAGTTTCGTTCACATTGCGAGACGTGTCAGCGTTGAACGCCTCATTCCATCTCTGATGATGTTCACCAAATGTGAACGAAACTATAGTTGGACCTTTACAACAATCAAGTACAAGTGAAAGCCCGTCTTCTTAAACAATATGAATCAAACACGCGTTAGTTTTCTAAATAAAGTTTAATTAGTAAAGCTGCACGAATGAACGTAACTGCATATTTTTAACCCCCGACGCGATAACGACGTCACGTTATAATTTTGACGTATTTGTGTGACTGTGATTATGATTTATTTTGTTTAAAAGGTGTATAAGTCGGGAGTGTCCTTAGCTATGTTTGATGAAAATCATTTCAAGATGGCCGCCGCTATAATGGCGAACTACATATTTATTCACAACTCTATCTATCTATTAAATGAAGAGCTTGACTTGTATTTATCCTAACGAATATTATAAATGCGAAAGTAACTCTGTCTGTCAGTCTGTTTCGCTTTTACGCCAAAACCACTGAACCGATCTGGAGGAAATTTGGAGCACAGGTAGATTGGACCCCGGGAAAGGACACACGATACTTTTTAACCGACTTCAAAAAAGTAGTTCCCCCATTATCTCGACAATCCAATGAAGAACTACGCGGGTAAAACCGCGAGGCACAGCTAGTACACTATAAAAACTTCAAATTCAATATGGATACCACCACAAAATGGCGATGTCGGGAGATATTTAATTTTGATAGTACTTAAAGTTACATGTATGAAGAGGTCGTAGATAATATTAAAACATGGTACATAATGTATGGGTCATTCACATCACACACAATGTTCTTAACATAAGTAAGTTTTTATTAGCACATTTTTTTTCATA
Source organism: Ligdia adustata (assembly GCA_947049295.1). Classification (NCBI taxonomy): domain Eukaryota; kingdom Metazoa; phylum Arthropoda; class Insecta; order Lepidoptera; family Geometridae; genus Ligdia; species Ligdia adustata. The sequence continues at coordinate 5,337,609 of OX346242.1, read as the reverse complement.
TTTATACGCAATATTTTTTTACGCAATTACGAATTCTAATCTTCCATCTTTTGGGCTATGTTCCGTGCCTCACTGTGTAGTGTTACGTCGTTTTTACCCTGCCCATAGATATGAAATGTGGTAGTTAGAATATTGACATTGACAGCACACAGCTTAACCACACACTTCAACTTCAACTTTTATATGAGGCGGCTTCTTCGCGGGAAAATAGCCTTTATTGCTATGCCATGTATTGTCAACTGTCAGATAAACGTCAGTGTGATTTTGACCGTTAAATAGTTGCACCTAACGGACGCTCCGAACGCGTCTGTTGCATGTCATTTGTTATTTACACTGAGGCCGCGAACGCGAGTAGTACGAATAGTCCCAAACTAGGCAAATCCTGTACTATGGTAACCTGATGATTGATATACATACTTATATACATATACACATACTTATATATATAATAAACACCCAACACAGGTCAAACTGACATGTTTATGCACACAAATGTTTGACCTGTTCGGGGATCGAACCCGGGACCAGCGGCGCAGAAGGCAGGGTTGCTACCAACTGCGCCAACCGACCAGCCAAAAATAAAGTTGCACTCAGTAAAATGATTATATTATTAATTTACTGAGTCGCGCTATGATGACGTCACTGTGTTGTCAAAAAGCACAGAAACGTTAAATAAGCACAGTAGCGCCCTCATATCTTCGACGGTTAATTTTCCACATAGAGTCTACCCTTTTATTTTTTTTGTCACCATAATATGGTAAAGTACAGATCTTACGTAATTTAACGGTTCTACCTATTTTGCCTGAGCTAGGCATGGGAATATATTTAAAGCTAAGCTTTAAAGTAAAGTTAAGTTATTAACTGATTTTTAACTTATTAATACTTTTCGTACATTAAATCGGACTCCACGCTCTTATAAATAAACGGGTCGTATTAAAATCTTGAATTTAAAAAAAGACAAAAGGAGGTCAAGTTACGTCACGTTTATTAATAAGGCTGTTATTAAATTATTGGCATTTATTATTGTTTTACGCTGTTGTTAGATTATTTAGAGCTATCATTATAGTTTGGCATGTCCAAATTGCATTTTTTCATGTATATTTTTTGCCACGTCTACGATAAGTTATTTTTTTACACCTAACACTGTCAAGGCGAACTATTACTAACCATTAAAAATAATTGACACTTAGTTAACTAAGTGTCAGTTATGTTGAAACTAAAACCTACATTATTTATTAACGTCGAGCTTGATTATTTCATTATTATAATATTCGATTAAAATTACAAATAATATTTTTTCTTTTTGTTTAATAAACGACACTTAATTGTTGAATATTTGAATGACTATAGGTGAAGCGAGGAGAGTTTTATGATTGACCAGTTGCTAAAAAGAAAAGTTGTTACGTTTTCGAAACCGGTTTCGAACTGTTGGTTTCGAAAACTGCCGAAAGGGATACATATACTTACTACAAGGCGTATTGTCTTCTAAATAAAATGATCAAGTATAACAACAAGCAATATTAACGTTTAGAAAAGGGGCAACCGACTTCAATTTAACTGACGTCTATACATTTTTATAAATTGATTGACAACCTAACTCCTAACAAAATTATAAAAAAATGAAACTAAATTATAAACAGTCAAAACCCAAATCTAGGTAAGAGTCTGAAAATTCTGGTTAAAATACACATGAAAAAAACGAATAAAGATTTTTTATAAGTCGGCTGAAAAATAAACTAGTATCCTACCCTAATAAACAATTTGCAGTACCATTCATGGACCATAAAATATCTATAGATAATGCTTAATTAATAAATTGACTAGGTACGCTGCCCTCTTACAAAATAATGAGGTCAAGCTAGAATGTGTAAACCTGGTAAAAGAAAGGCAAAAAAACTCAATGACAGTAGAGGTAGACAGTTGACTATTATTACTATTGACGTTTCAATTTTTTAAGTATAAATCATAGTATAGTATTTTTTTATGTGACCAGAATGCTGGCTCTTATTTTTGTCAAAAAATTATCATTGCCATTCAACGTGGCAATGCTGCCAGCATTCTTGGAACTTTCCCTACTGGGGGTTTAATATTAGATTAGTTATTATAAATGTGAATGCTTTTTTGCCTTTGCTTCTGAGTTTTAATAAAATATGTACTGAGATCATAGTATGTATAACTTTTTAAGTTTAAATAAATAATTTGATTATTAATCTGATTTTCAAACACGAGTCTTGTTTCTACCGGATTTTAAAAACAAAATCTTTCAAAGTTCTTTATTTCGCTTCAGATATCAGATATTTAGACCTCTGCAGGCTGATTCAGGTAGCGTTTTCCGAATCACGCAAAGTTCTTTGAAAGATCCCAAATTATAAGATTGAAAATCGATTGCAGATCTGTACAAAAGATATTCGCATTTAATAGTTTGAGATTAAGTTCCGAGTTTTGCGTACGTAAGTAAATATATTTACTACTGATATAATAAATGAAATGTTTTTTTAAGTAAGAGGGAAGTAAAGGCTTTTTTATAATTTGTTTAGCTTTATACGTTATATTGATTAAGGGGATTTGTACACCTTTAGTACATAAATCCCCTTACTCTATTTATGAATATTTAAATGAATATTATGGGATTTATGAATAAAAAATCCACAAATCCCCTGGGCAGGGGAAAATCAAATGGGATTTGTGTAAAAAGGCTATTTTATCTATGGTATGAATTTAAGATACTTTTGATCTAGATAAAATCTGACTTTGCGTCGAAAAGGACACACTTTTCACAAATTTATATTTGCATTACATCATACCGACCACAAATTTATACATACATTTAGGTTTACATACTTTTGTAAAGTATGGATACAAGGACATAGCTTAAAATACGGTTAAAAAAATAAAACATACTTACGTATGTATTAATTGCAGTAGGTATTATTTTTCTAACCGTTTTTACAATTTCGAAGTGGGATAAATACCTGTACCGTATTGAACACCTTTACAATTATTTTTGTAATATATAAATACTTACAAATAAACGTATTATGTGAGTACAGTCTAGTTTTGCTACGTTTATTATGGCACGAAAGATAACCAAAACAACAAGAAACTTAAAACAAAAAAAACAAAAGAAATCTGCTCTAAAAATTGTGTGACATAGTAGTACTGTCACTTAAAGTAGCTCAAAAGAGTAACTGGGAACAAGAAAAAGTTTAATTACCAAAGAGCGAGAGACTCCTTGTCTTACGCTCTATGTAAAGTAAATAATTTAGAAAAACTAGGTTTCTATGTAGTTTTCATTAAGTCACGAATTTATAAAACTATAGGAAAAATAAATATGATAAGGCCACACTTTAGTTAAATCAACGAAAGATGAAATATATGCGTACAGGTACAACATATACACATAAGACGAACTTTTTAGTGACTGACATGAAAAAGAAATAGCCACAAACTAAAAGTCACTAAATTTAATATTATGAAGTATAACTACAGCATTACAATACGTAGCTACTATCAAAACAAGGAATACTGACATATTTAACACTACAAAGCTACAGGTAATCAGGTAAAATAACATAAAATAATAAGTTGTAGATTTAAAACTAGGCACATATACTATTTCTACTTTATTTAAGACAGATATTACTTCATATCTAAACAATAACTGAACATCCTAAGTCGCATCGTCGATTTACATCAGGCGAATAGCGGTCAAGCGCAAGAATATTAAAGAAAACAATTATATTATTTGACTTGATAATCATCTTCAGTGACGCGCGCCTTGTTCAAATTTTGATACATTAATATAGGGTATAATTTAGACGGTCACCACAATATTTTTTGGGTCCCATAATGGCTTAACGGTCACCAAATTATAACACTCCGAATACTTTCGGCAACAAGGTCCGCAGTAGGTTTAGGTCATTTTTTTATGACATCTTGAATACTTTCGGCAACAAGGTCCGCAGTAGGTTTAGGTCATTTTTTTATGACATCTTGAATACTTTCGGCAACAAGATCCGCAGTAGGTTCAGGTTATATTTGTTGGTGACCATTTTTTTAGTGACATTTTATCAGTTTTGGTAACCGTTTAGAATTTGTTTGGTAGTAAAATTGGACTTCATTTGGGCGGTGTTTAAACACGAGCAGTTAATATACCAATTAAATAAAAATATTTTATTTTACTTTAATTCGCTTATGTGTTATTTATAACATGAAAATTAAAAAAAAATTACGTCAATATTCTACGGGAAAATGGGTTCTACCTCTATTTGGAAATTTCTTTAGGAATTCTACCAATGTTTCTACCACTTTACTAGGCCATGCGATTTGATAAATAACCTTTAACTTGATGTTTCGACATGTCCTCTTTGTATATATCAAGCCCCTTTGGTGAGCACTAGTCCGCCCTAAGGAAGGGATATAGGCCTTACGACAGCAAAAATATACAATCCAGTTAACAACCACCCCTCATCGCTTTTGAATTAGTAGTAAAACGCCTATCTAACAATACATTCAAACCTTTTTTCTTAAGACAAAGGAGTTTCTCTCACATAGAGTCTAACGCTTTATGCTCCAAACGCCAAAAAATTTTACTTGACACTGGCACAATTACAATATTTGCCACTGTAAAGTAAGTTATTCCTCTTAAAATAAAAAAAAACGCCGATATATTTCACTAGCTAAATACTTACACTTTGACAAGGCTTCAAAATGTTCGAGACATATTTTAAGTGTCATTTATCATAACAATTGATAAGATTAGCTTTCACTATATGACTAACTGGAAATTCAAGTAGGAAACGTCAGCTGTATCATAGAAAAAAATAAAAATGATGGAAGCGACATGTGACCAGAATGCTGGCTTTTATTTCGGTCAAAAAATTATCATTGCCATTCAACGTGGCAATGCAGCCAGCATTCTTGGAACTTTCCCTTCTACTGGGGGTTTATTATTAGATTAGGTTTTTATAACTGGGAATATATTTTTCCGTTGCTTCTGTGTTTTAATAAAATAAATAAACTGGAAAATTCCAAACTAAGTAGTTATATTAAAATATAAGTAAAGAATTGAGCAGCTGATTGATATCTCATTTTGTTTAAGAAGACGGGTTTTCACTTGTACCTGATTGTTGTAAAGGTCTAACTATAGTTTCGTTCACATTCGGTGAACTTCATCAGGCATGAAATGAGACTTTCGTGTCAACAACGATGACACGTCTCGCACTCAACCCAAAACCCGTCTTCTTAAACAAAATGAATCAAACACGCGTTAGTTTTCTAAATATGATTTTTATCTTCATATCAGCGCGAAATAGGAAACATGAAGTCAATGATAATTCTACAGAGGTAGACACGAGACGTTCTAACTTTTAAGCAGTGAGCTTAGTTTCTATCGGATTTATAAAACGTACTAGCTATTTGGTGTCCAAGTAAACTGAGGGCTTAATTGTGTGGTCTGGCACATTTTGGTACGATTATTTTAAGTTCCAAAGACACTTGTCCAACTATGTAATAATATCATTGTTCTTACCCAATCTTCTTAACACTTTGATCCCGAAGACATATAATTCTATTTCAGTTTTTTTCTCATATTAAATCTTAATAATATTAAGGGCAAAAAATACATAAATGTAGGTAGGAAAATTAAAAGTAATGGCATGTATGCATACATCAATCTGTATAGAAAAGATTTACAGATCCTTTAGTGCAAGTTCATCAAAATTAATACAGTGACGCCCTCTATGCATTATGCAACTTAACTGATATAATGTTTCAAGCATTAATTTAATTTTCAAATGCGTCTCAAAATACAAGGTTCCGATAATTTGACGTAAAACCAACTTAGTGTGTGTAAGCTGTTACATGTGTACGTTCTGATTGTGTGTATGTCAAGTCTCAAGTTTCAACGAGTACCTGCACTGCACTACACCTGGACATATTTATACAAGTACGCTGGACTTCGGCTGTCAAAGTGTCAATGAACACATTAGATGTCCGCCATGTTGTCGGTGACGTGTCCGTGCGCGTCCAGTGTCAGTACATGGAACTAATGTCAGTGATGGGAGACATGACTATGTTTAGTTACTAACACTCACACCAGGCGCTTCACATCTACATAAAAACAACTGTAATTTCTTAGTGAATATTTAGTTTATATAATACATTTCAGTGACACTACACACAAACTAACATACATACATACACAATCAGACAGAACATTGTTTCAACTTGTTCGCTTATGACTTTACTTTTTCATTTTGCTTTTTTGTTACGACTTTGGCTTGTCAAAAAGACTTCAAATACATTTCACAATCCAGCAGCTACTATGGCGTGCCATTAAATAATTCACATACATTACATGGATTGTAAAACCCGTTCAATCTACCGAGGACTCTCGGTCTTCGTCCTTGTAGAACACATGGAATATGATGACGGGAATCGAACCCAGGACCATACAGGATCCCATGCCGTAGAAACACCACGCGTAACCACCTGTCACGTCGCGTATATAGCCTGTGGAAGAAAGATTACGTTTAAAAAAAAGATTCACACTCATAGTTTAGTACTAGGATTTCTCCTATATGAGAGATGCCAAACAAATTAGATAAAAAGTCGCTCATCTCTGTTTATTATGCGTGCTTACATTCTATTATAGGATACGCTATAACTGTTTGGGGAAACGCTAATAATATCATAAAGTGATAAAATGTCAGCAACAGTCTATAAGAACAATGAATTGTTTGAAATAACCTTCCATTAATAATCCTTCTAGAATACACTTTAAGAACGCATCCGGCAGTAGCACTGGTACTAGGAGGAACTAGCAGCTCTCACTAGTGATACAATTAGCGCCACCTGCCGGCTGTAGGAGGCACGGAGACGGCGGCGAGGCTCTGGAACATGCGCACGAGTCCATACGAGGAAGCGATGCGCGCGGTACCGAACGCGTCCGCCAGTAGCACTGGTGCTAGGAGGAACCAGCAGCTCTCATTAGTGATACAATTAGCGCCACCTACCGGCTGTAGGAGGCACGGAGACGGCGGCGAGGCTCTGGAACATGCGCACGAGTCCATACGAGGAAGCGATGCGCGCGGTACCGAACGCGTCCGCCAGTAGAACTGGTACTAGGAGGAACCAGCAGCCCAGGCATAGTCCGTACGCGCCTGCAATAATTTAAAATAAACGATCACTATAGTATGTACGAGGGTACTTTAGGGTACTGCATATGAGTAGCAATACTATAGTTTCGCTTTTCTTCATTCAATTAAATTATTCCAAATCAAGCAGTTAAAATAAAATAAACACTATCTTATTTGAACGATTCTGAATATGAACTACGAGTACACTCAAAACAACATTTATTACCTTTGGCACTACTGCTTGGCTCTACGTAGTATTATGGGAATTTTTTATTTTCCCATGACACTACTTCTTTGATTAGCTCATTGAACATTTTATATTAAAATTATCTGTGATTTACCTAATTACTCTTGGCACTACCATTCCGTGGATTTGCATTTAATTTAAATATGCGTTTGTGAACTTTATTTTTGTTTTACGAAAACGAAAGTGAAAATTTGAAGGAAATATTGAGTAGTTTATTTCCAGCAATATTTTTGTATACTTAAATACGTGAGCATGAATTTGCGTAATTTATCCGTGGTTATATCGGTTAGTTAGATTGATCTGACCACAGACACTGTGTTATCTCCGTGGTCAGATTGAATCAATTTTGTTGTCGGTGGTAGATCATGAGGTATCCGTGGTCAGATTAGCTAGATTTATCTGACTTGTTAGATCGCTCAGTTAGACCGCTTAGTAAAAAATGAACATTGCGAAAACAAGTGAGCATCGCGGAAACAAATGAGCATAGCTAAAACAAAACAGCAGCGCAGAACCAAAACAGCATAGCAGAATCAAAACAGCATAGCAGAATCAAAACAGCATCGCAGAATCAAAACAGCATCGCAGAATCAAAAAAGCGTTACGGAATCAAAATAGAAGGAACAACATTCAAATTTACTTATTGATATGGTTGATGAAACTGATTGCCTGTAAAGCTGGTATGGCTGGTGCACTCGCAACAATGATTTTGCATTATTCGTTTCACTTTTAAATCTTCTTGATATAATAAGAATAAAGTCTTCATTTACCTGAAGCGACAGCTAAAGCCCACCAAGATGTCAAGCTGGGCAGTGATAGTACTGCGATTCCAGCTACCAGGATGCTGCAAAATATTTCATAGATATGTATTCTTCCACTATGACCTACCTTTTCACTTTACTCAAAAATTAAGGTCATATTTTTCATGTGTTTTTATGTACGTAAAGTATAAAGTATAAATAAATATTTATTGACTTATAAATAACGTTCGTTACAGGCAAGTCTTAGTACATTTGAAATAATAATTAGGAACTTAAAAAATTTTACTTATAAATATTTAATGGAGCCAGCACTTTGCGGAAATCCATTTATAATAAGATGTTATATAAGGAATAACTAGTGTTTTCTCACTTTGTATTGATGTCAGAGTGAGAAATCGAAATATGTTTTTGTTTTTGTAGTGTGGTTCCTCCTCACCACCTCCACACCACGCCTTATTATTTAGCGCTTGAAGAGTCAACTTCTGAGGATTCCTTGAGCTAAGTCGAAACACGTGTCGAGGAAATCAGATACTGAGATAAAAAATAATAATAAGGTGAGGTGTGGAGGAACCACACCATAAAATCAAAAATACTTTTCGATTTCTTGCTCTAGCATCAATACAAAGCGGGAAAACACTAGATATTCCTTATATAACATCTTAATATACTTATAAATCTAATTTATGTACGAGTAGTTAACATTAGTTCTTAATTTAATAGTCCTCGTGACATATATTTACATATTTGTGACACCCACAGTCTAAGCCGATAGACCGAGTTTGATTTGCGATTCGTCTTTGTCTTCAGACGACCATACTGGTTGCAACCCGCAGTTTCACTCGTTAAGATAAAGTGGTCGTAGTCGAAGAAGCTAAAATGACGTACTCCTATAATTTTTATTTTATTCAGAATTTAATAATTACAATTTGAGAGATTTTTGAAAATATAAGAAAAGTTCAGAATAATGTTATTCTCGTTATAAGCTTGTAAAGAAATTATGTAATTAATTATCTGTATTTTCGTTGTTTGTTTTGTTACGGTTCACATATGACAGATACAATAATATTTTTATTGGTATGGCATCTGACGGTCTTAACATAAATACAAGATTTTTTTCATCAGTTTTTTGCATATAACTCTTATGAAAGTGGATATGAAATCTGGTATTTTTAGTATGAACTCTTCATTATTCTGGAATTGATTTTTGAATTTCCATCACTTTGCAAAACTGATATGTAGTCTATTATTAGCTTTTACCTGACGATGTAAGCTTTCTTCCTGCAGAACAGGTGAAGGTCGCACAGCCAACCCAGACCGAGGCGACCTATCAGGTCTAACACCGCGCTTATAGCCACCAATCGACCTGCAACGCAAACAGCAGCTGGTCTACTCTGGTATTTGAATTGTCTCAGAATTACAATTATAGGCTACAGTTAGTATTAAACAAAACATAATATTGTTATATCGAGTATATCTAGTGTTTTCCCGCTCTGTTTTGATATCAGGGTGAGAAAACGAAAAATATATTTGGTTTCATATTGTGGTTCCTCCTCACCACCTCCACACCTCCCCTTATTTAAGACATCTTTAAAAAGAGAAATAATAAGGTAAAGTGTGGAAGTGGTGAGTAGAAACCACAAAATAAAAACAAAAATATTTTTCCATTTCTCAAGCAGACATCAAAACAGAGCGGGAAAACACTAGATATACTTACCTATATAATAACGGGATCAATTCAAAAATTTATCAATCATGGGTGTTATCAGTTAGGGGTGTAGTAAGCCGAAACGGGGCCATATTATTTTTATAACATCTAATTATACAGTAGAACCTATTACATGTATTACCTGCATGTGCTTTGCTGTACCCAGCGGCTACTGTATACGCTGGTAGGTAGTATAAAGCGTAAGGTGATCCGCAAGACATGAGCCCCACCGAAGCGCACACGAGCCCGAAACGACACGACTTCAGCAGCGACACGTCTAGGTATCTGTGGGCAATGAATTTTTTTTTTTATTTAGCGGCATTTTTAGACGACTCTACAACAAAAGAAGTATCAGGATAATTTTCAGGGTTTTAAATTTTTATATATAAATAAAAGGGAGCCATACCGTATAATCACCTAAATCTACAAGAAAGAGTTAATCTGTCTATTAGCTGTTTTTCTTCGTCATTGCTGCTGTAGTTTCCGGCAAAAACATGAACCAAGGACCTTGAGTCCCCAATGAGTCCCTAGAGTGCGGGGCTGGGTAGAGTGCGAGGCTGGGAAGAGTGCTGGGCTGGGTAGATTGCGGGGCTGGGTAGAGTGCGGGGCTGGGTAGAGTGCGAGGCTGGCTACAGTGCGGACTGGGTACAGGGCGGGGCTGGGTACAGTGTGGGACTGGGTACAGTGCGGGGCTGGATGCACGTCAAGACGTTTATTTATTTATTTATCAAATTAATTAAGACGGCACATTGTAGTCCATTTACATTAATTATTTCAGGCTCGTCATTATACTCTCGAAAAATATTATAAAATTACATTATTAATAACTATTTGAAAATTAAAATCACATTATTAAATTAACAATACATCCCACAAAAAAAAAATTGTTAAAGTATTGTAGTAAATTTAAATAATATTATTTAATTCGATCTATCATCCATCCCTTTCGCAAAATCTCAAGCACGCAGACAATATGTCCAGCCATTCGTCATCTAACAAATCGCATTTAAGATCAGCAGTCAAGAGAGCGTTAAAGGCGGTCAGAGTGCGCGGGATGGGTGAAGAAGAGTACGTGATTTGTGATTCGTCAATAAGAAGTCAATTATATTTTTGTACCATCCTAAGCATTGTCATAGAGCTTACGTCGCGCCGTTTAGCTATTGTAAAATATCTTACTTGGATATTTTATCGACGCAGCTCCGTTTAGTCTCTATGACTTGTTGTTGTTGTTTCTCTATTTGTTCTTGTTGTAGTTGTTTGTTGGCCACCTCCAGTTCTAGCTTCTCTTGTATGATGCGCGCCGGGAGCGGGGGGCGGATGTATAGAGATCTGTTGAAGAAACGTATGTAGAATCAGATGAAATAATTACATTATTTAGTTATTACTTGATGATTATCATTGTAAATTTATAATGTTTGTAAATTATTAGTTGACCAGTGCTTTAAGTAGAGAGATCTTCTACAGGGTCGTGATCCATGCCTTAGGGTGCAGTTGTTCTGTTTTTTTTACCCTGCCAATAGGTATCGAATGCGTTAGTAGAATATTTACACTGACAGCAACTCAACCTCACACTTCACTTGAAAGTAGCTTTTATTGCTGTAGCCATGTATTGTCAACTGTCGGATAAACGTCAAAGCGTTATTACCGAGTGATTTTGATCGTTAAATAGTTGCATCTAAAGGACGCTCCGAACGCGTCAGTTGTTATTTACACTGAGACCGCGGACGCGAGAAGAGCGAGTGGAGTAGAAAAGACATAACTACATCTAATATGTCGCTTATGTATGTTGATGCTGACAGATAAGCTAGCTAGCTGAAATTGCTGATAAATCACTAGATGGCGTTGTTTTCAATCCAGCAATAGTAATAAAAGTGTTACCTGCTGATATTTCTCCTCGTAGCTTTATAAACGCACGTGCTATCGGTGGAGAGATCTTCTACGGAGTGGAGTAATGAAGAAGAACGAGTGGGACGCAGACGGAGTCTTGCTACTTCACGGGGAAGTCCTGTGAAAATAAAGAGATTCTTGATGAAAAAAAAAACTTGATATCAATCCAACGGGGATAATTTAGTTCCGACATTAATTGTAAGTTGACCAGATTTGATGGAAGACGTCGTGTGAAAGAGAAGTATAATCTGGGATTTGCCAATACACTATATTTGGAAAGAAATAAATTTTAACAATATTGACAAAGTCACTTAAAAATGTTGTTAGATTACTAGCAGGATATTATTTATAACAAAGTAGTTGGAAAGTTTCTCTCATAGATAAACAGACACTGAATCAACCAACTCGGTTTACACATGTGGTAGTGTGGTGTTTAGTTATATGATATTAATAATGGGGCATGCGGCTATGCCACACACACAACTATTTAACGCAGCGAGTCTTGTGCATTTTTGTACATGTTATGTTTTTGGCGGGACTAAACTTTCAATACGATCGGCACAGGCATATACACATAGTTAAATCTTTAAAGCTGAACGATTAAGTGTTGTGGTACAGAAAAGAGGTTATTGTTTTACATTTATCATTCTTAAGAAATTGTAAACTAAATTTTAAATATAACTTGATACTAACCAACAACGCCCAGCACGTCGAGACCCTCAGAATCTTCGGAGTCTGACAGTTGAGACTGCAGCGGGGGCCGCGCCGGTATACTCTGAAACAAACATGATATAATGCGTAAATAGATATACCTACCTACTATTTTTCTTTATTAGTGATTTACGACTTTCATTCTGTAGGCATCGATACATCTTTAATAAGTTATTTTGATTTAAAACCCTCATTAAAATTTAATTGAATTAAAGAACATACGCTTTAGAGTCCTCTTGTATGTCATGAATAAAATAGCATACACATTAGTGCCCTCTTGTATGTCATGAATGAAAGAGCATAGACTTTAGTTAGAGTCTACCAATATGACATGAATGAAATAGCATAGACTAGTCTTTACCTTAAATGTTATTATTGAAAGACTATGATCATTATGTGATATGTCACTATGACACTGACACCTCTAAATTTTGATTTGTCATTTCAAATGTTTTTATTTTTATTTTATTAGTTATGGCACCGTACGATTTGTTTTTGTCCAGTGGAAAGCTAAGATGTTAAAAGTTAGGAATATAAATTTTTCGTTAAACGTTGTGTTATGTATATAGCGTGCATGACGTCACAAACGGAAGACCAGCGCTAGTTGTTTACAACCAGCATTAAGCTGAGTTGGAGACTGTTTGTGACAAGAAACTTAGATATTAATTATGAAGTCTGTTAGTAGACGTAGTTTTTTGGCACAAACAAATTTCTTTCTTCTTTCTTTCAGACTTTAGATCCCGCCTACATGCCATATATGATAGAGTACATACTTTCGATCCCATCTGTATGTCATGAATGATAGATCTTAGACTTTGGACTTGACCTATATGTCATGAATGACAGAGCGTATACTTTAAACTCCACTTGTATGAAAAGAGATTTTAGAACCTACTTACTACTTAGAAATTGCTTACTTCTTTAAATTTAGATGAGTTTTTATAATATGTTACGAATGACAGAACGACGTAGACTTATGACCCCACATAGGTATATGTTATATTTTAGAACTCACCTGTATGTCATGACGTCTGTTGTTCCTCTTAACATCTTCAGTTATCAAGGAGTGTTGCTGCAGCGCCAGTTCTGTATCTCTTCTGAACAGTAGAGCGAGACGATTGTCTTTTGGTAGAGGTGTTTCTGTTTTACCTTTAACATTATAACATACAAAGTGAGCATGGAGACGAAATATATACGCCATGGAAATTATTTTATGTGAGTGGTATCAATAGTCGCGAGAGTGAAACTGAATACATCAAAATTAATTTAAAAAAATTGAGTACGAGACACAGGTTTAACAATTTAACAGGCGGTTTTTTTCGAACTCGCTTGTGTACAGGCTACTGCACAATATACCTAAAACGTCAACGTCTTCCTATTGAAGTCATTAGTTCAGTATATCTGCCTATACAACATTTTTATACTTATACGTATTTAATTTATAATAAATCAGTGTTAGAACGACTTTCATTGGGTAAGTTTCGTACATTAACTTCCCAGTCCTTCGCAATCGCCATAATAATTTACTGTAATCTCCATATAACTTGTATTTTCTTATTCATTTTTTAGCGGCGATGATCTGTAGTGTACATAATGGTTACCTTCCTGTATGTCTTGCAGCAGTGTGCTGTGCTCGGTGGTGGTGGTGGTGGGCGGGGAGGGGGGTGTGGGGGGCGCGCGGTACAACGTCGCTGACACACACACGTGCAGCATACCACCACCTGGGGAAGCAATACAAGAATAATAAATAATAATAAAAGCAGTGGCCGCCTTGTGGCGAGCTGTCGGTGGCGACACCGCGTACCCCAATTCCGTGGGGGCCAATGACTTCCTGCCCCCTGGCTTAATTAACCGATTATGGGTGGAAATGCCTTAATAAAGGTCCGGCCCTGAGCTGTGTTTGAAAGCAAATAATAATTAAAAAAAAGTTTATTGACATTAAAACACTACACGTTACAGTAAAATAAACACTTTAGGTACATAATTATCTAAAGACATACAATTTGGAACTAACATATAATGAGCCGGCTGGCAGTCATTTTTTTTTTGTTGGCCTTTTAATAACGTTCGTGACAGGCAAGTCTTGTTACATTTGAAATATGACACGTTCGCCAGAGCCTTCCGATTCAGAGGATACAATATAAAGTAACAAAGATAATTATGAGAATAGACATATTCAACAATATAAAATACGAATAACATATAAGAGTGTACGGATGATTGATTTTATGTGGTCCAGACATCAATCATTACATCGAAACAAGATCAAGCATCATCAAAATAGTAGATTTTTTCCCCCGCGTTCGCTGAAAAAATGACGTCACTGCCTGTGTATTTATTGCAACTACTGATTCTGCAAGTTTTAATGTGTAATATTGATGGATTGTTCACCATTAATGTCTTGTTTATGTGCACAAGCGTAGGCAAGTCATATAGAAACGGAATAACGTGGTTTATGTGTTCGCGTGAAATCTACATAGAAACCCTGGTAACGTCTCCACCGCTTTACGTGAGTGACTTTGACTTGACCATGATGACTTATTACTTGATATTTGACTAACTGACGCTGGCAAATATACTAATGGCTAATAATGTTACTAGTGCCAAATATCAAAAGAAAAAAAAACTACCTCACACTACACACACAAACAGATAAAAATAGTCTGCGCAGTAAGTAGGTCATTAAAGAATCGTGGCAAATAAAGAAAAGTGGCCAATCAAGAAAGAAAAAAAATTAGGTCATTAGTTTAATTTATTTAACGGTAATTGTAAGCTCAGAACATAACTTATTTCAAAGAAAAGAGTTTCTTTAACAAAGTTGCAACGCTCTTTTACTGTAAGTAGATTACCCAACAATAGAACAGTTCCATGGAGTCCGTACATATCGACGAGTTTTTCTATAAGCATAGGAAACACGAAGCTACCAGCTGCCGTCCCGCTCACGCATATACCGTTGGCCAGCGCTCTAGAAAGAGACAACACTATTACTTTTTAACTCTATATTATGATCTTGCTTTTGGCGGAGTTATTTTCTGTGAAGAAAAATATGAACACTGTCTGAACTTCAATTACTGAGGAGGAGAAAGAAACAAACGCACTTTCGCATAAGAAGGTATACAACGTGTAACAGACAGGTGTGACAATACTTAACGGTGTAGAAAGCTTCATTATTTCTGTGTGACATAATATTCCTTTAGCGTCAAAGCAAGTTGTAATTGATTCCAAACACAACTCTCGTTACGTTTCTGATGCAAAGGTTAGTCATCGCCATCAAGCGCGGTAAAGCAGCTAGCATCATGGGCACCTTTGCGCCAGGTTCGTATGAAGCCGGATTGTTTGTGTTCAAATGTACTCTTTGACTTAAAACTAAAAAATAATATGAAAATTCCAAAACAGACCTGTGTTTATCGAAGTATTGAGAAACGATTACTATTCCAGGCGTAGTCGACAGACCTCCACCGATACCTAAAATGAAAAACACAATAAGATTTTTATATATTATTAAGATGTATTTTAACTGATGGAGCCAGGCGGCGTTACTTTGCGGAAATCCATTTATAATAAGATGGTATGTACAAAATATTTAGTGTTTTTCCGCCTCGTCTTGATGTCAGCGTGAGAAATCGAAAAATATTTTTGTTTTTATGGTGTGGTCACACCAATATATAAATAAGGTAAATACCATCTTATTAAGATTTATTTTATTAACACTGATTCCAAAAAAGTGCGACGTTAACAATTCGTAGAATTCATTTCGTTTGACAGAGCTCTAACTAATCTATCTCGTATAAAATGTATATATGTATGTATATATATATATATATATATATATGTGTTTTAATATACTAATTTCTAATTAACCCATTTTCTATATATATATATATATATATATATAGAAAATGGGTTAAGGAAAAGTACATTTACAGTTATAAAAGGTTAGCGAAGGAAAAGTACATTTACAGTTATAAAAACTAATCTGATAATAAACCCCCAATAGGAGGAAAAATTCTGAGAATGCTGGCAGCATTGCCACGTTGAATGGCAATGATAATTTTTTGACCTAAATAAGAGCCAGCATTCTGGTCACATGTCGCTTGCACTAGACGTTTTGATATTTCTAAATATAATTTTAAAGTTAAGTATTTAAATAATAAATAATATTATTTTAAAAGATTGCCTCCGAATTCAATCGATTGTTTCCTTTTTTTTAAGCATTACATGTATGTGTTACTGTTATTATCTATTAATGTTCTTCTGTTTTAAAGGTTTTTTTATTTAATACTAGCTGTCCCGGCGAACTTCGTACCGCCTAACAGTTATGTATGTTTCTCATCGTTTAAACCTTCCCTGGAGTACGACAAATAATTCTAGACCAAAATCATCTAAATCGGCCCAGCCGTTCTCGAGTTTTAGCGAGACTAACGAACACCAATTGATTTTTATCGGTCTTACTAATAAACGCGTCTTAACTTTAAACGTCTTTTGTCTTGTTTTATCCGATGGAAAACCTCACGCGTCAAAACAAGACAAAAGACGTTTAAAGTTAAGAGGCGTTTATTAATAAGTCCGTATATATATATGTATGGATAGATGAAATAAATATTGACTTGACTTTTTTATACTAAACAGCTAGGCATTTGATCACAAGTTCGCATAACCACGGAAGTCAGCGATACTGTAGCTCTACTAGGATTACACTTTCTCTCAAGGAAGGCTGCCGGAACACACCGTTAGGTGCTTGGCGACGGTTTTACAACTTGAAGGTGGTAGCTAGCCAGGTGAGCGATAGGAAACGCCCTACCACTATGCTATGGTTTCATCACGATGTTTTCCTTCACCGGTAGCTCAGGCTCTTTTTGCCATGTTTCGTGGGATCGAATCTCGTACCTTTTGCATGGAAATCGACCCCACTAACCAGACTATCATCGTTACTGTTGAATTAAATAACTGTGTTGACTTAAAAACCACAGACTTTTTTCAAAACTCGCTATTGCGAGTACTAGTGGGGCGACTTCAGCTGCAACGTTTTAGAGTAACAGCGCCATCTAGGGCTACTTGCGTGAACAGCTAGAAAGGAAAAGAAAAGAGCTCACCAGTCATAACGCCGAAGCTGAGCAGCAAGTGTAACAAACCCTTACTGAAGAAGGACAGCATAAGTCCAGCCGCGCAAAACAAGCCACCAATGAACACCACGCTTCTGCAAGAGTACTTCTCGCACAGGGCTGACGATAGCGGCGCTGAAAGGAGATAGAAGGAAATTCAAGAAGGATATCATAAGTCCAGCCGCGCAAAACAGTTTTAGTAGTATGTAGTTTTCCGTGTCGTTAGGAAGAAATGACAGTAGCAACAGACAGTATCACATTACCAATCTGTAAAATATTGTTCATCTATTAGGTCCGGGTACTCAGTGCTGTGATTAGACGATTTGTATCACCATAAACCGGCAAACAACTGGAACTTTGACTGCGCAGTGATGATAGCCTTAATATATGCTACTCTTTTGTGTCAGTGTTCATGAATTTGATACGTGCCAAAGCTAGGGCAATATCCAGTTAGTTCTATTGTAAAAGTCTAGATGTCACTGTAATCAATATACTTACCAAGCGCTAGGCACAGTGTTGACAAGGCAGCAGGGATCCAAGAAGCCATGCTGGCGCTGGAGTCAGGGAAGCTCTCCATGATTTCCACGTACAGTACCCCGTAGGACTTGAACAGTCCCGCCACCCAGAACTGGACCATGAACGCGCCGAATACTACCACCCAGCCGTAACCACCGTCTGGTGGGGAGTTGCTGGAAACAGAAATACATAGGTTTTTGGGCTGTTTAAGTTCAAACTTCAGCTTTTTTTTAAAACCACCTTCACATTCATTTCTACAGATATTGACAAAAAACTCGAAATACCTTGGCTGAATAATGACGACTTTAAAGTCTATTTGTTGAATTTGTTGCGTACTATGCGCAATACTTCCTCCACCATATTGTTTTTAACTCATGATCAAATATATCAGCCCTATAAAATATGGCCCTATAGCGAGTCTTCCTCATGTTCCGTGAGTGACATACATCTTAGCCCTGCATGATTCTAGCTAGCGGTAGGTTCACTCACTCAGTAGAGGGCGCGGCGGTAGTGAGGCGCCTGCTGGCGGCCAGTAGAGGGCGCGCCGTCACTGAGGAGAGCGTCAGCAGCGAGTCTTCCTCTTGTTCCGTGGGTGACATCGCAGATAGATACGCACCCACTTGCTGCAACGTGAACGATCAATATTGATTTTATACGCTGTAGACATACTTTTTTATCATTTATTAAGTCCTAGTCACATGTGCGGTGTCCGTCGGCAGATACCAATATACAAAAATTAAAACTAAAGTTCATGACAAACCAAGATAGAATGATATCTCTAGATTGATTTGTAAAACTTGAAACTATTGACAGATCCTTTTTCTCCCATTTTCCAGAATGTTTTAAGTAGGTACTAAAATGCCAAACATGCCAGAAGATAAATATAATTGCTGCCAATGAAGATAAAAACATGCCAGAAGATAAATATCAAATGATAACCAGTGACGCTTTCCAAATAAACATCCATATTTGGAAACAGTCACTAAGAGAAATATTATAATAGTTTTCAGTTATTTTTATCAGTCATTTGCCATAAATCTACATGTAAAACACCTAATAATTCTAGAAATCGTCACAAAACCCCCCAAATAACTAGGAATGCGATAAAAGATTACGGACAGCCTTCGAAACTACGAAACGTGGCATAATATGTCATTTTAGCACAGAGAGCCATGCGAAAATGAATTTAGATTGCTAGTCCGAGCTGTTGATCGGTTATTAGAACGCTCTTTCTGACATTTCGATCGAAGCCATTATCAGAGATAAGTAAAAATAGATTTAGATGTCATATGATAGTATAGTTACCGTGGCTAACGGCAACTCGAGCAACAAGCTAGGCGGGCGCTCCGGCGCTGACTGCACCGACAGCAGAGACCCCGCCTTGTCCGGGGACAGGACCGGCTGAAACATTAACAATATTACTTATAAGAGAGCGAATGAATAAGTTTACGATAGGCAGGATTTCAATCTGCATCTTTAACGACCACCATCGTGGTCTAGTGTTTCAGCATGCTTCTTTCTAGATCCGACAATCTCGGGTTCGGTTGGGGCAAGTGATCTAACGATGATTTTAGATATCTGTCTGTGAGTCTGGGTGTGTTGTGCGCGTGTTTGTGAAAATTGCTAGGCAGCTCCGACACAGAAGAAAGTCTAGTAGGGAACTATGATTGTGAAACGTTTATTTATTTATCTTCCGAGTAATACATCCAGATGACTGGACCCTTAAGCTACAGTCTATAGACTGCCAGTCTCGAAATTCGCGAACGCTGTCAAGATACGGTACATAAGCAACTTGTGGCGCCATCTATGATGATATAATTAGACTAACAATCACTCATATTGTGTTATTAGGAAGATACAAGTTCAAATCCTGCATGTCGTGAAATTGTTAGTTTGTTCTTTTAAAAGTATTAAATACGTAGTGTAGTTTATATCTTAAAAAAAACTAGAGGTTAGAGTCGTAAAGAACACCGTAGCAAGATATGAGGGCGCCACTGTATATATTTAAGGTATTTGCTATATTGACAGTCATCATAGAGAATAAAATATATTTTTTTACTAGAACACTAGAAATATAATCACCAAACAAAAAAATATTTTTGCAGTCGGTTCGGCCATACAGGTATCTAGGAAATAAGGTAACAAATATTAAATAAAAGATAAAGTCGAATGGAGGAGCTCTTGTTTTTTTGGAAGTGAAGAAAAAAAACAAGAAGAAGCATTTCCATTCAGCGTGGTAATGCTGCTAGCCACTAGGCACGCTGCCCTATTTTTTTGCATTTGGATTATCTGTAGATTTTAAATAGTCTATCGGTAATCTAGCTGCAATTTTTTTTTGTTGTAGTTTTTCATTAGGTTTTTTGGTAATAAAGTCACTTGCACTTTAGAAGAAGTAATGTTGAGTAAGCGGGAACCGGAGTTATGGATGCACTATAGGGTGCAGAGGGAGTAACAGTTCGCCTCGCTCGCTCGGTCAATTACCTCAGCGATGACGTCAGTAGGCAGGTCGACGGAGCAGGACAACGGTGCGATGGTAACCGGCGCTGAACTGCCCAACACCGACTCCTCCAGCTTTGACACTTCCTGAAACAAACAAGTGTCGTAAAGTAATATTGCCAGATTTTATTTGGTATTGATATCGTTATTTTAGTACTTGCAACATTAAAACACAACATGTCTCTGATTGGTTGATATTAAGACCAATCAGAAACGGAACAAAAAGAACCAATAGTGACGGTTCCCGGGGTTTTTACCAAAAAGGAGGGTTAGTTAGAGTTTTCAAGAAACGAACGAACAAATGTGTTGTCTGTCTCATTCCGTCTCCGACCATCGTATTTCCTGACTTGTTACTTGTATATACATCAACAAAAGCATAGTTAACAGTAATTCGATGTGAATGAAAGTGATTAAATTTTTAATTTGAATTATGAATTCATCAAGCAAGTTAGATAAACACGTGAAATATTTTTAAATTTTAGTAATATTCAAAAAAAATATAAAACAAACTTCGGGGCAAGTGCCTTTATAAACAAAAATTAAATGACTAATTATAGCAAACACTAGAAATTATAGCACCTGGATTACCGTTAGACCATTTAAGATCTACAGATAATCCAAATGCTCCAACCCACCACCAGAGGATAGCGTGTATAGGATGCTAGCTGAATTACCACGCTAAATGGCAATAAAACGTTAGGACCGATAAAAATCGGCATTCTGGTTACGCGTCGAATCGATCAAACGCTCCGATAAGTTTTGTAAAATAAGATGAGCTCCCGGTCCCCACAGCACTAAAGTCTCGACTCCAAATGGCTCAAATATATAACCTCTACCGAAGCTAGCATATTTTTTGCCTCTTGTGCTGTTAGGTTGAATAAGAATAAGAAAAAAATGTTGGCCTTTGAATATCATTCGTTACAGGCAAGTCTTGTAACTTTAGAATTATTAATTTCTTATTTCTTATTACTTATTTCTATACTTATATATTTCTTATAACATATATTCATTATATTATATATTTACATTGTGATTTATTTCTCTAGCTATTAGTAATATTTTTTTATTTTATTCGTTACACAAGAACGATTGATGATGCCTCAGATGCTCTTTGCCTATGGTAATTTGTTGGGGTAATTTGGATATTTGATAGTTCGATTTAGTATCAATATTTACTGAAGCTAACCTTTCACGATATCTAATAAATTATGACAAGTTTAAAGTCTTCTGATTACCGATACGACCTTCGGAGACAACCTTCGTGCATAACTGCCTGGTGTACAGAGCTATCTATAGGCTGTGATTTTTACCGAAATTCCAAAAAAGTGGTAGGTACTACGGTTTTTTTTATTTTTGCTACCTGATTTTTCGGAGACGACTGGACCGGCACGAAATTTTTTCTTGTCTGAAAGAGAGTCCATTTAATTTTTTTTTAAACCTAACTGTTATTTCGTTAATTTTTTTTTCTTGATTGGCCACCACACTATGTGTATTGTGCCAGTTCTCAAGTTCTTTTATTTCGTTGTCATCCTTAATTTCTTTTTTTTTATTTGGATTTACCCAGTCTCACTCTCACGACTAAGACGAATCTATTGACAACCTTACATAAAAATACAACAAGCCGTTTAGGTTCTAGGGCGAGACAAACAAATACACATACATACAAACACTCAAAAAACATAACCCTTCTTCTTTCGCAGTCGGGTAAAAATGACAGTTGTTGACATAAAATACAGAACAGCCGACTAGGGCATTTTGGATCCATGACCCATTTTCTTCCCTTTTACCCCCCCCCCCCCCCCCCTCTCCCCTCCCGTCACTCCCTTTATTTATCACGTGGTAATTCATAAATAAGATTTATATTATAAAAAACAACAAGCAGTTTCGAACAAAACTAGTAAGTACTATGTTATAGTAGGGAAGCATGTTTTTCGTCACGCGTCGATCCCAATTCAGCAGGATGCCGGCTGTAAACAACCCGCAATGATCTTCCGTCAAGACAGACAGATGACAGCACGCACGACAGATAACCCTGTATGTGTATATTACAAATGAAATGACAACTTTCCTGTAGGTTGCTAAAGTCGCGTGACTCTGTTTAAGAATAGAAAGATCGATACAGTGACAATGGCATAGAAATCGATACAGCACATAATTGATGATTACTATATTATTCAATGTCAAAGTAATTGACCTAGCGAGCCAAGGGTCTGTGCTTCGAATCTGGTAAATCAGTCCTTCGTCTGTCAGTACGTTTAGATGTTGGTACTCGCGGGCAAATCGGGATGAAACTTGTATAGCCTGTAACCATTTGCAGATAAAGACTAATCCAACGATAAATTGTACATCAAAATCGGTCTACGTTAAGCTGTGAAGGGTCGCAAAAGTAGTACATACAAATATACATACTCGAAAATTATTACTCTCTTTATTAGGCATAGCAATCTTAAGGTTTTTTATAGACTTAGCATAAATTAAATAGACTATAATAAGGTATTTAATCTCTTCATTTAATGATTCAAAATATATTTAAGAAATTAAGGATGATACTTACACAGGTTTAACGATTAAGTAAGTGGTAGGTTTTTATTTGAACTCGCTTCTAACCACTTGTTTGGATCAATATTTTTGGTTACTTGTCCACGCTTCTGATTGTGGTTGTCAAACTTGTCATTACTATATAGTTACGTAATAGTTTAATTTGTTCGTACTCACGGTAAACCTTCACCGAAGTTTCCGTGATAGGGCAGAAAGGATGACTCACGGTGAGGTTCGTCGTGAAATTAGCTGGATTTATGACTCATTTTAATAATCTGTTTTGGTTACTAATATTTACATGAAACAAAGATCCGATTATGATCACATGCCAGAAATCTTATAAAGTTTAAAACATGCAATAAAGGCCTGAGCTACCGGTGAAGGAAAACACCGTGAGGAAACCATAGCATGGTGGTAGGTGGTAGTATCGCAGAGTTTCGTGTTCGTGCGAACTTGTGGTCAAATGCCTAGCTGTGTAGGAAAGAAAAACAAAATCTTTATTAATATGTGGTTAGCGACATCTATTACGGTAAGCGCTAAGAATAAGAATAGAATAAGAAATAAGAATAAGAAATATTTATTGGCCTTTAAATAACATTCGTTACAGGCAAGTCTTGTTACACTTAATTATTAATTACTTTAAAAAGAAACTTAACTTATAAATACTTTAATAGTTCTAAGAACAAATAGTTATTATATTATACATTTACATTGTCATTTATTTCTTTACCTATTACTAACATTTTGTAATTGTTGTTCATCACACAAGAACGATGATTCCACAAGCTGCATTCACATATATACACTGAGTTTATAAAAAATATTTCAATTTTTGTTTAAATGTTTTAAAATTGAGTTCCATCACGCTATTTGGTAATTTATTGTACATTAATATTTTGGTGTAAAGTCCCTGTTTCTTACACTAAGATAATCTGTTGACAGGCAGGACTCGCTCTTTTTTATTATTAAGTGAAATTCTTTTTTCCGGTATTTCCCTATCCTCTAATAAACTATTATAAATATAAAGTGATATAACTGTCATTATTTTATCATTTTTAAAGTGTATTCTCGCAGGACTACGTTTTTTCAAACGATTCATTGTTCATATAGATTGTTTCTGACATTTTAAAACTTTTATTATATCTTTAGCGTTTCCCCAAACAGTTATAGCGTATCTTATTATAGAATGAACGTATGCATAATAGACAGAGATGAGTGACTTTTTATCTAATAATGGCTTGAGTTTAAATAAAGCATAATTACCACTTGCCATTTTGTTGCAAATTTTATCGATGTGAGATTTATGACTTATTGTGTTATCAATTGTATAACCTAGAAATATATTTGTTTTAGTAATAGAATTCCCAAAAATACCCAACTTTGACTGATACTGCATTGATATGGTTTTATCAGAGTTAAGAATGAATTTGCGTCAAACCATTCCTTTAACAATTCGATAACTGCATTAACTTTATCGTCTAAATTAAATTTACATTTGTCTCTAATAGGACTTTTTCACTTATTTTTTAAAAATCTAACATTTAGACCAATTCTGATACAATGGAACCACAAGGAGGTATAACAAAACAAAAGCAAGTAAGAAAAGAACCGTCGTATTACCAAACTACTTACATTTTCATTTCTTAGGAAGTCTGTAAATACTCAGTTTGTTCTCGTCGGTTGTTTTTAAGATGCAGACAGTATCGATCTTGAGGTCAACTACCTCAGACTTCCCACGTCATATACAGGGTTTACAAATTCCAGAACACTAAGGAGTCAAAGGTGGTTAAAATGAAACTACCATTCGCAGTATTGAAACTTTGGAAAGTTATTTATACCCACAGTTTGAGTCATATAAAATTGTAGGAAACGCTTGCACGATCTTATAAGAGACAATAGTCTCTTGTTTAGAAGCGCCATCTAGTTTTGTAGATTGGAGCTAAATATGTATAAGATGGTTTTACACATGGTGTCTGGTAATCAACTAGCATTCTTTAAGAAGCTTCTGATGATCATAAACAACCACTTTTGTTTCTAGGACTATTGAAAATTCGCAAGAAAAATAACAGTTGTTCTATAAATTGAGCCGCGCGTCTATGATTTTTTTGTATGGTAAAGCCATGATTTATTTGCGAGTGCAAGTCGGACTCGTGCACTAAAGGTTCTGTACGACATTAGTTCAAATTTCTACTGTTATTAATGAGCGAGCGCTTGAAGAGTCAATATCTCCTGAGGATGCCTTGTGCTAAGGCGAGTGTGAGGAAGTCGGATGCTGAGAGAAAGAGAAATAATAAGGTGAGGTGTGGCGGTAGTAAGGAGGGAACCCCACCATAAAACAAAAATATTTTTCGATATCTCACGCTGACATCAAGACAAGGCGCGAAAACACTAAATATTCTTTATATACCATCTTATTATAATTTGCTAAAACACGTCGGTTGTATGGAAGTCACCGCGAAACATTTATTTTTTTAGTTGAGTATTAATTTTTGAACTGAACATACAGCTAAAATATTCTGTAAATATTACAAGCGCCTACCTGTTGCCGTTATTCATTAGAAGCAAAATCACGTTTGTTGTATAGGAGGGGGGCTCCTATAAATTAAATATTTATTTATTAGTTTTTTAGTATATGTTGCTATAGCGGCAACAGAAACACATCATCTGTGAACATTTCAAGAGATACAGCCTAGTGGCAGACAGACAGACAAACGGACATCGAAGCTTTACTAATAGGGTTTCGTTTTTACCCTTTGGGTGCGGTACCTAAAAAAAATTCCATCCAAACCTTTTCTCGATCAAAACAAAGATTGAGAACCTCCTTTTTTTAAGTCGGTAAAAATTTAATAAAACTTAGTTTCCTCTCGACAGTTCATCGATCTTGAGGTCAACTACCTCTGACTTACCACACCGTTATATACAGGGTTATCGGGGTGCACTAAGCCAAAAGGGGGTTTCTATACTCATCCTAAGTAACAACTTTCATTATGAGACCAACTCTGAATTCGAGAAAAAAAGAATCAGCTGTTTCATACATATTATCAACGACAGATAAACTTTTTGTAAGGAACAGCTGATTTAAGAACTTGAGAACTGGCACAATACACAGAGTGTGGTGGCCAATCAAGAAAGAAAAAAAAATAACTGATTTTTTTTCTAATATTCAGAGTTGGTCCCAAAGTAAAAGTTGTTCCTTAGGATATTCGGCTTAGTACACCGCTAACCGATAACAGTGTATTTACGCAAATAAATCACGGAAAATATGCTGGGTAGTATATAGCCTTGTAGCGATGATGGTCGAGTGGTTAGTGGGGTCGATTGTAGTGCAAAAGGTATGAGGTTCGATCACACGAGACATGCAAAAAGAGCCTGAGCTACTGGTAAAGGAAAACATCGTGAGGAAACCATAGCATGGTGGTAGGACGTTTCCTATAGCTGGTAGCTACTACACTCAAGTTGTAAAAATCGTCAAGCACCTAATGAGAGCTAGTGAATTCCAGACTATGCATGTTCCATCTAGGGCCACATTGTCGCTTGAATGTTGTGGTCGTGCGAGCAGGTTGTCAAATGCCTAGCTGTCTTAAATAAAAAATAAATTGGCAATCGGGATACACATAGATACATTTTAGCAAAATATCCTACGCGTTGAAATGAGTGCTGAATTCGCAAAATTAAAAAGGCATTAATGCTATGCAGGATCTTTTAGTTCTTAAAAATTGTCCACTCATGCGGAACGAAATTATGCGAACTTCTCTGTATCGCATTGATGAATCAAATGTACTGTTCAAAACATGCTGTCTTATTGTATCTTATACAATCATAAGACAGAAGGACCACTGATATAAATTCTCAATTTTTTTAAGTCCTACTGACATAATTATGAAAGGTTAGCAACCGCGAACGAAGTCGCGGGTACAGCTAGTGCTGTTATCTAGCTATAATTATTATCTGTGCGAATCCGGGGCATGCCATTAGTATTTTTAAAGTAATATACAACGTGTAACAGAAAGGTGTGAGTCTACACATCAAAGTGAGCCCATTATAGAATCTAAAGAGATGTTTAAAAAATGTATGAAGCTCCGGCCAGGACAATGTACACTTAACTATAAATACGTTAGGGACTACTAATCTTTAATCTATCAACCAAATTCAAAATAACGTAAGTTATCGCAGTGTACAAAAGCAAATTCTTATTAAAATTTTGCCACGTTATTCACATAAATTGATTTACGCGTTTTTATTGAGTCAATTTTGCCATTTGTGACGGGTGGTACAATTCATAGAACAATGTGGACCATAGGAATTAACCGAGGATACATAAATGTTCCAGGGATGCCATAATTCTTCTATAATTAACAGAATTTAGATATCTAATAGAATAATGCATTTTCAAGCATTTTTTGGGAGACGTACACCGTCCTGGCCGAAAACGAAACAAGTCCCTTTGGAAAATTCGAGAAAAAATTCTAGCATTGCCACGTTGAATAGCAATGGCCATCCTTTGCACCGGGAATGAACCGTAGCGGGAGTCACCAGTGAAATTCTATTTTATTACTAGCTGACCCGGCGAACTTCGTACCGCCTAACAGTCGATTCTTTAAGAGTGATGTTACCATCGTATAAATGTTGACATTAATATTTATACAATACTAACGTCACTCAATTGTTTCACCTTCCCGGAACCTCCACTAACACTTACACTTTATGGTATGGTGTTAAAGTACAAATTGACTTTTAAGTATTATTACGAATCGATTGTATGGGAGTAATATAAAAGTGTTGTTTTTGGATCTTTTTAGGCAATTTTTTCAATTTTTCTCTCTAAAAACCATCATCGTACTTCAGGGAATATACTAATTTTTTTTAACAAAATCTTTTCAGCTTCTCTTGAGATTTGCGCCTGGCAACACATTCAGCGATTAATTTTAGTATTATAGAAGACAGACAGATATTCTTTTACTAATGATAATTCCGTAAATCATCAAGCAAGTGAAGTAATTTCGCCTAAGCATAGTTCACGTGTTCGGTTTTGTCTGGTCGTAGTTCATCCCATCGCTGGCTGGCACGGACTCTAGAATCGATAATTCATGAAGCTTTGGATCGGATTCAATTTTAATCGCAGCTGGGTAGCTCATTTTCATAATTTTATTGTTACGCAATTCCTATAATGGCATTGAGAGAAAGACGAAGACAGAAGGTTGCCTGGTTCCAGCTCATCTCTGTAGACTTAATATATTTAGTGAAGATATTTGTACATACTGTTCAAGGCCCAATGCAGACATTCATCACATATTTATGGAATGTTCAAATTTCGGCATCCAACGCTTGTTATCTGTCAGCGAAATCAGTAAAATAGCAGATCAAAAGTCATCAAGTGTTCCCGCCAGGTTTCAGATTTATTAGCTAATGATATATAATTTACGTCTGTTTTTAAGTTTATTGTAAATACGTTAGAGAAAGTATAAGTTTAGTTTTATCCATTCCAATCTTGTAAATAAATATTTTGTATTAATGTGTTCGGCTGAAGGACTTGTATCCAAAAGCTATGAAATAAATTAAAAAAAAAAAACATAAGGTCGAGGAAGGTACTTAATTTCAAAGGTACGCGTAAAAACCAGTCTTCTTATATACAAACAATATGAATCAATCACGTTTGTTATCTAAATAGTTTCAACGGAATCACCAAAACAGCAGGGCCGCGGTCCTACCCTAAAGGTTCAACATACAAATTTAAAAAGTGTTTAGAAGCGAGTTTTAAACAACCCGAATGCTAAATCGTTAAACCTGTGTATCATACTTAATTATTTTTTTATTTCATATACCCAGTGTCACTCTCACGACTAAGACGAATCTATTGACACCACTCACGTAAAAATACGACAAGCCGTTTAGGCTCTAGGGCGTGACAAATAAATATACATACATACACTCGAAAAACATAACCCTCCTTTCGCAGTCAATGTAAAAAAATAAAACTCCCAAAATCTCCATTTTGTGATGACAAAACAGCTAATATCTATGGCATTGTAGTTCACGAACGGATGAACCGTTTATGATTTTAATTTATTTGGTTGGAAAATTCAATTATTCGGGACAGATTTAAGAAATGTCTGATAAAAACCGGCCCCAGATGGCTGCCGCTACAAAATGGCACATTACACATTTTTTCATAACTCACTCAATACGAGTATGGGTATCAAATGAAATGGCTTTAACTAGTAGAATACTATACTATGATGCATTTCAAATCCAAGATGGATGCCACCACAAAATGGCGAATTTCTTTCTATTTCTTAATAATTTCTTTGGGCTCTTTTAATGTTTACTTTAATGGTTCCGTTCCTGAAAGTTAAAATGGAAGCCTATTACTAAGAATTCCCTGTCCGTCCGTCTGTCAGCAGGCTGTATCTCATGAACCAAAATAGCTAGTTAAAATGTTCACAGATGATGTATTTCTGCTGCCGCTATAACAACGAATAAGTAAAAACAGAATAAAATAAATATTTCAGTAAAATTCTATACAAAAAATGACATTTATTTTGTAATTTTTTGCTCGTTATGAATAATATTGCGTAGATAAGTACGGAACCCTTCGTGCGTGAGTCCGACTCGATCGTTCTTGACCGATTACCCATTTAATATATATTTGTTAAATTCTTATATCAACTTGCCCCCGTTTAGGCCAGCAGCTCGAAATGCTGGCCTAAAAGGACAAGGTACCACGGGCTCGCTCGAATTACACCGCGACTACTTTTATTGTGCGACCTGCTAGGTAGTGGAACTCACTGCCGATTTTTTTTTCCTGATAGGTATAACGACTTAGTCAAGAACTTGAGAACTGGCACAATACACAGAGTGTAGTGGCCAATCAAGAAAGAATAAAAAAAAATAACGACTTAGCGAAGGCACT
This sequence comes from Ligdia adustata, assembly GCA_947049295.1. Lineage (NCBI taxonomy): Eukaryota > Metazoa > Arthropoda > Insecta > Lepidoptera > Geometridae > Ligdia > Ligdia adustata. Next base: position 5,307,600 of record OX346242.1, on the reverse strand, counting down.
GCCGTGCCTCCAGATCTGGGTCTTTTCAAGTTACGAGTGAATCGGTTTCTTCTAGGCAAGCGTGCTCCTTTTTATGCCACATCTTCGCTTCATAAAAAATCGGCCAAGTGCGAGTCGGAGACTTAAAGTTCCGTACCACTGTCTATACAACATTAATTCAAGTTTCAACCTGTTTTCGTTATTAATATTTACCAAAAAACGGCAAATACGAGTATCACGTTTGTTGTATGGTCCAAGCCCCCTTTAAATATTTATTTTATTTTAATTAAATTATATATTTTAAATTAAATTTACCTCTAATTATTCTGTGTATATTTCCAATCATCAATTTGTTGGGGTTATTTATATCAAGCAAAAAACTTCAAACATATCAGGTGGTCATGTCTGTTATTTGAATTGCCTCAAAATTACGATTGGATTGTACCAAAATGGCGGTTTTGACATAGAATAGGTCAGAGTTTGTATTAAAAATCTTGTTTTGTTTAATACTAACTGTGGTCTATTCTATGTCAATCCAATCGTAATTCTGAGGCAATTCAAATAATAGACTTGACCACCAGGTTTGTTGTAAGGGAGCCCCCCTAAAATATTAATTTTATTTCGTTTTTAGTATTTGTTGTTATAGTGACAACAGAAAAACATTATCTGTGAACATTTCGATTATGTAGCTATCCCGTCTTGTGAGATACAGCCAGGTCACACACAAACAGATGGACAGCTAAGTCTTAGTATAATACCAAAGATTCCGTTTTTACCTTTTAGGTACCAACCATACTACAAACAAGATAAACTTTAAAAAAAATCTAGAGAGACATTTACCCGGTAGTAACAAAACGTATGAATTTCCACGTTACAACACATCTGTTCTAGTTTGCTATGCAGTCATGCAGCAAAGAATTAGGTCATAGTTCGACAATCTCTCTGCATGTGGCCTTGTATTAAGCAGTTAGTGCATTGTAACATTTTTACTAAATGCCGCAGGAATTTCACACGATATGTTAGCAGTTGGTAGGCCTTTTCAGAAATTGCAATTTGACCAGCGTAGTGGATTATGGCCTGCACACCCTTCTTAAGGACACCAGTGCCCATCTTATGGGACGCTTTGGACTGATACGGGATATGGGAATAGGCCTTCGGAAATTTAAAGTCTGGCTCTACTCTGCTCAATTCTATTTATTAAGGTACGAGGTTCGATCTCACGAATCATGCAAAAAGAGCTGGAGCTGTCGGTGAAGGAAAACATCGTGAGGAAACCATAGCTTGGTGGTAGGACGTTTCCTATCGTTCGCCTTGCTAACTACCATCCTTGAGTTGTAAAATCTCAAAGCACTTGACGGTGTGTTCCAGCAGGCTTCCTTGAAAGCCAGTGTATTATACACTAGGCATGCTCCATCTAGGGCTACAGTATCGCTGAACTCCGTGTTCGTGCCAACTGTGGTCATATGCCTAGCTGCGTAGTATAAAGTGGTTAGAAGCAATTTCAAAAACCTACCTAGCTATGTTTAGTTTAAATCAGTCGAAGATGGCCACTGAAACAAAATGGCTGATTACATATTAATAGCGGATTACACACAAAGTGATAAAAACATGATTTTTATATAGCGGGGGTTATTTTAATTGTTTTAAATCTCTTCTAACCACTTGTTCCAATAATCGTTTCTTTTTTAGGTATATACGGAACTCTAAAACCCTGGATAAGGTCTCAAGGTGAGTGTCACAGGTTTGCTCAATCGAAGCTAATCGATCGCTTGTTATCTAATTCTGTTTGCGTGAAATGATGCAATGACCAGCAATAGATAGCCACTGAAGCTACTTCAAGGTCTAAGGGAAATTTCACGTATTAAAAAAATAAAGATTTGATTAGAAAACGAGGATATCATTTATTGAAAAATAAATACAAAATCTTTTGTCAATAAGTAAATTAAATTCTGAAAAATAATTAAGCCCTAAGAATGCTTGCAGCATTCACGCATTGAATATCCAAAAAATTAAATATTTTATATAATCAGGAAACTGATTATTTACTCAACTTATTTACTAAACTTTGTAAACTGTCAACCACGCAGTCTTTTGGAATAACGCTAATAAATATTTTTTTTTGGTAAATAAATATCAGCTCAAATTAAAAATTGGCCGAAGCGGAGTAATAAATTTATGTGAATCTCAATAATTATTTGAAATCGGAAATCCTTAGCGTTCGTAGCACCTCTACGGAGCTACGCGCTACGAGACTAATGCTACGACTTCTAGCTACGCTCATTACTACAACCGAAGCAATGAAAAAAATATGCTAACACAGAGTCAGAGAGATGTAAAAAGTGAAATTGAACTTAATTCGTTTTTTTAAATGTTTTTACCCGACTGGGAAAGAAAGCGGCTTATGTTTTTCGTATGTAGGTATGTATATTTCTTTGTCAGGCCCTAGAGCCTAAACGGCTTGTAGTATTTTTATGTGAGTGGTGTCAATAGATTCGTCATAGTCGTGAGAGTGACACTGAGTACATCAAAATATTAAAAAAATAATTAAAACTAATACACAGGATTACCCATTTAGCAGTCGGGTTTTTACGAACTTGCTTCTTACTTGTTTGTTTCAATGTTCGTCTTTCTATTTGTATGGGCTAATCTCTAGAACGACTGGACCGATTTATATGTCATTTTGTGTAGAAATAGAACTCTTTTGATCCCGGTAAATTAACCAGAAGAAATAATAAATACCACGCGGAAAAGTCGCGGGCATCATCTAGAAATAACTTTACGTTTATGCAATCGATATTACGTAACTTCTTATTTCCCCATTTGAAAGAAAAATTTCTTGTTATTTTTAGCTTAAAGCAGATTTCTTATTTTAAGAGTGACGTAAGCGATTACAGAATCTTTTTGACGTTTAAGAGGTTATGTCATAGGTTGCCTCAGTTTTATGTTTTATACAACGGTTTACATTGATGTGTAGACTAACACCGATAAGTATTGTCACACCTTTCTGTTACACGTTGTATCTCTTTTCTTAGACTTGTCTGAAATGACTTTTTGGAAAAACGACGAGGTGTTTTTAAGATTGACGTACGTATCAACTCATAGCGTCGTACTGCTGGGCACAGGTCTCCCCTACGAAAGGGTGTAGGCCCATAGTCTACGCTACGCACTACGCTGGCCAAATAGCGGATTGGAGACTTAACTTATCTTTGAAAGTTATTAACCTTCGCCGAAAATCAGGTTTCCTCGCAATGTTTTCCTTCGCCGTTTAAGCGTGTGCTAATTAATTTTAATATGTAGATGAGTGAAAAACTCAGGAGCATGCCTGAACCTGGATTTGAACTCGCACCCTTTCGCTTGTGAGGTTTCGTCTAGGCGTGCGTTTTAACTTAAATTAAAAAAAATATATACACAGGTACGTAATTAATAAAATTATGTTAACCTCACGTGTTAATAAAAATGGTAAGATAGCAAGACGATAAGCGAACGCGTAAGAGTTTTCGAAACGGAAACATCGTGAGGAAACCATAGCATGGTGGTAGGGCGTTTCCTATCGCTCCCCTGGCTAGCTACTGGCTTTTGCCTAATGCAGAATTATTTAATCGCTCACAGAATTCTTTTTTTAATTTAACGTTTATAAGGTTACGGACATAGGTTGACTCAGGTTTAGGTATACAGCTGACCTTTCGGGGCTATCTCTTTGGGTTAGCCGTAACCAATTTCTATGGATTTCTAGACTTATAAAAAAAACAAATAATTACTTAGTTTTATAACTAAATTCAAATTAGTATATTGCTTTTTATTATAATTATTACTTATCGATGCGTTTGATTGATTCGACGCGTAACCAGAATGTCGGTTTTTATTTGGTCCAACGTAGAGAAGCATTGCCGTGGTAATGCGGCTAGCAAACAGGGCACGCTGCCCTCTGGTAGTAGACTGAAGCATATATGGTCTATAGCTAATCTTTCTGCTATATTTTTTTTGTTGTTGTTTTTAGTCATTTTGTTTTTGGTAATAAACGAACTTGGCCGGTAGCAATTTATATTACATTTTTGTTTATTGTATGTAACGTGAATGAGGGGGAGCAATCCGGTCTCCGCAAGCAGCACCCTTTCACGAGTAAAGTAAATTAATATTTATGAAATGAAATGAAATGAAATTATTTATTGGCCTTATAACCACTTATGTTATACTAGGCAAGTCACATTACAATATTTCACACAATACTTAATTTATAAAATTTCAAATGTACCTATGTCAAAAACTTTACAATTCACTTAATTACAAAATTTAAATAAGATTATGTAGTATCGATTAATAGATAAATTACTGATATAATAATACTTCTAAAATAGTTTACATTAATGTGAGTACAATTTAATAAAGTCATTATATAGTAAGATACTTTAATGTCATTATTAGTTTGTGAGTTTTGACTATAATTGTTTAGTTGGATTTGACAATATATTATATAAATTAAGTATAAGTTAAGTATTAAAGTAAAATTATTAGTAAGAAAAAACAATGACGAAAGTCTTATTGAACTTCAAATAACGTTCGTTACAGGCTAGTCTTATTACATTTGAATTGATCATTACTTTAAAAAATTTAACTTATAAATCTCATTTATAAACAAATAGTCTTCTCACGACATATATTTACGAGTTGACACATGTGCCAGCCATTGCTCTCCTCAACCATATTAGATTCCATACAATCTTAATAAAACTTACCAAACAAGTTCTATGAATTTTTTTGTCGTCTGGGTTTTTTCGGAAAAGTATTTTCCATATAAATGTTAGCCGCGACGCCATTTCCCGGCATATTTTGTTTTTATGTTATGCATGGACATGCAGGTGACAATCTTAAAATAAAGTTTTTATTAGGAAACAATCGCCTTAAGAAATTGACAACATTTAATTACGAGTTATCGGTTGATTTATTATTCAGAATTCTGAGTTGGTCCCATAGCAAAATAGCATGAGTATAGTTTAAAAAAAATGTTTAAAGGCACTTTTAGCCTGTAAGTCATTGTAAAAATATATATATTTCATTAACTGAGGTCCAATCTTACATGTTGTATAAAATTCTTATCTTCTTACATATAAAAATCAATTGCTGTTTCTTTTATCTCGCAAAAACTCGAGAACGGCTGAGCCGATTTAGGTGATCTTGGTCTTGAAATGTTTGTCGTACTCCGGGGAAGGTTAAAAGGTGAGAAACATAAATTAGTGTTAGGCGGCACGAAGTTCGCCAGGTCAGCTAGTGTAAAATAAAGATCTTCGAAAAAAAAACAGATCAGCTCATATATCAATACTACAAGATTATTGCATTATTACTAAACTTACGTAAGTATGCAAAATCATCTCCGGGTAAAATTAAGCACGACGCTGGCAAACAAAGACTACATTATTATTTAGTTTTTCTTCCATTTCTTGCAGATTCATCATCAGATCCTGACTTTATAATAATGGGTGCTCCCATTATTATAAAGTCAGGCCTCGAAACTAAGCCCTACCACCTTTCGAATTAAAAAAAGTTTTTTAAATCGGTTCTCAATTGGCAAAAATATCGATAACCATGGATATAAAAGTGATAACTTCCATTATAGAGCGCGGTAGAAGCCTTCAGAAATAATAAAAAATTAAAAAAATTATAGTAGGATGAAACCCATTGGAAAAGGAAGAGAATATTATAAAAATCAAAGGAAAAATAATTTACGGGTGATCTGAGGTCGGGAAGGGGAAGGGGGTGAGTTTTTAAGGGTAAAAAAACGGTTTATCTTAATTTCCGGCAAAATTAAAGGCGGAAGGAAAAAAGTTAAAGGGCAAAGTTGTAGGTAATAAAAAGATCAAATATTATTCAAGTCAAGTCAAGGTTTGATTGAAAAATCAAATCTCTTGATTGATTTTAATAAAGTTTTATTTAGACCACTTCAGAAGTATAAAACAACCAACAACCCTTTCAAACAGATATATCATTAACAAATCGATCCTACCGTCTCCGAGAAATCAGGTAGGTAAATACTGTCAAATTAAGTACGTTGGTACCTTTTTGGGAAAACGGTAAGAAATACATACATACATGTAAAGGCCTAACATAGAACCTCTTTATTTTTGAAAGTCGTTTGAAAATATATAAAAATTAGTTCCTCTTTGGCAATCGGATAAAAAAGTGTTCACTAACCTCATTAAACATGAATTCTCTTGGTAAAGACATGTCAAATCCGGGATGTCGGGCGGCAGCGAAAAAAATTTCCTTCCTCTTTGGCAATCGGATAAAAAAGTGTTCACTCACCTCATTAAACATGAATTCTCTTGGTAAAGACATGTCGAATCCGGGATGTCGGGCGGCAGCGAAAAAAATTACCTTCTTCTTTGGCAGTCGGATAAAAAGAGATTCACTCACCTCATTAAACACGAATTCTCTTGGTAAAGACATGTCAAATCCGTAATGTCGGGCGGCAGCGAAAAAATGTATCTTCCTCTTTGGCAGTCGGATAAAAAGAGGTTCAATCACCTCATTAAACATGAATTCTCTTGGTAAAGACATGTCAAATCCGAAATGTCGGGCGGCAGCGAAAAAATTTACCTTCCTCTTTGGCAGTCGGATAAAAGGAGGTTCAATCACCTCATTAAACATGAATTCTCTTGGTAAAGACATGTCAAATCCGAGATGTCGGGCGGCAGCGAAAAAATTTACCTCCCTCTCTGGCAGTCGGATAAAAAGAGATTCACTCACCTCATTAAACATTAATTCTCTTGGTAAAGACATGTCAAATCCGAAATGTCGGGCGGCAGAGAAAAAAATTACCTTTCTCTTTGGCAGCCGGATAAAAGGAAGTTCAATCACCTCATTAAACATGAATTCTCTTGGTAACGACATAACAAATCCGGGATGTCGAGCGGCAGCGAAAAAATTTACCTTCCTGTTTGGCAGTCGGATAAAGAGGTTCAATCACCTCATCAAACATGAGTTCTCTAGGTAAAGACACGTCAAATCCGAAATGTCGGGCGGCAGCGAAAAAAATTACCTTCCTCTTTGACAGTCGGATAAAAAGAGATTCACTCACCTCATTAAACATGAATTCTCTTGGTAAAGACATGTCAAATCCGGGATGTCGGGCGGCAGCGATAAAAACAAATCTTCGGACTCCGTCGACTGAAGTCTCTCACTTTTTAACGGGACTACGGCTTTAGCCGTTAAATGCATTGGGTTTTTATAAACGTATAACCCGTACGGAGCCGTTTTAACTATTTTTCTTTGACGCTTTTTATTTAAAAAAAAATAATAACACAGATAAACTACTAATGTATTTTTTTAACAAAAACGTTTGCTAAAGTCGGATTTACGGCGCAATCATTTTTTTACGTAATATAGTGATTTTAGAGATAGAAATTTATTTCTTATTTTTTCTTTTTTGGCACTTGTATGGTGTTTCTTTTGGAATTGCGACCGCTTTGAAGTCTAGGAACTGACTAGATGCGAGTGATATTCCCGCATGCGCTGTGGTCAAAATCGATAGTCTTATGGACGTAATACATGGACGAATTGGGTGTAGGACGTGAAGGCGTGGGAATATCGACTGACCGAGCACACCGTCTCTGCTAATGGTTAAATAAGTTTTGAGGGTTCCGTAACTAAAAGGTAAAGACTTCGTGATGTAACCAATAGTATTAATATACTATTAAGCAAAACATAAAACTGTGACCTACTCTATGTCAAAATGGCCATTTTAGCACAATGCGATTGTAATTCTGAGACAATTCAAATAACAGACTTGGTCGTCTTAGGTATCTCATGTTTCTGTTGTCGCTATAACAACACATACTGAAAAAATAATCAAATAAGTATTTTTTTTAATTATGTTTCTTGTATGAGACCCCCATAGAATTAGGTCCCATAGAATAAACATCATTTTACGCTGTTTTTTGCTCGGTAGGTATTAATAACGGCAATAGGTAGACGCTTGATATATTCACAGTATTGACTTTACAAATAAATAATAAAATCAAAATAAAATAAATATGTAAGGCTCCTATATAGGAAAATTGCCGTTTTTTACCCGACTGCGTAAGGAGGAGAGTTATGTTTTTCGTATGTATGTATATTTCTTTGCCACGTCCTAAACACGACTGCTAAAATGATAGACCTGTGTATCATACTTAATTATTTTTTTAATTTTGATGTATCCAGTGTCACTCTCACCACTAAGACGAATCTATTTACACCACTCACATAAACAATACGACAAGCCGTTTAGGCTCTAAAACTAAACCTAAACGGCTTGTCGTATTGTTTTAAGCACTATTTAAAAACAAACAATACAAAAAACATGCTGTATTTTTAATGGAGGCGTTATCGCTTAAAGCGATCGCTTCCAGGCAACCATGCACGTACAAGATATCACAAAACTGCACGATGTAGGCGACTATATATATAAATGAATCCCTATATCCCTTGGTCACGTCACACACGTGAACGGCTGGACCGATTTCAATATTTTTAATGTTGTGTATGTTATCGCCAGGAGAAGGTTCTTAGGTATGACAGAAAATAATAAAAAAATATATTTATAAAACCTAAATCCGTTTGTTTCACTAAAACTCGAGAACGTCTGGACCGATACAGCTGATTTTAGTCTTGATATGATTGTCGTAGGTACTCCAGGGAAGGTTTAAAAGGTGAGAAACTGTTAGGCGGTACGAAGTTCGTCGGGTCAGCTAGTATATTATATTTTGCTGTATTTATATATATATATATATATATATATATATATATATATATATATATATATATATATATATATATATATATATAATAAAGATAAAGGTATATATATAATTGTATTGTATATTCAAAGCTGCTGAATCAGGCTTTAGAAAAAACTTGAACTAATGTTGTTTAACTAGCTGCGTCCTGTGGAGTTACCCGCGTTAATACAGTATAAAAAGTAGCCTACGTGTTAATCCAGGGTCTAAGCTATCTCCGTACTAAATTTCATACATATCGCTTCAACAGTTTTTGCGTGAAAAAATAACGAACCACAAACACTTACATATTCATATTCAAACTTTAACTTTTATAATATTAGCAAAATTAATGTGAAACTAGATGTCGCTGTTGTAGCTTACATCGCGCAAACGATTTCTCAACAATAACAGACAGAATGTCAGTTCTAGTGCTGAGTGTTCCGTACACTTGACTAAATACACTAGTAAATGTGTTTTTGGAAGTCAATTCTTTTAACTATTTTCAGTTAATTGCACTGACTGTATCTTTAAGGTTGACTCGTCTATAAGGTTGGAGGTTAAGGGTGTACTAAGCCGAAAGGGGGTTACTATACTCATCCTTAGGAACAACTTTCACTATGGGAAAAACACAGAATTCGAGAAAATAAAACATCTGCTTCATACATTTTGTCTGCGACCGATCAACATTTTGTATGGAACAGCTAACTTTTTTTCGAATTCAGTGCTCGTCACATAATAAAAGATGTTCCTTTGGATGAGTGTCATGTATGTTTGTTACTCTTTCACGTAAAAACTACTGAAGCGATTTGTATGAAATTTGGAACGGAGATAGCTTAGACCCTGGATTAACAAATGGGTCTAAAAAAGTCATGTCTCTAGGGTATGTGTTAATCCAGGGTTTAAGCTATCTCCATACCAAATTTCATACAAATCGATTCAGTAGTTTTCACGTGAACGAGTAACAAACATACGTGACACATCCAGTCATTCTTACTAACTGTCGCGTTCTTATTTTTAGTAGGATATGATAGTAGGGCGGTACGGGGAACCCTTAGTATGCTATTCCGACTCGCACTTGACCGATTTTTTCAATTTTTACAACAGATGTAATGTTAATAGAGAACATCGACAATTTGCGCAGCTCTGTTTAATCCGTGTCGATGATTATTTCCTAATTCTAAATTTCCCAAATATGTAATTCTGCAAATTATCATCGGGACGAAATTCTTGTATGTAAAAATTCTCCATTTTACCAATTCATAATTTTCCGAGATCATTCACTCATTGATATTAAATTTAAGGATTATTGTAACCAAAACAAAAACACAAACCAAAATAGCCATAAAAACATTTTTAATAACATAAAACAAATGAACAAAAAATCCCGAACAGTTTCTAAAGTAAAAGAGAATCAAAGCAACTTAATTACTTACAATTAAATTTTATTATTTTTGCAAAATTTTTGGTATGCTCATAAGTATCAAAATAAGTCTACGCCAGTCATAATAAATATCACAAAAATAAAAACCGTAAGAACTAATACAATTTATCGAATTTTAACCGACTGTAAATCAAGGGGAGGTCTAAATTCGTTGGAAAAATTTAATTTAAAAAGTAACAATTTTGTTTAAAAAATCACTTGTCCCTTCTTTCCCTTATCTTACATAATATAACTAAAAGAGATGTTTCAACAATGTATGGAGCCCCGGCCAGGACAGTGCACATGATACTATAAATACGTTAGGGACTATTAATCATTAATCTATCAACTTAATTTAAAGTAACGTAACTTATCACAGTGTACCAAATTATCAAAATATTACCGCATTATTTCGGCAAAAAAATATTTCATTTGTGACGGGCGGTACAATTAATAGACCTAAGATATAAAAATATTCCAGGGATGTCAGAATTTCACTATAATTCACAGAACTTAGATATTTTTGTACACAATGAAGAAGGACACTGATGCATTTTTCATTAATACACAATGTTAACATCTTTAGGTATTTTTTGGTAGACGTACAACGTCCTGACCGAAAATGAAACAATTCCTTTATATAGAATTAATTAAGCTTTGTAGCAAGATTTCCGTAAACCTTTACCTATTTATACAATAATTTATAATAAATAAATAATATTACTTTTATATGAAAATTCCCATAATCCTACTTATCCCTTTTATTCCATTCTTCCCCTTATAACAAATTTACAAAAGATTACTAAATTTATAAAACACATTTAAGTTTTGCAGCAAGATTTCTTCCCAAGAAATTTAAAACGTCCGCCTCAGTGACTTCATCTCCCATTATTACAATAATCGACATCATTTCATTTTTGGAAATTGATGGAAATTCATAAACCATTTCGAGATAATTTAATGAAGAGTTCACACTAAAAATATCAGATTTTTATATTCAGTTTCTGCAGAGTTATTTACAAAAAACTTACGAAAAAAAATCTCGTATTTATGTTAAGACCGTCAGATGCCACCAGTAAATAATATTATTGTATCTGTCATCTGTGAACCGTAACAAAACAAACAACAAAATAATTAATTAATTAATACAGATAATTTATGAAATCTTTTTTTTTTACGAGCTTTTGACGAGAATAACATTGTGCTGAACTTTTCTTATATTTTCAAAACATCTCTAAAAACGTGTGAAACTAGTAGATACGTTATCATTCGTCTGTCTATTATCGTAATAAGAAAAGGATCAAAAATTTAAAATGTTGCCAATTTGGTATAAATAAATGAGCTTTTTTTATATATCCTTCATCCTATTTATCCCTTATAGGGTATGAGGGATAAAAAAGATGAAATAGGGCAATTCTTCCCGTTTTACAGGGTTATCGGCTAGGGGTGTACTAAGCCGAAGGGAGGTCACTATACTCATCTTAAGGAACAACTTGTACTATGAGCCCAACTCTAAATTTGAGAAAAAAAATCAGCTGTTTCATACATTTTGTCTACGATCGATTAACTTTTTATACGAAGCATTAGACTTTTTCTGAGTCAGTCTCATAATAAAAGTTGTTTGTAATGATGTGTATGGTGACCCCCTTTCGGCTTGGTATACCGCTAACCGATAACCTTACATTAAAAAAACTAAATTTATACAATATTATTTAAGTATTGCAGCAAGATTTCTTCCCATGAGAATGTACCCCCGTGTCCCCCTGTCCCCCGTTCTGCACCCTCCGGCCTGTACCCGCGAGGGGTCGATCCCGTTCGTCCCACACCACCACACCATCGCACAGACAGATACGTTTCGGGTTTTGGAATATCCCCGCCGAGCGAGCGATTATGCCGCAAGCTATTCTGTAAACGAAAATAATTACATTACAATAAAAGCGTTTAGAAGCGAGTTAGAAAAAACCCGACTGATAAATCGTTAAACCTGTGTACTTAATTTATTTATTTTTTAATTTTGTTGTACCCAGTGTCACTCTCACGACTGAGACGAATCTATTGACACCACTCACATAAAAATACAACAAGCCGTTTAGGCTCTAGGGCGTGACAAACAAATATACATACATACACTCGAATAACATAACCCTCCTTCTTTCGCAGTCGGGTAAAAAATATGAAAACCAACTTCAATACGGCAGTGAAAACTTACATAACAAAACAGGATATAATCTATATACTTAGTCAAACATAGTTATAATAATTATTGTAAAAAAAGTAATATTGTTTTTTTTATACCCCCGACATTTTTTGTGGCGGCCATCTTGGATTTGAAATTATCATGATGTATTGTATTCTACTCAAGCTATTTCATTAGATACACATATTGAGAGAGTTGTGAATGTTGCACTCCGCCATTTCGTGGCACTCCGCCATTTTGGACTGACTGTCATCGAATATAGCTAAGAACAAATAAATCAAAATCGGTCTAATAACTAATAACGTCTCGTCGTTTATGCATCGGGATTTAAAAATGTGGATGATTAAAAAATTATTGAACTAATTTCGATAATGCGTACATGAATTTGTAAGAAAATAATTTAAAAGTATACTTTTAAAAACTCTTTTTTTATATATAAAACGTGTAACAGAAAGCTGTGACAATACTTAACGGTGTTAGTCTACACGTCAATGTGAACCCACAGTAGAACAACATTTAGCAAAATTAAAAAAAAAACATCCTCCATCACCGATCACGTGACCAAATGAAATATATATTTTTTTAATTTTAAATTTTTTTGTTCTACAGTGTTTCTTTGTTTCTGATAGATATTTCGTTCCAGGGCGTACCTCTTTTTACCCCCTAAATTGTAACGTAATTCTTAGTTATTGTTGTCAATCGCTTCACTATGATGTATTTTAGGCCTACACATTTTATTTTATTAAAAAAAGTTATTGAACTCTGCATAATAAAGACTTTTAATAGGCATCGTATCAGCGCAAAAATATGACTGCTTAGGAAGCTTGTAACTTTATAGTGATATAAAAGACAGAAAAAAAAAAACGGTAAAGCATAGTAAATAATGTGTTAGCTATATGAAGAAAGAACCACTGGAATCGGACAACATTAAAAGGTAGAAAAGAGCTATATCTTCTTGTATGGAGAAGTTGGCGGTCTTAAGTATTGTCACACCTTTCTGTTACACGCTGTATAAATTGAACACTCACGCTGGTCCCGAGTCGCCGTCTAATTTAGAATTATCAGTGGAGCCTTTCCCGAGATCGTCCGCTCTCTCTGACACAGATATAGCACGACCTATCATATCTGACACCTGAAAACATATCATAATAAACATACATAAAAAATCGAACGTGCAAAAGGTACGAGGATCGATCTCACGAAACAAGCAAAAAGAGCCTGAGCTACTGGTGAAGGAAAACATCGTGAGGAAACCATAGCATGGTGGTAGAACATTTCCTATCACTCGCCTGGCTAGCTACCACACTCAAGTTGTAAAATCTGTCGCCAAGCTGCTAACGGTGTGTTCTAGACTAGGCATGCTCCATCTAGGGCTACAGTATCGCTGACTTCTATGGTCGTGCGAACTTGAGGTCAAATGCTTAGCTGTGTAGGATAAAAAAAAATATACACCACAATATAATACCGTTTGTTCCCTCAATCTGTCCCCCTGAGGGTACAAAAGGGATATAAATAAATAATATTTTTATTTATATGTATTTAGTTAGGTACGTCGACATTGATCGGCAACTACGACCTGTACGCAAGTACTGACAGTCAGACAAACATACCTACTGGATTTGAAACAGGATTTGGATCTGAAACTCGCCTTAATTATGCAGAGCAGAAACGCTATGCTCTCTCCGCCAATAAAACACTTTTAAGTCTACGATCTATCAAAAGTTTTTTTTTATAGTGTTTAGTCACCCACTACTCTTATTATTCGGCAGACCTGGTGGTCAAGGTATGAAGGTGGTAAGTCAAAACGGCCATTTTGGCACAATCCAATTGTAATTCTCAGACAATTCAAATAGAAGACTTGACCACCTGATAAAAAAACTTAAGTCATTTCGAATTAGAAACTAACTGCTGGACAGATTTTGATAAAAAATAATGAGAACTTTCAAACAAAAAAAATATTTATTCGCTCAGATTTTGTCAAGAAATAAGTTAACAAATTTAATACAAAAAGCAATCTAATTGAGTACAATTTTTGCCAAGTCCACAAATAGTCTCTGTCTTGTCTGTCCATTTTTTCAGCCGAAGGTCGTCAGAAATGAATTTGATTTCCTCTTTGTCCCCTTCAGGAGACACATTGAGGTGATAAACGGTAATAAACCAATATTACAACTTACTTTTAAAACATTGTCGACAATTCTAAACGTAGCTCGACCATTTTCATCAGCCACAATGTTACCGAGGTCTCCCGCGTGTCGGGCCTCCGGGGGGCACCCAGGGCCTCCATGTGGGCCACCGTTAGGATTGAAGTGAGGGCCTATGCTTTTACAACCCTGAAAGAAAACAGTTTCAGGTTAGTAAAATTCAATATTATAATTGAATTATATTCATTTAAGTAACGAAACTATAGTTGAACCTTTACAACAATCAGGTACAAGTGAAAACCCGTCTTCTTAAATAGTGATACATATATTCCGGCAGTATTTCTTAAGAGCCAGTGTATTCCAGACTAAGCATGCTACATCTAAGGCCACAGTGTCATCGACTACCGGAGTTGTGCGAGATGGCGGTACAATTGACAACATTTCATATTTGCAAAGAGATGGAAATTGAAAACCATTTCGAGATAATGTAATGAAGAGTTCATACTAAAAATACCAGACTTTTATATCTATTTCCTGCAGAAAAATTTCTCGTATTCGTGTTAAGACCGTCAGATGCCATCAATAAAAAATATCATTGTATCTGCCATTTTTGTGAAACATTCGAAACAGACAACAAAAATACAGATGATAATGACAATGACAATGAGATAATGACATCATTTTTTACGAGCTTTTGACGAGAACAACATTATTCTGAACGTTTCTTATATTTTCTGAATAAAGTAATAAAATAGGAGTACGCTATTTTTCATTTATCTTTCCATCATCGTATTATAAATGTGGGTAAAAATAAAGTTTTCTCAGTTATTTTGATTTAAAAACTATTTTTTTCAAACAAAGATTTTTCCCAGACCAAACTACAATACAGACTTTGATAAAATTAAAATGGCAACACATGTGAAGTACAAACAAAAAAACCAATCTGTCCCTTTTTTGGTCGTAGGGGGACAGAAAGTTTTCCTTATCTACCTCTTGCCGTCCTGCTATGTTTAATTCATGGCTGTCCGACTGGTATAAGGTCAAACAAGTAACAGGGAAGTTTTATGGCCAAATTCAAGAAACAATTCCAACTAAACCCTGGTTCTCAAGGTACAAAAAAACAAGCAAACAAGTAACATCAACATTGTGCCGCTTACGGTTGGGTCACGCTTGCACTCCTGTGTTTTTAGCAAGAATCAGAGTACGTGATCACTCACTGTGTGAATGTGGTCTAACTATTGGGACTACCGAACATATATTCTTTGAATGTCAAAGGCTTCGCTGCTCTCTTTATGACATGATTTCTGCAGATATTCCCCGCCCCTCTAACTTTTCCTCCCTGCTTCCCCTTGTCTTTACTCCTTTTGTATATATTCTAAATAAGTTTATTACAATTAACAATATTAAACTATAAATTACCTAATCTTTGCCTTTTTATATATTTCATGTTACTAACATTTGTGCCTTTTGTACATGTCCTTGTGTTTGTTTCAGGTTTTGTAAAAAAGTAAGCTCAGATACAAAATTGTTTCTCATCACCGAACACCTGCGCAGTGTCCACGGTTTTTTATTGAATCGCGTTACCGGCCAATCTTATCAGCGTTTGTCTTGCTAGTCACGCGACATTGGCAAAATTGCGGTTATACCGCAGGGGCCATGAATCAAATATAAAATAGAATAGATATAGAAAGTTTTCCTATTTTTCCCTTTTTGGTCATAGGGGGACAGAAAGGTTTTCCTATTTGTCCCCTGATAGGAATAAATTGCGGTGAAAGACTTTAAGTTATAAACCATTATATCTCACCTCACTCGTGTCACCTGTAGAGTGCACGTGCAGTCCGTGCGAGCCAGGGGGCACTCCGTCTATACTTCCATCTGCTATCAACGTGCCCTCTCCTACTTGCTGGAATCTTATCACTCCGTTGATAGAACTATCGCCTTGTAATATCGCTACGGCTGATTCACTGTCTGTTCATAAGGGAAATAACATTATTTAATGACATCACATTTAATCTTTAACACGTCCAGCGAAAACATACATAACAAACTAGCTGCGTCCTGCGGTGTTATCTGCGTTAATACAGGATAAAAAGTAGCCCAAATGTTAATCCAGGGTCTAAGCCATCTCCGTACTAAACTTCTTCAGTTACTTTGATATAAAAATCAAAACATTTGAACAATTTTGGTAAAAATAAAATTACATATGAAGACTACATACTTTACAAACAATGTATAAATTTTTCAAATAGGTCTACAAACAGGTAACAAATATAAAAAATTTAAATCCAGTTGAATTATATACCACCACCCCAGTAACTAAAGGCTCTATATATATTTATTTATTTAGTAAGAGGCGAGCAGCTTCAAGCTGACGTGCCTATAATATCGAAATGAAATGAAATGAGATTATTTATTGGCCTTATAACCACTTAACCTGTCTAAAACTTTACAATTCACTTAATTACAAAATTTAAATAAGATTATGTAGTATCGATTAATAGATAAATTACTGATATAATAATACTTCTAAAATAGTTTACATTAATGTGAGTACAATTTAATAAAGTCATTATATAATAAGATACTTTAATGTCATTATTAGTTTGTGAGTTTTGACATTAATTGTTTAGTTAGATTTGACAATATGTTATATAAATTAAGTATAAGTAAAGTATCTTGTGTTGAATTCATTAATTGTACAATGCATTGCACAAAATTGTCCTTAAAGGTTTGCAAGAGATAGTTGATTGTTGTATAGCCATGTATCCAGTTTATTTTCTAAAAGAATTTATGTATGTTGCAGTGATCACATTATCAGGTAACCTGTTCCAGTTGTGAACAACTCTGTTGTTGAGGATGATATAAGCTATGTTCGTGTTGGCATGAGTGCAGTTGAGTTTCATCTTATGTCCTCTGACCTCTCTAGTTAGAAGCCTTTTCACGTTGCAATTATGAATGTCTGGGAGGTTGTAAAATCCATTCAAAATCTTAAAATTCAAAAGTTTACGAGAGATAATTGACTGTTGTAAAACTATTAGTAAAGTTGACGTTTAACAAAAAAAAAATTAAACAAATAAAGAAATTTTTGAATAAATTCTGTAACATGTCACCTCCAAACCCTTGCAAAACAGTCCGTCGTCCCGAAGTCTTCCCCACCAGCTCCAGAACCTGTTGATTTGGCAGAACTGTCTCCACCATAATAGCTCCATCTTGGAATACAGCTTCTGTCACACCATCCTGAGCTTTTAGAGTGGAAAGAGTACGCTCTAGTAGCTTCTCGTCAGGTTTGACACCAAAGTCTACGAGCACTTCTAACTGAAATCATAAAATAAAACAAAAGCCTTTTTACATTGACTGCTAAAGAAGGAGGGTTATGTTTTTCGAGTGTATGTATGTATGATATTTCTTCGGCACGCCCTAGAGCCTAAACGGCTTGTTGTATTTTTATGTGAGTGGTATCAATAGATTCGTCTTAGTCGTGAAAGTGACACTGAGTATATCAAAATTAAAAAAAATTTATTAAGGATGATACACAGGTTTAACGATTTATCAGTCGGGTTATTTTAAACTCGCTTCTAAACACTTATTAATTTTACCTTAGTACAGTCCCCGGCAAACAACTTGTACCTTGACCTTGGGTCTACCTTGTGTTGACTTTTTGTGGGTATTTTCGATTTTAAGGTATCTTTGTGGTGGGTTAGAGTGCGGGGCAGGGTACTTGTTGAGACAGTGACCCTAATACAGCCAGTCACAGTAACTAAACTAAAAGTTACTAAAATTATATTAATCCTTTTCACACTTATGGAAACAAAAAGAGAAGAGTTTTAGAACTGTCAAATTAAAATAGTTTAGTAAGTTTAGTTTGCCCGAATCGGGGTCGTTATTTGTGTACTGTCAATAAGGAGTGCATATGGATATATTCCTACTACGTGGATATCTGTTTAAGAAGATTACCAAACACTATAGACAACTTCACAAAAATTACAACCAAATTCACAAATTCTGTAAACTTCACCAAAATCAGCTCTGTGGTTTAAATTTAAATCAAAAATCAACCAATAAATGTGACTATCATACAATTTTACAGGATGATATAAAAATCTCTATAAATATGTAATAATGTTACTGTCACTTTTTAAAAAGGTACTACTTGGTAGGTTTACAAAGAGAAACCTAATTTAACTCGAGTGTTGTAATTAGCCAGGCAAGCATTAGAGCATGTCCTACCACCATGCTATGGTTTCCTCACGATGTTTTCCTTCACCGGTATTGCATTGTTGTTGTAAGGTCACATCCGCGATATTGGATGCCGGAAGACGATAAACATATACCAAACTATCACTTTTTTGGGTAAATAATATGTTTTTTACAATTATATGTGTTAATTTAGACGTGCCACAGTAACTTTGTAGGCACTAAGCTTTTTTGAACTTCTTTTATTATAACACCACTCCAGCAAACGAAAAGAAGTCTTCTGCTTCTTCATTACGATTAACAGAACACATTAAAGAAGTCTTCTGCCTCTTCATTACGATTAACAGAACACATTGAAAGCCGGTAATGGAGTATATGACAATTACCCAGTATGTTAACGTCTTAAATTTGTTTTTCTAGACAATACTATCAATAATCAAAATCACATACATAATCAAGTTATTATTGATATCCTATTATGATAAATGTTAAATTAATTTATTACGAAGTTGTTTCTGCAAATATCGTTTATATTAAATATACTTCTTTAGAATACTTACCTTAGAAGGTATCATATTGGTGTGATTAGACAAATTAATAATCGAACGTGATAGATTTCACAACTTTGGGAAATTAAAATTATTATCTTGAGACTCTGGATTGATACGAACTTTTGGAGGATTTTCTAGAAAAATAAATAAACACACATGATCTTGACATTGACACGAAACTATTTACTTTTTTTTAATTCTTTCTTGATTGGCCACCATACTCTGTGTATTGTGCCAGTTTTCAAGTTCTTAACGATTTTCTTTAATTCGCATATAGCAAGATATAGCCATAGTGACCTTTGTAGCTAACTTCACGTCATGAATAAAATAGTTGTACCGTAGTCAAGCGATAGAGACTACGCGTGTTTTCCCGCATTCGCTGAAAAAATGGCGTCTCTGTGTATTCATTGCAAACCTAGTGTTCTGCAAGTTTTATATATATATATATATATTACTGTTAATAACATAAACACATAAAAATAAATCTATTTGTGCTACTTGACATAACTAATGGCACTAGCTACCGCAGTAGACATTGCCATGGACATTGTATATTTCCTTCCCTGTTATAATGTGACTGAGATGGCATGTACACGTCGTCTATAACTGCCTACGATCTGAGGTATTTATAAAACGTACTCATCGACTCAAGTTACAGTTTGCCATGTAATGAACTAGATGGCGCTGATGTGTGTTAAAACACTCAAACGCTTTCTCAGCGCTCAGTGCATCACAGTTGTTTTGTTCAATTTAGAGAGGAGTATTGCGAAACTTGAACAGCGAACTCAGTTCCTAGCCACAAAAAATTGGTAGGAAGTGACTCCAAAAAAATCGGTCATGTGTGGACTAAGAATTCCGTAGTTACTTCATTATTTCAAGTTGGGTCAGTTCCGTCATATCATTGTATTCTCACCTATATAGGCTAGGGTTGTACTTAGCCGAATCGGTCACTATACTCATCCTAAGAAACAACTTTCACTATGGTACCAACTTTGAAGTCGAATAAATAAAATCAGCTGTTACATTTTGTCGATGGTCGAGAAAACTTTTTGTATGGAATGCTGTTTTTTTCTACGAATTTAGGGTTGGTCCTATAGTGAAAGATATTCGGTATAAAGAGTAAGTATAGTAACTCCTCTCGGCTTGGTACACCCCTAACCGATAATCCTGTAAACATAAGAAGGTAAACCTTCCGAACAATAACCTCATTTCAAACTCAAAATGAGTTTGTAGTGCGTGAAGGGGTCGCTATAATTGCCAACAAAATAACGAACACTCCAATAATGTACAGGCAATAATTGGATGCTTTTCGCCATGAAATTATTGTGTGACGCAATATTGGACTGCGTTTAACTGTGTCGGGAATAACTGGTCGGTCAAAACTGGTACAGGGCTATAAAACACGACACATTATTGTACAACACAATAATTCGATGCCATGATCATAAAATATTGCCTGCACATTATTGTGTTGAGTTTTATTGCCCTAAACAAATATTGTTCGACCGCGAAATGCTCGACACAATAATTCTCTGTCATCTGAATGAACGAAGCCTCGTTTAACACATGCCAGCGATGGCTCGACTATACTCACTAGTAATTGTCAATTGTTGGCGAAAGTATTTGGATTGTCATAAAAAAAGTTTGGCATGCTTTTGTTGGGCTGAGCAATTTGAAGGCACCTGCCTTAGAATTATCGTTTATCGTACGGCAGTTATTGGCCTGTGCATTATTGTGTCGTGTTTTATCGCCAGTACACATTTTATACGGGGCCATTTGTATGCCATGACATAAATTATTGGGGTGAGCATTATCTTTCGTACAATGACTCCCGCGTGAAGCATTTTTCCTTTTTACCTCTTGCGATGGTCTTTGCCAGAGAAGTTTTATTTTACAATTTTGGCGTAGTGAATCATCTTAAGGATTTGGCTTTATACGGCTTGTGCATTTCCCATCTTCATTAGTATGGAAAACGTAAACTAGGTACTATTTGGTTACACTGAAATAACTTCTGACAATGACTTTTCGCGTATAAACTCATTAATATGAAACAATGTTAACAAAAAAATCGTTACATTTTAAATTAATTATGATTATTTTTAATTAATTTCATAACAATGAATGATAATAAAACCTCTATTGTACGCAAGCGAGGCCGAAATAGTGTTAATGTAGAGAAACGCTACAACTGCAACTATTGCGAACTAAAACTTGAGTCTTTGAGCAATCTTAAACAGCATATAAGGACCCACACGGGCGATAGACCACATAAATGTGAAATGTGTGACGCGAAATTTGCCTTATCTAGTAATTTATATAGACATATAAAGGCACATAGCGGAGTAAAAGGTAAGAAATGTGTGCACGCTCCTCTCTGGAGGTGGTTTGGAGCATTTGTATTATCAGGATCTGACTTTCATTTCACTCACTCTTGTCAATGGCGCATTTTTATCTGTAAGAAATTTTTTGAGTTTGATGTTGAGCTGAACTGAAAACCGGTTCCCAGTATTGGCTCAACTCTTTAAGCTGTTAGCTGATCCGCAGCTCACGAAGACCTGTTAAGCCAGCCATGACTAGTAATTTTATTCCTTTCTTGATTGGCCACCAGACTCTGTGTATTGTTCCAGTTCTCAAGGTCATGACTGGTACTTATACACGGCAATGCAATTGGCTATCAATAGCCATGTGCCTTTATTACCAAAGACAAAGTAACTAATTACAACAACAAAAAAAATATAGCAGAAGGATTACCTATAGAGCATTTAAGATCTATAGATCGTTAGAGAAATGGTCAAACACCATCAGAGGACAGAGTATTCAAATGTAATACTGTCAGAAGACTCAGTCTAGTTTTTCTGAGATAATATACCTCACTCAAAAGACCTAAAAAATCAGCCAAATGCGAGTCGCACTCGCGCAATAAAGGTTCCGTACCATTAAACAACATTAGTTCAAGTTTCTGTCTGTTGTCTAATTTTAATATCAAAAAACATATAACATATACCTGTGTCTGGGTGTTTATTATATATATAAGTATGTACATATGTAATTCTAAGTATATATATCAGTGATCAGGTTACCATAGCACTGGCTTTGTCTAGTTTGGGACCTGAAGACCTTTGTGTAGATGTCGTCCCATATTATTATTATTATTAAAAACCGGCAAAACAATTCACGTTTGTTGACATTGAATTTTTAAGCTATTGCATAGCTTTTATCTTTGGCTTTGAGCGCGGCGACCAAATCAATAAATTCCGTAACAAAAATAAACCTGACACCTCCAACTCCTCACGGCACAGCGCGGTGCGGCGTTGTAAGCCGTGCATCGTCTAACGTCGTTTCAGTTCGACAGACTACGGCACGGTGTTTGTGAGCGTGCGACTACATGTATGCGTATGCAATAGCTTTACCGACCACTGTCTGACTGACACACGGAGCTTTTTTTTATTTTTTATTACAGCGGCATCAGAAATACATCTTCTGTGAAAAATTCAACTGTCTAGCTATAACGGTTTATGAGATACAGCCCGCTGACAGACGGACGGACGGTCCAAGTTGTTCACCCTATTTTTTCTAAAACAATTTATCTTCTTACATATGAAAATCAATTGCTGTTCGTTTGCCTCGTAGAAACTCGAGAACAGCTGTGCCCGATTTAGCTGATTTTGGTTTTGAAATGATTGTGAAAGTTCAGGGAAGGTTTCAACATATATAACTGTTAGGCGGTACGAAGTTCAGCTAGGCTGAAATTAATCCTATTTCGTTTATAGAATTTAAGTGTTCAATTTGCCACGCCATGTTGGTTTCAAAGGAGTCGTTGAAAAGACATACAATGACACATACTGGAGATAAACCTTACAAGTGTGAACTTTGTGATTATAGATCTGTCTGTAAACAGAAGGTAACATACCAATCTAGTCTTTTTAATAAACGTGTTTTAATTTTGAGCATCATTTGTCTCATTCTATCCGATAGAGAACGTCGTGCGTCAAAACAAGGCAGAAGACGCTCACCATTGAGAAGCGTTTATAATCTATAATTACCTAGTATTTTTACTGGCAAAGGCGTCGCCAGAAGAGCAGGTAGGGGCAGTTCCCTCCCTACAATTCCTACAGTAAAAATTACTGAATTTCATTTTTGCAAAGTGATGAAAATTCGAAATCCATTTCAAGATAATGTAATAAAGAGTTCATACTAAAAATACCAGATTTTTATATCGACTATATTCAGAGTTATTTACAAAAAACTGATGAACAAAATTCTCGTAATTATGTTAAGACCGTCAGATGCCACCAATAAAAAATGTTGTTGTATCTGTTATCTGTGAACCGTAACAAAACAGACAACAAAAGTACATACCTATAAGTAATTTCATCATTTTTTACGAGATATAGACTAGACTAGAATAATATTATACTGAACTTTTCTTATATTGCATTCTGAATAAAAAAAATAAAATAGGAGTACATTATTTTTCATATGTTTTTCCATTATCGCAACAAAAATGGGGGGTTAAAAATTTGAAATGTTGTCAATTTACATACATTTTCATCACGCTTGTCGTAAATTTTATTGTGTGAGCAGCCGGGTTGCGGAATTCGCTGGCAATCGCTATTCCTAATAGCTATATAAACCCTTAGCTTTCAATTAGTAAGCCATAGCGTGATCCCCAGCAAGCATGTCTCTCATTTAAATTCTTACAGAATAAAGATTGCACTGCGTCAAAATGATCGTATTTGACAGATTAGGTAGGTAGTTTGTTAACCAGCTGGTCAAGTCAGTCTGATATTTGATTGTCTCAGAATTACAATTGTATTGTGCCAAAATGGCCGTTTTGACATAAAATAGGCCACAGTTAGTATTAATATTAAACCAAACATTCAATTTAATTCATTTATTGGGTACACGGAGTACACTATTGCGATAGTCAAAATATTATATGGTGAATATGTCAAATAATATAAGATAAATGTCATTACAATTTATCAAATAACTTAATGTATATGAATCATAATTTTTAATACTAACTCTGATCTATTCTATGTCGAAACGGCCATTTTGGAATAATGCGGTCGTAATTCGTAGTTTGTTAATCTGATCATATCTACGAGTATGTCAAAGCTGTGACGCAATGCAATAGTAATTCTGAAACAATTAAATTAAAAAACTTCGGCCTCTGATTGTCTGTTGCGGATTCGCATCTTGGTAAGTATTTACCCTGCCCAGTAGGTATGCTACGATCCGCAAAAGAATCTCTGAAAATTGTTACTGAGCTGTCAAGGTAAATTGGTTCAAGTGATTCGCCGGTGATTGAATTAGTTAGTACACAAAAAGACGATGTAGGGGGATTTTTAATTATAAATTAACTTGTTCATAGGTAAAACGACATACTCTAGTTCACAGCGAAGAAAAAAACTACGAATGCAATTTATGCGACTTGAAGTTCGCTCAACTGGGCTATCTGAAGAACCATCAGCGAATGCATGCCGCCGAAAAACCATTCGCTTGCAAAACCTGCTCATACAAATCAGACTACGCAAGCAATTTGATAAGACACAACAAAAAATACCACACTACAAATAAACCACATCAATGTAGTTACTGCGATTATAAATCAGCTAGCTTACACCTTTTAAAAGGACATATTATTAATAGACACGGAGAGAAACGGCACGCGTGCTCGTATTGTGACTTTAAAAGTACATCTGCGAGCAATTTAAAAAGGCACGAACGTAGACATACCGGTGACAAGCCTTATTCTTGTAAATTGTGTGATTATAAATCTAGCGAAGGGAGTTATTTAGATATACATATGAGAATTCACACGGCTGATAAGCCTTTTCAGTGTAATGAATGTGTATATAGGTGTACTTCTAAAGGGTCTTTGAAAATGCATGTGTTGAGAAAGCATGCTGTAGAGAAACAGTTTAGGTGCGATGAATGCAGTTTTAGGTGTGCATCTGCGGTGCTTTTGAAGAGACATTTAAAGAATAAACGTGAGTGTGACAGACCTTGGATCATGCGGTTTTAGTCTGTCAATTTTTGTCATAGCGTAAGACCATTTGAATGCCAATTTTTTGTATTACCATTGAATCGATGTTATTCGAATATCAATTTTTGTTAACGGTGGTACAGTCATTGTTCACTCTGTAGATCCAGGTGGTCATGTCTGTTATTTGAATTGTCTCAGAATTACAATTGGATTATGCCAAAACGGCTGTTTCGGCATAGAATAGATCAGAGTTAGTACTAAAAATTATGTTATGTTTAATACTAACTGTGGCCTATTCTATGTCAAAACGGCTATTTTGGCACAATCCAATTGTAATTCTGAGACAATTCAAATAACAGTCACCAGGTTAGAAACGGATAGGGTTAGGTTGATACGAAAGTGGGTGGTAAACTAATATGTACAGAATTTTAAAAAGGGCACAAAATCCAATGTATTTTTAAAATTCCGTACATATTAGTGAACCACTTACTTTCGTACCAACCCAACTCTATCCGTTTCTAACCTGGTGACTGTTATTTGAATTGTCTCAGAATTACAATTGGATTGTGACAAAATGGCCGTATTGACATAGAATAGGCCACAGTTAGTATTAAACAAAACATAATTTTTAGTACTAACTCTGATCTATTCTATGCCGAAACAGCCGTTTTGGCACAATTGAATCTACAGAGTGAACAATGACTGTAACACCGTTAATATAAAATAATATTTCCATGATACCATCGATGTAATAGTACTTACAATATAACGGTACCACGGCAAATAAACACGTAAGACTTCTCTCTTTCACCTTTTATAAAAAAATATATTAAGTTAAAATTTTTAGAAAATATGAAAGAGAGTAGTTAAAAAAATATTAAAACACATTTGTAAGCAAAGTGACTTGCTACAAATTATGATTTCGCGAATTATTTATAGGACGCAGTTTCAGAGATATTGCGAAAATGGTGTTGCACCCTTTTTCCAAAATGGCGGGTGGGTGGGTATAGTGATTCTCTTTAGGCTTAGTACACCCCTTACCGATAACTCTGTATTTTGTTTAATGTTTAAGCGAAGTAAGCAAAGGCAGTAAGAAATAAAACAAATTTTTATGACTAGATCTTATTGTTTATTTCATTTATTTAACATAATTATTACTATGCTTATTTTGATAAAGCATTCGCATGTAAAACCAGCTACATGATACATTAATACAGAGTTTTATATAATTTACTTGTTTGTTTAAATGTTTAGGTACCACTTGTAGTTAAAAAACTTAGTAAATGTCAAGTAACACTTTTTAAATGTGTAACTGGCACATTATTTAATTATTTTGATTTACATACTTAAGTTCTATTTTTTTCTATTGACTAGTCCAAATAAGAGGACTCAATTTTATTATTAATTTTATTACTAATGTAAATAAAAATTTAAAATATTTTTTATATCGTAGATAGGTATACGTATGCAGTTAAATGTGTAGCGATATATATATATACTGATTTGAATAATTATCTTTTCATTTGAAAAGTTAGATGTGGTCTCGTTTTAGTTCTATGAAAATCAGTCAAAATATTCGTTTCTGAAACGAAATAAAAGCAAAAAATTCTGTTATCACATACCGCAAAGGTATTCGGTAGGTAATTATATTTTTAAAGAATAATTTAGCTTTGTAAGAGTATCTAGCTATACTTTCTAGTTACTCAATTTGTATTTTATCGAATTTAGTTTTGAGATTATAAAAAAAATTCTGTTCAAACAAGAAGTCGATTTAACATTTTTGTTTTTACAAAAAAATACTAATACTGTATTTGTTTTTGAAAAAAAAAGACTTTCCAAAAAACTTAATCGTTCATTTAAATTACTGAAAAACCTGCCTGCCATATGGAAGCCGACTTTAGACTATAAATTTTGCAAAATAAATCATTTTTTAGGTTTTTTTTTTCCAATAATTTTCACTAGAGCTGATATATATGATCTGGTTAGGTTCTTCGTGTAGTAGTTTCTAGCGGGTCGCTTCACTCGCCTCACGTGCAGATTGACGCTGTCGAATTATAGCAGAGTTTTTACAAACTCTCACTAATATTTTTACAAACAAAAACTGCAAAAAAAAAAATTGCATAAAAAAAACTATATTTTAGCATTTTTTTTTCAATCATATTCACTAGAGCCGGTATATATGATCTCGTCTATGATCTGGTTAGGTTCCTCGTGTAGTTGTTTCCTGGCGGGTCGCTTCACTCGCCGCACGTGGAGATGGACGCCGTTGAAGTGTTCCTTCAACGCCTGACGATGTAGGAAACCCTTGCCGCACACTTTACACTTGTACTTGCGGTCGTTTACATGGATCTGTGGAGGAAAAAAAGTTGTTAGAATAATGGGGACGCCGGTTCGTTGCTGATGGCACTACATGCGTGTCATCATTTTTTTTTAACTCGTGGCTTATAACATGATAGGTGTAATTTTTTCCTAGATTGCAACACCCTCAAATTAAGGAAGAACTTCTATGGCGTTTGATACGCCTGTCGTGTCATAGAAAATTTGTTCACAGATATGGCGAAAAGTTTTCGAAAATGGGCGCCGAAAGGAATCGGTTAAAGGTGACACTACATTGACGAGACTTCAGTCTAATATCAAAATAATGTACGAAGGAAAGATAAATAGGCTCCTTCTATACTCCCCAAGCCTTCTTCTATAACGAAGCCGAAGGCGGGGAAAACCACCGAGCCATTTCTCCCCTTAACACAGCTTCCCCCTAGGTGTAGGTTGGAAGAGATGGCGCAATCACAACCGCAAATCCCGGTAGGTCTCATTTGTTCTCATCTTCAAGTTTCTTTCCTTCCGCCTTCCCCGATGACCGAGGCGCAATTCGTGCCAGAGTCCCACTCGACCGCGAACGGAACGGTGTCGATAGCGACCATAAAACCTCGGCAAACCCGACCCACGCGGTTAGTAACGGTGGTATATGCCCCTCTCCTATATCAAGGTAGAGAAACCAGAAGACATGAATAACACCGGTAGAGGCGAAGGCAACAGTGGCTCTAACTCCCGCGCGAAATAGCACCACTGCCGGGACTACATGGACGGCCCCACGCAGAACAGCAGCACCTCTTACCCACACTGCACTGATGGGAGCCATAGTAGAGCTATTGTCAGCCATTTCCGCAAGAGAGTAATTCCAGTGGGCAGCACTGAAAGGATTGGCCACTATCCAACTCTTCTTCCATGAGGAGAGGAAGGACCAGAACCTCCTGCTGAACTGCAGCGGCGAACTTCCAGATGAAAGGATAAACCTGCTGAGGGAAATATAAGGACGAGGAAAAATCGATCGCAGTCCCGGGCGCAGATTGCGCCCGCCTAGCAAAAACTCCCTGGTCTGATGGTCCAAGCGTCCAGCCCGGGCAAACAGCTAGAGCTAGACCCCCGTACCTTATCCTCCTCTAAAAGGGGCTAAACTAGCGCGCTTTTATATAGAAAATGACTCCAGAAAGTAAGGATATAACTTACATAAGCTTGGTTAAGAAAGGTATCTTCCAGAAGGTAAAGATAGCGCTTACTTAAGCTTGGTTAGTTTATATTATAAAACACTCACTCGCATATGATTCAGCAGGTTCCCAGTCTGTCGGAACATCTTCCCGCAGTACGGGCACGGTTTGCTCTTGGGGAAGTGAGTCAGTCGATGGCCCTGCAGTCCTATAGCGCGTGCGAATCTCTTCGGACACATGTCGCATGCGAACGGACGGTCGCCGGTGTGGATTCTCATGTGATCGCGTAACGAGTATACGTTCTGAAAGTAGAACAAAAGAACAGATATTTAGAGTGAAGTTCTTATCAAGGTTTCTTTCGATTATATACGTTGACGTATAGTATACCCTACGCTAGCGGCTGCGCTTGTCAAGTATTCAAAATGTCAAAAGACTTGTGACGTTACACATTCATTGCTTATTCGTCAATAGGTCGATGATATTTAATTAAATTTCTACAGAAAGTAAATATGATCATGTTTGATTAAGAGCAAAATACAAAATAATTTATTTATCCATTTTTTTTTTGTAGTTTTAACAAAGAATGTTTTACATGTTTTTGATATTATATTTAGTATTTTAAACTCTATAGTTTAGAAGTAATACTTCCATGAGATGAAAGGCTGATTCAGATTCACGAGGTTCGTGGCGTTTAAGTACATCTTTGCTTCCTGAAAATGCACATTTTCTCTATGTCAAGGATGTGATAAATACACATGTGCGTGCGTGTGTGTGTGTGTGTGTGAATGAGAGAGAGGGTGTGCGTGAGACAGAGATTGGTAGGGTGTGTGTATGTGTGAATGAGAGAGAGAGGGTTTGCGTGTGACAGAGATTGGGATGGTGCGTGTGTGTGTGAATGAGAGAGAGAGAGGGTGTGCGTATGACAGAGGTTGGGAGGGTATGTGTGTGAATGAGAGAGAGAGGGTGTGCGTAAGACAGAGATTGGGAGGGTGTGTGTGTGAATGAGAGAGAGAGGGTGTGCGTAAGACAGAGGTTGGGAGGGTGTGTGTATGTGTGTAAATGAGAAGATGGTGTGCATGAGACAGAGATTGGGTGTGTATGTGTGTGTATGAGTGTGTGTGTATGAGTGTATGTGTGTGAATGAGAGAAAGAGGGTGTGCGTGAGACAGAGAGGGTGTGCGTGAGACAGAGATTGGGAGGGTGTGTGTGTATGTGTGTGAATGAGAGAGAGAGGTGTGCGTGAGACAGAGATTGGGAGGGTGTGTGTGTGTGTGTGAATGAGAGAGAGAGGGTGTGCGTGAGACAGATATTGGGAGGGTGTGTGTGAGAGACAGAGAGAGGGTATGTGTGTGAGAGAGAAATAGAGATGGTGTGTGTGTGTGTAAGAGAGAGAGAGGTGTGTGTGTGTGTGACTCACAGACAGTCCCTTGCCACATATCTCGCACAGTGTGGCGGTAGTGTCAGCGTACACACTGGACATGTCTACGTCGGGGTGCTCAAACTCGAAGTGTATCATCAACTTGCCCCAAGTCTTGCCAGTAGCCGAACACTACAAATATAAAAAAAAATACTTTAAAAGTGCTGCCGTTATACCAAAATACCATTAAAGAAATATCGTCATCGTTGAAGACACGAACGACTCATTCCATCCCTGATGAATTTCACCGAATGTGAACGAAACTACAGTTGCACTTTTCCAACAATCAGGTACACGTGAAAACCAGTCTTCTTAAACAATATAAAAATATCCCCCATAATTTACTGCCTACTAACTTCGTACCGCCTAACAGTTATTAATGTTTTTCACTTTTTAAACCTTCCCTGGAGTACGAAAAACATTTCTAAACCAAAATCAGCTAAATCGGGCAAGCCGTTCTCGAGTTTTAGTGAGACTAACAAACAGCAATTGATTTTTATATATAAGAAGAAGAAGAAGATTGTTGAGAAACGACATAGAATAGAAAATAGAAATATATTTATATGTAACAGAAAACAAACTTGATTACACAATTTATAATCAGACTAAAGTTACATCTTACTGCTTTCTGTCACATACCGGTCCCAACTCAACATAATGCTGGTTGTAACAACTAGCGTTGATCTTCCGTTGGAACCGGGTGGTGACGTCACGCACCTCACATTCGGCAGTTTCACTTCATTCGATAGGCACATTATTATGAAAAAATATGTCAGTACAAAACATTGGATCCAATAGTTCAGCAGCCGCCACCGGTTTTTTTTACTGATTAATAATCTGAATTTTTGTGAGTGGGTTCAGCAGGGCGAGCACGAGGTCTTTACAAGCATGACTGCTTATACAATGATTGCAATAAATCAGTAAAATTATAAATATTTTTATGACCGCTTCATATACGTCCGGAACGATTATGAAGTCTGTTACTTTGGAAAATATGAAGAATTCACTAGATTCGGTGACACTACAAAAATGTACCATTACTAAAACGGCTAAAATGTCTATAGAAACTTTGAGAAAAAATAATTACTAAATTCATCCGATCCGAATCCGGTCGATTACGGCGTTATTGCCCAGATAAGGTTTTTTAAATTAAAATGTAATTATGTATTAATCTATTACCTAACAACATGTCATTTTTCAGCCATTGGAGGTACCGAAACTTATGTTTTTTTAAGTTCTATGACGCGTTTCATCAGACACGCCCCTGATTCACGAGTCTAACTGAACCTAATCAAAAAGATTCAGATTATTAATCAGTAAAAAAATCGGTGGCAGCTGCTGTACTATAATTGCGGTCTTTCGAAGACCTTTCTGATGGCAATATTAGAATAGAATAAATTTTATTTGTAAAAGAAAACAACAGATGAACGAATACACAACTTAACAAAATTACTGCCTTCTGTCGTTTTGTCTTTTTAATGAGATCACTTACCACTCTACACGTCCATTCTCCATTAAAACCGAGCGGGCGACCTTCCCTGCAAATAAATTTACAATTAAAGTCATCTACATACATGCGTAGATACTTTTTTAAGTGCCCGGCAAATATTTTGTACCAAATATTTCTAAAAATTCAATTGTTCTAATCAGATTAAATCGACGTGATGGGGATTTTTATACGCATGTACACTTATAGTCGAGCAATCACGTTTTGACGAGTATCCTGCCCTACGCATTACACACTAACAAAGAGACCTAGACGTCGTCACTGCGAAGCGTCACAGCCAAGGTCATTGGTACAAGTTGCCAAGGTCATTTGTTCAAGTTGCCAAGGTCATTTGTTCAAGTTGTCAAGGTCATTGGTACAAATAACTAAGGTCACTGGTTCAAGTGGCCAAGGTCATTGGTTCAAGTTCTCAAGGTCATTAATTCAAGTTGCCAAGAACATTTGTTCAATTTACCAAGGCTATTAGTTCGTGTTGTCTAGGTCATTGGTTCAAGTTGTCAATGTTGTTTCACGTAATTTTCTGTAAGTTTTCGTTCATTAGCCATTTAAGACTGCGGCGGGACCGTGCTTCGCTTCGTGTGTGTTGCGCTCCAAGGCAAGCGTGCTACGCCTTAGGCCGCATCGTCACTTTACATCAGGTGAAATACGGGAAAAAAAACTACATCCAATTCGAAAAAAAAGTAATCCCTATCAAACCCTGGGAGTAAGACTTAAATAATATGCAAAAAAACATACTTACCTTACAAAAGTTTACTGCTTTCATTCCGTTTTCCATTTAAAATATGAGAATTGTCTTATGTTAACTTACCTGTTAGGTTTCTTCTCAGTTTTAGTTCCATTAGCAAGTCTAGGTTTCCCCTCGCCACGTTTCTTGCGCGTCCTCACAACTGGTTCGTTGGACTTCTCCTGGTGCACGTGTTTCATGTGCGCCTGGTATATACTCTGCGATGGGAACGTCACTTCGCAGGTCTCGCACGGCACGCCTGGACCCTCCACCGGAGGATTGGCACCCTGGTATGATTGAATGAACGAACGAACGAGTGAATTAACGAACGAACGAATGATTCATTTTGTCAAACATAACAAAGGTAAATTATACATTACATTAAATTAAAGAAAGTATACATTTGTCTCCATAGAATTAATAAATGAATGATTCAATTCGTCAAACATAACGACAACTATAACAAGGTTAAATTACAAATTCACAAAAGAATATGATTTCACTATTTTGTGATGACGGCCATCTTGGATTTGAAAACTGTCACTGTATTGTATTCTACTACTGGGACATAATATAAAAGTAAGTAAATAATATCAATCGTGGCTATGTTCACAGAAATACGCAATTCCCCGGAGCCCGTCCTCTCTGTCACCTAGCCCGGCAATACTAATCCTAACTAATATTATAAATGCGAAAATAACTCTGTTCGTCTGTCACTAAACCGATCCGGAGGAAATGGCACACAGGTAGATTAGACCCCGGAAAAAGAAATAGGATACTTTTTAACCGACTTAAAAAAAAGTGAAGGGCGAAACAGCAGCGGGGCACAGCTTATTTATTATTATTATTATTCCTTCCATTTGTTTTCAAACTCGGCTTTGAGCCGGACTCAGAGCCCTTTACAATTTTGTTATAATTAATAAAATATATAAAAATACAGCAATATAAAAATGTATGCGTGAAAAGAGAAAACTATTGTAAACATTGATTATTTTAAAATATCTGGGATATTATGTAGAATTTTTGATGGCTTGGTACTGGGCTATTATTGGGAGAAGTACGGGACCCGCCAATTCTGCCTCTTATCAAAATATTGCGGCGGATGCTGACTTGTCACCTAATAAACGGGGCCCCCAGTAAAGGCCACCGCATGACGGCGCTGGAGGGGTAACGTTAGTGTGGGCGGCTACAAGGGTGCGGAGAGGTGTGCTGTTCACTAAGAGCTACTAGCCGCGTTATGCTCTTTAACACTTCCACCCTGGAGCTTAGGTTCTTAGCTCTTGCGTTTTCCACTCCTGGACGGCCAATTAAGGCAAGCCAGGGGGCAGGGGGTCATTGGCCCCCACGGAATCGGGGTACACGGTGTCGCAACACACCGACAGCCCGTCACAAAGCCGCCCCTGTGTTTTTTTTGTTTATATTATTATTTATTTGTTTTGCAATCAATTAGTAATTAGGCCAGCGTTTCGAATCAACTCACCCCAGTTACTCCATGGTGTTTTAGCAGATGTCTTCTGAACCATTGCAAGCAAAACGCCTTCCCGCATTGGTTGCATATCTTCTGTTTGGGCGTGACGGGGGAATGTCTCACTCGCAAGTGGATCTTCAGCATTGCCTTGTTACTGTGTATATTAAACAAGAGTAAAATTTGCTATAGTTAAATTATAAAGCTATTAAAGGCAAAGGGGCATCCAAGGGAGGGATTTTGCGACTCATTTTCTTCCTCTTTTATAATTGAAACTACTTCCACTTCAATTACTTTCAATGTAGTCTAATATAAATTTGATCAAAATTGGTCTAATTTATTATGCTATTGCTAGCTTTTATCGCGGGCTTTGACCGTGGCGACCGAATCAAGAAATTCCGTAACTCAATAATCCTAACACCCCCACTCCTCACGGCACAGCGGTGCGGCATTGGCCGTGCATCGTCTAACGTCGTTTCAGTTCGACAGACTACGGCACGGTGTTTTGTGTGCGTACGACTAGACGTGTGCGTATGCTCCAGTCCCCTGCTGTGCTGTGTGGCTTTACTGCGCCAGTCCCCGAGTGACACACGTGTTTGTGTGCGGACAACTAGACGTGTGTGCATGCCCCAGTCCCCTGCTGTGCTGTGTGGCTTTACAGCGCCAGTCCCCGAGTGACACACATGTTTGTGTGCGTACGACTAGACGTGTGTGCATGCCCCAGTCCCCTGCTGTGCTGTGTGGCTTTACTGCGCCAGTCCCCGAGTGACACACGTGTTTGTGTGCGTACGACTAGACGTGTGCGTATGCTCCAGTCCCCTGCTGTGCTGTGTGGCTTTACTGCGCCAGTCCCCGAGTGACACACGTGTTTGTGTGCGGACAACTAGACGTGTGTGCATGCCCCAGTCCCCTGCTGTGCTGTGTGGCTTTACTGCGCCAGTCCCCGAGTGACACACGTGTTTGTGTGCGTACGACTAGACGTGTGCGAATGCCCCAGTCCCCTGATGTGCTGTGTGGCTTTACTGCGCCAGTCCCCGAGTGACACACGTGTTTGTGTGCGTACGACTAGACGCGTGTGCATGCCCCAGTCCCCTGCTGTGCTGTGTGGCTTTACTGCGCCAGTCCCCGAGTGACACACGTGTTTGTGTGCGTACGACTAGACGTGTGTGCATGCCCCAGTCCCCTGCTGTGCTGTGTGGCTTTACTGCGCCAGTCCCCGAGTGACACACGTGTTTGTGTGCGTACGACTAGACGTGTACGAATGCCCCAGTCCCCTGCTGTGCTGTGTGGCTTTACTGCGCCAGTCCCCGAGTGACACACGTGTTTGTGTGCGTACGACTAGACGTGTGTGCATGCCCCAGTCCCCTGCTG
Source organism: Ligdia adustata (assembly GCA_947049295.1). NCBI lineage: Eukaryota > Metazoa > Arthropoda > Insecta > Lepidoptera > Geometridae > Ligdia > Ligdia adustata. Next base: position 5,272,404 of record OX346242.1, on the reverse strand, counting down.
TGCTGTGTGGCTTTACTGCGCCAGTCCCCGAGTGACACACGTGTTTGTGTGCGTACGACTAGACGTGTGTGCATGCCCCAGTCCCCTGCTGTGCTGTGTGGCTTTACTGCGCCAGTCCCCGAGTGACACACGTGTTTGTGTGCGTACGACTAGACGTGTGTGCATGCCCCAGTCCCCTGCTGTGCTGTGTGGCTTTACTGCGCCAGTACCCGAGTGACACATTTATATGTTGTCAATTATCCAATGAAGATATTTAGTATAATATGCAAAGACAACAGTAATAAAATGAGTTTTTTTTAATAAAAAGTAACCTAATAGGCTACCACTAACTCCAAAGATATAAATAAAGTAAGACTGACGCTAGTGTTTTCTTGCATATATCGCACGTGGCTTTCAGGTTCATGTGCTTGCTGTAATGACCGTCCATGTTTTCTCTGAAAACAAACGAAATTGTGTGATGTATCACTTTTTATTTTATTTTAGGGATCTTTACTCAAAGGGTACAAACGGGACCAAGTAAGTACACTAAGACTTCGCTATCCGACCGTCTGTCCATCTATCAACAGGCTGTATAACAACGTGGGACAAACAACATAGTGTCATTAGTCCCACGGTGGTACTAGTGGGAACTCACGTGTTATAAGTGACGTACGGACACATCCTACATTTGAACACTGCCTGGTGGTAGCAAGCGAAGTGATGTTTCAGTCTCTCGTCGGTCGGGTAACGGTATTGGCACACCTCGCACACGAACTTGCCTGATGATTCCTGCAAACAATACAAAGGTTCTTTATAGTCACCACAAAGATGTTCAGGAGCAGTTGGGTTAAGAATCCAAGGGCGTCGCCAAGGGAGAGGGCAGGTGAGACAGCTTCCATTGAGTTGCCCCATGATTGAACTACTGAGACTATTTTATTTCACTAGTCCTATTGAGTATTCCCATGGTGGGATTATAGCGTTAATATGAAACATTTCGTCCCTTTAGTACCATGACAGAACCATTGATACTGTATCGACATGCATATGTGTGATTAGAGTGATGCACCTGCCAGCACCCGACGTCTGTTTGCAGCGCCGGCCTCTCTGGAATGTGGGCCGCGGTAGTAGTAGTAGTAGTTCTCACCCCCATTCTGGGGTGGGGAATAGGGCTTCAGGGCATAGCTTTCTGGTCCCTAGTTCGTCTCCGCCCATGACAATGAGCGTGTCCCAGGTCGCTGTGAGGTTACTATCCCCCGGCTCCACCTGTGGTTCAGCGGGATCAAGCCCTGCCAGTTGAGATCCTTGGTTACCTCAGGGAAAGCCCAGCGAACTAATCAACAGCCGAAACCGTGTATGCCGTATGGGTGGCGTCTTCTATGGTATTTCTCTCACGTCTGGTTTGCGATGAGGTCTCTGGAGAACCCTTTGGACCTTCTCGCTCCGTGCTGATCTTGATGTGTCCGCTTGCTTGAACATTTTTTCAGTCAACCTCTTGACGAAGCTGCTGATGTTCTCGTGCTTGAGGTCTCTCACAATTGTGGCGTTCCGAACATGGTGCGGCGCGTGCACTATCTTTCGCAGCGCTATGTTCTCCTGGGCTTGCAGTTTCTTCTTATTTGACGGACTGACATGTGGGTACTATGCCAACGCCGCATATGTCAGGCGTGACCTCATGTAGGTTTTGTATATCAGCAGCTTCGTCCTCACGGGCAATCTAGAGTGAAGGACAGGGAGGAGTTTGGCGCAAGCTCCCCTCGTCATACCTATCACTTGGCCTATGTTTTTGCTGAACGTAAATCTCCTGTCAATCGTGACAACTAGATATTTGACGTTCGGCTGGATCCTCTGACCCTGGAGCATCAGTGGGTCTGGCAGGTTGCTACTCCTGGTGATAAAGGCCTGAATCTTCGCCACGTTCACCGAGAGTCTCCACTTTCTCAGACATTCTGGCAGCTTCTTGACTGTGAAGGCTGGTTTGTACGATGACGTGCAGTAGGCTGCATCGTGTGCGTAGAGCGCTAGCTTCGCCTGCCCGACGACAGGGATGTCGTTGGTATACCAGGCGTAGCAGCTGCCTTGCGGTACTCCGGACTTCAGTTTTTTCTGCTGACAGTGTGTCTTTCACTGCCACCACGAAGCGTCTGTCTATCAGGAAGTCGGCTATAATGCGGATGAGGACTCGTGGAGCGGAAGTGTTCAGCAAGCTCTCGTGCCATACTATATCGAAGGCCTTTTCCATGTCAAGGAAGACTGCCACGACATACTTCTTGCTGTGGCGTTTACCATCTTGGTGATTTGGAGGATGGTGGCCCTAAACCCGAATTGTTCCTCCCTCGGAGTCACGTGCGGTTTCAAGTAGAAGAGCAGACATCTCTCGGAAGATTTTCGACATCGTGCTCAACAGCGTGATTGGTCGGTAGCTCTCGGGTTTTCTGGCGTTCTTTCCGGTTTTAGGGAGCATCACCACGTTGCCAAGTTTCCACTGGTCTGGGAAATGGGCACTACTGAATATGCCGCTGTAGATCCTCGTTAGGGCAACGAATGTCTTCTGTGGCAGATTTTTAAGCGCTTCGTTAGTGATCCCGTCCATACCAGACGCCTTCCTTCTGGACAGTCTCTGTATCAGCCTTCTGACATGAACAGGATTTATGAAGGTTTATGAAAGAGTTGAGACGATATTCCTATTAGACCCTTGGTGGAACTAATGAGACTACTGTTTTTATTAGACCCATGGTGGAAATAATGAGACTTTTTATCCTATTTGTCCCCTAATTCAATAATCAATTTTTGGGAGAAATGATAAAGAAAAAAATCGCTGTGCTCGTCTTACTTACATTATGCCACCTGCCATGTCTCTCCAAGCACTTCTCGCTAATCAGTTTCTGGTAACACACGTAGCACTTATAGTCCGCGTTTATAAACGCCGGGTAATTCTTCCTGTTCTCAAACTCTTCCCTCACTTTGTCCATTGTGTTGAAGTATTCTATGTTGAATACGTCTTCGTATTTGTCTAGACGTCTATATCTGTTCTGAAGGAAGGCCAGCATTTTTACAGTTTTCGGTGTGAATGAGGATTTGCCTGTAATTTGTAAAATAAATGAATATTCATTTTTCTATGTTGTATGGGATATTAATGTTTTTTAGTGGCTTAAAAATTGTAATGGATATTTCTGGAATATGTTTTTTTTTTTTAATTCAAAATTATGGTGGTTCGCGATGATTGGCAATATGTATATTTTTTCATGGGGTATGAAGAAATATTTATTTTAAAATAAATATTTATGTTATTGTTTATTGACTTCAAAATGAACACGAGAAAAAATAAATTTTTAATTTTGAATTTTCACACAATTTGAACTTGAAGCTTTAATTATTAACCTACTATGGAAATTATCTTATCTTGCAGAAAAAAGGTTTTAAAAAAACAAAAATATCAAAAAAATTAAAAATTAATTTTTTTAGACCGATTTTGATAATATTTAATATTTATTTACATTCAAACAAATAAAAATTTTTTTTCTTATCGGTAAAGACATAAAAACTCCCTCGAATAGAGTAAGTATAACTCCTTTCGGTGCAAAACTAAGTATGTGGGGTTTGAATCCACGTCTCTCGGTTGGAAGACGAGCGTTCACCACTCACCACGAATCCTGGTCCATAGAAGTTCCATAGTGGGTTCCTTCATCTTGCGATATAGACAATCGATCATATATTCTTTGTCTATGGTCGTGCCATCGCTGGTCACTAATTCGCCACAAGACGAGAACCTTTGTGACAGTTCTTTTTTTAATCTGTTGACAGAAGAGATAAAAAAAATATATAAGTTATAATTTGAAAACGGACAAATTTATTTTTTGTTTTAGTATTTTCAATATTCTTGCTCATGGGTAGTTAAATTTAAAGTTACTTATGAGACTTCGGCTAGACTGACTTTTTTTTCTTAATATTTAGTAGATTAATAAATTCTTTACTTATTTTTATCGGACGTACCTTTCTGCTTCGAAAGTCAATTTATCCTTCTCAGTATTATTCTTGAATATAAGTTTAGTAGTAGCATTCTTTTCGGTAGATCCATCATCTAACAGATCTTTACTTAACTGAAAATTTTAAAAAATGTATTAAAAAAAGCTGCGTGTGTCAGTCGGACAGTGGTCGGTAAAGCTATTGCATACACATACGTGTAGTCGCACGCACACAAACACCGCGCCGAAGTCTGTCGAACTGAAACGACGTTAGACGAGTGTTTGGTTTATTTTCGTTACGGAATTTCTTGATTCGGTCACCGCGCTCAAAGCCCGCGATAAAGCTAAAAAAACTCTTTTTATCACTAATATTTTATAGATAGGAATTTTACATCAAACAGATGAGTTAACCTCAAAGTAAAAACCGTCCATACGGTAGGGAACAAAAAATCGATCGCTCTGTCTCTTTCATTTCCATGTAGATAGTATATCTCCTTCTTTGTTATAGTGTGACTGAGATGGCGTGTACCTGTCGTCTATAAATTTCTCTGTCTACGGTCCTGACTGGCTGACTGATACGTCGATAATCAACGGCGATCCTACACCGCAGAACCTAGAGACATGCAATTTGTAGGGTGCATTTATTATAGGGTGTAAGTGTGTTTTTATAAGTTAATATTCTTTAATGTAAGTATACCCCGTCCAATAATATATTTATTTTCTAAATTGTCTACATCTTAAGGTTGCCTGGCAGGGATCACTTTTAGCCATAAGGCCACCACTTATGACACTAGATGCATGATTTTTTTTGTATATTTGATGTTAGTGTGTTTGCAATAAAGAGTTTATTTCATTGTGCTAAGAAATTTTAGAGTTAATTATTGGAAATTAAACCTTAAGGGTCTAAAGGGGTTTCAGTTTTATGACGCGAGCAAAGTCGCGTGTGTAAGCTACCAGTACTAACAAGTAGCAAAATAGAACCTTTTTCTTCGCCGTTACTTTTTTTGTTTTTTTCTTCTCCGCAACAACTTTTCCTCTTTTTCTTCTCACCATGCCTTGTTCACTGTCTTCGTCATCGTCTTTAAATATACACGTGCTTTCTTCTTCTTCCACTTTCTGAGATCTTTTTCTTGGAGGTTTATCATCTTTTTTAACTTCGTTTTCTTTTTCATTAGTAACTGGCGATCCGTTTTTGGGTTCACTGAAGTTAGAATCTTCATTATTGTCATGAAAATCAAAATCTGCTGATTCCTCAATATCTGAATATTGATTAGAATCTGTAAAATTATTTTTTATTGTAGAACTATTGAATTTTTCATCGTTTTTAACTTCGCCATCTTGTTCGCTTGATTTTTTTTTCTGTTGTATTTTGTCTGTGGTGTTAGTTTTTCTTTTAGATCGGCTTCGTGTGCTTATTGTATTTGATTCCGTTATGTCGATGTCAGGTAGTAATGGTGTTGAGACTCTTTCGTTTTTCTCTGTGTTTAATAATCCCTGTAAAAATGTAATATATTAATTTATTTATTTATTAACAGGCGAGCAGCTTAAAGGTGATGTGCCTATATCATATTGTGTTGAATTCATTAATTGTACAATGCATTGCACAAAATTGTCCTTAAAGGTTTGCAAGAGATAGTTGATTGTCATATAGCCACTTGTCAAGTTGATTTCTAAAAGAATTTATGTATGTTGCAGTGATCACATTATCAAGTAACCTGTTCCAGTTGTGAACAACTCTGTTGTTGAGGATGTGGTAAGCTGTATTCGTGTTGGCATGAGTGTGGTCGAGTTTCATCTTATGTCCTCTGACCTCTCTAGTTAGAAGCCTCTTCACATAGAAATTATGAATGTCTGGGAGGTTGTAAAATCCATACAATATCTTAAATATATTTTTTATTATTTATTTGTATAGCTTACAATACGGGCACCAATTTTTTGATGTAGAGTAAAAATTTCAACAGACTTTAATTAAGTACTTTTTCTCCTTGTTGGAATATATCAAATGGTATGATTTGAAATATATATTTTTTTTTCTATATAAATTTAGTCAATATCAGTCTAGTTTTGCTTATAAATCAAAATAACTGAAACTTTGTTGTCGTTTTTTCTTTTTAAGCCACGGCTCGAAAACGACGGAGTGATTATTGTAGTGTCTGAGTGTTTGTGGCATTGCTCACGAACGGATGAACTGATATTTTTTTTTTCTGTCTGTAAGGTGAATTTGTCTTAGCTAACGTTGATAAAAATCGGTCTAAGATGACTGACGCCACAAAATGGCGATGGATTTAAACCACTTCTTTTATTACTTTTTATCTTAGTATTAACTTCATGTATAAAAAAAGCTTACGTCTAGTATAAACAGCGTAGGTTTAGGCTCTTCCTTAGTCTCGTGTGAGCAAACCAACACCGTAGCATTCTCAGCTTTGGATGGAGCGAGTCGAGAACCAGATAACTGCTTGTGAAGACTCTCTATTGGGCTCTCGGGCTACAATGTTAATAAAACTTTGAGATTGAAACAATTGATAAATAAAATAAAATTAATATAAATAGCCTTTATTCACTGATAATATTACAGTTTTTTTATCCTACACAGTTAGGCATTTGACCACAAGGTCACACGACCACGGAGGTCAGTGATACTGTAGCCCTAGATGGAGCATACCTAGTCTGGAATACACTGGCTCTCAAGGAGCCTGCTGGTACACTCCAGGTGCTTGTTGATTGATTTTACAAGTTGAGGGTGGTAGCTAGCCAAGCATTAGAAAACGTCCTACTACCATGCTATGGTTTCCTCACGATGTTTTCCTTCACTTGTAGCTCAGGCTCTTTTTGCATGTTTGGTCTGTATCAGGTTGTCCTGTTGGACACAGCACTGCTCTAGTATTCGCCATCTGCTTTTATTTTGGTCTAATCTGCCGTTTTTTTGGAAGATCATCCACCCACCTTATAAATTGTCTTCTAGCTCTTTTCCCGTTTTTCAGTCAGGACTTACTCTTGTAACAAAAAGATGTGACAATAATTACATAAGGTTATTAGATTACCCATTAAAGTAAACAGACTGTAGAAATATTTTTACAAAAAACTATTAAGAAAAAGCCTCCTTCATATAAATTAACTGATTGATCAATTTTTGTATTGAGAATCAAAATTTATCTTTCTTAATTTTGCAAAATTTTCCTTTGCAATAGGTTCACTTTGATGGGTAGACTAACATTCATAATTATTGTCACACCTTTCTGTTACATATTTTATATACATATAGATAGAAACAATACATGTTGACCAGCTCAGCTAGTTATTAATGAAGTTTAATAAAGCTTTGGCACTTTTAAAACTGTACAGTGAACATTAAAAGATATGAAAAATCACTTACAACATTTTCAAAGTTGCGTTCCCATTTCTGTAATATTAAAGCGGCTCTCCGACATCTGTTCCTAAAGTTGTAATGTTTCTTCAATTGGTGTTCACACTCAATGCAGTAGAGAGGCTCTGCCGTATCTATCTGATAGTGAAAATAATAATTAATAACCAATCTTCAGTAGATGTGGTTTAGTAGTAGTAAGATACAGACCCCAATTAAGCTCAGTGATATTTGGAGGTTCGGACAGAGCAATAAACTGCTTTTTCCCGGGATAACCACATTAAAAGGTAGTAAATAATAAACAAATATTGCCCTTTACCATTTTGTATTTGCAAATATTATTTTGAACCTGACTTGTTTATTTATTGCGTTTTATAGTAAATAATCAATACTTGGATTCTGCATAACATTACAGTCCCTACTTTATGTGAAATTAAATAGTTTTACTTACATTAAAATCGCATAATTCGTCGTGATACTCCGCCAGCAAAGTTATAGCTGGTTTGAGCTTTTTATCAGTACGTAAACAAATAAAACAAATATTCAAAAGCATTTTGAACTTTCAACTACTTCAGAGTACTTCGTATCAGTTTTAAACCATTATCTTTCACATTTTCAGTAACAAAAACAGGTAAAACTGTTTTATTTTCAGGACAACAAAATTATTGTCTCTTTTTTTTTATTCTTTCATGATTGGCCACCACACTCTGTGTATTGTGCCAGTTCTCGAGTTCTTAATTATTGTTTAGCTTCGATCGATTTTTTTGTTTGACAGTGGCACTTACATTAATTAGACACAAATGACAAGCAGCACCATCAATTGCTTGATTGACAGTTACAATAAAAATAAAAAATTACCCATAGAATCAGGAATACAAGCGGACCAAGGCTGCTGATAAAAACAACTATTTGTCATTCTGCTGAGGGCACAAACAAAGATAACATATAATAGAAAACATATTTTAATAAAAGCCAGAGACTTTAGGTACCTATATAAAAACTATATCCGCATTTTCCAATGCCAGCCTAGGCTGTAACAGTAAGTTCACTTTCTAAATGCGTGAGTTATTTGTATAGGATTAGCGCGCGTTCTTCACTGCACTGTGATAGTCTAGTGAGCGATTTCTTGCTGCGACAAATTCGTTTTTTTATCTCTTAATTCACAATTATATCAAACTAAGTTCAAGTCACAGACACCGGGCGAAAACTTTCCTGCACGATTATGATTGGAAAAAAATAAAACACAAAAGCAAATTATTACTATATTTATTTATTTTGACTAGAAATATTTTGAGATCAAGATAAAGCACACATTGTTTACCTATTCACTGTAAACGCCATTACATATTACTCGTACATTATTTGAACAAGTGGTTAGAAGCGAGTTCTTAAAAACCCGACAGCTAAATCGTTAAACCTGTGTGTCATCATTTTTTTTTTTAATTTTGTAGTAGGCGTCGCTCTCACGACTAAGACGAATCTATTGACACCACTCACATAAAATACTACAAGCCGTGTAGGCTCTAGAGCGTGCCAAAGAAATATACATACACTCGAAAAACATAACCCTCCTTCTTTTGCAGGCGGGTAAACATGGAAAGGATGTATGTAAAAGAGTTGGTTGCCACTTTTTTTTAAATCTTAGGTAATTGTTATTTTTACAAAGCGTGGGTCACACCAGCCAGATACAGATGTCGCACTTGCAGTCAGATTTACTATAACGTGGCAACCACGTGCACGACCTTTGACATTTAACCTTTTGCTTAATGGTCTCAAAAGAAAATAAAAAGAATGAGATGAATGAAAATAACTAATGCATTGAACGAAATAAATCAATGCAATGAACGATTGAAATAAAATGTATGAGATAGACGAACAATGAACGACTACAAGTGAACTTCTGACTCAACACCTATATTATGTGGGGACATAATATACCTATATATGACTATATCAGTGACCCCTTTCTTCCTCACACGAAAATTCATAATACTAATGAACCCTTTACCATAGATATTGCACTTGTAGTTGAAAGTTATAGCGTGGCAACTTCGTGTGTAACCTTTGCACGTTATTCTTTCTCAATAACTTGTCTCGAAACAAAATTAACGAATAAAACAAAATTATTGAGCGAATGGAATGAATGAATGAATCGATAGACTGAACGAAAGCTCATAAGTGACCTCACTCGACACTTATATTATGTCCCCTATCTATATCAGTGACCCCTCTCTTTCTCACTCGTCGAATATTCTTATGTACGCCTCGCACATGTTCGTTCACAGAGTTCCGGTGAATGAACCCTTTACCACAGATGTTGCATTTGTAGCGACGATCGCCGATGTGGGACTGGAATAGAAAACATTACGCTTCATATTTTATTGTTATTTTTTCGTACAATCACTAAAAATAATGTTATCGGTAAAGTGTAGTAGGAGACATCACCGGAGTAATACACGGAGTAAAGTACGTACCCTCAAGGGTACACAATTGTAATTACCAGATTACTTAATATAAACTTATATGTACACCCAAGTGCACGATAACTGCACGCAAGGTTTGCTCGTGTATAAGTAATATAATATAATAATCAATAAGTGCACAAACGTACACTTATTTGTGCAAACCTGCCAAATTAGCTGATGGAAACGCGCGTTGCAAACGACACACACTTACTTACCTATACCAAAAAGTTACGAAAAAATTATGCCATATAATGAATAATCTCGGGAAAATATGGTCGGAGCCAAACAACACTGTCATTCACAGAGTAACTCAGTAAATTTTGTACCTACGGGGGTACAAAACAGGTATTTGCATGTTGATTTATTTAAACTTGAACGCACCCCCGAGGGTACAAAAAGTAAAAATAGCAGCATCTCACCCTCATATGATTATTCAAGTTGCTAGAAGACCTAAACTTCTTCCCGCACCTCACGCAAGGTTTGCTCGGCGGTTTGTGGACTTGTTTGTGCAAACGTAGAGAGATTTGTCGATGGAAACGCGCGCTGCATACGTCACACGCGTACGGGCGGACGCCATCGTGGATATTTAGGTGCGCTTGGAGTGTGTAGATCGTCTGTAACGTTAATGTTTTTTAATACATGAGGCCAATTCGGCCAGTTTGGCTAAACTAAAAGTTCCTAAAATTATATCCATCCTTTTCTCACTTATGGAAACAAAAAGAGAGGAGAAAATTTCTGAACTGTCAAATTAGGTTAGTTTAGTAAGTTCGGCCTGACCGAATCAGCGTCAAGGTTTCAATCGTGGTAAATTACCTTATATTATACAATGTGTAACAGAAAGGTGTGACAATACTGAAGGTTGTTAGTCTACACATGAAAGTAAAATTATTCCAGAACTAAAAAAAAAAACTAAATATTGGTTTTACATACAAAAATTGGTCACGTGATCGGTCAAGTTGTATGAGGATACAATTATTTTTTTTATTTTTGAAAAATGTTGTTCTACTGTGTGTTTACCTTGATGTGTAAACTAACACCGTTAAGTTACTGTCACACCTTTCTGTTACACGTTTTTTATAACGTAGCTTTATTCTTGGCCTTAATCAAAAATTGTTAAAATTAATTAATTGTAAAATTACATTGAAAAAACTTTAGCGTAAATTTTATAGCATCATTTATAGATGCTGCAATAAAATTGTTAATATTAATTATATTTTTATGAATGGGAGAAGCCATTTACTCCTGAAACACAGTATTTACTAGTTCTGCAGTTTTTAATTCTTTTATTTTTGTGATACTTGATTGTATGTTAAATAAACAGTATTGTATTTGTATTGTTTTCGAGATCTAACGTAAATATTATAACGATGAGTTTGATTATGTCTTTGATTTTGTGTGTTTTGAATGTTGACATGCCAGAAACATAAGAAATCTTTGTAAAACGATTATTTATTACATAATTCATTTGTTAGCAAGAAGATAAAACAACAAGTCTAGATAGGAATAGAGTAGGGACTCCTGAAAATGGAACTTACGGCCAACCTACACTGCCTATCACCGAAAAACACTATATTTTGTACCCTCAAGATGCAATATGCGTACCCTCAGGGATATAAATTGCATACCTTCGTGTGTAAATATTTCGTATTGTCGGGTTAATTTAGAATAACCTACTTGTACCCTCAGGGGTAGTACTGCGTACCCTCGAGGGTACAACGTCCGCACATCTGGGTGTTCTAAGTACGTACCTTCGGGGGTACAAAGTATTTACCCCCAGGAGTACAAAATTTGTAAACTCACAGAGAAACTCTTCCCGCACACGTGACACAGGTGGGTGTGCTTGTCCGCGTACAACTGACTCATGTCCACCGATGGGTGGTTCTCGGCGAAGTGTAGTTGGAGCCAACCCACACTGTCTCCCACGGAGTTACACTGTCAAGAGAATACAAATATACAGGGTTATGTAACTATACTCATTCGAATTCTATATATTGACATCGAATTCGAATAAAGATAGTGAAAGATAAGATGGTATATAATTTGTTTTACTAGAGTGCAAAGTTGCTTTTTAACAGCGTGCTCACTTTTCATGAAGGATTCTAAAATGTAATAATTAGAATCCTCAGCATGATGCCGGTTGTAAACAACACGCGCTGGTCTTCCATATAATATAGCTTTATTGCACACCAAACAAAATAAAATATACAGCAAGACAAATATATAGATTCCTTTTATTAAATTCTGTGCTCGCACTTCAGTTGCGTACAGCAGAAATGTTTTGCTCGCTCGTCCAATAACTTTAAGACTATCAGTTAGGAGTGTACTAAGCTGAAAGAGGATAATCATCATATGGAAGAACTTTTACTACGGCATCAAAACTAAATTCGAGAAAAACCATTCATACTTTTTCTACGAGATACATGAGTTTCATGGAAAAGTTAATCGGTAAAAAATCGATAATAGTTATTTTTTTTAAGTCGAAGTATCGTTGTCACGAGGTCAACAGTTCGCAGACAAACAAACTTTAAATAAAAAAAAACAACTCACCACGCGACATGTCATGACGGGCCTTTTTCTAGGCAAACTGGAGTTGCGAGCTCGTGACGTAGAATTAGTACTGAAAATAACAATAAAAAAACACACACACACTTCAGTAACACACATAACCAGACTAACAAGTAAGAGGGAAAATTTTAAAACCTAACTCTCGAATACAAAAATAATTGTTCCCCATTTTGTAGTGGCGGCCATCTTAAACATGAAGGGAGGATATTAAAAAAATATTGAATAATTTTTCTCGGTTTATAATCGACGAAAATATCGATGAATATAAACAAAAAATGAGATTTGTAATTTATATGTAACGAATAAACTCAAAAAATACTGGGCCAATTTAATAAGTTCTTTCGCAGTTAAATATCTACAATATCACTGAGTAACATAGGGTCTAAAAAATTAGAGATACGCGGATAACACCGTAGAGTGCAGCCAGTTTACAATAAATATACAAAACGAAAACGCCATGTTTTCGGTGAATGCGGGAAAACTGTCAGAGTTCCCATTACTAACGTGACCGTAGGCAGAAAAAGATATATACGACGGGTACATGCCATCTCAGTCACATTATAACAAGGAAGGAGATATACAATGTCCATGGAAATGAAAGAGACAGAGCGACCTATCATTTGTTCTGTAGCGTATGGCCGGTTTTTACATTGTTTAGAACATCATGTGTCAAAAAAACTTTGAGGTTAACTCATTTATTTGATGTAAAATCCCTATCTATAAAATATTAGTACAGATAAACAGTGTAAAGATCTGACGAAACTTTTTGTAGAGAATCGTGCGATATGGTTTTAGTGGCTGTAACAGTAAAAGCGAAGAAAATAGTCTCCCACAGCTGGTGTAGTAGTTACTATTGTCACATAGCAGCCACAGCTAGTAGTGACAGTTACTATTGAATCTACTGTCCTTGTTGCCGACACGCTTGGAATGACTCTATTTACTGAACTCTATGAACATGGAGTAATTTTGACGCTGGCGAATATACTAAAGCCTTAACGCCATACCTAAAAATAAAAACAACTGTTACCTTCCCGGCGGACGTCCCTTCTGTCCGGCTTGCTTATGCGTGAGCCGCAGGTGTCTCTGGTACGCGTCCCAAGACACCAGCGTAAGATAACACTCTGAACATTTGACGCTAGACTCGCTATCTGTAGCTGGGGTTTCGTTCTGTGGATAGAAAACGGGTATTGAGAAATAATAATATATAGAAAACTAACGCGTGTTTGATTTCTTTTTTAAAGGATATAGGGTTGCGTCTGACCGCAACTCGCCAGATGCGAAGCGACGATACGGACCAATATTCATATTGTTTAAGAAGACGTGTCATCGTTGAAAACACGAACGACTCATTTCATCCTCGATGAAGTTCACCGAATGTGAAGGAAACTACTTCTACTTGGACCTTTACAACAATCAGGTACAAGTGAAAACCCGTATTCTTTAACAATATCATGTTTTGTTATTGTTGTCAATCGCTTCACTATGATGTATTTTAGGTCTACACATTTTATTATTATGAAATAAAGTTATTGAATTCTGTATAATAAAGTTTTTTAATAGGCATTGTATCAGCGCAATAATATGACTGCTTAGGAAGCTTGTAATGAAAGTGTGATATTAAAAATACAGCAAAAATAAAACAGTAAAGCCTAATAATGTGAAAAAAAAAACCACTGTAATCGGACAACATTAAAAGGCAGAAAAGAGCTATATCTTATTGTATGGACAAGTTGGCGGTCTATAGCTGCTTTGAGATATATAAACTTTATTGATATTTCAATGTGTAATTTCATTAAAGAACTGAGACGTGTTAATTCGTTTTTCCTTTTACCTTAATTATAAGAATATTTATGTTACATATGTTTTAACTTATAAAATATAATTACCTTATCTTTTATATACAGGGGTCGGCACTCGAAGTGTTACCAATTCAAAATGCTGTAATTTTGTCAATTTTGTTTCTTTTTATTTATTAACTTCAATATAAATAGAATAAACATTTAAAATAAAAAAAAAATATTTTTAGATGTCAGGCCACCTTTAGCGCGTATAACAGCATCGAGTCTGTCCGAGAAGGCTTCACACGCTGCACGAATGTGGTCTGCTGATATTTTGTTCCATTCTCGGCGAAGAGCAATCTTTAAGGCGTCGACTGTCTCATATTTTTTTGCTGACACTTTGGCCTCTAGAATTGACCATATGAAAAAATCCATTGGGTTTAAGTCCGGAGAATATGTTGGCCATTGTTGCGAAGAAATGAAGCTCGGAACATTTTCTTGCAAAAAATTTGGGTTTCACGGGCTTTGTGGGATGGTGCCGAGTCTTGCTGAAACGTCCAATGGTTTTTACCGAATTTCTTACGTGCCCAAGGTAACAAAGCATCGTTTAAAATCTTTTCACGATAGATTTGCTGGTTTATCTCTGCACCCTGCTCAATGAAAACGAGAGGTGAACGTCCCGTAGCAGTTACCGCGGCCCAAACCATCACTGATGCTGGTGCTTGCTTTCGCAGAGCAATTCGTTGGTCTAAATTGTCGTTTGATTTAGACTTTAACCATACGCGATTATTTTGTTTGTTCACATATTGCTGAACCGTAAAATTTTTTTCATCGGAAAATACCAAATTTCCAAGCTTGCTATCAACGTGCAACTGCTTTAACTCCTTAGCTCTTTCTAGGCGAACTGCCTTTTGTGCAAGTGTCAAGTCTTGCACTTTTTGTATTTTGTAAGGCTTCAGTTGTAGTTTATTTTTTAATATGCGTCCTATGCTCCGGGCAGATACACTTTTCGGACTTTTCGCCAATTTATCTGCGCTTTGTGGTGGATTTCGTTCAATTCTAGCCTTTACCTTTCGAATCATTTCTGATGATGTTGCTGTTGTTGCGATGTCCACCTCCATGGCGTTTCTTGATGCTACCCGTATCATTTTAACGCGTGATGGTCCGATACACAAATATTTTATTCAGATGTAAATGTCGTAGCGCATTAACAATGGCTGGTTGCGATTTTCCAGCCAAATACAAAGTAATGACACTGTGGCGTTTGAATTCCATCTGGATAACTTTTTTTAGCAGCGACGAAAAACAATGAGCTTCTGTATGTTTAGAAACAATACAATAGACTTACGACTGTGAAAAAATGGGCGCCATATTGTAAACAGTTTGGTTGCTATAGCAACTTAAAGTTGGTAACACTTCGAGTGCCTACCCCTGTATAAAAATCAATTGCTGTTCGTTTGTCTCGCTAAAACTCTACAACGGTTGGGCCGATTTAGCTCATTTTGGTCTTGAAATGTTTCTCGTACTCCAGAAAAGGTTTAAAAGGCGAGTAACATGAATAACTGTTAGGCGGTACGAAGATCGCCGGGTCAGATAGTTTTCAATAAATATAATTACTATACGTTATTATCATTCTGATATTATTTCCAAACATCACGTTTCTCAAAACACTCTGCTTATAAATGTTGTAAATTGTTCTCTTATACAGGGTTACTGGTTAGGAATGTACTAAGCCGAAAGGGGGTCACTATACTCATCCCAACGAACAACTTTTAATATGGGACCAACTCTGAATTCGAGAACAAAAATCAGCTGTTCCATACATTATGCCGACAACCGATCAACATTTTGTATTAAACAGCTGATTTTATTTACAGATATTAGTTGGTCCCATATTAAAAGTTGTTCCTTAGGATGAGTATAGTGACCCCCTTTGGGCTTAGTGCATTCCTAACCAATAACCCTGTAATAAGATGGTATATACAAAATATTTAGTGTTTTTCCGCCTCGTCTTGATGTCAGCGTGAGAAATCGATAAAATATTTTAGTTTTTATGGTGTGGTTCCTCCTCACCACCGCCACACCTCACCTTATTATTTCTCTTTCTCTCAGTATCCGACTTCCTCGACACGTGTTTCGCCTTAGCCCAAGGCATCCTCAGGAGATGTTGACTCTTCAAGCGCTCGCTCGAAGAGTCAACATCTTTCGAGTGAGCGCTTGAAGAGTCAAGTCATCTTATTATAAATGGATTTCCGCAAAGTAACGCCTGACTCCATCAATTAATAACCCTGTATTTAACGTTGTGTGTCTAACAATAATCCAGTGTACTACAATTGTATAGATTTGTCTTGCTGTATATTTTATTTTGTTTGGTGGGCAAGAAAGCCATATTCATTCATTCATTCATTCAGTAAAGAAGTGATCTAGTATCATAGTAAACACTCACCTGGTGGTACTTCGTGCAATGAGCGCGCAGTCCGATGCGCGTGCTGAACGCACGGCCGCACGTCGTGCACACGTGCGCGCGTGCGTGCCTGTACGACACGTGCGTGCGATACGCTGATACACTTCTGTTAGGAAAATTTAGAACACATAAGGGTTAGAACCAATTTCAAAAAAACCCGACTGCTAAATCTTTAAACCTGTGTATCATACTTAATTTATTTATTTTTTAATTTTGATGTACGAAGTGTCACTCTCACGACTGGGAGGAATCTATTGACACCACTCACATAAAAATCCGACAAGCCGTTTAGGCTCTAGGGCGTGCCAAACAAATATACATACATACTTCTTTCGCAGTCGGGTAAAAATTAAGATTTTTTGTACACAACAGTGCTTAACTAATGTTAAAGTCCTTGTTTTACTTTCGGCCAGGACGGTGTACGTCTACCAATATCATACGATCACGTGACTAATTTTTGTATGGAGACTTTAATATTTTATTTTCTATTTCTGTTACTATTTGTAAATACAAGAAAATTATGAATAAAAATAATGAATAGAGATCGCTGTAAGCGCCATTAAAAGCTTAGTATACATCTGTATACTTGTATTAGGTTCAGTTATACAGGGTCTCCCAAAACTCAACGTCAAGCGGGCACGGGGTAATGGGTGAGGTCACACACACCGCTCCCAGGAATAATATATAAAAAAATCCCTATCAGTTATTGTCAAAGTGTAAGTAAGTGTCAAATTTATGAAAATGTGGAAAATTAATACCTTGAAACAAATTTTTAGGTACTGTGACCACAAATTTCACAATTATGCAGTGATTATTTCACTAACATGTTTCTTAATAAACATACTAATGTATCGCTGTCAGAAATCAAGCATAAAGGAATGCTAGGTTTGTTAACATTAGCACAGTTTCTTGAGTCGTTATTGAAATAATAATATCAACGAACTTTGACACTTCATAAAAAATAAAAATGTACTGTGCTACCCTC
This sequence comes from Ligdia adustata, assembly GCA_947049295.1. NCBI lineage: Eukaryota > Metazoa > Arthropoda > Insecta > Lepidoptera > Geometridae > Ligdia > Ligdia adustata. Next base: position 5,254,845 of record OX346242.1, on the reverse strand, counting down.
GGCGTGTTACGTTAAAAGATGGCCCATTGAGTTAGGATTTTAAAATGGTATAGCACTAGTTTTTTTTTCTATTTACAGAAGTTAGAAGATTTATTTTCCTGCATATCACCATACTAAAAATCAATAACTTCAGCCATCAATGCTTGTTAAAGCTTAAAAATTGGGAGATATTAAAAAAATTGTATAAAAATTGTATTCAACGACAAAGAGATGTGATAGAGCGAGATAACTTCGATCCTATGTTACTTGTGTAAGCGTATCGATATCTTTTGACATATGTCAAACTGGTTTTTTTTTAATAATGAGTTGTCTTATTCTGTTTTATAATTTATAAAAAAATATTGTTAAGGCCGTGCCCTATGTACCACAGAATACGCAGTAGTTGTGAACCGGCGCCCATATGCACAGAATAAGACATAGTAAGCGTCGCCCGCGCTATTGTTTAGCATAGAAAAAAAGGGATCTCTCTCGAACTCAAGTACCTTCTTATTTGTAAACATCTATTGTTCTCGGTGTCCAGCAATTAGACGAATATTCTGGATAATTACAGAATTACGGCTCTGAGGTATATAAAGGGACCGACTGTGGGCCCGGGAAGTCTACCAAACCGTGGCCCAGCGCATCTGCGCTTGCCAAAACGTCCGGTCAAGCTGTCCGAGGTCGCACCCGACCAGCAGCTCAATCTTTTCAAAAAAAAAAAAAACCCGGGGAGTCAGTTTATCGGAAGCTATAACCGCGAACAGTTCTAGTGCGAACCAAGTGCTAATCGAAGTGCTCAGTGTAGTGTGATTGTGAGTGAAAGTGTTGTGTAGTGTTTTTGTATGTCAGTTTCTGAGTGTTGTGAGGAATAAATCATCGTCATTGGTGTGAATTGGCATATTTCTATTTTTATCCCGAACCCGTAGCTCGTAACATTATATTAAATTTTATTACTTACTGAAAAGTAGAGTTGCATTGCTCGCATTTATATTTTATACCCTTGTGTTGTTCGTAATGATTTTTCATGCAGGATCTGTAACATATTACTTGAGAAAACACTTGTTTTAAACTATTTAAACACTTGTTTGTTAAAGAACTATAATAGTTATTTTGTTATACAAGATTGCAAAGTTGCTTTTTAACAACGTGCTCATTTTTGATGAAGGATTCTAAAATTTAATTAATTAGAATCCTGAGCGTTAGCGAGGGAATTAAAAGGGCACAAGGTGAAAAATCTTTGCACTCGAGTGTAACACGTAACTTTTCATCCCACCTCAGCGAGGAAATGACTACATACGAAAAATAAAAAAATTGAATCACTAATTTTAGTTTTATCACTTATTTTTAACATAAGGTTTTAAAAATATGAAGTGAAAAAATGATGGCGCGCGCAAAACAAATTAAAAAAAATGTACAGCAAAAAGGTTCCGAGTCTGAGTTTTTAACAAAATAAAAAAGGTTGTATGATGGATTCGGCACCATAGAGGTAGAAGTAAATAGGTTGAATGAGGTTTTTAATTCACAATCTTAGTGCACACGATGTTCTAAATTCAAATTTACTTAATCCTCTAGCGGATAAAAACGGCTTTTGCACTCAGATATCGAATAGCAAAAATACTCTTTCCGAGATGGTGGGATGGAAAGTAAATAGTTTGCTACCTACAATATCTACCTCTGTAGTAGATTGTATTAAAAATAACAATGTTGTGATTTTTAAATCCTAACTAATATTATTAATGCGAAAGTAACTCTGTCTGTCTGTCTGTTTCGCTTTCACGCCAAAACCACTAAACCGATCTGGATAAAATTTGGTACATAGGTAGATTGGACCCCGGGAAAGGACATAGGATACTTTTTAACCGACTTCAAAAAAAGTAGTCCCCCATTTGCTCGACAATCCAATGGGGAACTACGCGGGGGAAACCGCGGGGCACGGGCAAAAAAATGACGACTTTTGAAAATAAAAGTGACTTACAAATGTTTGTTTTTGCTCTAATCCTCGTATAAATTCAATATTGTTTTAAACGACTGAAAAGATTGCTTAAACGGTTAAGAGACTTGTTTTAAACGAGTGTAAGATTTGACGACATTTAAAATTTTATTACGATAATGGAAAGACAAATTAAAAATAACGTACCCATATTTTTTAGTTTTATTCAGAATGTAATAATAACGTTTTTAAAAAATTTTGACAACATAAGAAATGTCCAGCATAATGTTATTCTCGTAAAAAGCTCGTCAAAAATGATGTCATTAATTATCTGTATTATTACACAGTTAAAAGATTTATTTTAAACGATTAAGTAGATGTAAATGCGAAAATTAAATTTTCTACACATTTCGTTCAGTAACCATATCCCCAAAGTTTCTACAATAAACGGCACAAATATGTAACCTCTGTCAAGGTTTTCATATTTGTACCGCTTTATAAGTTCTGAATTTATGGCGGCACCACCAGCCTGTACAGATGTTTCAGAGAGATGGGACGGAGCCAGAGTATCTACACAAGTTGCATCTTAAACTAGAGACATGGGGACCGAGCGCTTTAAATAGTTTTGTTATACAAGAGTGCAAAGTTGCTTTTTAACCGTGTCGTGCTCACTTTTGATAGCCGAGCAAGCGAAGGATTCTAAAATTCAAAAATTAGAGTCCTGAGCGTTAGCGAGGGAATAAAAAGAGCACAAGGTGAAAAATCTTTGCACTCGAGTGCAAAGCGGAACAGACAGACAGACAGAGTTACTTTCGCATTTATAATATTAGTTAGGATTGTGATATTATGATATCAAACGTCTAGTGGAAGCGACATGTGACCAGAATGCTGGCTTTTATTTTGGGCAAAAAATAAGAATTGCCATTCAACGTGGCAATGCTGCCAGCATTCTGGAAACTTTCCTTTCAAGTGGGAATATTACTGGATTAGGTTTTATAACTGGGAATGGTTTTTTTCAATTGCTTTTGTGGTTTAATAATAATACCATTTGTGCGTTATGTGATATGACGTAATAATTCTGTAATATTTTATAGTTTTGACAGAGTTTTTGTTCGTCAATACGGGTCTTCAAGCGTATTGGAAAGGTCCAACTATAGTTTTCATTCACATTCGGTGAACTTCATCAGGAATGAAATGAGTCGTTCGTGTCCACAACGATGGCATCTCTCGCACAATCGTTGTGAACACGAACGACTGAACTATATATTTCATTATTATACATTAAAACTTTTTTTATAGAAAGTGAGTATTTTGTGAATGGATGTGACACAGACATGACTGGATGTGACACAGATATGAGTGGGGGTGTCACAGATATATGTTTATATTACACGAATATGAATTGGTGTAACACACGTTAACAACACGTAGCGCAGGTTGTTAACGACCGGTATCAAGCTGAGTTGGGATCAAAAAAATGCTTGTCTACTATTGTATTTTCTATTTTTGTTTCAAAATTCCTGTTGTTGTTGTTTTTGTCACTAATAAACCATATTGTATTGTATTGTATTCTGCAGATATGAGTTGGTTTAACAGATTTAAGTGGTTGTGACATAGATAATACTGGTTGGGACACAGATATTAGTGGTTGTGACACAGATATGAGTGGATATGAGTGGATGTGACAAATATGAGTGGCCGTGACACAGATATGAGTGGATATGATAGATATGAGTGGATACGATAGATATGAGTGGATGTGACAAATATGAGTGGACGTGACACAGAAGTACGTGTACAGTAAGTGTGTATGTGTGTTAGGCTTACTTGTAATATGTAACAAGTGGACACTGCTTGCATTTGTAGACGGCTTCATGACTACGCAGATGGTTGATCAATGCCTTTTTAGTTCTAAATCGCATTTTACATATGGAACATTCACGTTCTCCTGTGCTTTTCTGTGAAACATTGAATTTAATATTAATTGAGCGAACGAAGCGGTTCTGCACCTCAGTCTATCTGTCTGTTTGGATATTTGTCTAGAATTTTCATAATCTTAGTTAGGCGTGAAAGCAATTGAAAGAACCTTTTTAATTAATTTAATTTTAATTGGCAGCGGATATGGTTTCGTTGATGGTGCCACATCAATGCCGTCAAAATGAAACCAAATTTACTTGCTCTTGTTTGCACCTCTTTCATAGTTTATTCTAGCCTATAGCCTTGCACGCCATAGTTCTCAACGACTATTACTTCTACGAATTTACTACTTGTAATTGTACTACGAATTTATAGGGTCAGTTGATTTTTGTTTTTGATTGGAAACTATTTTCAATAAATAATGGGGAAGTTTGCTGGCGCCATTTACCAGCTATTTCGATATTATTTGGCAGGGACATGCGTAAAATAACATTAAAAAGAGTTTTAAATTACAAAATAATCAGCCATGCGCGAGTCAGACTCGCGTACGAAGGGTTTCGTACCCTTACACAGCAAACAAAATTACTGTTTTTTAGTAGTTAGTAGTTAACGCGACAACAGAAAAACATCATCTGTGAATATTTCAAATGCCAAGAGTGCTTTTTATTAGTCTACGGTAGCCAAGACCCTGAGAAATCCGCCAGGTCTCGCACGGCCATACCATCCATTCTCGAAGCGGTTCGAGCGATTTTCAACCCCCTGTAACTTCATTGTGGGAGAAGATGGAACACAAATTTATATGACTAGTAAAACATACATTCATTAAATAGGCATTGAATGAGCCTAAGATAAGATAAATATTTATTTAGAAAAACATCTTATGTACATAAATCGAGATATTTGTGTCCCCACACTGAGCTCAAGGACCGTGTTGTAAAAGCCAAGAATTACGATAGATTCAATATACAAAATAGAATATTTGAAGTATTCGTCGGAGGTATCCTTAAGATATAACAGTAAATAAGTTCAATTATAGACTGCAAATAATACTCTCTGAAGATAAATAGTATAGTATACGTAGTTCATAAAAATAAATGCAAGTTCTAGACTGTGGGTATGTATTTATTAACAGTGTGTTTAAGTGTGAAGTATGTGACTGTTTGTGTGTATGTGTAGGGTGAGTGAGGGTGTGTGTATGTTGGGATAATCAAAGAAGTTGGCAGCACAACAATATGCCTGCCCTGCTTGCTAGGAAGTCCCTGGTTAGGGTCTTTGAAATAAAAGGTTGACTTGTATCAAAAATCAATTTGTAGATTTTAATTCCTTTCTTTATGTTACATAGAGCGACGATTTTTATTCGACGTGGCGAGAGAGAAAAATGATGTCGGACGTAGAACCGTAGACACAGAAATCATAAAGAAAAACCACAGATTAAAAATACGTCATATTAAAAAGCTTGAAGGCTTGATGTGTTTACAAACCGACTTGGTTAGCATTCGATTTCACAACTTTTTACGACAGAACTGTGCTGCAAGACTTGTGCATTTTTGTACTTATATGTAATGTTTTTGACGGGATTCTACTTACGTCATGGCACTTCAAATGGTATTGCAATTTCTTCTCATGTTTAAATCCTTGATAACAAATTTCGCATTTAAATTCCGCCATTATATAACTAGGGTAAGAAAGTCGCTTTTCAAACTCTTCTATCATCTTTTCTTTAGTGTTTAAGTATTCTATGTCGAACACAGATTCGTATTCGGTTTTGTATCTGTTTTGTATGCATTTAAATAGCTTTAGAGCTTTGGGCTTGAAGTCGGATTTACCTGAAAAATGTAAATATTAACATCTTATATCGTTTAAGAAGTCGGGTTTTCACTTGCACCTGATTGTTGGAAAGGTCTAACTATAGTTTCGTTCACATTCGGTGAAATTCATCATAAATGAGTCGTTCGTGTCTTCAACGATGACACGTCTCGCATGACTCATTTCATCCCTGATGAAGCTCACCAAATGTGAACGAAACTATAGTTGGATCTTTCCAACAATCAGGTACAAGTGAAAACCCGATTTCTTAAACAATATGAATAAAACACGCGTTAGTTTTCTGAATAAAATTAACATCTTAATTTTATTTATTATGGCTTTTTATTTTTATCCCCCGACGCAAAAATTGTTGGGGGTGTTCAGTGTGTGTGGGGGTGTGGGAGGGGGGGGTGTGTGTGTGAGTGTGTGTGTGGATGCGTGTGGGTGTGTGTATGTGTGTGTGTGCGTGGGTGTGTGTGTGCGTGGGTGTATGCGCGCGGGTGTGTGTGGGTGGGCGTGTGGGTGTGGGTGTGTTGTAAGTATAGATGTGTTAGTGAGTGAGTGAGTGTGGGATGTCTGTGTGTGTGTGTTATAAGTATAGATGGGTTAGTGAGTGAGTGAGTGTGGGATGTGTGTGTGTGAGTGTTGTAAGTATAGGTGTGTTAATGAGTGAGTGAGTGCGGGATGTGTGTGTGTTGTAAGTATAGATATGTTAGTGAGTGAGTGAGTGTGGGATGTGTGTGTGTGTGTGATAAATGTTAAATGATAAATGAGTTTTTATTGAGATAAAAACGATTATAAATGTCAGTTACAATTATCTCACATATTATACATAGTTAATTATACTACAAAATCAAGAGAAAACTAAAGAAAAAAAAAATAGCATGCACAAATAGAATTAAATATGAAACCAAGTATTAAGTAGGTATATTAAAACATTAATGTCAAATTATTAAAAACAATTGTCATCCGAGTCCACCTCGCTGACTGGCTTTTTGATTCTATCCCACTGGTCTAACAGACCCTCACAATATGTCAAAAATACAAAGCTAAGTTTTCTCCAATTGTCAAAAAATATGTCACAATCAGGGTTGGCAACAAGTAGTTCATTGAGGTGCCAACGAGCGCGATTTAGTGGGGACATAGTTCGCGCTAGCGTTCGTTCATTGCACACATGGAACAGGTTCTGCGGCCGACCACGTCTGTTTGCCGGGACACCGGGCTCGTCCGGCACGAACAAAGTAAACAGTAAGTTGTGTAAATGTAATGAGTCTACAGACCCTCTAATCACTTTACAGCAGATAGTGAGCTGATCGAGTATCCTTCTCACTTCAAGGGAAGTATAACTAAGGTGGCCTAGCAAGAATTTCGTCGGGTATAGGAACGGGTAGTAGCCATATACTTTTTTGTACAGGGCTCTTAAGAAGACTTTTTGAACCTTCTCAAGCTTTCGCGCGTAGGTGACATGGTACGGGTTCCAGACACATGCGCTCGATTCCTGCTTGCTTCTGACCAATGAGTTATACAAGATCTTAACAACCTCCGGATTTTGAAAATCTCTAGCGTTTCGTAACACAAAACCTAAACGACGGTATGTCTCTTTAGCGAGATCTGATATATGCTCATGAAAAGTGAGTCCTCGGTCGAAAGTTATACCCAAATCTTTAATAACACTTACTCTTTTTATTATTTGATTGTTTAATTTGTAGTCAAAGTTAACAGAATTTCTATGTATAGATGTGTGTTGTATGTATAGATGTGCGAGTGAGTTCGGGTTGTGTGTGTTTGTTAGGATTAATGTGTGAGTGAGTGTGTGTATGTATACACATGTATATAATCTAAAAAAATATTAAACATTAAATTGTGTGATAGAAAAAGTGATTATGTTTGGTTTTAATGTGTTTGTGAGTATACATGTGTGTGTGAATGTATACATACGGTAGACAGCTTGGTAGAGCTGCTTCATGAGGAACTCTGTAGTTTTATCATACAAGCACTTCAATACGAACTCCTTGTCTATAACCGTGCCGTCTGAACTAACTAATTCACCGCATGAAGAGAATCTACTTTCTAACTCTTCTATTAATCTGGAAATGTACAAGTATTGTTGTATTTGATAATTTAACATAACAGAAACATAGTAACGTATTACTAATTAGTTGAACAAATAAAAGTTAGCCAATTACATTTGGCCATAAGTCTGCCAAATGTACTACCATTGCATAGATTTGTCTTTATCTGTGCAAGTAAATCAAATGAATTTGTAAAATGACAAACAAACAACAAATAATATGTGTGAGGATCGTAGACAGAGGAAGATATAGACGACGGGTACATGCCATCTCAGTCACACTATAAGAAGGAAGGAGACAACTATACAATGTCCATAAAATTAAAGAGACAGAGCGACCGATTATTTGTTCCGTAGCGTATGGATGGTTTTTACATTGTTTAGCACATCATGTGCCAAACAAACTTTGAGGTTAACTCGTTTACTTAATGTTTAATTCCTATCTATAAAATATTGGAGATAAAAAGTGTAAAGATCTGACGAAACATTTTGTAGAGAATCGTGCGATATGGTCTTAGTGGCTGTAACAGTAAAAGCGAAAAAAATAGTCTCCCACAGCTGGTGTAGTAGTTACTATTGTCACGTAGCAGCCACAGCTAGTAGTGACAGTTACTATTGAATCTACTGTCCTTGTTGCAGACACGCTCTCAACACGGAATGACTCTGTTTATTGAACTGTTTACTGAACTTACATACCTTTCTTTAGTAAATGGTTTCTTTAGATACGATTTTGGTTTACGTTTAATTCCATTTTCATGTTTTGTATCTAGATCATTAGTCAGTTCAGCTATAATATCCTTACGCGTATGAAATCTTATTTTCTTATTGCTACCTTCTATAGTTATCTTTGGAACGATCAGTTTATTTTTATTCTTTTTAACTAAGTCAGTTTTTTCATTTATGTCACCACTCTTTCTTTTTTTGATATATTTTAAGTCATTTTCATTATCGTTAACTTCAGAATCATTATATCTTTTTTTTGTATTCTTTTGTCTATGTTTTTCTTTGGTTTTCTTTGTCTTTTTCATAACTGAAAGCAATGTTTCGTTGTCATCACTACTAAAGTTAATATCTTGTAATATTTCATCTATTTCGCTATCACCTGCTACAATATCATTTATAGTAGTATCATTGGATTGAATATCATTTATTTTTACGTTATCATTCGTTTCGTTGTTTAGTAATATCTCTTCGAATTGTGCTAATTCTTCGTTTTTCAGAATAAGTATATCTTTTTCTTGTATTTCTTTAGTATCATTTATTTCTTGTTTGATTTCGTTGTTTGTGAGATTGTTTTCGAGTAAATCCTGCAAAGGTAATCTGTTAAAAAATTAACAAAAGGCAGCTTGTGAACAATTGGAGTTTTATTTTATTGGACAAATACATGGTTATCGGCTAAGGGTGTGCTGAGCAGAAGAGGGGTAACCTTCTAAGACAAGCAGGTTTCCTCGCCATATTTTCCTTTACTGTTTAAGCAAGTGGTAATTAGTTAAAATATGCATAAAATTTCATTCATTATAATGAAAAACTTAGAGGTGCATGCCTAAACCTGTGATTGAACGCGCGCTTTTTTATTTTAATATTTTTTTTAAAATAAATAAATAGTTTATTATTTCTAAATTATACCAAAAACTATCACAGAAATAATAATAACGTCTTATAATAGTAATTGTATTTCATGTAATAATATAAAAATGTAATGACGCTTTTTCGGTTGCGAGGCAACGGGCTTACCGACTAGGGTAACTACTTTTATGAAGGAATATTTCCGATATGAAGCTCATTGGCGAGATTTGTTATTGATGTCTAGAAATAAGGTAGGTTAATGTAACAGCATTTCGGCTTGCCCTTGACAACATTTCACATTTCTTACCCCATATTTTTATTATATTAATGCAAAGACAAATGAAAAATAACGTACCTCTATTTTTTTAATTTTATTCAGAATGTAATGCTAACGTTTTTAGTGATTTATGAGAATATAAGAAAAGTTCAGAATAATGTTATTCTCGTCAAATGCTCGTCAAAATTTTCGTCATTAATTATCTGTATAGCAAACCGCTAGATTCTTGTTTAAACTTGTCCGTCGCCCCTACTAACGCGACGCGGCCGGTGCGAGAGACCCGTAGTCGCCCCCCTCCGCGGTACCGGGAGTAGCGCGTGCGGCGATTCCCGTCGCTCACGTAGCGAGGCAGGCAGTCGGCCGTTGACCAGCGAATTCTACGCGCGCGTCGCTCTGCACCGCTCGCACGCGCCGCTCACCTCGCTCGCGTCCGATACACTGTGTTTTTCCGAACTCAGACCTAGTTTGCTACTACAATAAACTGAGCTATACGAAATCTGTTGTTTTGGAATAGTTCGCAGATGACAGATACAAGAACATATTTTATTTAATAAGAATAAAAAAATATTTATTGGTCTTTAAATAACGTTAGTTACGGGCAAGTCTTGTTACATTTGATTTATTAATTACTTAAAAAAAATTAATCTTAAACAACTCATTTAAATACTTTCATAGTTCTAAGGACTAATATTTATTATATTATTATATATTTACATTGTGATTTATTTATTTAATTATTGGTAACATTTTTTTAATTCAATTGCTCTAATAATGGATTCTCGTAATAACTTAAAATAGTGCAGTATTTACCTGATTTTCACAAGATACTGTGACATCTAAAGATTTTGATTGATTATTACACTCAGATAAGCCTTCCTCGTATTTATATATGTTTTGATTGTTTGATTGTGAGTATTGTAATGTGGTAGGTATTAACTTGCATAGGTTGCTGATAGGATATTTTTTCTGAAAGAATTAAAATATAGTTTATAGTTTTAAGCACTTTACAAATTATATTTTTTTGCAAAAAACAAACATACTGCTGGCTTCAGTACAGGTGCCTCAGTTTTTCAGTTACAAAAATAGCTAAAAAACTAAAATTAGTTACAAAAATAAAAACTTACCACAGCTTTGTTTTGTATCCAACCTTGTAATATTTCCATTGCTTTTCTGCATTTAGTTTTAAAATTGTACATTTTTCTCAGTAAATGCTCACATTCACAGCAATATGCAGGACTTGGTTCTTTAATCTGCAATTATTAAATAATTAAATATGGAATAATAAATGTTATTTATACAACCAGATGGTACACCAATAAAAAATAAAAACTATGTTTTATGAATGTTTAAGATTTTTTTATCCCACTCAGCTAGGCATTTGACTACAAGTTTGCACGACCACGGAAGTCAGCGATACTGAAGCCTTAGATGGAGCATGCCTAGTATGGAATACACTGGCTCTCAAGGAACGCTGCTGGAACACACTGTGAGGTGCTTGGCCGCAGGTTTTACAATTTGTGGGTGGTAGTTGGCCAGGCGAGCGATAGGAAACATCCTACCACCATGCTATGGTTTCCTCATGATGTTTTATTAGATAAATTTATATGGCACCAAGTAGAAAGTATTACTTTCAAAAATCATCCAGGTGTCGCTGAAAAATCAGGGAACTTGCTTTTTTTTAATTATTAAGGAAGCTCTTCCTTTTTTGAAAGGTTAAAAATATAACAGATTATTTTAGCATTAGCAAAGTGTGTATTGTCATAATAAATAATCAATTATTTCTTTAAATTACAATAAACAAAACTAATTGCGGCGCAGAGGCTATTAATAAATATAGAATAGAATAAACAAAACAGGCGCTGAATTGTAAAGTGTAGAAAGATATAGAGACCTTTACCTAACAAGAAGACAATAGTTACATGTTAAATACAGGTTTTAAAATAATAAACTAATCACAACAAACGACCATATTAGTGCCACTTATCACTCACACACACACTCACTCCTACCCTAAACACTCATTAATACACACATTTCTTTCAGATCCAATTACGGGTTAAGAAACACATTTTAGGTAGCACTCTATTTAATAAGTAAGGGTATGATAATGTGCAGAATTTATAAAGTGTGTATGTATCACTTATGGCGTGATACAGCGATTATTTAAATAATTTTTATGTCATAAATGTTGTTTAGGCTTGTATTCATATATGATTTTTAATAGCTACCTATACTAAATACAATAGCAAGGGTAAAATGGAAATCAAACGGTTAATTATTAAAACGAAAAAGGTAGTAAATATCAATATTACATACGGATAAACCACATAATTCGCTGTGAAAGTATGATAATTTCGTATTAACTTCTTTTGATGTTCTGTCTGTACGCAAGCAGATGAAGCAAATATCCATATTCTCACACATTTTTCCTGTTTATCAATTACATAAATTTTGCATCTTTCTGACAGAAAACGTAGAATAGATACCTGCAAAATTTAAATACGCTACTAAAGCTACTACTAACAAAACCATAACAAATAAATCAAAATCATAGAACATAGATCGATTGAACGATTGAATCTGATGCCTGAACGAATGAATGAGTGATTAAATGCAGATAGCAAATAATATGGGGCGTATACACAAATCCAGTCTCATAAAATGCTTTTTACAAAGCTGGCTGTGTATGCTATGTGTGAAGCAATTATTTAGTGTCAAAAGTCATTGTCATTAGTTTGGTCGATGCTCATCTTTGACAATCGATCGATTGTTGTCACAATTGTTGTTGTTTGATTGTTAGGGGTCGTTTTTTTGCAAACAAAAATATTCAGTTATAAAACTGCCCTAGGCATTACTTATCAGCATTAATAAAATGTTTCAAATATGTGGCAATTTACCCCAAAACTTAACCAGTGCTTCGGAAGCGTAACATCTACCCATTTTGATAAATAAAATGGATATTTGTCGAATATGTTTACGAGTTGATAAAGAGCTGAAACAGTTTGATAATAGATTATTGGAGTTTCTCGATCAACTGTGCGAGTATGCTGTAAGTTATCTAGTAACAATTTTGTTGTAAATTCAATATACAATGCTTTAAAAAACGTTTCTTATTGTCCGTTTCTTGCCCTGAAAACTGATCAAAGATACCGTTTAAACCTTCCAGAATAGGCGACTAAGGGTTACTTTATGATGGTATGACTTTTTTAAATTGTATTAATAATCTACGCCGTATTGAACATGTTTTTTTGTATTAAATTTTCAGACTTACAGTCTCGACTCATTATATTGTTTAGAATGTGAACATCTGCTAAGAAAGACATATAATTTTAAACAAAAATGTATGAGAGCTTCAGATATATTTGATAAATGGCAGAAATCAAAGCAAGTGAGTACCTATTCTTCGAAATCATGAACTTCAAACTTATTTTTTTATCCAGCCTGTGGGGACACAGCTATGCTAGGCAAAAGTCTCCCACAATTCCTTTCACTTCTCTATCATAGTTCAGTATACTGTAGTCTTGTTTGATAATTAACTAACATAAAAAAATCTAGACCCATAGGTTATCATTCAGATTTCAATATTTAATCTATATTTTTGTGTGATATGAAACCATGGGCCTGTGGAGGCTAGCCACTCTCAGCAATTATAGGGAGTTGACCAAGCATTTGTGAGACGGTACAGGTGACGAAAATGCTGGATATTTTTTGGATCAAAGAATCTCCATTGCCTTCTAACATTTCTGTGACTCTCACAGAGGGATAGCGGTAGACTAAACTCGTCAAACCTTCTCACTCGCACCCACCCATGTATATACTGACTCGCGCTCACTCCTACAGCTACCCAACATGCTTGTCTGGCAAAGGGTTGAACTATCAAAAATGTCTGGCTAGTGAGAAAAGATCAGTTACTTATCACACAAGTATTACCTATACATAACAATCAGCTTTACTGTCTGTACTGTTACCTGTTACCTGTCTGTACTGTTACTATCATCTATGTCACAGTCTTTAAAAATACATAGGTATTAGGCCAATAAATCATTTAATTTCATTATTTCCAGATAAACAAGCCAGTACATGATCTCCACACATTTTTACCAACAAAATTGAGTCCTTGGATATTAAATGAACATACTACTTGCATTTCCTACGAACATAATGAAGAAAACAATGACAATCAGCACACAGACAGATCAGAATTAATGAATGAGGTAATGCTTATATTTTTTTATCCTACTTAAAAAGAGGAAATACATCAAGTATTTCCTCTTTTTTCCTTGTTTGACGTGTTTATTATACATAAAGTATATATTTAAATATATAAGTATGTATATCAGTGATCAGGTTACCATAGCACAGGCTTTGCCTAGTTTGGGACCTGAAGGTTTGAGTGTGGATGATGTCCCATATTATTATTATAGTTTTTGTTTTTGTATGTACATATATTAACTGTTCTCTTGGAGAGTGATTTTGAATATAATTTTTTTCGTTTTACTACCTACGCGGTCCTAAGAACCTCAGGTAAGAAAATGTAGTTTAGTAATGGTAAAAGAATATATGAAATTGATCCAGTAGTTTTTAAATTTATTTTTACATACAAAAATAATTTTAATAATAAAATAATAATTGTTGTACCTAGAATTTAGTGTGCCATAATTAACATCTTTCTTTTTATCCGACTGCGAAAGACGGAGGGTTATCTTTATCGCGTGTATGCATGTATATTTGTTTGTCACGCTCTAGAGCCTAAACGGCTTGTCGTATTTTTATGTGAGTGGTATCAATAGATTTGTCTTAGTCGTGAGAGTGACACTGGATACATAAAAAATTAAAAAATTAAGTATGATACCCGCTTCTATGGTAAGAAGTTAGTCATGTTCTATCTTTAATTTCAGGTCCAACAAATAGAAAATAAATTCAACATTATCAAACTAGAAATTGGATGTCAAACTGATGTGAAAGATTTAATCAAAACTGAAGATGCAATCACAAATAACGCTGAAAGAACAAATAACCAAACAAATGGACTTTACGAAGATAATGACATTGAGATGGTGGAATTTGTTAGCAATGAAGATAGTATAAAACGAGAAAATGATATACTTAGTGGTGGTATGTATTATAAAATAATTATTTTGTTTAAGAAGATGGTTTTTCACGCGTACGTTATTGTTGAAAAAATTCCATAAAAAATTTGATGGGCGACGTCAGAGCTGTTTTTTTTTATCCTACACAGCTAGGCATTTGACCACGAGCACGGAAGTCAGCGATACTGTAGCCCTAGATGGAGCATGCCTAGACTAGCATCAACTGGGTCTAAAGCCGGCCGTTCTCTGCCGTAACACACCGTTAGGTCTAAATTAGAATTTACGACTTTGGAAAATTTTAATATTCTTTGTTCCGCTTTAGGGGCAATGAAGTAGCAGCTATTGGATTTTATTAGTTAAAAAATATCCCACTTCTGTATCCTGGTTCTGAACTATGTCCCCACAAATTTTAAGCCATTTTGATTTTTTTGAATGATTATAAAATATATACGATTTATATTTAACGTGTAACAGAAAGATGTGACAATACTTAACGGTGTTATTCTACACATCAAGGTGAACCCTGCGTAGTACAATATTTTGTAAAATTCGAGCAAAAAATTAGTAGGTTATGGGTTAGAAATAAAAAACAGATTTGACGCCGACGACAATCTTTATGACTAATTTACACATCGCTGAAAACAAATGGTTTGCATTAATGGTTGAAAACATAAGTGATGTTATTTTATTTATTTCTTAACAAGAATAAAGATTTTTTTCAGAAACTAAATATCTAAAAACACTCAATCCTTATGATAGCAAACATACAGAAAACGAAGTTTTAACAACAAATGAAATAGATTCAAATGAAATAAACATATCACCAACTGAATTTTTATTTTTGAACGAGAAAGACTTCGATTCAGACGACAGTGAAGCTCCATTAAGTAAAACAATAAGTGTTAGAAGAGTAAAAGAAAACGTGAAAAAGAAAAGTATTAGTAAAAAAGTGAAGAGAAGTGTTAGTAAAAATTGTGAAAAATTGACTAAGAAGAAAAGAGTCAAGTTGGAGCCGTTGCAGTTTAGCAAAGAGAGGTAAGTAAAAGTTGGATAATGAAGGGGGTGAACGCTCGACTTGCAAGCTGAAAGTCATGGGTTAAATTCATGGGGTCATGGGTTGAGTTCTCTACTCGACAATTGACAACATTTAAAATATTTGACCTCCTCATTTTTATTTCAATTATGGAAAGACAAATGAAAAATAACGAACTCCTATTTATTAATTTGATCAGAATGTAATAATTGCGTATTTAGAATTTTTTTGAAAATAAAAGTAAAGTTCAGTCTAATGTTATTCTCGTCAAAAGCTCGTAAAACATGATGTCATTAATTATCTGTATTTTATTGTTTTGGAATGGTTCACAGATGACAGATACAATAGAATTTTTTATTGGTGGCATCTGACGGTCTTAACATAAATTCGAGATTTTTTTTTTCCTCGTTTTTTTTTTTAAAATAATTCTTAAGAAAGTGGATATAAAAATCTGATATTTTTAATATGAACTCTTTATTGCATTATCGTGAAATGGTTTTCGAATTTCCATCACTTTGCAAAAATGAAATGTTGTCAATTAGCTTTTTAATTAACTGATTTCAAATAAAGAAAAGATTTTCCCTATGGGTAAAATCGGGACTATTACTAAGACTGCCGTCCGTCCGTTCATCTGTCACCAGACTGTATATCATGAACTGTGTTGCCGCTATAACAACAAATACTAAAAATAATTATAAATAAATATTTAAGGGGGGCTTCCAAACTACAAACGTAATTTTTTTGCTGATTTTTATAAATAACATGTTATTTTCCCCAATTTTAAAGAAAAACAACTTCATTGATTTGATTTAGTTTTACTTGTTTTATTTGTAGTTCCATAACGATTTAATCTTTTCATGAAGTTAGTTTACCTTCTATGTTTTAGTGTAACTGTAATGCAAGATATTCAAAGCTACAGCTTATTCTGTCTATGGTTTGACCACTAATGAAACTGCTTCCACAGATTAAAAACCGAGCTAGAAGCGAAGTTCGAACTTTGGGGTGAATTAAAAACCGAAGATGGAACTGTCATAGATAAAGAACTCATACTGAACTGTTTGAATGACAAAATAACGGACGAAAGAATGAAGCAACTATGGGACTCTATACAGTGTATGTATGTATAAAAATCATCATCCACAGCATTACCGTGGTAATGTCGCTAGCAAGCTCGGCACGCTGGTATTTGGAAGATTAGCATCACTATAGCATCTATCTGCATTTTTGCCGTAGTTAGTCGTTTCATTCTTCAACCATAGCCTTATTTATCCCACTGCTGGACAAAGGCCTCTATCATATGATGGCATCTTCGACGTCGGGTCAACCAACGCTCCGTTTCCCTAGCCTGGGCCACCACTATCAAGCACCTAACCTTACTCCACTTGTCATCACTAAAAAATTAAAAAATATTTTATTGCAACTGACAACTCTACTTTCGCATCCTTTTTTTTTCTTTTGAATTATGGCACCATACGATTTGTATATTTGCCAGCGTCAAGTTTATCTATATCCAAGTTAAGTCAACTATCAAGTAATAAGTCAAGTTAAAGTCACACCATGTAGGGTACTTACACCGATTTACCCTCGTAAAGCGGTGAAGACTTTACCATGGTTTCTATGGAGATTACCCGCGAACACGAAAGCCACGTTATTCCGTTTTTACATTTTTCACAGTTGACATTAAGGGTTAATAATCTAACAATATTATACATTAAAACTTGCAGAATCACTAGTTTTTTAATAAATACTCATACTTTTCGGCAACTAAGTGATGGATCGATTAATTTTTTTTGATTTTTTTTATATTACGAGGTCCGCAGAGTGCTATAGACAACTTCTTTCACAGATAAAAAATGGCAATTTTTTCTTATGAAATTGCAGGCGAAAAACCAAATCCAGTAACAATAAGAACTTTCAAGCATCTAATGAGGAACTACACCAATGAAGAACTATATTCCTCTGTGTTCGACATAGAGTATTTAAACACAGAAGAGAAGATGCTAGAAGAGTTAGACAGAAGGAAACAATACGAGTGCTATTTGACAGCTAAACTCAAATGTCAAATCTGTCACTTAGTGTTCTACAAACCGAAACATCTAGAGAATCATACTAGGATGCATCAGGTAAAAAGCAATATCTTTCAGACAATCTTTGAAGGCATAAATTTGATAATTTTTAACAAAATTTTATTTTATTTTTTTAGGTACGTTCACTATATCGATCTTAACTGTCAAGACGCCATTTTGTTTTAGTTATACGACTCCAGTTTGGACATATTAGTTTTAGTTTATTTTCCGAAGCGAAACAGTGTCGTTTTTGCAATTTCGAAGAACTTTATTCTTCTTTGTTCGACATAGAGTATTTAAACACAGAAGGGAAAATGCTAGAAGGGTTAGACAGAAATAGACAGTAGGAGTGCTATTTGACAGCTAAACTCAAATGTCAAATCTGTCAATTAGTGTTCTACAACCCGAATAAATAAGTTTAGAGAAACAGACTAGGATGCATCAGGTAAAAGGTGATTTGTTTCAGACAACCTATTAAGGCATAACAATGATTAATTTCCAAAAAAACACTCTATTCTCAAAATTCTGCAGATAATTTAAAAGTAAAACAAATTTTTGGACAAATTATTGGCCACGTGTAGTATATGAGAAGTTCCCCTCTCCTGTCTGGTTTCACGGAGTTATTTATGATATGTTTGTTCTCCCAAATAGTTTATTCTAATTTCTTATAGCACAAATACAAATGTCATAAATTATCATTATATTAAAAAGATATATATTCAATATATTTTTACCCGACTGCAAAAGTAGGAGGGTTATGTATTTCGAATGTATGTTTGTATATTTGTTTTATGTGAGTGGTGTCAATTGATTCGTCTTTGTTTTGAAAGTGACGAAAACATAAACCTTTTGTCAAATTGTGTTAATAAATCTTTCTTCTGTCTCAGGAAACGGCCGGTGATTTCGTTTGCAATATATGCGGTCTGCGGTTCACGAGCAGGAAGAATTTAAGGGGGCACGTGTCTTCTCACAGCGTCGCCTATAAGTGCAAGCTCTGCCCTTTAGTGACGTATTACAGGTGAGCGATACTCTTAAGTATATTTAATTAATTAATGAACGAATGATTAGTTCACGAGCAGGAAGAATTTAAGAGGACACATGTCTTCCCACATCGTCGTCTATAAGTGCAAGCTCTGCCCTTTAGTGACGTATTACAGGTGAGCGATACTCTTAAGTATATTTAATTAATTAATGAACGAATGATTAGTTCACGAGCAGGAAGAATTTAAGAGGACACATGTCTTCCCACATCGTCGTCTATAAGTGCAAGCTCTGCCCTTTAGTGACGTATTACAGGTGAGCGATACTCTTAAGTATATTTAATTAATTAATGAACGAATGATTAGTTCACGAGCAGGAAGAATTTTTAGAGGACACATGTCTTCCCACAGCGTCGTCTATAAGTGCAAGTTCTGCCCTTTAGTGACGTACTACAAGTAAGCGATACTCTTAAGTACATTGAATGAATGAATGAACGAACGAATGATTAGTTCACGACCAGGAAGAATTTTTAGAGGACACATGTCTTCCCACAGCTTCGTCTATAAGTGCAAGTTCTGCCCTTTAGTGACGTACTACAAGTAAGCGATACTCTTAAGTACATTGAATGAACGAACGAACGAACGAATGAATGATTAGTTCACGAGCAGGAAGAATTTAAGAGGACACATGTCTTCCCACAGCGTCGTCTATAAGTGCAAGCTCTGCCCTTTAGTGACGTATTACAGGTGAGCGATATTCTTAAGTATATTTAATTACTTAATGAACGAATGATTAGTTCACGAGCAGGAAGAATTTAAGAGGACACATGTCTTCCCACAGCGTTGTCTATAAGTGCATCTTCTGCCCTTTAGTGACTTACTACAGGTAAGCGATACTCTTAAGTATATTGAATGACTGAATGAACAAACGAACGAATTAATGATTAGTTCACGAGTAGGATGAATTTAGCGTCGTCTATAAGTTCAAGCTCTGCCCTTTAGTGACGTACTACAGTAATTATGTTGAAGTAACGGATGAATTAATTAATTTATTTAGTTTGTTGGTTCACACATAGTTAAAATTATATAGTTTTTAGGTTTCTAAGTTATTATCTGGACTACATATCTAAGCATGTCTAAGAAATATGGGTTTATACTTCCCATTTGGCCAATTAAACAAAAAAAAAGTTTTTAAATCTTTTCAACCATCTCTATATAGATCAGGTAAAATACATTAAGCGGTGGTAGAGGATCAGTTTTAGGTTATAAACTTTCCGACCATAATGTCATTAAATTAGAATTATTTAATACAAAAAATGTTAATAGTAAAAATACTCTATATGGCTAGAAATTTTTATAAAAATAATCTAAATTATTTTAACCATTTGTTTAACAAAGATTATATGAAAATAAAAGCAGAAATACTAATGACTAGTAACGCAGACGCAAGAACGAGGATTTTACATGATGCTTTGATATATTATTACAACATAGCTTTATCAAAAATAAGAAAACAAGTAAAAAATATTCAAAAACAATGGTCAACTGTAGGTATAGAAAATAGTAAGAAAAAGTTAGTTAAAATGGAAATTCTTCAAGAATTTGACCCTAGCGCAACGAGAAAATTAAAAATTAAGAGCTACAGGAAAATATTGCGTAAAACTATGGTCGTAGCAAAGAAATTACAATATAGAGATAGAATTAAAAAGTCAATGAATAAAATTAAAGAATCTTGGACTATTATTAATGAACTGGCAGGTCAAAATAAGCGACGCGATAGAAGTACTAGAAAAAAATCAGTGAAAAACTAAAGCGGAGAAGATGTATCAGAAGCTAAAAAAATTGCTACTATTTTTAATGACTTTTTTCGCAACATAGCTCATAAGTTGACTTACAATCTAGAAATTGACGGGGATACTTGCAAAAAGTATTTAGATTACGGTAATAAGCCATTGACATCTATCTCATTTGGACCAGTAGATTATAATGAGCTCAAAAAGGTAGTAGGTAACATGAAACAAAAATCTACATTAGATATTTATGAAACAAGTACTAAAACTTTACGAAATCTAATAATAAACAACGATAATTTATTCGAATTAATATTCATTGTCGTAAATTCATGTTTAACGGATGGAATATTTCCTGACATATTGAAACCGGGTAGGGTCATTTCACTTTTTAAAAAGGGGGATACCGGTAATATTAGTAACTATAGACCTGTATGCATTTTGCCAGCTTTATCAAAAATTTTAGAATCTATTATTAAATCAAGAATTGTCAAATACTTTGAAAAAAAATAATTTATTTACAATGTCACAGTTTGGATTCAGAAAAGGCCGCTCCACAGAAATGGCTATAAGAAAAGTGGTATATTATATTCTTGAATCCTTGGATAAGTCAAATAAATGTGCCAGTGTCTTTTGTGATCTTTCAAAAGCTTTTGATTGTTTGAGGCATGATATATTGATTTTAAAAATGAAATATTACGGATTTCAAGGCCCTGCATTAAATATGATGATAACTTATTTACAGAACCGTAGTCAAACTGTCTCTGTAAATGAAGAAACTTCTACAGAGGGTACGATGTCAATTGGTGTACCACAGGGCTCTATTTTAGGGCCAGTCTTGTTTTTGATTTATATTAATGATATAACCAACGCATTGCCGAGTTGGGCTCACATAAATTTATTTGCAGATGTTACACATGTGGGTATCAAAGACAAATGTAAATTTAATTTAGACGATAAAGTTAATGCAGTTATGGAATTGTTAAAGGAATGGTTTGACGCAAATGGTATTATTCTTAACTCTGATAAAACCATATCAATGCAGTATCAGTCAAGGTTGGATATTTTTGGGAATTCTATTAGTAAAACAAATATATTTCTAGCTTATACAATTGATAACACAATTAGTCATAAATCTCACATCGATAAAATTTGCAACAAAATGGCGAGTGGTAATTATGCCTTATTTAAACTCAAGCCATTATTAGATAAAAAGTCACTCATCTCTGTCTATTATGCATACGTTCATTCTATAATAAGATACGCTATAACTGTTTGGGGAAACGCTAAAGATATCATAAAAGTTTTAAAATGACAGAAACAATCTATAAGAACAATGAATGGTTTGAAAAAACGTAGTCCTGCGAGAATACACTTTAAAAATGATAAAATAATGACAGTTATATCACTTTATATTTATAGTAGTTTATTAGAGGTACACGAGGATACGGAAATACCGGAAAAAAGAATTTCACGTAATAATAAAAAAAGGGCGAGTCCTGCCTGTCAACAGATTATCTAAATGTAAGAAACAGGGACTTTACACCAATATATCAATGTACAATAAATTACCAAATAGCATGATGCATGCATGAAAATATTTAAACAAAAATTAAATTTTTTTTTTCAAAGAAATTCTTTTTATAAACTCAGTGAATATATGTCAATGCAGCTTGTGGAATCATCGTTCTTGTGTGATGAACAACAATTACAAAATGTTACTAATAGGTAAAGAAATAAATGACAATGTAAATGTATAATATAATAAGTATTTCTTCTTAGAACTATAAAAGTATTTATAAGTTAAGATTCTTTTTAAAGTAATTAATAATTCAAAAAATATAAGAAGACGTTGCCTGTAACGAATGTTATTTAAAGGCCAATAAATATTTCTTATTGATATTATTATTCTTAAAAAAAACACAGTTGACTCGAGTACCTCCTCTTTTCTGGAATTCCGTAGAAAATTTTTATGTAGATACAAAATATTATTTAAGTAAATATTTTGTGTTGTATTACAGAGATTCAATGATAAATCATTACAACCAACATGACGGCAAATCTTATACTTGCGAAAGCTGCGGGAAAATATCAAAGTAAGTAGATAGTGTAATATTCAAGGTAGTAGATAGTGTAATATTCAAGTCAGTAAATAGTGTAATATTCAAGTTAGTAGATATTGTAATATTCAAGTTAGTAGATAGTGTAATATTCAAGTTAGTCGATAGTGTAATATTCAAGTGTCCGTTCCAGCTACCTTGCCACTGACAGATACACACACACACACTGACACGTCAAAGGACCTTTTTTTTTTTTCGGCCAGGACGGTGTACTAAAAAAGGCCTAAAGATGTGGTTAATATTGTGTATTAATGAAAAAATTGACACAATAAAAACGCGTAAATCACCTTTTTGCGTTAATTACATGGAAATATTAATTACATGTAAGTTAATTTTGTACACTTCGATAAGTTACGTTATTTTGAATTTGGTTGATATATTAAAGATTGATAGTCTTTAACATATTTATATTATCATGTACAATGTCCTGGCCGGAGACTCTCGCATTTTAGAAACAACTTTTTATAACACCCCTTCGTTGATTATTTTAAGATTAATTAAAATATTATTACTGCTATTAATAAAATTATTGTGTATTTTTGTTCAGAAGTTTATCAGCGTACAAACGACATCAGTACTTGTCACACCGGCGCGGACGACACGTGTGCACCACGTGCGGGCGAGCGTTCGTCTCTCAACTGGGCGTGTCCTTGCACAAGAAGAGAATGCACCAGGTATTTTAAAATTATACTAACTGTTGACCTCGCGATTAAATAATTTTGTGAGTATAAAATAGTACGAGTATATCTTGACCAATTAAAATATATTTTAAACCAATGATTTGTGCTCCGCAGGTCATTGCCAAATATGAAAAATTATTGAAATTGATAAATGATGCCGAAACTGACGGTGGGAAAAATAAATACAAAATAAATTTATGGATTAAAAAAATTTTTAAATTAATTATTTAAAATAATATTAATATAATAAATATTTATTTATTTCTTAGACTGAAATACTCTTCCAACCAAAAATTTATATTTTAATAAATACCTTACATGCCTGCTTGACCTGTGTCTGGATGTTTATTATATATAAGTATGTATTTCTAAGTATGTATATCAGTGATCAGGTTACCATAGCACTGGCTTTGCCTAGTTTGGGACTTGAACACCTTAGTGTGGATGTTGTCCCATATTATTATTATTATTATATTATATACAAAATTCCATTTATATAGTTGAAATACTTGACCTCCACGATCACAACATACAAACGAACAGACGATAAAAAGTTATCCAGACATGAATCGAAGACGCAATCGCTCCGTCAATATTTTTATTATTTTAATATGTCATAGAACGAAGTCCCGGCAACAGAGAGCTCGGCTGTCGTCAATTGTACTGAATGCGATTTGTCCTTTCCTTCTGAAGAGGTCTTCCTCAAACACAAGAAGACATGGCATCAGGAACACAAGGCTGTTAAAAAGACGTAAGTAAAAAAATATCTATAAAAAAATATTCTTTAAGAGTATCACCGACCCTTCACTGTTTCGTGTTTCTGATACAATTTTAGTTCCGGTGTCTACCTCTTTGCACCTCCTAAATTGTAACGTGAGTTTTTGTTATTGTTGTCAATCGCTTCACTATGATGTATTTTAGACCTACACGTTTTATTATTTTGAAATAAGTTACTGAATTCTGAATACTAAAAGGCTTTTAATAGGCATCGTATCAGCGCAAAAATATCACTGCTTAGGAAGCTTGTAACTCTATAGTGATATAAAGTTTAGTAGACAGAAAAAAATAAAACGGTAAAGCACAGTAAGTAATGAGTTAGCTATATCTTATTGTATGGACTAGTTGGCGGTCTATAGCTGCCTTAAGATTACCCCAAAATGACTTTTTCTGAGATTTTGTTTTATGGCGAAGTCAGGGATATTCAAAAATTAAATTTTACTTGTTAATGTATTTTTTCTGATATCTCAGAAACACCTAATGACTGATTTGGACAAATATTTTTTATTTGGATGAAAATATAGACATCGTTGATGACATATGAATCACTCCAGTAGTAGATTGATTGTAAATCTAAATCTGAACAAATTGTAGACGTGACTATATTGAAATAATATTATATCTTCTCCCTTCTTCCTTATCTATAAAAATGAATAGCTGTTCGTTAGTCTCGCTAAACCTCGAGAACGTCCGGGCCGATTTAGCTCATTTTGGTTTAGTAATGTTTGTCGTGCTCCAGGGAAGGTTTAAAAGGTGAGAAACATAAATAACTGTTCGTGAAGTTCGTTGGGTCTGCTAGTTTTTACTAAATATTGCTTTTGTTGCAGCAAACGAGCAAGACCGAAGAATCCCAAACCTCCTTCAATCACTTGTCGTGTGGTGAGTACCTAGTCAATTATTTTTTTTAAATATAAACTATTTACTGACAAAAACTAAAAAAAAACAGTAATTAAAACACTAACTAAACTAAATCTCATGTGCAAAGTAACTTAAAAAGAGGCTACACTGTAAAAATGATTAAAAGCCTGAATGAAGTTGATGTCAGTGTGGCAAAGTCCCAAGAATGCTGGCAGCATTCCCGCGTTGAATTGACATTGAAATCCTTTGAGCAAGGAAAATTATTATTAATTAATTATCCTAATCAATTAATTATTTTTTACATGTTTATTCAAGATTAACTCCTAATTATTCTGTTATATTTATATATAACATATATATATATATATATATACTTTTATTTTACGGGTTACATTTAACGGGTTTTATTCTCAACTCATAGTTTTAGCCAGCCGTGTGTTATAATATTTTTACCCGACTGCGAAACAAGGAGAGTTATGTTTTTCGAGTGTATGTATGTATATTTGTTTGCCACGCCCTAAACGGCTTGTCGTATGGTTTATGTGAGTGGTGTCAATAGATTCGTCTTAGTCGTGAGAGTGACACTGGGTACATCAAAATTAAAAAATATAAAAATTAAGTATGATACACAGGTTTAACGATTTAGCAGTAGAGTTTTTCGAACTCGCTTCTAACCACTTGTTTAATATCGTTTTGAATATATACGTTACCTAACGTTTTTTAAGGAAACGTTAGTGGTGGTTTGAATTTTAGTAATCCTTGTTATGGTTTAGTTAGATGACCCCTATTCGCTTAGTCACACTGACTAAACTAAAAGTTCCTAAAATTATATCCATCCTTTTCTCACTTGTAGAAACAAAAAAGAGAGGAGACTATTTTAGAACTGTCAAATTAGGTTAGTTCAGTAAGTTTGGCCTGACAGAATCGGAGTCAATTTCGGTTAATCTATAATAAATATAACATGAGGTTATTAATTATTCATATTTGGTAAATTAGTGATCTTTTTTTGAATTTGATTAATTTTATGACTTGTCTGAAATAACTGACAGCAATATTTGTTTCGTTTTAACAGAGTTAATAGGGTGAACTGTCAAAATAAAAACCAATTATGCTGTCACTTGACTTTAACTGGCCGGTTGGCATAGTTGGTAGCAACCCTGCCTTCTGCGCCGCTGGTCCAGGATTCGATCCCCGGACAGGTTTAACATTTGTGTGCATGAACATGTCTGTTTGACCTGTGTCTGGGTGTTTATTATATATATATATATATAAGTGATCAGGTTACCATAGCACAGGTTTTGCCTAGTTTGGGACTTGAAGACCTTTGTGTGGATGTTAAAAAAAACTCTGTTTCGTTTTGACTGAGTTAATAGGGTGAACTGTTAATTGAAAATTAAACCAAAAATGCTGTCAATTGTTTCACCTTTTTCTCCGCTAACGTTGTGCGATACCACCCTGGTCTGTGTATGGGGACATGCTCACGATCAGGGTGTACCGTGTAGGATTGACTATTATTTGCGATTTTTACTAAATGGGATATAATATAAATATAAATAATAAAAAAAATAAAAAAGGGCGAATTCTACCAATAAATAGATTAGCTAAATGTAAGAAGCAGGGACTTTATACCAAAATACTGATGTATAATAAATTACCTAATAGTGTAATGGATCTCAATTTTATTACATTCAAACAAAAATTGAAGTATTTTTTTGAAAGCAATCCTTTTTATAAACTCAGCGAATATATGTCAATGCAGCTTGTACGAGTAGAATCATCGTTCTTGTGTAACAAACAACCATTATAAAATATCACTAATAACTAAACAAAGCAATAATAATGTAAATATTTCTCATGAGAACTATTAAACTAAGAACTAATATTAAGTAATCGTATATAAATGAGATTTGTAAGTTAAATTTTTTAAGGAATTATTAATTCAAATGTAATAAGATTTGCCTGTAACGAACGTTATTTAAAGGTCAATAAATATTACTTTACTTTACTATATTTGAAATGCATTTTTTTTTCTCAATATACTTTGTCATAATGAATGTAGCATAATGTAACTTTTGCATAATCGTCTTTTGGCATAATGTGTGTTAAGCATTAAAACCTATTGCACTACATTCAATTCAACTATTGATGAGACGCATAATAGTCTTTAGGCTTTTTTTTTATTTTTTCTAATTTTATTTTACGAAAAGATAAAAAGAAAAGATAAAAAATAATACCTGATACGTTGAATAGTTTAAATAACGCATTTTCAGTTGTGACTATAGGTTTAGGTGCCGCGAACATATTTATTTGATATTTTAGGTGTGCCTTTAAATATAATGCTATGTTATCATTATGCTATATATGGTTAGGTATGCTAGTAAAAATTATGCGAAAACAGTTATGCGTTTAGTTGTTATAGTAAATTGTCATTAGTCCTAAAAACGTTATGTCTACTTAAATTAGTACAAAAAGTCGTTGTTACCTCAGCTTCTTCTTATTAAGGCTAGCTGTTTTGGAGTCGGTTAATATATAGTTTTGTTTGCTCCCCCAGTGTAATGCAGCAGGCAGTATCGGCTGGCTGACACTGCACTTCAGGACGGAACACCCCGCGCTTGACATGAATAACGTGTACGCTGATAAAAGGAAGCATTTGTGTCATATATGCGCTAAGGGATTCTGGGTAAGTGGTAATGCCTTATTAACACGCTAAGCTTTTTTCTTATTAGATAAATTGAGTCCGTATATTTAGTATACTGAAAGAACATTGATAAATAAGATACCCATGTTTTTTTGTTTAATCCATTTTAGTGCAAAAATATTGGGAAATCTTTAATTGAAGTCATGCAAAGTGACCGCGAAACTCGTGGACACCTAAAGCCGCCGTGCCGCCCCTGGCTGGCTAGCATGGCACCATACAATGTGTGTATTTGCCAGCGTCAAGTTTTTAAATTATCAAATCGTTTATCAATCAAGTTAAATCAAATTTCGAGTAATAAGTCGTCGTGTTCAAGCTAAAGTCATCGTGTACCTTCGTAAAGCGGTGGAGACTTTACCAGGGTTTCTATGTAGATTTCCCGCGAACACGACAACCACGTTATTCCGTCTTTATATCGCTTACCCACCTTGTGCACATAAACAAGGCATTAAGGGATATAACATTAAAACTTACAGAATCACTAGTTTTATAATAAATACACAGACAGAGACGTCATTCGACTGGTCGGGCACAATTGATAGCAATCCTGCCTTCTGCTTCTTTATTATATATAAGTTTGTATTCATGTATATAAGTATGTATATATCAGTCGTCAGGTTACCATAGCACAGGCTTTTGCCTAGTTTGGTGACTTGAAGACCTTTGTGTGAATGTTGTCCCATATTACTATTTACTATTCTTTCAGAGAACGCGGGAAAAGACCAAAAATATTTTTTATATTTAGGGATAGAACTCGAAGTTCTTTCGACGTCAAGCGTAGTGCTTATCCACTAGTCCACCAAGCGATGATCCCCTGATCTATTTATTGTTTACCAGCTGTTGTTATCCGTCAACGTCAACGTTACACAGTTGGCAGTTAATTACGGAACCCATAAAACTAAATATATTGGTTTCAGAACGCAACTTCGCTCCGTTATCACTTAAATTCGCATACGGGCGTGCGGCCGTACGCTTGCGACCTCTGCCCTAAGAAATACCACAGCGGAGTAGCGTTGAACGAACATAGACTGAGACACTTCCCACCGGCGAAAGAATGCCCGACTTGCGGGAAAAAGTTCAAAACGCAGTCAAATTTGACCAATCATATACTGGTGAGTGGAATTGTATGTTTTCGGTATTTTAAACATAGGCTAAGACACTTCCCTTAAATGTAGAACGAATTGAATGAAATAAATGAAACATGTTCTATCTTATTTAGAAAAGTAACGCGTATTTGATTCACATTGTTTAAGAAGACAGGTTTTCACTTGTACCTGATTGTTGTAAAGGTCCAACTATAGCTTCGTTCACATTCGGTCAGATTCTACAGATATGTAATGAGTCGTTCGTGTCTTCAAGGATGACACGTCTCGCGCTCTGTATACAACTAACTCGCACTCGCAACTATGGTTGGATTTTGCCGACAGTCAGGTACGCGGGAAAACCCGTCTTGTTAAACAATAATGTTCTATCTTTCTACCTGTTATTTCTCTCCCCTATTTTCACAAAATAAACGTAAATGTATTACTGAAATAAATGTGGAACGAATTGAATGAAATGAATGAAACATGTTCAATCTTTCTAACTGTTATTTCTGTTCCTCCACAGTTCCACACAGGCACTCGCCGTCACAAATGCAGTATATGCGGCAAAGCTTTCCTTCACAGTACATCGTTGAATGAACATATACGCGGGGTACATTATAACGTGCGGAGGGTCAAACGTGGGGGAGCGAGAGGGGTAACTGAGGACGCACCCGCTAGCGCGGGGGAAATGAGTGAGTGAACTGAATGATCAAACAGAGATACCTTCACTCACTCATCTTCGGAGAGGTAGAATGAAGGCATAAAGGGGTTACTTATAAAAAGAAAATTGTTCACTATATAAATAAACACAAAGTCGTCATTACTATGGAGAAAGTGGTCGTGTTCTTTTGTGTAATACTAAGAAGTTAATAAAATTACGGACTACTTTTTGGAAGCTGTTAATAAATGATTTTTTTTTGCCAGCTGCAGTATGTTTGATACTGAACGGAT
The DNA here is from genome assembly GCA_947049295.1 of Ligdia adustata. Classification (NCBI taxonomy): domain Eukaryota; kingdom Metazoa; phylum Arthropoda; class Insecta; order Lepidoptera; family Geometridae; genus Ligdia; species Ligdia adustata. The sequence goes on along the minus strand of OX346242.1, from coordinate 5,225,174 downwards.
AGAGATATATTCAATCACTCAGCAGGCATAGAGGGATTACTAATGTAAAGAATATTGTTCACTGAATAAATAATGAGACAGTCGTCGTGACAGTGGCTGCTTCTTTTATGTAAGTTAAAAAAAATAAGAACTACATTTTGACAAGATGTTGATAAATGAGGTTTTTTATGTAAGTCTTGTTTTAAAATGCAGTATGTTTGATAAAATATTCTTTCACAATATGTCGTTGAATTAAATACACGGGGTACATTACAACGTGCCAAGAGTCAAATGTGGGGGGAAGGAGATGAGTGAGTGAACGGATAGAGATACCTTCACTCACTCAGCAGAGTTAGACTTAGACAGGTTACTTACATTGTTCATCTATAGAAAAAAAAAATAAGTCACTGCTCATAAACATCTCTAAATTCGAAATAGCTATACAACAATTTTATTATATCAAGCTTTTAAATGTCTTCCAAAAATGTCATCGCGCATGTTGAAGAGAGCAATAAAAACCGGTTACCATGGAAACTAACAACTTCGATTCGTGTAATAACATCGATTTTTATAGGTTAGTCTCAGTTTTTGCATTTTCAAGCAAACTCTCCTCATTTTTAGTGGAAATAAAACCAAAACTCCCTGTACGAATTAAACATTCGTAGAACCCATACACCAAGTGTCGTCAAGATTGGTTGGAAACTACGACCTGTATGTGAGTAAATAGACAGATAAATAATTTCTTTATTGCACACACACAAAAAAGTTAAATTAAATACAAGAGAACATTCTTACAATATATAGTGCTACAAGTGGCGGTCTTATCGCTAAGAACCCAACTCTTCCAGGCAACCTTAGGATGGAGACAATTGTGAAAAAATTAAATGTAATAGGAGGGGGTACTAAGTTTCTTGCAGACACACATCCATACATACAAATTTACAGACGAAAGAACATTTTGTCAGACTCGAAGCAGCGATGTTTCGCTCGCTCGGTCAATATTAAAACTTCGTTATTGCAGAAGTTGTCTTACAAATCAGATGTATTTATTATCTGTATTTAAGTGTATCCAATGTAATATTAAGTACTTATTGTAGCTATTTATTAAAATCTGTCAAATAATTAGTTATAGAATTAAAAAATGCCAAATACTCAATATACTTATGGTTGTTTTATTACCAACTTACAAAAATAACTACTACTACGTTTGTCTGTATGTTCGTTGAGAAAAGACAGAAAAATAATTTGAAAGAGTCCCATTCTCAAGTTAGGATCTCATGACGGAATCTTAAATCGGGGAAGACTGCCGAATTGAATTCGGTTTTCCCTTTTTTACCCGACTGCTAAAGAAGGAGGGTTATGTTTTTCGAGTGTAAGTATGTATATTTGTTTGTCACGCCGTAGAGTCTAAATGGCTTGTAGTATTTTTATGTGAGTGGTGTCAATAGATTCGTCTCAGTCGTGAGAGTGACACTGGGTACGTTCAAATATATAAAAAAATAATTAAGGATGTACAGTCGTTTTTTTTTTGTTTAGTTTTCACCGATTTATAAAAAAGAGGAGATTCTCAAATACTGTTTCTGAAGTAATTTTTTTTTATTCAATATGTAACTGACACCGAGACTTATTTCATATTTCTTCTTTTGTTTTGATCGTGTTTTTAAATCAAAACAACTTACATAATTTATGGAATTTTGCCGAATTCAATTCAGTCAGTTTTTGCCAAAGATTTCCAACTCTTTTAATGACCCCGATTCTGTCAGGCCAAACTAACTAAACTAACCTAATATGACAGTTCTAAAATTGTCTCCCCTCTTTTTATTTCCAAAAGTGACAAAAAGGTAAGGGCGCGTCCATTAATTACGTGAGTTATTTTTGAGAATTATTCAACCCCCCCCCCTCCCCTTGGTGAGATATCGTAAGATTTTCCTCAACTCCCTCCCGCCACCCCTAATCTCACGCGAGATTCTTCAAAATTTCTTTTTAGCTGTAAACGTGTTGGATTACTGAGGGGAAAAAAAAACAAATTATTTTTCTTTCAGCGTCGTAATCTATGCCTATAATTTTAAATTTAAAACATTAATTTTATTTTAAATCTAATTTTACACCGTTGCCGTTGTCTGCGAGAAAATAATTACGTGATATTTGACCAAGACCCTTCCCCCTTAGTGAGATTTGGAAAGATTTAATAACACCTCACCTACCCCCGTAAAACACCTCACGAAATGAATGGATAAGTATAATTTTAGGTATTTTTAATTTAGTCAGTTTGACAGGCCAAATAGGGATCAATGTTTTTCTTTTCTTAAAAAAAATCTACTAAATCGCTTAAAAATTTGTTCTTCGTTGATATAAGTATACGAATATAATTTTGTTAAGTTCTGGCAAAATTCACATTTCAGTGTTTTCAGAATCATTAACAGTTGATTCAGGCTTCAAAACCTGATTTCTTATTTCTGTATCAAAATCATCGTCATCGAATTCTTCAGATATTAAAATTTGATCTGTTGTTATTTTATTCAATTTAATTCGATTTTTATTTTTTTTCCTTACATTTAATACTTCTGTTATATTAAATGAAGCTAGAGAATATTTGTGTTTGTTTCTTAAAGCTTTTTCATAGTTATAAACGTTTTGGTCTAGTCTACGATACAATTTAGGATTGCCTTTATTTTGTGGAAAGCTTGTGCTCTTCGTTATTCTCTTGGCTTCACTTCTTTGATTGTTTTCTTTTACTTCCTCGTTATTGGCTTTAATTCGTTGGCTTGTTAAATAGTTGTTTGTAGTTGCTAATTTAATTTTCTTATCTGAAATATTGAGTTAAAAATATTTGGTAAATGCATGTTTTAAAAATATATTTATGATATTCAATATTTCCACTAAGTATCTATATATTGATATTTATATGAGAGTAAGTTCTGACTGACTGATATTTGCTAGGAATCAACGTAGAGTCTAAACCGCTGATCTTAGATACATGACATTTGGAGGGTGTGTTCATTTTAGAGTGTAGAAACGTATTAAGAAAATATTTTGGTAATTCAACCACTAAAGGGGTCAAATGTTAATGTTATGGAGGTTCGAAGTTTAAAGCTTCATTATGAATCCATTTTATTATAACACGCCGTGGGTAGAATTTACTTGTTATTTGAAACAGGGTTATCGGTTAGGGGTGAACTACTGAAGGTGGTCACTATACTCATTCTAAGGGTCAGCTTTCATTATGGGACCAACACTGACTTTGAAAAAAAAAACAAATTTGCAAACATCATGCATTTGTCAACGACCGAAAACGAAACCTTTTATATGGAACCGCTGATTTTTTTCTCAAATTCAGGTCGGTTTCATAATTAAAGTTGTTCGTAGTGATGAGTATAGTGACCCCCTTTCGGCTTAACCAATAACCCTATATGAAAAATTAAATAACGTAGAAAAAATCAAAGAGCTCACCAGTTATTGTAACTAGAGGGTAGATTTTAAATATTTTATACTTATACGGATCTTCGTCGTTGCTTCTATCTATATTAAAGTTATGATAATCCCGCTGTATATGCTTTCTCCCTGCATTTTCTTCAACATTACGTTTAGGACTTCTTTTAATAATTTCAACTATATCCTTTTTATCATACTGTTTTCTTATAATCATAGCATCAGTTTCATCAAAGAAACTTTCATTTTTCTTGTTTTTTCTCTTTGACTTGATATTTCTAACTATACCACCATTTTCATCTATACCACCTTTAAAGCGATTCTCTAGTTTAGCATTTCTTTTAAATTCCTCATTAAGACTTCGGTTATCAAGGCGTGCATTATCTCTACGTTTTTTATTATATACAACATTAGTTTTAGCGTTTACAGCATCGTTGATCATTTCAAATAGTCTTGCTCTATTAGGCGCAGGTGCAGACCAATACGCTAGGAATATAGCATCTATTACTTCTTTCATAACATCTAAAGCTGTTTTTCCTGCAGTGGGAAATGAATAGACTTCGTCCAAAGTTCTTAGTAGTATTTCTCCTTGTCCTACGTTGTATGCAGCGTCGATTAAGTTCAGGATATACGCGGTGTCTTGTTCAAAAACTGCATTTACGTTGTCTATTTTGTATATGTTGCTTTCTAAATATACTGAAAGGTGAAACGAGTTACAGGTTAGATGTTATTATTAGAAAAGAAAGAAAGCCTACACAGCTAGGTATTCGATCACAAGTTCACACGACCACGGAGGTCAGTGATACTGTAGCCCTAGATGAAGCATGCCTAGTCTGGAATACACTGGCTCTCAAGGAAAGCTGCCGGAAAAACACCGTTAAGTGCTTGGTGACAGATTTTACAACTTGAAGAAAGGTAGCTAGCCAGGCGAGCGATGGGAAACACCGGTAGCTCAGGCTCTTTTTGCATATTTCTTGGAATCGAATCATACCTTTTGCTCGGCAATCGATTCCACTAACCACTCGACTATCATCGCTACAAAATTAAATTGTTCCAATATTAGATTTATTTCGATAAAATTACAACGTTGTTGTATTCTACTGATGATTATGCTGCATGTGTCTCCCATGAAGGAGGTAATTAGGGTACCTATAGGTTCAGGGAATAATATATATTGAGTATTGAAAGATTTTTGGTGCAGATATTGGCTCTAACTGAAGCCCATAATGGAAGCTCTAAGTTTGCCAAAGTTCAATGGAAAGAAGTAGGTGTGCTAAATATTACAAAAAAAAACAGATAAAATAAGAAAAACATTACTTAGAGGTAAAACAATAATAGAGAATGTTACTTACATAATTAGGATGAATAAATGGAGATGTCAGGACATACAAGATAGTATATCCAAGAAAAACAGAAATCGAAGACGACAGAACAAGAGATGGGATAGACGATATCAAAATAATTAATAATAATAATATGGGACAGCATCCACACAAAGGTCTTTAAGTCCCAAACTAGGCAAAGCCTGTGCTATGGTAACCTGATGACAAATATATAATAACCACCCTGACACAGGTCTAGCAGACATGTTTATGAACACAAATATTTGACCTGTCCAGGGATCGAACCCGGGACCAGCGGCGCAGAAGGCAGGGTTGCTACCAACTGCGACAACCAGCCAGTCAATTGCTGGTAATTTGTGATCCAGAACAGGGAGGAGTGGTAGAAGTTAGAGACATTTGTCAAATTAGTGGAAACTGATTAAAGTGTGACTATTTTCTTAATATTTAAGTTAGCTAATATTGAGTATTGGTAACGAGTATAGGCCATATATAGTTCACTACGCTGGTAAATTGCAGTTTATGAGGTTTACTTAAAACTATCCGAAATGTATGTATTAGCTTCTCAGCCAAGCAGAATTTCTCGCGATTAAATTAAAATTGGCGTAGACCTACATTTAAGTAACTCAGTTGGCTGCGACACTGTGAACTCTAATGAAGATTTGAGAGTGGTCAACGCTGGTTCACCGATGTCTGCCAGCTGTCCAGAGTCTATCATGCTGTGAACAAAGAACTTCCGTTCAGCGTGAAGATGCCGCTAGTAATTGGGGCACGCTGCCCTTTTATAACCTGCGACACAAAAGCAACGGAGTTTCATAAGTTAGACGTGTCTGTGCGTGTCTGTCTGGGGCATCGTGACCACCGAACGGATCTAACGATTTGGTTTTTTCTTTTGTTCGAAAGGTAGTATTCGAGAGTATTCTTAGCTATGTGTGATGAAAATCAGTCCAAGATGGTCACCGCTACCAAATAGCGAATTACATGTTTTTTAGTGTCGGGGATATTCTAATGTTACTTGTTTCATATTTTATTTTTAGATACCTAACTATACAAATTCTTTTTAAAAAGCTATATTGACTGCCAACGTCTAGACTTGACCTGACACTCGACAAATATACCCTATCAAACAAATAAATAATTTTTCAAATCGATTCAGCCGTCTTCGAAAAATCCAGAACCTAACAAATATTTAAAAAAAGCATACGTACAGTCGAATTAAGTCCCTCCTCTTTTTTGGAAGTCAGTAGGAAATAGGTATACCTAGGTAATTATAAAATGCCAGTTACTTATTCAAAATCTTCCGATAAGCCAGGACTAGTTCTCGAGCGTTCCCGGTTTCCTTACGGCCGATGATTTTGAACAGCTGATGTACGAAACCACGGAAGTAACCCATGTGATGCTCCATCATCGCTTGCTTTGCTGCTGTTACTTGTGGGCTGTCCACAGGTTGACCTGAGGAAAGATATAATATAGACTGACATAGACATGGGGACCGAGCGCTTTAAAATTATAACTAGAAATATCAAAACGTCTGGTGGAAGCGACATGTGACCAGAATGCTGGCTCTGCAATAGCAATGCAGCCAGCATTCTGGGAACTTTTCCTTCTACTGGGGGTTTATTATTAGATTAGTTTTTATAGCTGTGAATGTTTATTTTCCTTTGCTTTTGTGTTTTTATAAATGTATTACATAATATAGACCACAGCTGAGCGAGCTAGCGAAGCGGTCAAACTCTTATGACGCCGATGGACAGAAGTTAGTAGTCTCGTAGTAGACGTGACGACACAAGAGAGTATTAAATGATAAATAAAAAAAAAATACAATCTTAGTGAGCTCTCGACATTAGGTAGGTACTAAAATTTATGTCGTTTTGTGCTGACCATAGAAAAAAATACTGATAATTTGTATTTGTACGCCAAACCCGGCAAGAACATGAGACCTATTTTATTTTTATATTTTAAGTATAACATCCTATATACTTCTGTGTAAGTACATGTACCATGTTCGACAAATAAAGTATTCTGATTCTGACGACCAATTAATTCTTTCAAATTATCAACGGACTTTGCCGAAAATCATTTCGAATAAGATGCTGTTTAACGAATAACTAGTGTTTTCCCGCTTCGTTTTGAGATCAGCGTGAGAAAACGAATACTATTTTTGTGTTTTTAAGGTGTGATCGTGGGGAAGAGAAATGCGGTTCCACCTTATTAATTCCTGTTTTCTCAGTATCTGACTGACTTCCTCGACACGTGTCAAATTTGAAGAGTCGTCATCTTCTGAGGCTGCCTTGTGAAACACATGAAAGGAAGTTAAATACTGAAGAAAAAGAAAAGATAAAGTGTGGTGTGGAGGAACCACAACATAAGCACAATCATTTTTTTAGTTTTAACTTGCTGACATCAAAACGAAGCGGTAAAACACTAGATATTCATAAATCTACGTCTTTTTAGAAATGGATTTCCGCAGAGCAAAGACTGACTTTATCGATTAACATCTACATATCCACACTGACACTTACCTGTTGTTTCAACTACGGCCTCAATACCTAAAGGTGTTTCAGAAGTTTCAGTGGTAACTATTGTAGTCTTCTCTGTCACTACTACAGTAGGCAATCCGATATTATCCCATCCAGGAATATCATAGTATTGCATTTCTGTAGTTTGTTTTGTAGTAGATAATTCTTGCAAAGGTTTTTCTTCTTTAGCATTATCTGTGTTAGGATTCGATACTCCAATTTTTAGTCCTAAGTTAGGATTATCTTTTGCTGTTTTGTTATTCTGGTCATTTTTATGGTCGTTTTTTATTTCTGGTTGAGGATTTATTTTTGCAATTGGAGGATCAAAGTCTTGTCTTATATATGATATTTCTATGTCTGGATAATGTGTTCGATTATTTGGTGTTTGGTTTTGGGATTTAATGTCAACTAGATTAATATCACGAATGTAATTCATTTGATTATGTGGTGTAGAGACGTTTATACTTTTAATATTAGTTGGGTTTTCATGGTTTGTGTTTTGCTTTTGTATATCTCTTGCTTTTTTAGGAATATTTAAATTGCTAATCTCGAGCTGGTGAAATTTTGGAATACTAAGACTCTGTTCGATTTGTTCGTTCCTGTAGATATTTGCAGAGTTCTGGTTTTGTAAGTTAGGAACCACAAAAGCCGTATCTTTATAAGTATTTTGGTTATGTCCGAAAGGAGAAGGATTCTGAAAATATGGATTTTGATGACCTTGATAAGTGTTTTGATATAGATTCTGCTGTTGTTGATTCTGAATATAATTATTAAGATACAAACTTGGGGTGTTGGATTTTTGTATATTGTTTATAGTTTGATCTATATAAATACCGCTATAACCAATTGAATTGGGGCTGCTCCAACCCTGATAAATGCGGCCAAGTTTATCTTTATTGTTTTGTGCTAAATTTTCATTATCAGCTGCTAAATTTTTATACATAAAGTTGGTCAAGTTTCTCTCTAAAGATTTATTAAATTCTCTCATTATTTGATTTTTAGTTATTGGTATGCCAGATATCTTTCCATTTATCATTAAAGGTTGATTTGGATCAATTCGCATATATGTAATATTTCCACCAGTCTCCGGGGGTGCTAGCATATCATTTATATATTCTAATTGTTTATTTTTATAGTCTTTAAGTTTCTGTTGATCCGCAGTTAAATTACGGTCTTCTAGGTTTACACCCATGACGTTGTCTGGAAGAACTTTGAAATCATTGATTTCCATATTGCTTTGCTGGTTTTTACTGATAGCTGAAGCAATTTCTGGAATATCTCTAAAATTATTTGGTTCTGTTGTGTGCTTATTGTTATCATGATATTTTGCAGCAGATGTTTGATCACTGCCTTGTATGGTGAGATATCCTGGCATGATTCTCATTAGCCCTGGAGCTTTTTGCACTAAAACTCCTACTTTGCTTATCTTCGTTGTTTGATGATCATAATTTCCTTGCGGTGTATTGTAATGATTACTAAGTCTCAAAGCGTTATTAAGACCAGCGTTATTTTGAGCTGCAAAACCGTTTGAGCCTTGGAAATTTCCAGGATAATTCCCGTAATCTACTCCATTTTTGTTATACTGTATTTGTTGATTATTTGGTTCATTTTGTGTATTTTGAACGTACTCCGGACCGTTACCGTATTCATATCCATAGTTATTGTAAGACGGTCCATTATCTGAAGCCTGAGATTGATATATATCATAATCATCGTATCTTATTGATCCTCCAAATTGATTGGGCAAATATTTCTGGTTGCCATTGTGTAAAAATGTTCTATCTGCTGGAGTCATTGCGTTATATGGATAGTTGTTTTCGCTTTTCCCCATTGCGGGAATTTCTTGTATTCCGAAAGGTTGTTCGTTGTAGTTATAATCTTCATCTGAAACTTGGCAAGAGTTCAAAAGGAAGATGATATATGAAAACAAACAACAGAATCATATTTATAAGACATTCCTTATCGAAATGTATAATTTTTGGAAATTAAAATTCTACTAAAATTATCGCAATAAGCCGAAGTAACAAAAAAGTTTTTTTCACCTGCACCATTCTGTTTTATAAAAAAGTAAAAGTAAAAGAAAAAGTAAAAACTAATCGTTACGAAACTAACTCGTCTATGCCACATCAGATTACTTTCCAGAACAGATTAATTGAAACGAGACCATAAAACTTACAATATAATATGGTTCTTGTAATAAAAGTTTTTACATTATATGTGCCAAATTATATTCAAGCTATTTTGCAATACCATTAAAGTAAAAATAAATCAGAAAAATGTTACTTAAATGCTAATATTGATTCAATTTGTTTAAACTTACTTTTCTTAATGTATAAAAACTATTTAATATCTGAATTAGAAATGTACTAGAATAGATATATAGTATTTTTTTCTTCTTAATGTGTATTTGGAAGTCTAGTTTTTGATCAAAAAAATCTATTCAGTCAAACATAACGTTTAAAAGAAATAACCAAAGATCAAACGACAGCATATATTTCAAATAAAATTAAAACTAGCTAAATATCTAACGAGATGCTCCTAAAACATATAAAAACAATTTTAAACATTATAACGGATTTTGGTATTTACCATTATTTGTTTCCAAGCATATCGATTACAAAACTTCTACCGGATTTATTATGATTATCAAGGATCCTATTTTTTGTTTCTTTCATTACAATTTTCTGATTTTTATTTTCAGTAGCTTCTTCAATTGTAGGCTTATTTTCTCTTCTTAACGTATTATAAACAAACGCTGTAACATCATACTCGTACATTTTATTGTTAACACCAATTGTTAGATCGTCGCTTAATTTCATGCTTTCGTTATTTTCGCTTCTTTCATATTTACTTACATTTAAACCGTACTTTCTTGTTACTGCTTCATTGATCGTACGTCGATGATATGGTGGTGCGTCCCAGTAAGGTCGCAACACACCTTTGACAACTGCTTTCGCGACGTCATCTGACTTAGTGGCATTTCCATATGGATATGCATGTACTAAGGCTAAAGTTTGAATTAGCTTTTCACCTCTGTCTTCATCATACTCTGCGTCTATGATTTGAAGGAGACGTTGTGTATCTTCTTCGTATATTGAATTTCTATATTCGATTTCTATCACGTAAGATGCTAGGTTGACTGATAGTGTAGATGTTTTAAATCTTGTTAACTAATGAATATTATATAAAATAATGTACCTACATATAAATATAAGCCCTACTTATATTAGGTCATTACATATAAAATTGGCGTTTTGTCGTACTGGCCTCTTTGATCTCAAATATCTCGTCTTTGGTTAGGGATTCCAATTTAAAATTTATACAGCTAATATAACAGAAAAATAACTGCAAATAAGCAATACTTATAACGTTAAGCTAAAAGCAACTATAGCTGGTACACCACATTGTAGTCTGATATAGTGTCTGATTTTAAATTGAATTCGTATATTTTTCAGCATAGTTAATATAAAAAAATACATTTTAATGCATTTTTGTTTACTAAAAACTGGGAAAAATGTTCATCTAAACGCTATCACACAATTTTTCGTCGCCGTGACCTAGTTTCACAATACTGATAGGGCTAATTAAATTTTAACTTGAGCTACTTCTAGAGGCCATTCAGCAACTATATGCATTAAGTTTCTCAAAACTGTTAGCGTCGGCTCGCCCATTTCTGATAATGATCCTGAATCTAAGAAGCTGCGTAATGTTTCAGATGCTTATTTATAAAGGCATTCCATTATGTTACTTAACGGACAACAAAAGTAATTTGACTTAAATTCTCAAAAAATTACAAATAAAGAAAACAACTAAATATATGTGACCAAAATACTGCCATGTATTTTGCCCAAAATGTTATTCCTGCCTTTCAGCGGGGCAATATGAGCAGCATTTGAGCTTGTGTCAGTAATGACTTACTCAATTATAACCTTTTTAGTCGCAAAAATAAGCATCTTCAGGGTCTTTTGCAGGGAATATAGTAAATAGCTAATGACCAAATGCCAGAAAATATCCTATTTGGTATCACTCCATTGCATCTTTGGTAAAAGTTACTATCGATGGAGCTTGAACCATTAAATTGGATTCTTTAGGTAACGGGGTAAGTATCATTTATGTTTGACGTTTTGTGACATATTCATGCATTTTTAAAGCTATTGTCAATTGTTTATAACTGTTTTATTTAATTCTTCTATTGTAATAAACTCTTTTTTTAAATGTATACCTATTGTACGCCCGGACTGGGTCAACTGCCGAAACTACTTATATTTGAGGTCCTATATTGTAGGCAGTTATGCAAAAAATAAATATTCTATTCCATCACGTTTCTTCGTAACAAAAGTCAACAATGCCTTGGATATACAGATTCGTCTTGATTAGCCGAGCTAGATTAAACATTTTTTAACTTTGATTAGATTATACATACTTGTAATCTCTATCAACGGCAGAGTAGTAACTATAGTTTCGTACCAATGATTTCCTTGATTTACATCCTGAATTTTTTTAGTCTTCTGATTTGTGTCTGCTTTCGTTATATCAGCTTTCAAATTTTGAAAATGATTTTCATTTTTTACTGTTCTCTAAATGTTTATATAAAAAGGATGACTTATTATTGAAATTTTTATCTAAGTTTTTATTCTTAAGACTTATTTCTGTTACAGTATTTTTTATTTCAAAGCTTAAATTGTTAGTAATATAATTCGTATAATTACGTGAAAATATTTCATCACCAAATTCAAGAAAAACATTAACATCGCTCAACTTATTAATTAGAGCTCTTATGAAAGCTTCGACTTAACTTTTTTCAGAATTTAAATTTTTATGTTTAGCTTTGTTGATACATACTACATTATAATCTGGTTCTATTGTAATTGCAAAATAATTGATTCCTTTATTTTTCTGGATGATATTTTTGTTAGGGTAACTTGTGATTCGTGGTTCTTGTGAAGTATTAATATTATTTTTAATTTCTGGTAAACTTAACAATATTTTTGACTGACTGATCGTGGGGTGGGTAAAGTGATAATCATACTGATCGTATTTTGGTCTTATTCCTGTTTGTGTTGTTTTTTTTAATTGTAATTGTATGATTCTGCCTTAAATGGCCTTTTAATCATGAGTATCCCAGTCCTGAATTTTGCAATTTCTCATCAACAAAAAAGTCATACTGTCCGTTACTAGATACTAAATATTTACCAAATAAGTTTGATTTACCTAGCCAAAAAACTTTCATGAATAATGATTTCAAATATTCACACCATCCACCTATACAACATTAGATTTTATGACATAATTGAAAGTTTTTTTTTTTTTTATATAAAGAATTATCTCTGAGACTGGTCCTCGCCTCGGGAGATCCCAGGGCTGGCACTTACTTTGCTCAAAAGTTAAGTTTAATTATTCAGCGAGGTAACGCTGCCAGCAATCTGGGAACATTGCCACAAGGCAGTGAGTTGGATGGGGTTTTTTAATTTAAGTGTTTAGGTAAATTTTTATATTTGTACTAAAAATTTCACCTTTGTATTGTTTTTCACGAATATGTCTTATTGTTATTACCACTGGTAGTAAGATTGGTTGTAGCACTGGTAATAAACAGTGTTTTTCAAAAAAAATTGAAAGTTTAAATTGGGCTAGCATATAAAATGGCTTTCGGTCGTAAAAAAAGCGATAAATAAAACGATTTTCACAAAAATAATATACCGTTGCCTAATAAGTTTATAACGACGTTGACTCTGTGTCGACGTTGTGCAGTGTGGCGTGCGAGTATTTTACTGTCTGTCTCTCTCTCTCTCTCTCTCTCTCATAGAAAGCAAGCCAGTTATTTTCGTTTCGTCATTCTATTTCGCATTGAATAATTAATCGAAAGGAACTTCGTTTCATCCGGGTGTCCTTTGTTACCTCTCAAGCTTTTTACCATGCTCCATAGGTGTGCTAAATGGGGTAGGGATAGGTTTTAGTCACGTAAATCAATAAGCTTGTAGCAAATTCGCACTTTTCACATATTTTAATTATTTCATACCTACTCTTTCTTTATACTAACTATTGGACAAGTGGCTCTATTACCAAAAACGAAATGACTAACTACTACAATAAAGAAAATAGTCAGAGAAATTAAAAAGTTACATTGACTAAAAAAATAGACTAATTATTAGAAAAAATATATGGGAACACGACCAATTGCAAAGAATTCGAACCAAAGAAATATGTTCTTCAAATCGGACCAGCCATCTCTGAGAAATTGGGGAACATACATAAAAAATGGCTACTTAGCGCCATCTATCTTTTACTAGGGAAATAATTAACAATTTGCAAAACATTTTCTTGATACTGGAAGACTGGAAGCCTTGACTCTAAGTTGTCAATTAACTGGAATAAGGACCGAACGTGAAAACTATAATGTCAACCCATCGTTCATTTCATTCGTTCTATCATTCATAAACAAATATTTTTGTTAAGGTAGAAATTGTATCCTCGACTCCTCCTTTCAAAAATCAATATCATCCTGAAAACGAATAAAACGGTGTGATTTACTGCAATAATAAAAAAGCATAATTATGACGGCTCCCTTGGATATCTGTAAAATCTGCTTACGCACTAATGTGAAGCTAAAAGAAATCGATAAAGTATTAATTGAATACCACCAAGCACTAACAGATTTTGCGGTAAGCTATATGTAATTTTTGTTTAAATAATATTTATTCAATTTAAATTTAGGATTTAAGTGTTATCACGCTAGCGCTCCGTTGTGATGCCACTCCATAGTCTCTTACTCACTTATTTAGATAAACATTTCTGGTGATGTGCTTCAAACCAAACCTAGGTACCTTCTAATAACTAGCAATTCTATGAACCGTTAACATTGCGATCTCAATTGGGGTCATTATCAGAGAATAAAGACTATTTTATTTTATTTATTTTCAGTTAGCACATATTGATACGCGACTGTGTCCTGAATGTGAGTACTTGATGAAGAAATCCTACAATTTCCATCTCAAATGTAAAACTGCTGCTAAAATACTGCAAAAATGGTTGTGTGAGAATTTTTACCAACGTACTTCAACAAAAGTAAGTAATAACATTAATAAATAAATTTATCTATACAGAGTTATAGGCTAAGGGTTGTACTGAGCCGAAAGAGAGTCACTATACTTACCTAAGGAACAACATTCACTATGAGACCAACTCTAAATTCGAGAAAAAAACATCTGCTGTTCCATAAAAATGTTTAAATTTCTGTTAAAATGTATGAAACAACTGTTTATTTTTTTTTAATTCAGAGTACCAACTCTGAATTAAAATACCCATAGTAAAAGGTGTTCCTTAGGATGAGTACAGTGACCCCCTTTCGACTCAGTACACCGATAACCCGGTATATATTAAAAAGTAAGTCCTGACTGGTATTTTCTAGGAATCAACTGAATCACTGAACCTAGCGACATGAAATTTATAGGGTGTATTCATTATAGAGTGTAGGAAAAGATTTTTAGAAATTCAACTCCTAAAGAGTTCAAATAAGGGTTTAAAGTCTGTTTTTTTTATATTTTATTATCACACATACAACGCCGCTTCTGACTACTACTAGTAATAATATAAAGGCGTCTGTATGTGAATGTGTTTGTTTGTTACTCCTTTACACTGAATTGGCTGAACGGGTTGTCATGAAGTTTGCCATCAAATGATGTCCAGGATTAACACAGAAACAAAGAAAGAATTGTTTTAATTTGTACCAAAAGACTTATGCAAAGTGTACAATTTACTGTTATACAGGCTACACATAGTATTTATCTAAATTTCTAAGCGTTTGTTCCCGAATAATGCATTTGCCGTCTTACAAAATTCTTCCTATTAATCCTACATATATTATAAACGCGAAAGTTTGTAAGAGTATATGTGTTACTCTTACATCTAAATACTCGCAGAGCTCGCAAAGGCGCAACAGCTCACTTTCGAGCGAGCGCTTGAAGAGTCAACATCTCCTGAGGATGCCTTGTGCTAAGGCGAAACACGTGTCGAGGAAGTCGGATACTGAGAGAAAGAGAAATATTAAGGTGACGTGTGGAGGTGGTGAGGAGGAACCACACCATAAAAACAAAAATATTTTTCGATTTCTCACGCTGACATCAAGACGAGGCGGAAAAACACTAAATATTTTGTATATACCATCTTATCTAAATACTACTGAATTGATACAAATGAAAATTGGTACAGAGATAGACCTGGATTTAACACAAAGGATACTTTTTATCCTGTATTAAAGCGGGTAACGCTGCAGGGCACAGCTTTATTAAAGTTTTTTTTTTAAATTAAATATATATTAAACGCCCCGCTGTACTACGCGCTGTAACTTTATTATCCCACGGGAACATTAAAAGTATCCTACGTCCATCTCCTGGCTTTAAGCTACTTCCCCACCAATTTTCAGCCAAATCTGATCAGCCATTCTTGAGTTATAAATAGTAAATTTAACTGACACGATTTTCTTTTATACATAAAAGAAAAAAATTTAATTATGTTTGAGAATTCTCATAAGGGGGCATTCTCACCGTCGTGCCAAAATTTTTAGGATGATAAAAATACTAAACATATATTTTTTATTTATTTTTAGGATGATTTTTAGGGGACCTCCAAAACCATCCTGGATCCGCCCTTGCTAACATTACAGTACAATACTATTTTGTTTTTTCAGAACAGAACACCATTAGGCAATCTTCATACAGAAATATCTCAGCTACCTCTCCGAGTTTGCAACCAAGATGACAGTAAAATACACACATACAGCTTTAACTATGAAACAGAACCAAGACAGATGGTAGACAATGTAAGTTACATGATAACTACAGAGAGACTACATGCAGATAATTAATAACATCATTTTTTTTTTGACGAGAATAACATTGTTCGGAACTTCTTGTACATTTTATAAAAATCTCTATCTAAAATCGTAATTATTACACTCTGAGTCAAATAAAAAAATATACATACATTATTTTTTATTTATTTTTCCATTATTGTAATAAAAATGGTTTGGTCAAAATAATTTAAATGTTGTCATCAATTTATTATAGAATGAATTCCTGTTTTTTTTTTTAAGTTTTTGTCATTAAATTTCATTTTTGTTGTCAAATAATTGTACATGAAAATCAACGTAACAAAACCTTATAAAATAAATCTTGTTTTTTTTTTCTCATACAGGATTTATTTGGAAAAAATACACCAAACGTCATAAAAAAAGAAATAGATACAGAACCTTTAGAAGTACGCTTAAAAGATGTATTTGCTGTAAAAATTGAAGAAGGCAGCAATTTCCAAGAAGTCCTCATACGAAACGACATTCTAAATGATATTGAAGAAGATGACACGGAATTGGAATTAGCAAATGAAGATGACACGATAAATGATAATGGAACAGATGATGTTTTAAACGTAAAAGATGATGAAAGCCTTAGCAGCGACGATGAATGCTTGGCTGCCAAAAAATCAAGAACAAAAAACGTTACGCAGAATACATCAGATAACAACGATATATTAATAAATGAATATAAAATTAACAAATCCGAAGAAAATATTATTAATAAATTAAAAATCATGAACACAGATCTGGGTATAATCTACAAAAATTGGGAGAAGACTTCTTTGAAGGATTTGCCGCTAATATCAGTTTCCAAAAGTGTTGCAATTACCAAAAAAAGTGTAGCGAAAAGGAAAATTAGTGAAAGAGAAAATCAGAAAGTGAAAAAAAGCGTAGTGTCTAAACTGCAAAGTTTAAGTTCTGATTTGGATTGTATTAGAAAGAATTGTGAAAAGTTAATCAATTATAAAGAAGGATTAATGAAGCCTAAGGAAAGGTATTTATTTATATTGACTGGCCGGTCCGCGCAATTGGTAGCAACCCTGTCTTCTGCGCCGCTGGTCCCGGGTTCGATCCCCGGACAGGTCAAACATTTGTGTGCATGAACATGTCTGTTTGCCTTGTGTCTGGGTGTTTATAAGTATGTATATCAGTCATCAGGTTACCATAGCACAGGCTTTGTCTAGTTTGGGATCTGAAGACCTTAGTGTGGATGTTGTCCCATATTAAACATGTTATGTTATGTTGTAATTTTCAGATTAAGAGCGGAGCTAACCTCCAAATTCGAAAATTGTGGTGAACTCAAAACTGAAGATGGATATGTGATCAATAAGGAAACTATATTGAAATGTTTCGACAGAGTATCTGAGTGTCTTATGAGGAGGCTGTGGAGATTTGTACACGGTAAGGTTTTTTTAACCTACACAGCTAGGCATTTGACCACAAGTTCGCATGACCACGGAAGCCAGCGATACTGTAGCCTTAGATGGAGTATGCCTAGTCTGGAATACACTGACTCTCAAGGAAGGCTGCCGGAACACACCGTTAGGTGCTTGGCGACAGATTTTTACAACTTGAGTGTGGTAGCTAGCCAGGCGAGCGATAGGGAACGTTCTACCACCATGCTATGGTTTCCTCACGATGTTTTCCTTCACTGGTAGCTCAGGCTCTTTTTGCATGTTTTATGGGATCGAACCTCGTACCTCTCGCAAAAAAATATCATCAACGCCTTTAAAAATAAGGTGGATACGAGTAATTCAATTTTTACCCGACTGTGAAAGTAGTAGGGCTTTTCGAGTGAATGTATGTATGTATAAGGTAAGATAAGACAACTGTTTATTAAAAACCAGATTAAACAATACAAAAAACATGCTTTTTAATGGTATATGTTTGTATGTATATTTGTTTGTCACGTCCCAGAGTCTAAACGGCTTGTCGTATATTTATGTGAGTGGTGTCAATAGATTCGTCTTACTAGTGAGAGTGACACTGGGTACATCAAAATTTAAAAATATAAAAATTAAGTATGATATACAGTAGAGTTTGTGCGCACTCGCTTCTAACCACTTGTTAGAAGTATAAATATAGTAATTTATATACACTGTGTAACAGAAAGGTCTACACATTAAAGTGAACCCTGCGTAGAAGAAAATGATCGAACTCGCTTCTAACCACTTGTTTCCTTAGGCAAACCAACCCTGGAGCCGCGAGCGATTAACACCCTTAAACACATACAGAATAAATATCAAAATGAACATAAATACGAATCAGTGTTCCACATAGAGTATCTAAATACTGAGGAAAAAGTTGCAGGTATGTATGAATGTGTGGATATGACTGCGTAGGAGAGACCCGTGCCCAGTGGGACACTATGGGTACTGTCTTTACTTTATTTAAATATATAATTGTAATATAACAAACTAACTCAAAAATAATCTTAACTATAAAAATTATTAAAAGTCTGAAAAAAAATGTATGTCCGTGTGGCAAAGTCCCAAGAGCGCTGCGCTGGCTGCATTCCCGCGTTGAATTGACAACATTTCAAATTTTTGAATCCCATTTTTTATTACGATGATTAAAGTTTGATGACAAAATAACGTAGGTATCCCTGAGTTTTTTATTTCACTCTGAATGTAATAATTATGTTTTAAGATATTTTTGTAAATCTTAGTAAAGTTCGAAAAATGTTATTCTCTTATAACGTCATTATTTTATTATGAGTAAAATAAAAAAAAGGATACGTTATTTTCACTTGATCTTTCCATTATGGCAATAAAAATGGGGGGTCATTAAATTAAAAATGTAGTCACTGGCCACTGAAATCCTTTGAGCAAGGAATGAGCCAGCTCTCTTGTCCCCAGTAACATATTCTATGGATTGATACAATAACTGTTAATAAATAAATGTATCAGCAATTGGAAATTAAAAAGAAACTCTAAAATTTAAGTGTTAACTAACTTTCAAATACTTAGTACAAAGTTTTTTCTATTATATGGGGAACAATATGGGGGATATAAAATGGGGAAATATTTTAAATTTATTTTTTGTTTTATAAGGTATGCTTCCCAAGTTTCATGTACGATTTACAAAAGTCGGCTTAGTATTTTTTTATTTTTTTCAAATCAATGTAACAAAAAAATGTGCGAGTGCCTGCTCGAGTTGATTGACACTTTGTTAAAAATATTTCTTGGTTTAAGTATTAATTGTGTGTCAAGTGTTTATTTTTGTCGAGTATTACGTGTGCTTATTAAATATTAATTAATTTTCTAGTTTTAAATATTAATTTTGTCAAAAATGACTTGTTTGGAGTATACTTGCGTCAAATATTTCTTGGTGCAAGTATTACTTGCGTCAAGTATTTCTTGGTGCAAGTATTACTTGAGCCAAGTATTTCTTGGCGCAAGTATTACTTGCGTCAAGTATTTCTTAGTGCAAGTATTACTTGCTTCAAATATTTCATGGTGCAAGTATTACTTGCGTCAAGTATTTCTTGGTTCAAGTATAACGTTTTTAACTTTGTTTGGTTTGTCCCATAGAGGAATTCGAAAAGAGGCAAACATACGAATGCTACATTAACGCTAAGTACAAATGTGAGACTTGCTATTTGGGATTCAAATACGAAGCGCAGATGGATAATCACAAGCATAGTCATGAGGTAAGGCTTTAAATACTTGCTGCGTATAATGTAGCCAATGTGTTAATCAAGGATATAAGCTGTCCTGGTATGAAATTATATCTAAATCCGTTTAGTTGTTTGAGTGTGAAGAAGTAACAAATATTCATACACACACATACAAATTTTCGCATTTTTTTGTGTTAAGTGTGAACTATAGTTAAAAATTATAGGCATTATGTGAGAGAGTCCATGAATCATTTATAAAATCTGATTCAGTGAACGCAAAATATTAATACAATTTAATGTTATCAACATGGTGCGTGACTTTTTATTTTAATTCATCATTTCATACATAGTCACTAACATAACTAAGTATATGTCTCAAATTACAATATAAATAAATATTTCTAATGTTTGCGGAATGCCAAAAGTAGGAGGTACTTAACTTGACTGCATTCTTTAATGTTTGTAATCTGATTTCTCAAAACGGTCGAATCGATTATAGGTAGGTAGGTCCCATATGAATTGTACCATGATTGTTCCAAGAGTTTAACTTATAATTTAAAATATTGAAGACCACAGTATTTTTTTTATAACTATGTCGTTGTCATAACCATGTCAATTAGAAATTATTCAGTAACATCGCATCCATTAGGAGAGCGCGGGTAACTTTGCTTGTGGCACTTGCGGCGTTCGACACAAGAGTAAGAAGAGTTTGGACACACATTCCAAGAGTCACGAGGCTGTCTACAAATGTAAACTGTGCCCATTGATCACATATTATAGGTAAATATTTATTTATAATTTATATTTATTATAATTTATTTGTTTTTATTGACTGAGCTAGCGAAACGTCTCCGCTTCGAGCCTTGCAATTTTCTACCGACTCCCAAAAACAGCATGTGCGTAAATTGGCTGTATTTATTTAGAATAGAATGAAATTTATTTGAAACAAACAACACGACAAGTAAAACTAATAATAATAATAAATTTAACTTTCTAATTGCTTTCTGTCACAAAACGATTCATATATTTGCTGCCGGATTTAAGGGAGATGTCTGGACTGAATTAATTTATTATATTTTTGTTTGAAATGGTATTCTTCCGTGTGGTTAAATCGGTCCAGATAGTTGATTTTTAAATTGAAATAACTGAAAAATATGAAATCCGGTAATCACTTTTTATTTAAAAGAACTTGTTATTTATAAATATCAACTTTGACGTTCATTTCAGGTATTCGATGATGAATCATTACCATCAGCACGAAGGCATGGAATATAGATGTGAACACTGCAATACCACTTTCAAGTAAGTATGATTAGTAGGTTGCATCTAATTATTCAAGTGAATGTTATAAAACTTTCATCTCTAAATTTCAGAAGTAAATCGGCATACAAGACGCACGTAGGGCTCCGGCATAGTGAGGGATCTCACGTGTGCGCGACTTGCGGCCGCTCGTTAGCCTCTCAGCGGGCGTTACTCTTCCACATAGCGAGAGCGCATACGGTAATCTATACCTACAGAAAGAAAAATAAACCTTATATTAAGAAATTACCGACTTGGTAAATAACAAGTAGTTACAAGCGAGTTCGAAACAGCCCAGTTGCTAAATCGTTAAACCTGTGTATTATCTTTAGTTAATTTTTTATGTACCCAGTATCACTCTCACGATTAAAACGAATCTATTGACACCACTCACATAAAACTACGAAAAGTTTAGGCGCTAAGGCGTGCCAACGAAATATACATACATACACTCGAAAAACATAACCCTCTAAATTTAGCAGTCGGGTAAAAATGTGGTCTCGTCAATGGGAAAAACAATTTCTTCTTTACCATAGACATAATATTGTCTTTGTTTGAATAAGTTATTTTTGAGAGCCGGTGTTTCAAATGTGGTCATATATTTTAAGTATTTACTTAACATCAGTTTTATAATTCAGCTGAGATTACAATGTTCTTAGAACAAGATAATTCTGAATGTTACTTGTATTTGTTTAATTATATATTATCAAAATAAATATTTAAGAAAGTATATTAATTTATAAATAAACAATTTGTTTAAGAATTTTGTTTACATGGTTGCATGTATGTGTATGTATGTTAGTGCGTGTGCAGTATGAGGTGCGGTGCAAGTACCCGTCGAGACGCGATCCCCACACACACACATACACACAATCAGAACGTACACATGTAACAACTTACACACATCACGTCGATTTTAGTTTAAAATGGTTGCCAGTTTAACATGAAAGCTGTTCCATTGAAAAGTTTATCGGTTGTCGTCAGAATGTATCCGAAGCAAATTATTTTATTTTCTTGATTATTTTTCAGGGTTTTTCCTATGATGAAAGAAATAATCTATAATGAATTATTATGCAATGATGAGTATATGCCTAATCGACAGTAGTGTATTTACAGCGTACGTCTCAGCCCGCCATCCTGAGTGATCCGGTCCGCTGTCCAGTGTGTGAAGTGGAGTTTGAATCGCAGACTGCTTATTTGAGACATAGGCGTACATCCCACGCTAATACTAAGTCCACGTATGTATGTCAATTATATAACAAAATATTATTATACAAATTAAAAAGTGATAACCGTCTTCCATTTAGGCAGGTGGCGACAAAACATTTCCAGTTATTTCGATATAAAAATCAAGCCTCTTAACTGATTAAAATAACATTTAAAGAGACCACGACCACATGGGAGGATACTCTTTCTTTAAAATATAAAAAATATATTATCTAATCGGTCCACCCGTCTCCAAGAAATCAGGTATCAAACAAGGAATACAGTCAACTTGACTAACTTCTAATTTTTTTTATTTTCAGTAATTTAGTTTTTCGATGAATCTATAGGGTCGGTCCATAGGTTTAGGCATGCCTATGAGTTTTCCCTCATGTGCATATTCAAAATATTTTAGCTTGACTTCCTTTTTTCACGTCGACGGAAAACATGGTAAAAAACCTTTTTGTTTGAAAGTTTGGAGCTTTCAAAAATAAATTAATTATCTAACTCGTAATTTGACCAGCGCGGTGGACTACTCCCCCTTGATAGGCGAGACCCGCGACAAGCAGTAGACGCTATAGGTTGACACGATATTATTATTTTTATTGGCATCATGTACATTATTACTAAGACTTCATAGTCTTATTATTTTATTAATACTTTGACTGGACCTTATTCGAAACTTTATAATAAGATAGGCTTTACGTTTCCTGCCTTCGTTTAGACCTACATCCGCCCTATGCCACGCCTTCTATCTGACGTCACTTCCACCTGGGCAGATCGGTGACAATATTGGTTCGCTCGTTATTTTACTCATTGAGTTTTGATCACCAGGCAGCAATTAATCGTAAGCTTCGAATAAGTTAAGTAAATTAATATGCGTTTTATTTCGGGTAAAAAGCTGCTAATGTCGTTTTAATTTCTTCATTCGTAATTGTTGTTACAGTGCGCAAAATGATGAAAAAGGTGGTTTACCGAAACGAAAACCGGTTCATACATGTCGTGTGGTGAGTTTAATTATTATATATATTCTATTCATTAATATTTTTACTAACAGGAAAGAAAGAAGGAGTTGTTATAAATTCTTTAACCCCCAGCGAAAACACGACAGGCTGACGTTAGACGTGAAAGTTTAACGTGTCTCTGTGTGTGTGTGTGTGTGTTTGTAAACACATGAACTGGTTTTGATTTTGTTAAATTAGTCGTTAGTTTTCTTAGCTAAGTTTTTTGAAAATCGGTCCATAATGGCCGATGCTGCAGAATATCGGGTTATATAGTTTTTTACAACTCCCGCATTATGAGTATCAAATAAAAGGTCTTAACTAGTAGAATTCACTATGATACATTTCAAACCCAAAATGGCTGCCACCACAAAATGCCACATTACATTTTTATTTTGACTGAGTGTCAAGGTTTTTTTTTAAATTTTACTTGTTATTAACCTCATTTTAAACAACATGTAACAAGTGGTTAGAAATGAGTGTGAAAAACCCGACTGTTAAATCGTTAATACACTCGAAAAACATAAGCCTCTTTCTTTTGCAGTCGGGTAAAAAGAAGGAGGGGATTTTTTATTACCCTAAATAGTTATTATTAACTGTTTTACTAATTAATTTTTTAAATTTTGGTAAGTCAGACAGTACATTTGGAACACAAAGTAGGCAAATGATCCGGCCCGATTCGACCCTGGCGCATAGGTGCCCATGACGCTAGCTGCGTTACCGCGCTGGATGGCGATGGCTAACCTTTGCACCAGAAACGAGCCAGAGCGGGAGTCACCACATCTTTGTCCTAACTCCTTAAATGATTAATTACTTTTACTATTGTGTCACAGTGCAACGCGGTCGGCAACAGTATAGGTTGGCTGACGTTACACTTCCGCATGCAGCACCCCAGCGTTGACATGGCACTTACATACGCGGACAAGCAGCTGCACCTCTGCGACATATGCGGGAAAGGATACGCTGTAAGAGAACCCCCATACATATTATAAATGCTAAATTCTGTTGGTTATTTGTCCTTCTTCGTCTTCTAAGGAGATTAAAGTATAATTATACCATACCATATATGTATTACTGCCATTGTATAGATTTGTCATGCTAATAAAGCTATATTCATTCATTCATAAAATACCGGGAGTTCATGAGCTTTAAAAGGGTAAACTTTTGAAAGCCGGAAACAGTCTAAGGTCAGTTCTAATAATTTGTTGGGAGTAAAGTACCATGAATCATGAGAATACTACGAGTACCACTCACTAATTTTCTACTGATATCGTTTATTTATTGATCTACGCACTGTTTGGCTGATAATTAACTTACCTTGACTCACTTGAGCATTTCAGATAAAGTTGTTTTTATTATTTTGGCAGGCTTCCCAATTAGCTCGGCTCTGTATTGAGAGCTTATATTTGGTAGATAAACTCGAAATCTCTTCTTGGACTCCCCTACTATATCTTTCATGAAGTAAAATATCATCTAAAAAAATTATAGATTAGTCATTGCTTGTAAAATATTTCGTTATGCTCAAGAAAAGTTTCTTCTTCAATTGAGAATATAGTATTCTTGAGCCGAATATAATATGTTCTTAGTGCAACTAAATCAAACATATATGTTGGTTTATTAGTCTATTTGTTCTCAGTCTCATCAACTAAGTAGATAGATTCGATTTTCTGCACAGAGATAGAACGAAGTGAGAGTGCCATTGGCTAGGTGATTCCTAAGAGAACTACACGCGGCCCACGGGCAACAGCTAGCGAATGTATAAATTGATGATTGACTATAGCTTGCACTAATATAATTAAACATACAATAAAACAGTTTAAATAAAATTACTTAAAAATTTTATGGAGATATTAGTTTTTTTTTGCACAGTTAGGAATTTGACCACAAGTTCGCACGAGCACGGAAGTCAGCGATACTGTAGCCCTAGATGGAGCATGTCTAGTCTGGAATACACTGGCTCTCAAGTATGGCTGCCGGAACACACCGTTAGGTGCTTGGCGCAGACTTTACAACTTGAGGGTGGTAGCACTACTATCGCCTAAAGCGAATATCTTAACCTTTCCTGGAAATCTTTATTTGGCTATAAATATTTTATGTCAGTGCAAATGTTATCGGACGGTAAATGCAAGCCACAGAGCAGAGCCGCTATCCTCGCTCGATCAATAAAGCATATTCTATCAATTCGCACAGAATGTATACAACTTACGCGACCACCTATCAATGCACGCGGGGATACGCGCTCACGCGTGCGTCACTTGCGGCCTTCGCTTCCACCGCGCCGTGTCGCTCGCGCAGCACTCACTGACGCACTCGCCGCCGCGCCGCGAGTGTCGCGCCTGCGGGAAACTGTTCCACTCGCAGTCCAACCTCAACAACCACATGCGGGTCAGTGATACGACTATGTCACTGTAACAATAAGCGCAGCAATGCGTCACTTCTTACCTTCGTAACTTCGTACCGCCTAACAGTTGATTCTGCTATAGTAATGTTACCATCGTATAAATATTGACATTAATATTTACACGATACTAACGTCACTCAATTGTTTCACCTTCCCGGAACCTCTCCACTAACACTTACACTTTATGGTGTGGTGTTAAAGTACAAATTGACTTCTAAGTATTATTACGAATCGATTGTATGGGAGTATAGAAAAGTGTTGTTTTTAGACTTTTTCAGGCAATTTTTTTAATTTTTTCTCCGTTAGAACCATTCTCGTACTTCAAGGTATATTCTATAAAAATAATTAGCAAAATCTGTTCAGCTGCTCTCGAAATTTGCGCTTAGCAACACATTCAGCGATAAATTTTTCTATCATAAAAGATATAAAATTCTATCAATAAATAACTATGTAAATTTAAATTTTTGACTTGTATTGTTTTCCCCACAGAGTCACATAGGCGATCGTCGGTACAAATGCAACTTATGCGGCAAAGGGTTCTTACATAGAAACGCTTTGAACGAACACATACGAGGCGTCCACTATAAACTGAGACGCGTCAGGAAAAAAGACTCGCAGAACAAAATTAGGGGAATCACCGATGACGTCATCAACGGCAAACAAGTCTTGGCTGCGGAGTGACGAATTGTGAATCTCTTTTGAGACGATTGAAAACCTCTTTCTTTTAAGAAAGTTGGCAAAAGATATTACAAATTATGTATTCTGTATGTATTGGTATTGATATTAAACTTAATTTATTAGCAATTTGTGTTTTATTGCGTTTTCTAATTACATACAATATACAATATCATAATAGTAAAAAGTAAACACAATAAATCTATACTTGGTTATCGGTTACGAACCGATAACCGATAACCTTTCCTAGGTTAGGTTCCTAAGGGCTGGCGCTCACTGACGGCGAGGCACGGTGAGGCACGGCATGGCACGGTAGGTTGTGTTGCGGCATTCCGTGGCATACCTTGGCTTTGCATCCTGCGTCTTCTCCCTCCCTTACCTCCGCGCACCGACCGGACTACGCCTCATTAACCGAAATGACCGCTGCGCAAGTTTCAACCTTACTTGAACTAGCTTAACAACTACTCATATGTCTCGCGGGATGCAATAGCGCACGGCGGCAACCCGTGCAATGAATCGACATGACACGTCATGTCGCGGCATCCCGCGGCACGTCGCGTCATTTCGCGGCATCGTGATATCTAAATAAATCATGTTCCAAACTCATTGATATAAGATTTAAAATAACTTAATAAGTAATAACATCCTTTGCCACGACACGCCATGCCGTGCCGGCAGTGAACGCCGGCCTTAAGGAACAACTTACGCTATGGGACCAACTCTGAAATGGAAAAAAATCTGCTGTTTCATACATTTTGTCGGCGACTGTTAAACTTTTGAGTGGAAAAGTTGATTGTTGTTCTCTAATGCTCACCTGGGTGCCTAAAGTGGAATATACCAGCTCCAAAAGCACACGTTTTATTCGAGACTTAGTTTCACAGTGAATTTATTTATTGAGAGAATAACGAAAGAAATCAATAGCAATTATCACACGAAAAAGGACGTTAGAAGATTAGAAACTCTTTGCCATCGGTCTGTGTATGTCTATCAGTACGATGATTCAGATAGACATACACAGGCCGATCTCCCGAACAGATAAACTGATTTTGGTTTTAGTTTTTGGTGAGTGATTCATTAAAGTGTTCTTAGCTTAGTTTGATGAAAATCGGTCCAAGATGGCCGCTGCAGCAAATAGAGGATTATATATGTTTTCCCAACTCCCTCAATATGATATCAAATAAATGTGCGTGAATAGTAAAATACTATTAAAATTCAAGATAGTCGCGAAAACACTTATAATTTTTTTTGATAAATATTAGGTCTGTTAGGTACCTACATGTTAAGGTAGATATCAGGTTTTCATAATATAACTAACTGACCCGGTGATCTTCGTACCGCCTAACAGTTATTTATGTTCCTTACCTTTAAAACCTTCCCTGGAGTATGATAAACATTTCAAGGCCAAAATCGGCCGAGCCGTTCTAGAGTTTTAGCAAGACAGAACAGCTATTGATTTTTATATACAAGAGAAGATTTGCAGGTGCGTTTATATGCTTTTGAAACGCTTAATTAAAAAATAATTATTATTGGACGAAATGTTCACTAACATGTGCTATAAAAATTGCTGTAAAAATGTGCTATAAAAAAGATCTTATTGTTAAATATTTTGTGGTGGATACTGAGTGGTGGCAGCTGTACTCCAATGAAATTTCAAATTAGCCTTCTTGTGTTTTGTAAGTAAAATTTAGAAAAAACTCCGTGTGTCAGTCGGACAGTGGTCAGTAAAGCTATTGCATACACATACGTGTAGTCGCACGCACACAAACAACGTGCCGAAGTCTGACGAACTGAAACGACGATAGACTATGCACAGCTTACAACGCCGCACCGCGCTATGCTGTAAGGAGTGCGGGGTGTTAGGTTCGTTTTCGTTACGGAATTTTATGATTTAAATAAAAGCTATGCAATAGCTTATAAACTAATTCGAAACTAATAAGAATGCCGGCAATGTATGTACTCGTAGTCAAAGAAATATGAATTTATTATAAAAAAAAGTACACGATCGATTATGATAACATTTTTATGGGACAATTTGGCCTCTTTCGAATAAGACGCGAATTAATTTCAATATTATTTCAATTTGTAGATAGAGAACCTACTTGTTAGAAACCGATTAATATTTTCTCCACACTAAAGGCTGCCGCATAACTGCGCTGGAGGGGCAACGTTGGCGTGGGTGGCTAAGAGTGCGAAGAGGTGTGCTGCTCGTTCACTAAGAGCTACTAGCGGCGTTATGAACTTTAACTTTTCTTGGGTTCTTAGCTTTTGCGTTTTATACCCCTGGACAGCCCCGATTTTGTTGGGGCTTAATAAGACTGCTCTGCTCCTTGGCTTGGGGTTCTCATTTAGCCCTCACGAAATCGGGAATTTAAACGCCGTCCCGTTTATATACTTAGACCTTCACTTAATTACTTTCGCTCGTAGGGATTATTAAGGCAGAATGGATAGTAGATGGTAACAACTATGAAGACACAGCGACCATAGGTCCTGTAAAGTTTACCTTCTGGCACACGTGGGCTGAACAACTCGGGAACAGCCATCTGGCTGCCATGACTGCAGAACTTGTTAGAGGTTTGTCGATTGCCGTGCAAAAGGTACGAGGTTCGATCCCACGAAACATGCAAAAAGAGCCTGAGTTATCGGTGAAGGAAAATATCGTAAGGAAATTATAGCATGGTGGTAGGAAGTTTCCTAACGCTCGCCTGGCTGGCTGCCACCCGCAAGTTGTCAAATCTGCCGCCAAGCATCTAGCGGTGTGTTCCGAGAACCTTTCTTGAGAGCCAGTGTATTCCAGACTAGGCATGCTCCATCTAGGGCTATAGTATCGCTGACTTCCGTGCTCGTGCGAACTTGTGGTCAAATGCCTAGCTGTGTAGAATATAGAAAAAGGTTAGCACTAGCTCCGTGGACGCGGATTTTCTTACAAACATTATAAAGAGGAAAGACTTGTATTTTTGTACGTAACGAGTAACTTAAAAACTATTGTATGTACTGAATTCAAAAATCTATTTAGTCATTACAAAGCTACATAATCACTGTGTAACGTAGGCTATAGCCTACGTTACACAGTGATTATGTAGCTTTGTATTACTAAGGATCTCTATATTTTTCTAGTAATAAATATATTTATTACTAGAAAAATATAGAGATCCTTAGTAATCTGCACCAAAACCAGCTCAAGCAATAGTTTTACGAGTATATCTCTCTTCACTTGTTAATAATTGCAAATTTCTTTCATAATATACAGAAATATTATAATATAGGTATGTTACCGGCCAAACCCAATTTTAGGCCTAACTAGTTTCTCCTAGGTCAGATGAACTGGTTTCTCCTAGGTCAGATGAACCGGTTTTTCCTAGGTCAGATGAACAGATTTCAGTATGAACTAGTTTCTCCTAGGTCAGATAAACAGATTTTAGGATTAACTAGTTTCTCCTAGGCCAGATGAACAGATTTTAGGATGATCCAGTTTCTCCTATGCCAGATGAACAGATTTTAGGATGAACTAGTTTCTCCTAGACCAGATGAACGGATTTTAGGATGAACTAGTTAGTCCTAGACCAGATGAACAGATTTTAGGATGAACTAGTTTCTCCTCCTCAGATTCGCTCGGAAAAATGCGAACTAGCCAGCAACTGGGAAGGAAGTATGAAAAGAACGTAATGTTCAAAGTAGGCTCCGTGGCGTCTAGTCTACAGCTGCTCTTTGATAAACTGCTGCATATATATAGGTAGGTAATAGAAATAGAAAAATATTTATTCACCAGCTAACCCGGCGAACTTCGTACCGCCTTTTGGCAGTCGATTCTTTAGTTTTTTTATTAATTTTTTAATACTAATTCTGCTATTCGGGACGCTGGGTCGGCAAATATTGACATTAATATTAATACGATACTAACGTCACTTAATTGTTTCACCTTCCCGGAACCTCTCCACTAAGACTTACATGGTATGGTGTTAAAGTACAAATTGACTTTTAAGTATCGATGGTATGAGAGTACGGAAAAGGGTTGCCTGGAAGAAATCGCTTAAGGCGATAAGGCCGCCCAATGTTTTGTTTATAATATACTTTGCTGTATTTTTGGTGTGCAATAAAGATATATTGTATTGTATTGTTGTTTTTAGACCTTTTCAGGCAATTTCCTAATTTTTTCTCCGTAGGAACTATCCTTGTACTTTAAAGCATAATATAAAAAAAGGATTAGCAAAATCGGTTCAGCTGCTTTCGAGATTTGCGCTTAACAATACATTCAGCAATTCATTTTTATATTATAGAGTATCTGAAACAGAATTAACACAATTTATGATCAAACTAAAGTTACAATTAATCACAAACCGGTCTCAACTCAACATAATTCCTCCGTTGGAACCGGGTGATGACGTCACGCACGTTTAGCAGTTTTACTTCATTCGGTGGGCACATCATTATGGAAAAATGTGTAGGTACACAATATCAAAAATAAATAATTATATATAAAAACTCACACAACATTTTAACAAGTATTAAAAAAAAACATAAGCTGAAGCAAAAAAAAAAGTGTCATGAGATTATTTTTTGTGATAGTGACATGACGTCACCTGAAGGCACCAACATAAGACCAGCGCTGGTTGTTTACAACCAGCATTATGCTGAGTTGGAACCGGTTTGTGACAAGAAACTTAGATATTATTTGTGAAGTCTCTGTTAGTACTACCTAGACTTGTTCGGGAAGCGCGTGATGATGTTTTTAAAAACAATTTAATCGATTTAAATTATTTAATTAATACATGTGACCTCAATGAAGTCTGAATATAGAGTGAATAAGGCTAGAGCTAAGTTAACGAGGAGATTTGTCATCTCAGCGTTCCAGTAAGTCCCATCGTATGTTATTGCGTGGGCGCGTAGACTAAACATGATGACAATGTATCTATTACTGGGATATAAACAAGGGTCGAGTGACAGACGCTGGTGGCATGACTACCTAGTAGTTATTTGGTAAAAATAAAACAAAAAAAAATGTATGGAGCTCCATCCAGGACAGTGTACCATAAATACGTTAGGGACTATTCATCTTTAATATATCACCCGAATTCAAAATAACGTAACTTATCGCAGTGTACGGAATTAATTTCAAATAAAAATATTTCCGTGTTATCTACGCTAAATTTCATAAATTTCACTACAATTCTCAGAATTTAGATATTTTTGTACACAATTTACGCTAAATTTCATAAATTTCACTACAATTCTCAGAATTTAGATATTTTTGTACACAATGAAGGAGGCGACTGATGCATTTTTCATTAATACACAGTATTAATGAAAAATGCATCAGTCGTCATCATCATATATTTAGCATGTTAATCAATAAAGCGTTTGATAAAGTATTGGGCTGGGCTTGCTGAGTATACGTAAAGGAACCATCTTCTGATAGAAGTGCCGGTATAGCTGAGCCGTGTGGTGAGCGAATACTCTCCACCAGGCGCTAGATATCATTACCAGGTTAGAGGTAGACAGGTGACGTTCTAACTTCAAAAGTGAAAATCATGAGCTTCATTATTCCCGATTTAATAAAACATACTCTTTAGTTTCGAAGCCAATTGACGACTCAACTATGATGGCCATCACACTTTGGTAGGGTCTGCTTTAGGTCCGAAATATTCTCATTCTGTTTATTTTTATTTATGTATATAACAATCAGTGATCAGGTTACCATAGCACATTCTTTGCCTAGTTTGGGACCTGAAGACCTTTGTGTGGATGTTGTCCCATCTTAATATATATAAATCTCGTGTCACAATGTTTGTCCTCAATGGACTCCTAAACCACTTAACCGATTATAATAAAATTCGCACACCATGTGCAGTTCGATCCAACTTGAGAGATAGGATAGTTTAAATCTCAAATTATAGTCGCAATTTTAATTTATTGCTAATTCTTTGTCTGTTATTATTTGACAGTCACAATTATCTGTTAACTCCAAATGATTCTAACAGATGTCGATACCTTTCGACTGAGTTGAGTAAGTAATCAATAGATGGCGCTGCTATAGTAAATCTACGAACGTGTCATATAAGCTACATTTTAACAGCATAATTACCACGTGTTGTTGACGCTATAAAATAGCCACAGCAACGCGTGGCCGGGTCAGCTAGTATATATATATTTATTTTATTCATATATATTTCAGAGACGTCTCCAACCTTACGGAGTTTCGACACAAAGATTGGACTCATATTAGTTCTATTAATAAAACAGTTCAAGCACTTAGTATGGCACGTAAGTACCTGGTAACAAGTTAGAAGCGAGTTCGAAACAACCCGACTGCTAAATCGTTAAACCTGTGTATCATATGAGTAATATATATTTTTTAAATTGTAATATACAAAGTATCACTCTTACGACTAAGACGAATCTATTGTCACCACTCACATGAAAATCTATTGTCACCACTCACATGAAAATCTATTGTCACCACTCACATGAAAATACGACAAGCCGTTTAGGCTCTAGGGCGTAGCATATATATATATATACGAGTACATTCCTCCTTTTTTCGCAGTCGGGTAAAAATAGTCGTGTTTCTTACTATTTTCTTTCTTTCTACAAAAAAATAATAAACGAAGTCGGCCCCAGGAGCCCAATTTCGTTATTTAAATTGTTTTAGAAAAGCAATTGCAATTCTTCATACAAGTTGTTTTGACATAGAATAGGCCACAGTTAATATTAAACAAACATAATTTTTTATATTGACTGTGATCTATGACAAATGTAATTATAGTATTGCTGACTTCTTGAATGTTAAATTTGACAAAATAATAGCTTAGTAAGCTCTTGATGTTAGGTCATTTATGTTTTTTGTTATGACCATAGAAAAGTATACTGATAATTAGTATTTGTACGACAAGCCCGGCAAGAACATGAGACCAATTTTATTTTTAAATTTAAGTATAACATCCTATATACTTCTGTGTAAGTATATGTACCATGTTCGACAAGTAAAGTATTCTGATTCTATTCTATGTCGAAACGGCCATTTTGGCACACTGCCATTGTAATTCTGAGACAATTCAAATAACAGAGTTGAACACCTGGAATGACAATTGGCTACTTTAAATCCCGGATAATGTAATGTTCTCGCGATGCTACTTTTAATCCCAGATAATGTAAAGTTCTCGTGATGCTACTTTTAATCCCAGATAATGTAAAGTTCTCGTGATGCTACTTTTAATCCCAGACAATGTAAAGTTCTCGTGATGCTACTTTTAATAACGGATAAAATAATATTCTCGTGAGGCTACTTTTAATCCCAGATAATGTCATGTTCTCGTGAGGCTACTTTTAATCCCGGACAATGTAATGTTATCGCGTTATAGTAAAATCTCCGCGGGTAACACCGCGGAACGCAGCTAGTAGCGTAACATTTTTAGTTTGATTTAAGAGTGTAAGTTTATTCTGGAAATTAAAATCTGATTTTTTAATAGTCAGTAAATAGGCTTGCGGTATTTACCTGATATAATACGAGGATGCGGCCTAGTTTGTGGCGACGTTGCCTAGAAGAAATCGATTATATCGCGACTTGAAGAAACCGATATATAGAGAACCCGGCAGCTTCCCCATCCTGGCAGTTCGCACAATAAAAATAGACGCGAAGCGTTTGGTGCGTGGATAACTAAACAAGAACCTACCCATAGGTTCCGATGAAATGAAAAATACACAGATTTGATTTAATATTTATTTATTTAGTGTAATATGTACATAAGATTTTTAAAATTAAGTGTAGCTGTGACATACACAGTTGGGGCGTAGCAATAATTAAAACTTAAGTCTAACATTTTATCTTATATCTACGGCTTTTGTGTTTCAAATGTTCACAGAGAGTCTTCTGCATAGAATACGCTTAGAAAAAAAACTGTTTTTGGAAATATTGAAAGACGACCAGGAGAGTAAGGCGGAAGAGCAGACGAAAGCACAGAAGAAGTATGGGAAGCATATACCACCAGATATTCCTGTCATAAGCAAACCTAAAGGTATATTAAAACTTTTATTAGATCGCTATTCGAAATCTATTTTCTCTAAAATAATTGCAAGGGAAAAGGAAAAGGAAAATTAAGTCTTGTATGTCCCCTTGGAAATTTCGCAAGAGGACAACAAGGAAAATAGATTCCTGTTTGCCACCTGAAAAATATCGCATGGGGACAAACAGGGAAAAATAATTAATTTCTGTCACCTTTTTAGTCATAGAGGGACTGAAAGGAATTTTTATTACTGTTTGTCCCCAAACAAACAAATTGAGGTGACAAACAGGAATAATTCCTTTTTAAAAAATATTAGTTTCAAACTTAGTTAATTAAGTTTTTAGCGCTTAATTAACTAAGTTTGAAACTAATATTTTTTTATATATATTAAAGCTATTTATTTAATTTTCAAAAAAAAAATATATATATATATATATATTTCAAATATTAAAGCGCGTGTACAATTATTTCAATGATTTTGTTTATCAATCACACTATTGGACCTAATTTGATACAAATTATTTAGCACCTAAGAGTAAGAAAAAGAATAGTGATCTTTCAACCAAAGAAAGAATTTCCCAAATCGGTTCAATCGCCTTTGAAAAATGAAGTAAATCAAAAAAGAATCTCCTCCCTTTTCTGAAGTTGTTACATATTAATACATAGGGGAGATTCTTAATTCGACTGATCCTAGTCGAATTAAGAATCTCCCCCCCCCCCCTTTTTGAAGTTTTTTTAAAGTTTTCTTACATTCAGACCAATTGATAAAGAGTTTCTCAATTGGTCTGAATGTTATTATTGTGTTTCTCCAAATGATTATATACTTCGTAAATAATAAACTAATTTTTAATTATTCTTCTGTAGTTTTCTTCTTTGACGTGGTCTAATATAAATTTTATTGAAATTTGTTCTTTGGTATCCAATTTTTTTTGGTGTGGTGAATCAAATCAAATCATTTGACGCGTTTTAAGTAAGTAACAAGTAACTAAGTGTAAGTAACGCTCATAGCTTGATAATAGGGTCTATTATGTAGTACGCTAGCCTGTAAGAAACTGATTCACTCGATACTCGAAAAGACCCAAATTATTCCCGTGTGAGTGACGCGAGCGCCGCGCGCTCGCTGCACACACGTCGCACGTCGACAACACGCGACGCTTATGCAGCGCGCTCGCGGCGCTCGCGTCACTCACACGCCCGAGGAACACGCACGCCTAATGTGTGGGACGCCTAAAGAGTCCCTCCTCTTTAAATTTATTTTGTCCACAAAGAACATCTACTACTACTTATGTTGAGTTGTTATGGTGACTTGTGGTATGTGACAGAAAGCAGTAATTAAGTTTATTTTATTTTTTTATTTGTAAAATTATATGTTATACTGTTGTTTTCTGTTGCAAATAAAATGTATTATATTCTGTTCTGTTCTGTTCTGTTCTATTCTGTTCTGCTCTACTCTACTCTGCTCTGTTCTGTTCTGTTCTATTTACTTAAAAGTGTACATAATTAAAAATAAAAATACCTAGATGCTCTAGATAGATAATAAAGGTTAGTGCGCGTTTTCGAATTCGATTAAAAAATATTAATTCCTAGGTGGCATGTTCGTCCCAAGAAGAGCAAACGATTGGTTCCAAGAGGACTTCGAGTTTAAATTCGAGTTACCAGCATCATTACTTAAAACCAGACGAATGCAGACCAAGAACAACGAAACAATGAAGGAAATGAGAAAAAAATTAGAAAGGAAACCTGAGGAATTAGCTCCAAAACCTGGCGAGAACTTACCAACTAAAAGAACTGTTAATCAAAAGGTAAACAAGTACCTAGTTATGCATCTCCCTCGCTCTTCTGTTCTGATGTAGAGACGGCTTACTCAGCAGTACTTGCATTTCTGCGGAAAGCTGACTAAGGTGTCTCTCATCAAACCGCCTAGCAGTATGTAAGTTAATGTTAGGAATATAATCATTTGAATATTTATTAGTATGAAAGCCTCCAAATCTGCTACACGTATTTTAATTTAGTTTTAAAAAAGAAAGTTTAGTGTTCTCTATAAATTGTGATTACTTTCGTCTATTATACTACGCGGCAAATAACTAGAACCAAGATGGTGGCATCGTCTCTTTCACTCTCACTGGTAGTTTGGTAAGTGCGAACAGTACAACACGTCTCGCGCGAGGTAAGTTGTCTGCCGCGTACTATACGACAGGCAGCGATAGAACATTTTCAGTTATTTCGATTCAAACATCAAACCTCTGGACCGATTTTGTCAAAATGTGTGTAGGACCGAGAAGTAGACCGCGCACTGAGGGCGGAACCCTTACAGGTCTACTTCTCGGTTCTGTTTCTAAAAAGAATCTGAACATACCACTATTACTAAAAATAACTTGAACATATATAAAGGACTTGATTCAAGTTCGGCCAAGATGGTGTATTGACCCCAATCAGGCAAGTCACACAGACTAAACTAAAAGTTTCCTAAATTATATCCATCCTTTTCTCACTTTTGGAAACAAAAAGAGAGGAGACAATTTCAGAACTCTCAAATTAGGTTAGTTTAGTGAGTTTGACCTGACAGAATCGGAGATATTATAAAAATGTCTAATTTCTTTCAATTATAGCGGAAGTATAGCATCCCTGGAAGATTTGTGTATCCTTGGTTGATTTCAATGGTCACATTGTTCTATGAATAATGCCGCCCGTCACAAATGTCAAAATTGACACATAAAAACGCGAAAATGGCCTTTTTGCGTTATAAGGTGGAAATATTTTGATTCGAAATTAATTATGTACACTGCGATAAGTTACGTCATTCTGAATTCGGTTGATATATTCATGATTAATAATCCTTAACGTATTTATGATATCATATTCGCTGTCCTGGCCGGGGCTCCGTACATTATTGTAACATCACTTTTTTCTTGTAGTTACCTGCTAACCCTTACTCGGACCTAGCCCACTTGCTTTCCGCATCCGGTGCTGGGACGCGATCGAGATCAAGCCTGCTGAGTCTACTTCCCTCGAACATGAAGAGAGAAATGAAAGCCTCGTCCAGTGACAGCCGTATTGATAGAGTATTGGATAGAAAACAAGAAAAGAACAAAGCTAAGGTAAAACATGAAATTCATTTATTCATATTATAACATTAGAATTAACTAAACATTTAACTAAGTATAACTACATATAACCATACTCAAATTTTAATTTACACGGCATATAATACAAATCATTTGTCAAAATTGCTTTTTACTTCAATTCGGGCAGTGCTTACATTTTTGTTTACAGACGAACCTAATGGGACAATTCCCGTAAAAAATATATGTATAAGGCCACACGCGTAACAAAAAAGAAATTTCCAAATTGTTTCAGGCATCTCTAAAAATTCAAGAGATTTCGGTTAAGTGAGAATTTCCTCCTTCTAACCAGACTATACAAAAAGGTGGGTTATGATTTTGGCCCGCCTTTTTTAGTCATCTGTATTTACTTGACTTACTCTTATTAAAACTATGCAACTTACACACAGGTGATAATATCAAGACGAGAAAACAACGAAGCAAACTTTCACCAATCTTCAAGCAATCGAAGATTTAATGACAAAAACGTGAAAATTTCACAGAAGGCAATATGGCGACCTGCGCTGCCCTTCGAGAACCACCAACATTCTTACAGCAACGAAGAAAATCCTCACAAATCAATCGGTCTAACAATCGACGAAAGCCCTATAACGGTCGTTAAACAAACGTTAAATCATAGACAAGTCTACGATAAAAACAAAGCTACAGAATTAGAAAGTAGACGTTCGCAAAACGACAAAGTAAAAACTCAAAAAGTATTATGGCGTCCGGGAGATAACCAACAACCATGGCATAAGTATCAAGAAACAGATCATAAACAAATCAGTAACGTGCAAGCTGATCAGCCAACGAATCTTCATCATTTAAATATAGAGGGCGCTACAAACACTCAACGTTCAAAAACTCAGCGAGTTAAATGGCGTCCGTCGTACAACTCTAGACGTGTCTATGACAAAAATGGCGACGCTATCGGACAACAACCTTCGAGTAATTAATACTATTGAATAATTAATATCGACGTCATCGTTTGAATAATCGCCTTCAATTCGTAGGACGACTATAATTTTTACTAACACTTTTTTAAAAAGGAATTGTGTAAAAGTTGGGTTTTGCTATAATGTAGGTAATGACTGCCAAAAGTCAAGCTTAACAATCTTAACCAAACGCAAACCTTCCAATTTGTCAGCATTGAAGCGGCGAACTGTCAAAAAACATGGTTTCAGGCCTCAGAAATATAAATTTTTCTAAGTTAAAAGACATCGAAGTGTTATGGAAAAATATAGTCCACTTAATCGAATGGTAAGACTTGCAAACCGGTTATGGCCTGATCATAGTATAGACTATTTTGAAGGTTCTCTTCTAATTTACAAAAGAAGGATTACTAAGGCCCTGGTGCGATGAGTTTTGTTGTCTCAAATGTGTAAGTGAGAAGCTAAAGAAGCATGTCTTGCTTAGTTAGTTTCTTACAAGTAGAATTTAATTATTCACTTGCGTGTAAAACTAGTAAAAATAAAAAAAGTAAAACTCAATTTAAAGTTTTTTTTTTAGATTTATGTATTGCATATTAACATCAATGGCATATAATAATAATAATGCTGTGTTTACCTGTAAGTGGGCCGTTGCATAGCTCCTCAAATTTTGTCATGCAAATACATAATTGTTAGTGCATCATCCTGTTGGTGAACCAATAAAAAACGAAGTTTGTTTTCTCTTGTTTTCAACTGTTTCATGCCTTACTCTAGTCCATAGCCCTGTTGTTCTTTGAGTATCTAAATTAAAGTGGACTGTATTTTATTATTTTATATTTCTTTCCTAATTTCTTGTAGACGTATGGACGGTTTGAAAAACTCTTTAAATGTTTGAAAGTGTATATACCTCCCATGAGATTCCAGTCCCAGGTCCAGAGGTCGGATTTTTAAATCGAAATAACTGTAAAAGTTCTAAAGGCGCCTGCCGTAATCAAAGAAATTTTTTTTAAGAATTAAATTCCTTTTTAGGTATCATCTATCTATAGATTTTTATAGCTCCAGAAACGTTTCTTTGTTACAATTATTTCTTGATTCTTCTAGGATTATACAGATACACTAGAAATAATCTATTATTTGTTAGAATTTATGTATGAATAAAGACATTTTAAATCGAATTGAATTATGCATATAGATTTGACTATGTGTATAGATTATAGATAGGAAATAAAAATTAAACTAGGTTTAAAATAAAATGTTTTTATTACTTCGTCCTTAAGGTCAACTCGGCGAAGACCGTCTATCGGATAAGATCGTCTACGAAGAATTACAACGAATTTTGTATAATTACGAGGATATCAATAGAAACAACGAAATGATAAAACCATTTTAATTAGGTATTATAAATTGACATACATGGCGTAGCGTGAAGTGCGAACGAAAAAAAAAACAAATTCTTAATTTTAGTACGTCCAGCACCTTACATTATGAGTGAGCTACATGCTTTGAAAAAAAAAAAGTTTTAAAATATCAATTATTTGCAAGATCTGTGTAAGTACGTACATTATTTCTGAATATCTCTATTCTATTAGTACATTACATTAATCCCATACATGTTTTTCACTAAGTTATGATTGATGAAAGTAAAAATAACCTCAAAATATGTAGTGGTGAGGTCCGTCTAGGCTTTGGAGGGTAATAATGTCATATGCCTGTCTTCGCCACCATCAGAGATCGTCAACCTTTTTGTCCACTCAAGGCTTTTAACAATTAGGCAACTGTCCTAATGTAATGTTTAAGTAGCAAACATTTCATGAGTAGCAAGAATAAAATCTTTAGCGACAATTTTTTACTGACTTCGCAAAAATTAGGAAGTATTCAATTGTTTATATGTATTACGTTTGTTCTCAGATACCTCATCGATTAAGAATAGATTTTTTGGTTAGCACTTACCAATGACTTAGGATCTCATAGTTTTAGTATAAAGAACAATGCTCAAACATGTTTGATAGTATTAATATATAAAGTAATAAAAATTTACAGTAAAAAGATTCTTACTTTTTCAATGTGATATGTTTTGTACCCTGAAAGGGCGAAGCATGCAGGTCTTACCCGAAAAATAAGCGATTTAAAACCCTAATTCTATAAGTTACAGTATGCAATTTAAGCAACAAAAAAACTGGCATTTGTACACACTGTCTATAACTATGTAAACTGCCGCTAACTAGGTAAATTTGTCACTAGACGGTCTTATCCGACATGGGAGCTAAATTTCATAAAACGATGATTATTATGTCATTTTGACATAATAATCATCGGTTAATAAGCAGATCAACTAAATATCTATTTCAAACGAATTTGAGTTTAAGATTACAGAATCGCCATAATAAGTACATTTGTAAATTTTTAAATGAAATATTGTCTTCCCCGAGTTGGCCTTATACTAAATGAATTGTCCCCATGAGGTTGTTTTTAGTTTTTCGGTGACGCTTTAAAATACTTTATGATTGCTAATAATATCAAAAGTCTGACATTATTATGCGTCTATGAAGAGATTTTTAAAACAAGAAATTAGAGAAGTTTTCTACTTTTAGTAATTTTCATTGCCTATCAGCGCCATCTATTGAAAGCTGCTGTAAACTGACCGAAAAATAACGAAACTATGTTAAAATATAAATACATACATTCGTAGAGTTATCTCATAGAAGCGATTACATATAACACACTACTTATAAACGCAGCCGAAACCTCTTGCCGGTCGATACCGCGTTATCACGTTATCATAACGTTATTATTATGCCCAATAAAGAATTGCGTCATCATCGTGTACTACGAATAACTCAAACAATCTCAGTAGTTTCCGACTTTCTGTCGCGTTTGGTCGTCGTGCCGTCGCGGCCGAATCGATACGAACGTTTCCGAACGCACTCACCCCTTTCCCGCGCATTTTCTTTCACCACAGACATCATCAAAAAAGTTTATTTACATCTTTTATTCTCATCGAACATCCGTGAAACTATTCTGGCTTAATACGTGCAGTGTTGTTAATATTTGACGGATTTTAACATCTTATCGTCGTGTAAGTGTTTAAAAATTGTTATCTATTTTTATTTTATCTGTTGTCTGCGGAAAAAGTTGGGAGATGCTAATTTTTACACATGTTTGCGAGATAAATTGCACACTTACCTGCCAGTTTTGATTGAACTTGACAGATGCATTATCTGTCTCGCTCTGTCGTTGTCGTTTAGACGGATTAATAGCAGACAATATGGTTTGGCGAGGGGTCTGATTATTTTGGTTACTGTTTACCGACATGTGATCGGTTCGTGACGTTTAATTAGTAAATAATATAGTTGCCTATATTATTGCGAGGGTCATTTTTTATGTTTATGCGTGTTGCGTGCGAAATACTGTCATTACGTAATGAAATAGACCTACCTCTCTGACTAAACTTCATGATTAATGAATATTTTCCTTGTTCAATGAGTATTTACATTGGTAAAGTCCATTAATAAATTTATTGTGGTTTTACAAACGGGTTTTATGTGTTAACTTTCAGAAAATATGAAATGAATTCAAGAATGAAAATGAAGTATATACCAAAGGCGTAGATTTTACTTTCAATTATTTAGAATCTTAGTTATAGCTGTAACCCGCGGCGTCGCCCTCGCCACAAAAAGAAATTGATTAAAAAAGAATAAGAAAAATAATTATTGGCCCTTAAATAACGATCGTTATACACAGGCAAGTCTTCTTACATTTGAATTATTAATTACTTATAAATCTTTTTAAATACTTTTATAGTTTATTAATAACATTTGTAATGTTTTATTATGATTTATTTCTCTCATCATCATCCGCAGCCTTCTTTATCCCGTTGTTGGGTATAGGCCTCTCTCATTTTGTACCATCTAGCTACCGCGGTCCTGCCTGTGCTAATCTTGTCCAGGTTGGACCCGCGTCAGATTTTATGTCGTTAACCCATATTGCTGGTGGTCGACCGACGTTTCGTTTTCCTAGTCTGGGCCACCATTCTGTCACAGCCTTACTCCAGCTGTCGTCACATCGCCTCACTACGTGTCCTTCCCAACCCCATTTTAGATTCATTACTGCAGTTCCGACGACCCGGACTTTAGTCCTCCGAAATTCATGTCTCTCGGTTCAGCGGTTTAGGATCTACGTTAATAGATTTTTAGAAAATATCTGTCAGTTGAGGTGTACTAAGCTGAAAGGGGGCCACTATACTCATCCTAATGAACAACTTTCACTATGGACCCAAAACTAAATTTAAGAAAAAAAAATTGAGAAATAAATAATACAGCTGCTTCATACCTACATTTTGTCGACGACCGATAAAGTTTTTGTATGGTACCGATGATTGTTTTTCTCGAATTCAGGGTTGCTCCCATAAAGAAAGTTGATACTTAGGATGAGTAATGACCTCCTTTTTGCTTAGTACACCCCTAAACGATAACCTTGTATACAACGTGTAACAGAAAGGTGTGATACTACTTAAGGGTGTCAGTCTACACATCAAGGTGAACCCTGCGTAAAACAAAATTTTTAAAAATACTTGCAAAATTATTGCATCCTCCATACAACTTGACCGATCATGTGACCAATTTTTATATGGAGAACCTAATATTTTTTCTCGAATTTTGCTAATTTTTTTTCTACGCAGGTTTCACCTTTATGTGTAGACTAACACCGTTAAGTATTGTCACACCTTTCTCTTACACGTTGTATATGTTATATATTTATATAGTATTGTTTTTCGAGATATCTTTACTGGGTTATCGGTAAAGGTTGTGGTAAGTCGAATGGAGGTCAATGTACTTCTTATAATGAACAACTTTCAATATGGGACCGACACAGTCGATAAAATAAGAACGGTCAAGTGCGAGTTGGACTTGCGCATGAAGGGTAGGTACCCTACCAACTGGGACGTAAGTACTATCGCGCAAAATACGGCAAAAAAAACACATATGTTGATATGAGGCCCCTTGAAATGTTTATTTTATTCTGTTTTTACCCGACTGCAAAAGAAGAAGGGTTATGTTTTTCGAGTGTACCTATGTATATATATTTGTAAGCCTAAACGGCTTGTCATATATTTATGTGAGTGTTGTCAATAGTTTCTTCTCCACGTGCAGATGGTCATAGGCTACATTGGCTGCATCCCGCAATTACACTTGCTAAGATACGTGGCTCTAAAATTTTGCGTTCAGGTTTTTTTAAGTAACTTTTTAAGTCGCACATGTGGCCAGATTTTGATAACAACTCAATGGGAACACTCGAGAAAAAAAAATTAACATAAAAAAAAAACAAACCATACCTTTTCGAACATAGATCGGTAAA
Organism: Ligdia adustata; assembly: GCA_947049295.1. Lineage (NCBI taxonomy): Eukaryota > Metazoa > Arthropoda > Insecta > Lepidoptera > Geometridae > Ligdia > Ligdia adustata. Next base: position 5,181,479 of record OX346242.1, on the reverse strand, counting down.
TTTTTCATATCGATCCAGCCGTCTCTGACTAAACAGGTAATAAACATTAAAAACAATATAAACACAGTCGAGTTGAATACCTCTACTTCTTTTAAAGTCGGTAAAAATCATACGATCCGTCACTAAGTTACTGAAGAGAAGAAGGACAAACAAACTATCAAACACACTTTCGCGTTAATAGTATGTGTTGGGATTGTAGTCATATGTACTTCCCTGTTTCTGACTCATAAACAATAATTGATGAATACTTGAACTATAATTAAACATACTTTTAGAGTATCACCGACCCTTCACTGTTTTCATGTTTCATACAATTTTCATTCCGGGGTCTACCTCTTTGTCACACCTAAATTGTAACGTAATTCTTAGTTATTGTTGTCAATCGCTTCATTATGATTTATTTTAGGCTTGCATGTTTTATTATTTTGTAATAAGATATTGAATTCTGCATAATAAAGTCATTTAATAGGCATCGTATCAGCGCAAAAATATGACTGCTTAGGAAGCTTGTAACTTTAATGTGATATAAAATAAAGAAAAAAATAAAAAGGTTAAATCTAGTAAATAATGTGTTAGCTATGTGACAAAAACCCACTGGAATCGGACAACATAAAAAGGTAGAAAATAGCTATATCTTATTGTATGAACAAGTTGGTGGTCTACAGCTGTCTTAAGGTCTTATATTTGGGCGCGGCTGCATACAAACTTGCCGTCGCAGTGAAATAGTAAATAGTACTTTTGTATTCATGATAAAAGTACTATAGTAGAGGCATAAATATAAAAATTTACCTAAACACTTAAATTAAAAAACCCCATCCAACTCACTGCCTTGTGGCAATGTTCCCAGGATGAAAATATAGTAGAGGACTAGCTGACCCGGCCACGCGTTGCTGTGACTAAAGTTTTTAGTAGATTTACCATAGCAGCGCCATCTATTGATTACTTACTCAACCCAGTCGAAAGGTATCGACATCTGTTAGAATCATTTGGAGTTAACAGATAATTGTGACTGTCAAATAATAACAGACAAATAATTAGCAATAAATTAAAATTGCGACTATAATTTGAGATTTAAACTATCCTATCTCTCAAGTTGGATCGAACTGCACATGGTGTGCGAATTTTATTATAATCGGTTAAGTGGTATAGGAGTCCATTGAGGACAAACATTGTGACACGAGATTTATATATATTAAGATTTCAAAAATATTTTAGGTATATTTGTTGAGTACATGTTAGATATTATATTTGTAAAACATTTCATTAAAAAAATAAACTTGTATTGAAAAAAATATATGAACTTGTTTCGAAGAATTTTTGGCAAAAAATTGTAAAAGGACAATAATTTTTTACTTAATTTTAAATCAATGCCTCCATTGAAAATATGTTTCATCGTTATTAAAGCATATAAAATGTATAGACTAAAACCTTTTCTTTTCTGGATTGTATTCAACAGAGTCTGCAAATTAGTCCTCCATATAGCGGGTTGGTTTGGGCTATCTTATGAAAGCAGAAACGTAAGTGTTGAGAAGTACATTTAAGTTCGCCATTCAAGCAAAAATCTGTATAATGTACTTAAAAAATAAGGAGGTTCACTGAATTCGTCAGTTTTGTTTTTGTATTCGTTAACTGATTTCTCGGAGACGGGTGGTGGGATTTGAATTTATTGTTTCCTTTGCAAGGCTAATTATACTCCCTGTGGTCTCATGTTGCGTGGTACTCGGGGAGTGTTGGGACTTCCTTGAGAGCCAGTGTATTCCAGACTAGGCATGCTCCATATAGGGCTACAGCATCGCTGAATTCCGTGGTCGTGCGAACTTGTAGTCAAATGCCTAGCTGTGTAGGATAAAAAACTTTTGAAAGCACGCTATTTTAAAGCTGTTTTACTGATTATTCGGTTCAGCAATAAAACGTTTATACAAAAAGGCTTGACAGCTACATCAGCTTTACGGGGTGATTCTAAATTGACTGCGTATATTTTTACCACGCAATCAGCATCGTTAATCACACTGATATTATAAAGGCAAAAGTTTGTTTGTGTTTGTTTGTTCCTCCTTAACGCTCAAACGGTTTGACGGATTTGGATGAAATTTAGCACGAAGGATTTTATATATATATATGTACCTTGGATTAAAACATAGAATACTTTTTATCCTGAAAAATGAAGTGTTCCCTTGGGATGATCAAATACCTACCGCGGGTAACACCGCGGGGCGCTGCTAGTATAATATATATCGCTAAATAAACATTTTTTTAAATTTTTGGTTTACAAAAAACTGAGAAATGTGTTCACCTAAGCGCGATTATGCAATAGTGCGTGTCGTCGCGGTGACCTAGTTTCGCACCGGGATGGCGCTGCGGCTTAGGGTGTCCATGAGTTTCGCGTTCACATTGCACGACTTCAATTAAAGATGTCATAATGTTATTGCACTAAAGTGGGTTAAACAAAAAAACACGTATTTAAATTTTCAATAGATAGATAAGTAGATCAATTCTGGACACAAAAAAAAATTTAACACAGGAGAAAAAGTCTAACAAAATATAGTGCTACAAGTGGCGGCCTGATCGCTAAAAAGCGATCTCTTCCAGGCAATCTTAGGATGCAATATTCTTTCAGTAAACTAAATATACGCGCTTAATTTAGAATCATGTAAACAACGTGTGATAGAAAGGTGTCATAAGACTTAAATATAATCACACCTTTCTGTCACACGTTGTATATAAATTAAGTCAATATTTAGGTGACTCTATTTTATTAGGCTTTTAGACGCCATAAGCGATACACGTAAGCCCTATCATTTAGATCTAGTTGTTTGCCGTAAAAGTTTTGTTTATTTGTAACTAGTAGCTTTTACCCGCGGATTCGCTCGCGTTATGCTGGTTAAATAATATATGTATAGGTATCTAAAACAGTTTATTTAACTCAAAAGCAAAGGAAAAAAAGCATTCACAGTTATAAAAACTAATCTAATAATAAACTCCAAGTAGAAGCGAAAGTTCCCCTAATGCTGGCAGCATTGCCACGTTGAATGGCAATGATAGTTTTCTGACCAAAATAAGAGCCAGCATTCTGGTCACATGTCGCTTGCACTAGACGTTTTGATATTTCTAGATATAATTTTAAACTGCTAAATATATAGTTTATATATTTGAGCCATCTGTAGTCGAGACTTTAGTACCGTGGGGAGCTCATCTTATTTTACAAAACTTATCGGAGCGTTTGAAGATTCGACTAGTGACCAGAATGCCGGTTTTTATCTGGCCCAACGTATACGCATTGCCATTCAGCGTGGTAATGCGGCTAGCATTTGGGCACGCTGCTTTCTGGTGGTGGGTTGGAGCATTTGGATTATCTGTAGATCTTAAATGATCTATAGGTAATCTTTCTGTTATATATTTTTTTGTTGCTGTAGTTAGTCATATTGTTTTTAGTTTTAAAATATAGCTGCCCACTGCGGTTTTACCCGCGTGGATATTTGAGGATCGCATGGGGACACTTCAATTTTGCGGGATAAAAAGTAGCTTATATGTTAATCCAGGGCATTAAGCTATTTTCGTGCAAAATTTCGTCCAAATCCGTTCAGCTGTTTGAACGTGAAGGAGAAACAAACAAACACACACATACAAACTTTCGCCCTTACAATATTAGTGTGATGTGATAGTGTGATGTTAGGTATACTCGTATGTTGTTTTCAGGCTAGCCACATTTCAACGACAATCGAAAAAAAAGTCCTTAAAAAAATTATTACCCGCCGATAGTAGGTACCTACTTATTCAGTTATTTCAAATCGAAATCAAACCTTTTGACAGATTAGTTATAATAAAATAAAAATGCGAAGAACAAAAAAAAAATGTCCTAACATTAAAGAAGTGGTTAGAAGCGAGTTCGAAAAATAAATAAATAATATGGGACAACATCCACACAAAAGTCATCGGGTCCCTAACTAGGCAAAGCCTGTGCTATGGTAACCAGGTTACTGATATACATACTTATATACATAAATACATACTTATATATATAATAAACACCCAGACACAGGGCAAACAGACGTGTTTATGACACACAAATGTTTAACCTGTCCGGGGATCGAACCCGGGATCAGCGGCGCAGAAGGCAGAGTTGCTACCAACTGCGCACAACCGGCCAGTCAAATTTGTTTTCTTTTTTAATTTTAATGTACGCATTGTCACTCTCACGACTAATACTAGGCTCTAGGGCGTGCTAAATAAATATACATACATACATACGAAATTTCAAATTTCCACGGGTAACACTACGGGCCAAAGCTAGTACATACATTCAAAAAACATAATCCTCCTTCTTTCGCAGTCGGGTAAAAAACTGACAGATGAGTTCCGTACATACTTTTTTTTTGGTCGTCAGTACAAAAAGCACTTCAACAGACATCGCTTCAGGTTTAAAATTATCTTTAAGTACCTACTTTAAAATCGATAAATCCTTGACCGTTGCCATTAACGTCAGTATAAGTAGATGATGGTATAAAAAATCGATTCTAATAAACTTACTAAAGCTACGTTGTAGTTTTTTTGGCACCCGTAGACTTGAGTTCAGTTTTTACAGTCTTTTTAAAATTATTCTGCGTAAGTATCTTATTTGGTTACTACCTAAAATAGTCTTACTTAATGTTTCTTACCAAGTGGTTAAGTCTGTTATTTGAATTGTCTCAGAATTACAATTGCATTGTGTCAAAATGCCTGTTTAGACATAGAATAGATGAGAGTTAGTATTAAAAATTATATTTTGTTGAATACTAATGTCGCTTATTCTATGTCTAAACGGCCATTTTGGCACAATGTGATTTTAATTCTGACACAACACAAAAATGATTAATTAGTTGCGCATTGCGTTGCCAGCCGCGTTTATATAGGCCTGAAATCTTTGATACAGGATAAAAAAGTAAACTATGTTTTAATCTAAGATCTCAGCTATCTCGGTACCAAACATCATCCAAATCTATTCAGCAGTTTTATACCCGACTGCGAAAGAAGGAGTGTCATGTTTTTAACCCTAAACGGCTTGTTGTATTTTTATGTGAGTGGTGTCAATAGATTCGTCTCAGTCGTGAGACACTGGGTACATCGAAATTAAAATAAAAAATAATTAAGTAATATGATACACAGGTTTAACGATTTATCAGTCGGGTTATCTCGCTTCTAAACACTTGTTCGTTATATAGTAACAAACATACGTCCACACATTCTTACAAACCTTTGCATTAATAATAATTACAAATTACAAATCTTATTATTAGTAAGAGTATAATAGGAAATGCAATGAAAAGTAACCTTGACATTGCAGAGAAAAAAAATGCCTTAAAAATACTTGCCTTCAAATGTCAAGCCAAGAGCTTGACTTTATATTCTGCTTTGAACTGTATTTACCCGTTTCTGTGACGTTACGTTAGTATACAGGGTGATTCTAAATTTAGTGCGTATATTTAATATACTGAAAGAATATTGAAAAATAAAATACCCGAGTTTTTTGTTTAACCCACTTTAGTACAAAAATATTGAGTAGACTTCAATTGAAATCATGCAAAGAGCGTTCACGCTCTAAGCTACGGTGAGAAACTAGGTCACGGCGACGACTCGCGGCTTCACTTGACCCAGATTTGTGTGATCGCGCTTAGGCGAACATATTTCATAGTTTTTTGTTAACATAAATTGTTTAAAAATGTGTTCTTAGCGAAATACGTTATATTAGTGATGCTGATTGCGTGTTAATATAAAATAAAATATGAGCAGTCAATTTAAAATCAATCCATATAAAATGAATTTTTAACATTTGCATAGCCTTGTGCGAGTTGTGTACGAAGGGCCTACCATAGAGGAACTATCTCTACGTTAATAAACACAGATTTTGGTAAACCAATTCATTTTCCAAGCGTGTCTGCAACAAGGACAGTAGATTCAATAGTAACTATCACTACTAGCTGTGGCTGCTATGTGACAATAGTAACTACTACACCAGCTGTGGGAGACTATTTTTTTCGCTTTTACTGTTACAGCCACTAAGACCATATCGCACGATTCTCTACAAAAAGTTTCGTCAGATCTTTACACTTTTATTCACAAATATTTTATAGATAGGAATTTTACATCAAATAAGTGAGTAAAGCTTAAAGTTTGTTTGACACATTATGTGCTAAACAATGTAAAAACCGGCCATATGCTACGGAACAAAAATCAATCTTTCTGTCTCATTCATTTCTATTGACATTGTATATCTCCTTCCTTGTGATAGTGTGACTGAGATGGCATGTAGCGTACCCATCGTCTATTAATTTGTCTACATTAATAAGATACAGAATTGTCCTTCATTCAGGAATCAGGAATCAGGAATCGCTACGCTACTTCTTTTATCTGTGGGTCTTCCGTTAATGTTAGACGACCGCCGTGGGCTAGCATTCTTGTTTCGAGATCCGACGGTCCCTGGTTCAATTCCTGGTCGGTACAGGTGATCAAATGATGTGTTTGAACATTTGTTTTCGAGTCCGCGTGTCATTGGGCGTATGTTCGTGAATGTTGCATGGCATCCCCGACACAGGAGAAATCCAAGTGGGGTGCTGTGACTGTAAAACGTTTATTTATTAATTGACACGGAAGATTTGAAAGATGATGTAGATATTGAAAGAGAGCGTAGAGCGCTGGCGGTAAGCGAAAATATGATAGCCCGTAGGTTTGCAAGATGTTCGGTAGAAGTAAAAATCACTCTATTCCGAGCATATTGTCAGTGCTTTTACAATAGCAATGTATGGGTTCATTACAATCAGAGATCCATCAGCGCAATATTTCAGTGCATCTGGTATGTTTGCGGACTAATACAATTGTCCTATACTGCAACATTGGGTCAATACTATTATTTAAGTAATTCTCTATTGTAAACATTTAAGTATTTGTTTAAAAAAAATGTTTTCTTAATGTCACCCTGTATGGATTTCTGATCTGAAATAAAGACTTAATAATAACAAATGAATAAATGAATTAATAAACTCCTTATATGTTTGTGTGTCTGCACACACAATCATCAAATATACAGGAAAAACCTTACATCTAGTGTCACAAGTGGCGGCCTTATCGCTAAAAGCGATCTCTTCCAGGCAACATTAGGATGGAGGGGGTATACAATAAAGAATATTAACTAATCAAAATTTAAAACACTAAAACGATTAACAGCAGAAGAGAGATAAAAAATAAAAAATAAATAAATACATAGAGCAGAAAACAGACGATCTTTGCTCAGATACAAGTAGTAGCTAAATATAACTTCTTCACATTATTTTTAAAGATAGCGAGTAATGATGCTTTTTTGATGTCTGTAGGTAATAGGTAGGGTCGGATACAGAGGGCGGTGATCCTGGATACGGCACGTATTGTCAGGAGGTTTCTCTCTCTGTAGTCCCTACCACCGGTAGCTTGGCTCCTACCCCGTTGCTGGCGACACTCTAGGTTTAGGTTTTTTTATAATATTATTGTTTTATATTTATATTGTAAAAAACTTAAATTTAAGAAATAAAATATATACGAAAATATAATGATAATAACTAATGTAGTTGCTATCATTGACATCAAAGATAAACATGGCCACCCTTTGCAGGATGGTCTTTCACTGACATAATCAAAGTTAGATAAAAGGAGAGCGCAAAAATTTAAGTAAATAACTCAAAATATTTTTATCCTATCAGTTTCTCTTATTTATATTATATCTGTTAACTCTAAAACTGCTTATCTTTAAGTTGTCTTATCATGTTTCGTGACAGCCTTGAAAGATTTTGTCTGCCATAATTTCTTGGTGTGGGTAGTTTTATTTTTACCGGACTTTCCAAAATGAGGGTGATGTTTTGATAAACCACCGGCCAAGTTTAATAATTGGTGGAGCGAGGGAAGATTCTCACAGTTTTGGGTCTGATTTTTTTTTCTTTCATCTGTCAGATTGGATGTTTGTATGTTTCCTAAAATGTTGTACTCGCGTACTCGTTTGTACAGGGCGTAAGTAGTTTCCAGCCAATCTTGACGAAAACGTGTTTAATTTTAAGATTCTTTAGGCGTCGGGGATTTTCGATTCGGGTATATTGTTGCGAAAAAGAGGGTAGGTATCTTACGATTTCAATAATATTTGGCCCAGATATGCGGAAAACAACATTAATCAGGATTTTGAAGTTTATAAAAAATTGTCAAATGGTTGTCGTTTTCTACCGAATACAAAAAAATAGAAGTTACTCAATTCAACTGTGTTTTGTTACCTAATTTCTCGTTGACAGCTGGAAATTATTATTTTGTTGTATAATTAATGGGTAATTAGTTCTCGAGAGTTCCTTTTTAAATTTTACCAAAATTGATCATGAAGTTTTTTCTAAATCGAAATAACTGTAAAAATCTATCTACCGCTTGCCGTAATGGGTATCGATCATCACTTATATATTTATTTTTTTTAATCCAATTTTTTTGGTAACTACTTCTGTTCTAAACATGACAGCCCATACAGACACTGTTTTAAAATACACTGCCAAAATCTAAGTAATTCGTCCATCCGAGGTGACTCACAAAGTCAAATAATAATATATCCTTTGCAGCATTGGTTGGTCCTGCCTGGATATTATTCTATCGCCCTACGTCGTTCTTATTCAGCCTGTAAATCACCTCAAGCGAATTTTTAAAAAATAACTATCTTTCCCAGGTACAGAGCCCAGTTGCTGTATACTCATTGTTAACATGTTAGAAGAGGTCCTACCAACAATGCGGAGCCTCAGTCCGGACCCTGAGGACATGGCTAACGTCAGCCGCAAGTACAACAACATGCAGGTATGTACCTATAATAAAATAAAACAAATTGAAAAAAAAACATCGCATTTTCCATGCATACTTATTTTTACATCTGTATTTTGTATCTTTTTCTATTGTAAACGGCCTCTCAGTGTAGGCTACGGTCCCACTTAGGTAAATACAGAAATATTATAAACGATCACATTTTGAATTGATACGTACCTTCTTTTTTATATTTCTGTATTTTGTATCCATTTTTATTGTAAAGGGCCTCTCAGTGTAGGCCACGGCCCTGCTGATGCCCCTATAGAAGTCCGGCTTTAGGCTGTTCTTATCAATAAATTAACAATAAAAATAAGAAACAAATAAACAATACGTAAAGGCTTAGGCGCTGGCACATTTGACCAGAGCGTGACGGCCAGTAAAAAAAGGAAATAAAAGATAAACTATATTTAACCACAGACAGAAAGAGCGTTGAGTTGACTACTTGCAAAGAAAAATAACTACTAGAATTGCAATAAGGTACTTCATAGCTAAAAAGAGAGAGACTGATACTGATGTTCCGTCCTTATTACCGTGGCTGTATTTTTGCTTGGCCAACAGTCTAATCTGCCAGAAGTTGGCCAAACAACTTAAGGCTAGCTTGCTTAAAACCGATTTTCCCAAATCTCCATCTGGTCAGTGGCTGTGGGATCGATCTATCTGTGAGCCAGATAAGTCAATAGTAATAAATAAGTTACGCAGTGGGTGTTATTAAATTCGTAAGTATTCATAAGAGGCATTTTACTGATTTTATTAAACTTTTTTGGGAGAATTTCCCAATATGAGGTAAATAACTGTCTTATGTGCGGTGACGCTATGTCTCATTCTGAGATAAACTGAAAACAATACAGGGCCTGAATTGAAAAAAAAGTGCAGTACAAAATTTCTATTATCCAGTGGAATTATTTTTTTGGCAATACCTATGGGAGAACGAGAAGCACTAGAGTGGCCACGCGCGTTGAGGATCTAGTAGTAACATAACTCTGACTCCTTGTTAAAGAACTTTTTGCCAAAAGTTATTGTTTAGAGAATTTTGGACGACACGATTGAAGTCACCTGTAGCATGGCAACCATTGATAAAGCGTGGCAACCCTTGTCACCATCATTGATAGCAACCCTCTCAAGTAGATCTTGATGCAGAACTAAACTCAATGATTAAAAAATAGAAAGAAGTTTCTTTTAGCCTGGAAATAAACAGGCAGGCGGCTTCCTTGCCCAGAGCTTAGTGGCTTGCATTTATAAGCAACATGGTAGCTGGGCGCCAAGATCGAATATTGTGCAACATTGGTTTTACTAAGGCAACTAATTAGGCTCTAGGCGCTGAGCAGGCAGAGTTCCAATCACAACGCTCTTTGATGTGAATCTATTGTTAAAACTCATTGTTTTAATAACAAGCAACTGGTGGCGCCATCTACACGGTGCTATAAAAATGTTTACTTAGGGTTAATGTAGAATAAATTTTAATTTATGTATAATTATTGATCTAACTAGTTCCCTTTTAGGTTGTCGACAAATATTTATAGATATAGTAAGCACTTTTATCAGTGCAATGTTGATATTAGCTGCTCAAAGATATACATAAACAAACTGATAAAAATAGTCCAATGTAAATGATGTACGTAGTACAGATAATACAATAGTAGGTACTGTAGTGCGATATAATATTGCACAATATTAAATGATATTGCGTCTTTAAAATCTCAGCGCTGGATAACATTTAGGTTTTTGAATTCCTTGATAATAACTTTGATAAGAAGACTTTACAGTTATTAAATATTTATTTTATCATTAGGTATGTGTTCATGTTTCATAATTTATCGCAACGTAGCGACATCTATCATGTTATAATTCATTTATCAATCCTGCCATAATAGCTTAATCCAATGGTAAGAGTTCCTCTACTCGACGATAGATGTCGCTAGTAATTAACTTTTGTGTAATTTATTCTCAGCTAATTTGAGTATAGCTACCTACTAAAATTGAATCATTTTTCATGTTCATGTTTTACTATTTTTGATATGACGTTTGTGTAGTAAGATTAAATAAATAAAAGTCATTATAAAACAGTTTTTATTGCAGTTCTAATCACTTTTGTTGTCTCTCTTTCTGTCGTATAGCAATGTCCTCGTCTAATTGTCAGCATGACGTGTGAATCATGCCGACATCGATCGGAAGTCAGTCACAAATAGAATCTGCCGTCATACTATCTTGTTTTTCGATCATTTTATTGTGAAATAAATTAAACAACGTTGTTTAAGCCATCGGCGCGAAAACCACAAACATTATCGTGTCACCAACTGGAACTTTACACGGATTACAGTGCGTGTTTATAGTGTATCAAGTGAATTTAGTTGAGTGTTAAAAAATCAGTGAACGTTGCTTATTTCTGGTGCTTTTACCAGTTTTCGTAAGTAATATTAGCAGTTAAAGGTACCGGAGCGTAACGCTATTGTAAAACTGCAGCAGTCTTGATATATGTATCGGATTAGACGTTAAATTATAACCTCCTTTGTCCGACCTTGCTGATGAGGTTTCGTTCAAAAAAGTTTTTATTCATACCCTTATTACAACATTATTTAACCTCTAAGCACAAGTTTGTGTTACATACTTAAAGACCGCATGTATTAATTAATTTTCTACCCATAATTATTATTACTTTCTATGAATGTTCTTGAAATTATCATAGTTTTCGGTGTTGAAAAGGTGATAAGATAAGCTACTCTTATCAGATTCCTATAGGGACGTTACTAAGTAATAAACGTAGTATTACTGTATTATTTACCCAATTTTTGGGGTTTCATCATTGACCTACCTCCTGAGTGTCTGCACAGAACTTGTATGGGTTCTTGGGGTACTTTAGGGTTTAGGTTGTTAGGGAGCCAACGTGATTGTCCATTTGTTATTATTCCACTAGGTAGGCTCTGCATAGTAGATGTTTGACGAAATATTCCAATCAAAGTCCAATTTATATATTTTTTATTGACACTCCACAGAATGTGATCCGTGCCATTTATAAACTTAAAATAGTTTATGAATTTAATTAGATTTCTTGGATTTCTAGGCTTATCAATATCAAATAACTTATGAGATTCAGAGATTTGCAAAATATGTCTACCCTCTTAAAAACTGAAATTGAAATTGGTGCTATACAAACTGAGAAGTAATATATAAATCATGTTTTTTGTATATTATTTATTTCCTGTAAGCAATTAATTTTTTGGCTTTAAACCATTTTGTTTCCTGTTATTAAGTGTAACTTGTTTTGACCTTCTTTGAAGTAAACTCATGGTTTTTAAATATTCTTACATAAATTAAAATTATTGTAAGACATTTGACATTGACATAACTAATTAAACCAAAATCTTATATGGTCTATAGGTAGTTATTCTGCTGGAGTCTTCCCGCGTTTGCTGCAAAATGGCATCTTTATTGTGTATTTATTGCAAATCTAGTGATTCTGCAAGCTTTAATGTGTAATATTAGTGGATTATTAACCATTAATGTCTTGTTTATGTACACAAGTGTGGGCAAGCGATATAAAGACGGAATAACGTAGTTTTAGTGTTCGCAGGAAATCTCCGTAGAAACCCTGTTAAAGTCTCCACTGCTTGACTAGGGTACATGATATGACTTAAACTTGACCACGATGACTTATTACTTGATATTTGACTTAACGTTATTGATTAATAACTTAAAAATTGATAAACTTGACGCTGGCAAATACACAAATAGTATGGTGCCATTAATCAAAAGAAAAAAAAAAACATTCTGTTATATATTTTTTTTATTGTAGTTAGTCTTTTCGTTTTTGCTAGTAAAAGCACTTGCCTGGTTATTAAACCAGATACTTTTATTATACTAAATCTTAGTATTTTTGTATGTAAAGAATAAATTTAAAACTACTAGGCCGATTTTAAAATTTCTTTTGCCATTAGACAGCTACATTATCACTGAGAAACATGGGTTTGTTATATTATTAAAAAAATTAGAGACCCTTTGAAATTTCTACTAAAACTTATCCAAGGTGTGAAAAAAGTTGTCATAAAATGTCTGTCATCGCATGCTGTGCGGAAATTATTGATGATAAAACAATAAAAAAACAGTAAGAGGTTCTACAGTATAAAACTTTGCAATACCATATGTCAAGATATGTCAAAAAAAACAAGCTCACGCAAGCTTGGGCTCTTTTTAAGCACTCTGGTGAAAGATTCACACATAATAAACAAATGAATATCCTTCATATTATTTTTAAAACATTCTAAATGCAAATACATGTGGTGCATACCAACAGCATGCAACTAGAGAGCAGAAATAGCATACTCTCACTGCACATGCACTATAAACACATGCATGATAATTTTACTCTGACATTGTTGCTAGGTTGAGGCTAAATGATTCAGTTAATAGAAAGAAAGATCTCATTTACTTTGTTCAAACATGACACTACTAATAGTTATTTAAAAGTATACACAGAAATATAAAAGTAATAGAATAGGTAAGTTGCAGTGTCCCGTATGTCGAAAAGTGACAGCACTCAGAATAATGCTGGAGATTGCTCCTCGGCACAGATTTTCGGCGAGACCATCTAAAGTCGCACAGGATAACAAAAAAAAAATAACATGACTATTTTTTTAAGTTTCACATCAAAAATAAAAGTGTATTCATCTCACACTGACATGTATTATATGAACTAAATATTTACTAGGAAATGACAGTTGCTTTGGTTTTTTGTCATAAACAGCTAAGCATTTGACCACCAGTTTGCACAACCAAGGATGTCAGCGATACTGTAGCTCTAGATGGAGCATGCCTAGACTGGAATACACTGGCTCTCAAGGAATGCTGCCGGAACACACCATTAGGTGCATGTGCTTGTTGAGGGTGGAAGCTAGCCCAGCGAGCGATAGGAACCTTCCTACCACCATGCTATGGTTTCCTCACGATGTTTTCCTTCACCGGTAGCTCAGAGCTCTTTTTGCATGTTTCGTGGAATCGAACCTCGTACCTTTTGCACGGCAATCGACCACACTAACCATTCAACCATCATCATTACAACATTGGTCCATGTTGTTTTAAAGCGCCTAGTGTGAGCGTTGGTAACTAAACATTGTCATGTCTCCTATCACTAATATTAGTTCCATGTACTGACACTGGACGCACACGATCAAAATGGCGGAAAATTATTTATTTAGTAATAGGCGAGCAGCTTCAAGCTGATGTGCCTATATCATATTGTGTTGAATTCATTAATTGTCTAATGCATTGCACAAAATTGTCCTGAAAGGTTTGCAAGAGATAGTCGTATAGTATAGATTGTCATATGGCCACTTATCCAGTTGATTTTTAAAAGAATTTATGTACGTTGCAGTGATCACATTATCAGACAACCTGTTCCAGTTGTGAACAACTCTGTTGTTGAGGATGTTATAAGCTGTATTCGTGTTGGCATGAGTGCAGTTGTGTTTCATCTTATGTCATCTGACCTCTCTAGTTACGGAAAATCAAATAGATTAGATTTGTTGTTACTCTGACAACTGATGGCAATTGCACTTGTATAATTCAGGTCAGTGTCTCGTCAATAGCAAAATACTATAAAAAACTTTATTTTTGTTTGTGTTAACAAAACTAAAAGTTCTATTGATTAAAAAACTACTGGATCTTGATTCATTTTTACAGGACGCATTGGAAATTATGATCTTTCCAACCTTAAAATAAATTTAGAGTCACGAATAAGCATGCAATGATGTAGTATATTGAGGAAGCAGGTCCCAAAAAAAAAACACAGACTAAACCTTCAAACACATATACATACACACACAGCCTCATACACTCACCGCATCTTAAACATGACAAATTGTTATACCAACTATGGGACCTGAATAAAAATAAATAAAAATATAAACAATAAGTTGTAGGTACTCAGCAGTTACATTTATAGTTATATTTATACATATAAGTTAGTTTAATAATAGTTCAATATCGCTCTTCATTGTCTACGAACATTTGCTTGTAAAGGGAAGGAACTGAGTCTCACGACACAGGATTCTTTCCCAGTGTGAGATTCAGAGACCCATTAAAAAGTTATACAATGTTTATGTGATTAATAGTAGTGTGCTTTAAGTGTTCCCTTGTATTTCATGTTATTTGTTCTAATAAACACATAATTTAATAATTTAAATTTAAAAAAAAAAATTCTTTTCAGTCTATGCTCTGAGAAGTCAGGTAACATACAATTGTCTAAGTGAGAGTCGGACTCGCGCACAAAGGGTTTAATGCCATTATCTATACAACTTTACTTAGGCTTGCCCTTGACCGCGACTCACATTATGTCTCTCCGATGCGGCCTAGGATGTAGCGCGCTTGCCTAGAAGAAACTGATTCACTCGTGATTTGAAGAGACCGAGATTATATCTAACGGGAAATAGAGCACTTGGCAGTGAATTCCTCAAACTGGTAGTTCGCACAGTAAAAGTCGACGCAAAGCGTTTTGTTCGAGTCCGTGGAATATCTACCATATAGCGGTGGCGTCTTACAGTATCTTTACTGGTCCGATTGGAGAAAGGGGATGCTGGAATTAAATTATGCAATAAAGACTAACTTATTTACTTACCACAGGTTTCTACCTGTTGTGAACCATGTGTACAAAAACGTGGTTTATTGCCGTTTTTTGCTCTTGATAAGGTAATAATGTTGTTTTTAGATAACGGTACAGAATCCTTCGTACGCGAATCCGCCTCTCATTAAGCTTAATTTTTTTAGCACGTTTAGATGCTAAATAAAGTTTTATTAAACTATCTGCGGCTGCAAACCTCGTAGCGCCTAACGTTCGATGAAAGATGTCAGCTCGAACTTCCACCTCTTAAAACTTTTACGCATTTTTATTAATTATATATTATAGTAAAACCCTTCTAGAAAGTACAAGAAAACATTAAAAGAATGATCATTGAAATCAGTAAAGTCATTCTCAAGTTAAAACGTGACCAGGAGATACGAGTAGGGGTTCAGTTTAATTTATAATGTATAGATAGATATGTACTTATTCTTTGGTATGGTAGATATATAGATAGATCAACGCTTTATTGCAGACACACAAAACATAACAATACAAAAATATAAATTTACATGTAGTGGTTGGCTATAAATATGCATGAAATTCGTCAATTTACTCCTCTGCAAACATTTTTTATTTAACAGAGCGAAATAAAACACCGAAGGTGAATCTAATAAGCCAGATTTTTTTTGCGTACCTTTATTCTACCGACTGACTTAACTCCGTAACTGGTCACGTGCAGTTTTTTTTTGCATTCCCTTTTTCTACCCAGCGACTTCCAAAATGGAGGAGGCACTCAATTCAACTGTTTTTTCATAAATATTTTTTTGTTTGTTTACCTGATTTATTGAAGATGCCGATTTGAATATTTTAGTGATGTGTCTTATTTTAATTGGATCTAAATATGTGATGAACTTTGATTTTTAAATCGAAATAACTGATATAGTCTGTAGTTAATTATTTTTCTAAATAGCTCACGTCCTTGTCTCAGCTGTCGGTCGCTAAAGGTCGTTGTACCCTCTGTTTGATGTTACTACATCATATTTTTTCACGTATTTTTGGCTTCACGCCCGGTTGTTTCTTTTTTTGTCATGTTTTATTTTTAACGCAGAAGTGCAATAGATTTCTTTTTGTTTTTGTTTTGACGCGTCTTAAGTATAATAGTAACGAAGGACTTGCTTTTTTTTCTTTTATTAAATGGCACCGTACGATTTGTATATTCGCCAGCGTGAAGTTTATTTTTCAAGTTATAAATCAATCATGTTAAGTCAAATATCAAGTAATAAGTCATCGTGGTCAAGTCTAAGTTACATAATGTTTTAAAGGAGATTTCCCGCGAACACAAAAACGTTATTCCGTCTTTATATCTGAATCTATGTAATTTAATAGTCTGATTATTGTGACAGTTGATCTGACATTGGCGAAATTGTGGCACCACCACAGAAGCCATTTAATACAAGAATTGAATTTGACGTGACAGTTGAAAACGTTAATTATGAGACTACATTTTGCCAGTTGACATATCAAATCAAAACATCTTATAAAGCTGTTCTGTCTTGTTCTTCTGATGGAATCTGACAAATCGAGAATACTCGTTTATTCCTTCCTACTTCAAAAATAGAAAAGGCTCATTTATGAAGTTAGTTAAAATATCACGCTACATATTAAGCTACAGAGCGAATCAAAATACAAGTGGTTAATTTGAAGTCTCAGCTAAGATATATTTCGTCTCATTGTTTGCCGGTAGCTTTGTTCAAATTCAATAGCGGTTCAATGACATACTAATGAGTAATTCCGTTGAGGTAATAATACATATTTAAATATGTACCTATTATGAATACATAATATCTAAATGCTTAGATCATTTATTTGCAAATAGTTATGCAAACTGTTGACCTCGCGACCTGCGTTATGTTAAGTTTAACGTGGATTCTATCTATCTCTGTGCGAAAAATCGCATATACAACGTGTAACAAAAAAATGTGTGACATTACATTTGTCGACGGCTGATCAACTTGTTGAATGTAACAGCTGATTATTTTTTCTCGAATTCAGAGTTGATCCCATAGTGAAAGTTGTTCCTTAGGATGGGTATAGTGACCTCCTTTCGGCTTAGTACACTCCTAACCGATAACCCTGTATAGTATATTGACGACATGACGAAAATCTGAAGATCCCTCCCCGGAGAGGGGGTCAAAATACTAAGCTTGGTCACAGCGTTGTATTTTGACAACCTTTCCTAAATGGTTCACGTATCTCCCCTGTGTGGTGGACTAAGCGTGGTATTTTAAAGACCTCTCCTAAATGGGTCCCCGTAATGTACGTTACCTAGAGGCCATGAGAGCTAAAGTGGCATATCTGCATTTTTTTCAATATAATATTTGATTAATTATTTTTTTTCTAAATTTAGGGTTTCTATGATTTCCTTAATACTGCATCTTTTTGATTTTGTAGTTAGGTGACTATGGCTCTCATGGCCTCCATGTGCGTATTATAGTGTAAATCAATGTTAACCTTAGATTACGCACCTTCAAGTCAACGATCTTACTCGCGTGGGCGTTGCCTTTATGCCTCATATATTTAGTGTTATTAATGGCGTACATGTCATTTCTTTGTTTAAAAGTGGTGTAAACGATCCTACCTGAGGTGTATCCTGGATCGATTGCGACTCGATTTCTTAGTAATCGAATCGCAAATTGAAAAAGAAGAGGTTTTAGATTTATCGGAAGATTTTTTTAGGCCGAATCGAAAAAGGATTTAGATCTTAATACGATACTATTTATTTTTTAATTCGCGATAGAAATACGACGGGATTTATTAGTTTTACGTGTCTGTATAGTTTTTTTTATCAACCACATTTGCACTATGCTCGAATTTTTTTTTGTTACTAAGTTTTTGTTATATTTTTTTAATAACTTTTGTATATATTATAATATTTACTACACTGAAATAACAGCTTTCCTTGAAAATATTATTTCAAAATAACGTAACTCATCGCAGTGTACAAAATTAATTTTGAATCAAAATATTGCCACTTTGATAAACAAATATGACCACTGTAGTTAACCTAGGATATAAAAATCTTCCAGGGATGCCACAATTCCACTACAATTCATAAAAAATAGATATTTTTGTGCACATTGAAGTAGGCAACTGATGCAGGTTTCGTTAATACATAATATTAATCACATCTCCATGGATTTTTTGGTAGACGTACACCTTCTTGGAAGAAAATGAAACAAGTTCTTCTATTTGTTAAAAGTACATATTACTTGTATATATTTAAGCTATTACATTAGCTAGTTAATATGATTACATCTACTTTAAGCATTTTACCCACACGTTACCCCGTTTGTGGGACAAAAGCGATTATTTATATGCGTTTGGAAATGGAGCATCACCTTGTGTGAGGCCTTGTGTGAACAATGCAAGATGGCGGCGCTCGTTGACATATGGGCTGAATTAAATTATACCCGTGCATTTATCCGCACATGTATTGTAAATGGGAAAGCGTGTTTGTTGGTTTGTTTGCCCTTATATTTGTCAGCGGCTAAGATTGATTTGATTTTTTAACTCCCGACGCATACTTCCCGACACATAAACTTTAGCATAGAATTGTTCCCCCCACTGCGTAAGAAGGAAGGATGGTTATGTTTTTCGAGTATATGTATGAATGTATAAGTATATTTCTTTGTCACGTCCTAGAGCCTACGGCTTGTCGTATTTAATGTTAGTGGTGTCAATAGATTCGTCTCAATCGTGAGAGTGACACTGGGTACATCTAAATTTAAAAAAGAAGTGTGATACACATGGTTAACGTATTAGCAGTCGGGTATATTCGAACTCGCGTCTAACCACATGTTTATGTTTTTATTTAAGACCGAAATTAAATGTATGTTCTTCCTATTTTGCAAGAAATAAACTGATACTGAATAAACGATGGGGTTCATAAGTGATGTCTGTCATCGTAGCTCCTGAAAGATGAAAAGATTATGATTTTGTTTTTTTTTTGTTTAAAGGTGAATTAGACTTGAGTGATTTAGCCATGTGTAAAGTTTTATTTTTTATTTATTTTTAGTAATTTTACTTGTTTCACTGAGATCGTTAGACTTCCGAAGAATGTTATCTACTCCTTTTCAGGAAATAAACGTAACGCGGGTGAAGCCGCGAGAATAAGCTAGTATTATTATTAATGTTAAAATGAGTTTACTTCACACTTGTATGAGAGCGAACGAATATAAAACTTTATGTGTGAACTGCCAAGGTGTGGATTTAGCTCCCGAATATTCTTGTAAGGGACAAAAGACTCGAATTTGGTCAATTAAAAAAAACACGCATTTTAAATTTAATCAAAGCGTTACAGGTGCACGCAAAATGAATCTTATTATTATGTAAATTAAAAAAAAAAAAACTTTTTTTTACCTTATCGAGTGGTAAAAATAGAATAGTTTTATTTGTTTTATTCTACATACTCGTAGCTAGGCATTTGACCACAAGCTCGCACGACCACGCAGTCAGCGATACTGTAGCCCTAGATAGAGCATGCCTAGTCTGGAATACACTAGCTCTCAATTATGGCTGCCGGAACACACCGTTAGGTGCTTGGATCTATTGAACAATTACATTTTACGTTGATTCCTAGCAAACGTCAGTTAGTCAGTCCAGACTTGCTGTTATATTTATTAGATTTAGATCCGATCGAGGACTTAAAAGCGATATTAATCTAATAATCTCTTACCCATATGAACTAGAAATTGCAAACGAAACCGTGTGGCGCACCTAGTAGCACTATGCAGTACGTAAAACATAAGTGCTTATTAAACGCTAAGATGTGACAAAGATAAAGTAATAAAACTACAGAAAAAAATTTATTTCATAATAAAATGTAGTATAAATCTCTATTTATTGTAAATGAGATCATTAAGTATATTAGACCAATTTGGATGTTTTTTTTTTATTATAGAGTACTTAAATATAGTCAAAGTCAAATCATTTATTGACCTTATAACTGCGTTTGTTACACTAGGCAAGTCAATACGTACAAAAATGAATTATAATATTATGACGAAACAAAAAAATAAATAATTTTGCGTCTAGATAATAATAATGTTAAATTTAATATTGATGTCAGATTACTATATACATAGTACTTAGTTATATATCAGTCCGGTAACATTACTAGTCATGTATTGTTTAATGTCAATATACATTTTTAATTAATTCAAGAATGAATATTCAGTCAGATCAGTTTGTAAGAATTCTTTTACTGAGTAAAAAGCAGTGGATTCGAAGATTTTTTTAATTTACTCCTAAAATCATTGCCAAGTTAGCTACAGCTATATAATACACAAACTAACTTAAATAACCTAAACTGTAAAAATGATTATATTATTATGATTATTTATATTATGATTATTTTGTTATTATTTGTATTTGATCAATTTATTGTCTAGTGCTTTTTACTATCCTCGTATGATTCGAATTCAGATTTAACAGTGTTAATTTTTGAAATTAAAATTATAATATGATTCTTAACCAAGTCGTATTAGTATTATCCAAGTTATTTAATCAAACTTGACAGCTGTCAGAAAAAATGCTACGAATAAATGTCGAGTAGAATAACTGCTACGGTCGCCCAAAATTCGTAATTGACAGATAGGTTTTTTTTACTTATTCTATGTAAATTACAGTTGAGCTACTGACCTTTTCTGACGCACTTGTCACTTCAGCAATAGTTTAGCAGTGTTACGTATTGTTTTTACTTTAAATATGAATAATTATTTTTTCGTTATTATTAAGGGTGGAGCAGACCGCTCGCGTTGCGCCGCAGTGCTCCGCGTAATGTCGTACCGCGTCGCGTAGGATATCCATTTTTGTTTTTCGTACTGTGCAGTGCTGCTACTTTCGTGACATCTGTCATTTACACCAGACTCCATGTTCATGGTAGAGGTTCCCAAGGCTCGCATGAAACGCTTTGCGTCTATTTTTACTGTGCGAACTGCTAGATTGTGGAAGCCTCTATTTCTTGATAACTATAATCTGGGTCATGTGTGAATCGGTGTCTTATAGGCAAGCGTGCCCCATCTTATTCCGTATCGTCGCTTCACATCAGGCAAGTTGCGGCAATCGCAAGCCTATCTGCTATAAAAAAAAAACCTTTGAAAGTGTCAAACATTGCTGCACGTTTACTCGCGTAGTGACAGACAACCTTAATAGGAATGGAATATATCAATAAAATTTAGCGTAGACGGTGGGTGGTGCAAAAGAGATAAGAAAAATTTGCAGTCGGGTGTATTTACTCAACGTATTTAGGTTGAGTAAATAAAGTCCTCTGATTTCTATCACAGGTGTTTTTGATGTTGGCCTAAAAGCTGCACGACGAAATCTCTACGAGTAATCTCATGCGGATTACAGATGGGCCAAAACCGTGACACGTTATTGTTTTTGTCACAAATAAACCATATTCTATCGTATTCTTAACATAGTGGAAATTTAAAATTCCGCGTTCCGTGCCCTAGGGTCTACACCCTGGGGCACGGAACGCACCCATGGCGTCGCGATCCTGACCTGTTTAAAAAAGATGGCAGTAAATATGCTGACGTGAATTGCATTCAATATTGCGTATAGCAGATATTGTAGTACTTTTTTAATATGCGGTTAATTGATTTTCGTCAATTATAGACCGCCTGAAAAATTGCGTATACCTACTAAGAGTTTGACCTATTAAATATTAATTAACTTGTATTGTATATTATTAGCAACCTGCCTTTACAAAACGTCTTCACTCGCGTTTGCGTGTTTTAAGCCTAAACAGCGCCATCTATTTATAATTTCTGCCTTTTGTGAACTGTATTTTTTTTAATAGTTATATTTTATTTTATCGGTTAGGGATGTACTAAGCTGAAATGGGGTTACTATACTCATCCTAAGGAACAACTTTCACTATGGGACCAACCCTGAATTCAAGAAAAAATTAATAGCTGTTCCATACAAAAAAATGATCCGTCGTTGAAAAATCTGATGAAATATCTGATTTTTTTCGCGAATTCAGTGTTGGTCCCATAGAGAAAGTTGTTCGTTAGGATGAGTACAGTGACCCCCTTTCGGCGTAGTACACCCCTTACCGATAACAGTGTATAATTGATCGAGCGACCGAAGCGAACATTTTTCCAGCCTTTAAGCGTCATTGCTTCGAGTATGGAAAAATGTTCTTTCTTCTAACAGTTCGTATGTATGGATCTTTGTCCGCAAGAAATTTTGTACTCGCGTTTAGGGGGCTATTTTTGAGATCCTAAAAGAAGGAGGTGCTATGTTTGGTATTTTTTTTTTTGTATGGTCATCGATATTTTAGTCAATTGTGAACGGATTAAAAAAAATGCAATAAAGCTATGCAATAAAAGAGGTCGAATATGTGTACAGTAAGTGTTGGAAGTAAAATAAAACTAATTAATATTTTTTTCAGTGTTTTTGATATCTGTTTTCACGTGCTCCGAAACGACTGAACCGATTTATATGAAATGTTTTATGGTGGTAGCTTATATCCGTGATCAACATACAGGATACTTTTGATCTACGGTTTGCCAGCGTCGAACTTCATTTTACACAGAGCACAATTCGAAAATTTATTGTAAGTTACGTCAGCTCCCGGTTCCAACGGAAGACCAACGCAAGACCAACGCTGGTTGTTTCAGCCAGCATTATGTAGAGTTGGAGCCGGTTTGTGACTATGTTTAAACCTTCCCTGAATTTTCTCAAATAATTCGAAACCAAAATCAGCTTAATCGAGTTTTTGCGAGACAAACGAACAGCAATTGATTTTTATTTATAACGTGTAACAGTAAGGTGTGACAATACTTAAGGGTGTTAGTCTACACGTCAAAGTGAACCAAACAGAAGAAAGTTTCGCAAATCAATCAATAAATAAAAATAAAAAATAAAAATAAATAAATAAAATTTATTCTATTTTTTTTCTACTGCGCGATGTTTATTTAATCTTTGAACAAATTTCACATTTCTGGGAAGAACATTTCCCCCGTAAAACATGTACGACCTTGTTTTCCGACGGAGAAGGTTGAGAATAAGACTTTTCTGGGCGAATCGGACGCGGCGGTTTATTTATAGACTTAAATGTTTTTCTCCTTCTAATATTAACTGAGATTTAAACGACTAAGTACTAATAGTTCAGGATCCCTAGATTCAAGCTAATTTTCCGTGAGTAGCTTGATTTTAATGAGACGCCAAACTATATCCTGTATATGACTCTCGGCTGTGGTAGCTAACAGAGATAGCAAGCATGAAATATTTAGATTTGATGATTCATAAAATCTTCATTACCAACTTTATTTTTTTGCTTAATATCAAGATAATTAGCAATATTATTCGAAAAATTATTTATCATACAAAATGTATAGTTTGATCAAAGAGTTCCCCTTTTCCAACATGTATAGATAACGAGTTCATCATCATAAATGATTACTAACCAGCTGATTTTTTTATTATTACTTATTTAAAGTTAATATAATTTAACAGTCATATTGTCCTACAAATTGCGTGGTACGTTGCCTGAAAGAGATCGCTATTAGCGATAAAGCCGCCGCTTGTTGCACGTAATCATAAGTTTTATTTTTTTTTATTGTATTATTTATGTGTGCATACAATAAAGAGTTTTCTATTCTATTCTACTACAAGAAACTGTATACTCTAATGCTTTTACTGTTTGTAAAAGATATCTCGTATTTATTTTCACTCTACCCTCGTTGCCTTGGAACAATTGGCTTTAAAGTCTCGTTATTTATACCATTTAATTTAGCTGTAACAAAATACGTAATAACCAATAATAGTAGTAAAGTAACCTTGTAATAGTTAGCCAGTAAGTTAAGGACAACTGCACTGTTCCTCGCCTAATACGGACTCGACGCTTGTTGCTAACCTTAGACGGTGGAGTACTTGACTGATACTTTGGAAGATTGTCTAGGTATCTTGAACTTTAATATGGCTAGCTTTATATATACTACAATACTAGCTGCGCCATGCCAGCGGTGAACTTATGGTTATCCCGTGGGAACACTTCACTTTTTAGGGATCGATAATATGGGTTAATCCAGAGTATAAGCAATCTTAGTGCCAAATTTTGCCCAGATCCGTTCAGCCGTGTGAGCGTGAAAGAGTAACACACATACATACATACAAACTGTCGCGTTTATAATATTAGTAGGATATATTTTCATGAACCGACTTAACAAATGATTCTTTTAATATGACTACCGCTGTCAGTTCGAACAGGTGCTGATAATTTTTTTCCGTGAGTAGCTTTTTGATATGAAACTCTAAATACTGAATTGATTTTGATAAAAAACAAATATGGAACCTCACGGGAAGTAGTTACAAACAAAAAAGTATTTTACAAATCTATCATGTGTGCTGTATCAAAGAACACGTAAAAAATATAGTTGCCTAAAGAACTCTCTCTTTTTGGCTTATTTCACAAATCCCCTAAGACAATCCCCTACGCAGGGGATTTGTGGAATTTTTGTCCATAAGTCTATTACTTACTTCCTGTGGCGCTACAACCCAATACGAATCTTGGCCTACTATTTTTCCAGCTTGCTCCATCTCTGGCTGCTTATCACCAACTTGCCAGCTTGCCTATCCTTCTCAAGTCTTCCTCCACACACTTGACCCAAGTTTTCTGGGCTTTGTGGTAGCGACCTCTTTGTCGTGGAGTGAGTTTGAACAGCTCTAAGTAGGTACAGCTTTCTAGTCACTCCAAATGCAGATTTTGAAATCCTTTAAAAAAGTGAAAGAAGCTGCCAAAAGCGAGTCTTCTGTAGTCCTCTGGTAGTAAAGAAACGTTTGTATGATGAACAATAACGATATTCCTACGTACATAATTATAGATACCGGCCATCTTCCAAGGTGCATGTAACATTTGCATTATGCACTTCCGCGATTATGAGTGTAATAGCATCCGGCACTGAAGTTTTATTAAACTACTGTTACTGCTATTGCTGTTTACCAGCTAGTTTAACTGCTTGTTTTGCATTAAACCTTCCCAAAATATTTTGACTTAATGCGTGACTCGTGCAAAGTCTTGATATTTTTTTCACTGTCAGGGAACTGTCAAATTTCATTCTCATTCTTGCGAGATTATTTTTCGAATAATTTCAGTACGTCACAATGCTATTTGATTCCAATTCCTTCTAGAGGTTAAGTTGGGTTTGTTCCTGTCTAATTTAAATGCTCTTTAACCCATAGCTGACTAAACTCAACAGATAACATGTTTCGTGGTAAAGTACTTACGCAATTATAAATGTGACAACGGCATGATTTTATAAACAAATTAATTCAATTCTTCAGCTATCGACCTCGCGTTTTCCCGCCAGTTTTTACGTCATCGCCGTGTTTTTTCCGCCGTTGACCGTCAGAAGTTCAAGGTTAGATTCGGTCAGCATTTGAAGAGTTTGGGAAAACAGCGTAGGATTGTAAATATTTAGATACGGAGATCGATTTTTCTCATTTATAACTATATTTTCGCTCGAAAACTAATGAAATTTCTGGAAATTAATGCCAATTTACTATTTTATGTCTTCCCCTATGCGAGTGTCTTGCGTTTGCGACAAAAAATATTATAGTACTTAAGCTTTGCAAGGTTTGTGCCTGCCATCTTCAAGTACCTAGATCTTCTTTGTCGTAAATTTAAAAAAAAAAAAAAATTGTCTAAAGATAACCAATTTTTACTTGCTAAATTACCCAAATGATTACTAATTAACCAATTTTTATTTCCTTATTAAATTGTTTATCTGAAGATATCGTTACTTAATTAACTTACTATTTCTGTGTGATTTGTATGATTGGGTATTAGATTATGACAGCTTATTAAGAGTACGTTGACATTGACATCCTGGACATTTTTTTTATTGCACGGTTTCTGAATTCAGCCAGTGTCAATGTCTAGGTCATTTTCATATTCACAAAAAAAAATACTTGTACTTGTTTCAGAAGTTCTCGTTAAAATCGCATTGTGAGATCGTGCCAGTGGTTCTTATCCATCTTGAGTGTCATTAAATTTTTATTTTTCTCATTTCATCATCTCCCTTTCGTTCTTTGATGTTTTATTTTTTGACGTTCGGGCTAAATGATCTTATGCTCTTGCCCGGTATGTCACAGCCTTTCCTGGCATCATGGTTTTTGATGCATCCTGCCAAAATGAAGTCTTTGTTTCGACTTTCTCGTACATTACATAATAATAAATCGAATGTCGCGTGTAAAACAGTATGTTCTTATTTTGCTTGCCTCCAATACTTTAATTTAGTAAGTTCCTTACAAATTTTATTGTTGACCTGTCTCTTAAATTAGTTAAACCCAAAGTGAGCCAAATTAATTAATATACAACGTCGCATGTGTCAGGGCAGAATGGCCTTATTATTTGTTGTATTGTTTGGCTGAAAGTGCGTCATAATTTTAATCAGTACGCTTTTTTCCGAAGCCATGAAAATAATACGTACAAAATTAAACATTTGCCTGAAAACGTCTAATAACTAACTTTCCTATACTCCCATACATTCGAATAAGTAATAAAAAAAAAGAATCGACTGTTAGGCGGTACGAATTTCACCGAATCAGCTAGTTTATAATATATTTGATTGTCTATATATAAAGAAGAAATAAAATAGTAAGCTCTGGCTGGCTGATATTCGTTTTAAGTCACCGCAGAGCCAAAACCGCTAAACCTAAATTTGGAGGATGTGTTCATTATAAGGTGTAGAGTGTATTAAGGGTTCTTGGAAATTTGACCCCTAAGGCGCTCAATTATAATACGCTTAATAGAATATAATTATTTAAAATGACTAAATGAGACGCAATTAAAGTTGTACCTATATTATTCGGAAATAAATGTTCGAATTTCAAATCGCATCTGTATAAAAAATTAATAAAACTATTTGTTCTATCCCGGTGCTAACCCTAACGGTCCATTACGGGGCGTACTTACTAGTACAGAGATTTGCTATAATTTTGTTTTCATTAACATTGAGATGACATACTGGCCATTTCCCTTGCGTGGCGGCGGGCCAAGACCAACCTTCCTTGACCTTGCATCAAGACGAGGCACAAAGGAATGACGGATGCATGTAAAATGGCGGTATTATGCACAGATTAAAATAAAGACTTTCGCTTTCTGTATTTTACGTGCGTTATAAAACTGCACACAATTTGTATTCGTTTCAACTGATAATACTCTTGTATGAGGGTGGTAGTCATAGGCCATAGTCCACAACTCTAGGTTTTTTTAAAATAGAAGATTTAATAATTATAAAATGTATTTTAAGTAATCTATTTCATTTAAAATACAGATGTACTATATACTGTAATTACCAAAATAAATTATATTGCGGAAATAAATTGATAACTTGGAATCTACAACAAACCCTACGTGTGGTACCTAGTTAAACCCGAAGATCTGACTTAAATTGTATAAAAATAATAGAAATAACATTTGGAACTCACCAGCCCTTGTCAAATTTAGCCGCAATTAGAAAGTTCGCAAATAAACTTGAATAATCTGCGGAGAAAGCGTTTTCTGTCCAAAATATCGTGAAAGTAGGCCCGCAGTTTTGCGCGCCATTTTCGTATTTGGCACCGCTTGGATTAGCAACAATACTTTCCTAATATAAAAAATTGATTGTGGTATTTTTTTAATTATCAGGGTCGAGAAATTTATTTGACAGTGACATTCCGTACACAGTGACATCAACATTTCTTTCAAATAAAACCTCTTGTCAAAAACAACTTTAATGTTATTTTTGTTAAAAAGTTACTGTTCTGTTGTTTACTGCTAATGTATTTTTTTAAATTTAGTGATGAGTAATTAGTAAAATATTTAACCTTATTTTATTAAATATTAAACCTCTGTTGTTACCGACTTATATGTATAAAATGCATTAAAGTCGGCAACCTAATCAATAAAATTTACAACTAATTATCTGATGACTCAATGAACCCGCTTACTCTTTACCTTTATTTCATATGGTAAGACCGGTGATCTCTGATGACCGTCATGACGAGAAACAGCCCTGGCTTTATAATATAACCATTTTAGGTTTGTTACACACAGATTCATATCTATATCTAATAAGTTAGTATTGAAAACTTATTTATTTTTTATTATTAAATAAGTAACTTGAACTTGTATACCTACTAAGTTAAAGAAGAGCAGGGATTCTTAGCACAGGCTAAAATTGGATTTTAAAAGAATCCCTGGCGGTATGTGACCAAAAGGTAAAGAGTTACTAAATAAACTATTTTTTATTTCTTTTTCGTATCACGTAAATCTATTTAGATGGAAACTTTGCAGATTTAACATGCTAGTAATACGAGTACCAACATGCAAATTGTATACAGGATGAAAACAAAAATATCCCCACACAAAAATAAAATAGAACATTTTTTTATACCGTACCATTTTCTTTATCTTATTTTTTTTTATCTGAACAGCGAGGCATTAGACCACAAGTCCGCACGACCAGGAAGTAAGCGATACTGTAGCCCTAGATGGAGCATGCCTAGTCTGGAATACACTGGCTCTCAAGGAAGTTTGCCGGGACACACCGTTAGGTGCTTGGCGACAGATTTTACAACTTGAGAGTAGCTAGCCAGGCGAGTGATAGGAAGCGCCCTACCACCATGCTATGGTTTCCTCACGATGTTTTCCTTCACCGGTAGCTCAGGTTTATTTTGCATGTTTCTTGGGGGAACGAACCTCGTACCTTTTGCACCGCAATCGACCCTACTTACCACTCGAGCTGTGTTTCGCGGTGTTACCCTCGGTCTCTAGTTTTTTTTATAGCCTATGTCACTGAGTCATCTGACTCCTTTAACAGTATTTATAACAGTATTTATAGACTGAGTGAGCTTTCTAACGGCGAAAGTATTTTTTAAATCGGTTCGTTAGATTTTGGGTTTATACAAAAATATAAGTCTTTACAATAGTAACATAGACAGTAATGGATTTAATGATGAAAAAGAACTTGTTTTAGGGGGTTTCCCTAGTATTATTTATGTATAGTAATGTACCGTATAATTGTGTTTTAGGTGTTAAAATCCTTCCTTCCTCTAATATATAACACTAAAATTTCATGATATGTTAAGTTCTAGTTTTACAGTGTACTGTAGTCCAACAGTTTGAATGATTCACGTGAATTGGAAACGTAAATGCGGTAGTTTTTATGATTATGACTGATGCAAATTGATCTAATAAACAAACACAGGGCGTCGGTCGTCCCGGTGACCTGAGAACGTCCAGCGTAATAAGATCTCCACACTAAAGTATAAAACTATTGCTGGCCATAGTAAAATAACTCGTTTATGATCTTTGTGGATCTCTAGAGGCCATCGCGAACATTCTCCTATGAACAAAAACAAATCTCACTCATACGTCGAAACTTTACGTAAGTTTGTAAAAGACAATAATTAAACAAAAAATTCATACGCAAATTAAATTTAATAATAATAAAAGTCAAATGTCAACGTCAAATTATAATAAACAACATGAATGTTATACCATCCCATATTGAGGTTTCATTCGCAATAGATTATTGACAGTCTAAAGAATTTGACATTCTAAACAATATTTTATTTAATAAATCGAACTCGGTTCTTATGGTATACATTAATACCTTTGCGTTCATATTTGTTTTCTAACATACTATTATAAGTTTGACAGCATACAATTGACTGATCCAGAACACAACTCCTTAGTTAGAAATTGATAGTAAAGCCTTTTTTAAAAAAAGAGTAGTTCTTCTTATAAAGCTGCCAGACTTAAATCATAAAATCAAAACAAAGAAAAGACTAACGAGTATGGCGGGCGGCGATTGGCCGTGGCAAAAAAAAAGTAAAGATTATTATCAAATCTACATAACATTATCACGTTTAATGAACCGCGAATATGTTTATCAGCCCAAGGTCACGAGTCGTAGCAACAGAACATCAATTGTCTTTAGTGGAGAAAGAGCCTGCAAAGTTACTAGTGCGGGTTCCGGACAGTTAATACTTTAATATTATGCATAGGCGAAGGTGGAGGTTATACCCCGCAGAAGGTACCCAGTAAATAGACTGAGGATCATGTGAGAGAGTACACCGTCCGTCCAACTTGGATTATGTTTAATTAAAAATATTATACTTAGTAACTTGCCGTTTCTATTCTATGAAAGCCGTAGCATGAGATCAGCCCGTTTTAGTTATCACCAGCGATGTTAGTATGAGAGGTATATAAAATAGTTTTTATCCACCTTCGAGGAGCAAAATTGATATTCGAATACATATTTCCGAATTAATAAAGTGTTGTTTTGTCATATCTAAGTATCGTATTATTTTTTTGTTTTTCCATTTCACCGAGATCATGCTAGGCCTTCTGATGATTTCAGAAATAGCCCCACTGGTATAATGTTGTGATAAGAAATACAATGGACAAAATCAATTTGCACACGGAATCCTAAAAATCCTTAGCTGAATCAGGTGGTCATTGACATTGACAGCAGTCTCACGCGAATGAGGTGTTTCTCATTTCGGTTCGAGACGCTTTAGTTCGCCGCGAGCTGTCAGTGCGAACGCTCGACGCGTTCTCGCCAGAACTTGTAAACAAAGGAGGTCGCGCCTCGATCTTCGCGCGTCTCCGTAAAGAAATAATAATTGTGTTTGAAATCTGCGGCAGTAAGATTTGAAAATAGAATTTAGAATACATTCGGGCTTTAAATAGCCAAATTAACAATGACGTGTT
This sequence comes from Ligdia adustata, assembly GCA_947049295.1. NCBI lineage: Eukaryota > Metazoa > Arthropoda > Insecta > Lepidoptera > Geometridae > Ligdia > Ligdia adustata. The sequence continues at coordinate 5,150,328 of OX346242.1, read as the reverse complement.
TTTTTTGTTGTAAAGTGGTTTAAAATCTAATGTTTGTGACTTTCGGCGTGCTTTGTGACGTTTTGTTCGTTTACGGAATTGTAAATAAGAATAAAAATAAATAAAAATTTCAATGTAAAATAGGGAAAGATAAGATAATTGTGTAATGAATGTTATTGTTTTCTATAAATTGCTTAGTACGATATCGTGAGAGTTACCGTTATTAATAACGACACAAAAAAGCGCAATAGCGTTTTAGGCAACCTTGTTTTGATAAGCAATTGCGTGTCTGATATGAATATCAACAAATGACTTGTTTAATACGGCATATTTTTTACGTATAAATCATTTTTTTTATTGTTTCTTAATTAGTTCTAATTATTTAGTTTTAACTGGTACATTTATTTTTTACTTTTATCGTTTGTATTTGCATTGTCTTTTAAATGTTTTTCCTTAAATTATTATATAATTAGTAGTCATTTCAATAGAATTAACAAAAGCCTGTCGAAATCTAAATGTATTGAAACGTCAAAAAACTGCAGGAACTAAAAGTTGTTTGTTGAACTACCAAATTCGCCACATAAAGTGATGGATTTGAGCGATAAAGAAAGTCGTCATGACTTTCTTTATTAAAACTAAATATTTGTAATTACACAAATGTATGAAATGATAATTAATTCAGATAAAATTATAGATACGACACAAATGAGTGGTGTGTTTAGTTTACGCTCTATCGCGGAAACGTTGTGAATCATCAAAAATATGATACGTAGACAGAAAAATACGTAGAATTTCGGTGAAGAAGCAATTCAGAAATAACAATTTGAATGATATTTCTATATTAACTAAGATATATATACTTACTGATTAAACGAGTAATTATTAGAACCCGTAGTATTGTACAACACTTATATTTTTATTACAATAAGTAGGTACCTACGTAGAGGGTTGAGAGTTGTTCCTCGATTGTAAACAAAATAATTTAAGTTCTTATTTATTATTCAAGGAAAAGGAAAAGCAAAATTCCTTAAGTAAGTACACAGATGCATATGAGACATGCCTGCATAAAAATATAAAGTACATGAAACTGAATAATTATTTATTGTCCCGAATAGTAACATGATATGGCCATGGCTGCTAAATTTAGCTAAAATAGCCCGTATCGTAATTAGCATAAATACGTTTCGGAAATTCGATGAAGACAAGTAGCATTACGAATAAAAAACCATCAATAATTCGACTGACGGTCGTTTATCGAAAAATAAATGACCGTCAGTCGAAAAAAAAACTTACAATATATATCTTCATTGCAAATCAAAAAATAAATACTGCTAAATACAATTTAAACAAGACATTGGTGAATAGTGCACATTTCGTCATGCAAAACATATCGTGCTTAGTAATTATAAATGTGCATCCACGTAAATTATATTGATGTATGAGTGTGTAATATTCGGTACTTACTGCCTCTTGCGTCAATCCATCGATTTCAGCGAAACAACAATGTTTTATGGCACGTGTAAGCCATTAACATACCTTTACTCGTATTATCTTTATTTAAACACATAGAAAGTCGCCCTTTTTCACAACGCAGTTCGGCCATCTTTGTTTTTGTTACTTTTTTCTCTAAATTCGGGCGGCGCACGTTTTGTGCATTTGGCGCGTATTCGTATTAACCTTGAATTCTGACATTAGCTATACTGTCTTTGTTAGTGACAGATTTGTATCTTCGTAGAATTTCTTAACTGTTCATTATTAATGTTAAAGCAGTATGGACTGTTATGTTAGACAATGGAAGCAAAATAATAATAATATTTTAACGATTATATGTCTGTTCCGAACGATTTCTCTGACAAATTTAACATCACGATTAAAAACTAAACCACTTTAGTATATGCTGTTAAGTTTTAGATTATGTACATAATGACCTCTGGAACATACATCGTACTTATTTGAAATCCAAGACCTTCTGTTTTTTTATTAATCTGAGTCTTTAAAATCGGCGAGGTTTATATTTATCATATTAGAGCGAGTACCAACTAGTTTAGGTACATAATAATGTAGTTGGTAACTTTGTAACATTGTGTTAGAAACGATGTCTGATACGCGTCGCGTCGTGTCTATTAAATATTCAAATTGAAACACAAATAAAGTTTCACTTTGATTGTACCCAATACAGGCCAAAGGTTAAGATGTAGCACGATGTAAACTAATGTATTTTGTACCTGAACCATTATATTCAAATCAAGACTGCTGCAGTATTCATAATTTACCCTATATTCACAGAATAGAAACATTCAGAACTGAGTAGTGACAAATTTGGCAGAAGACCAAATTAACAGTGACTCTACCTTCTAAACTGTGACTTAGTGAAATATGTGTTTCGAAATGTGTGTGAACAATATGTTACGAAGAGGACTGAGGTGTTTGTGACGATATAACCATGTCTCCTGATAAACGCAAGAGGAGGATAAAAGAACATACAACGATATCTAATAACAAATTTAGAATCACCAGGACTCGTTAAGACTGCACAAATGCTTCGCAAGCATTATAATTAAAACTGATCTCACAGTATTTAGTGCTCAAGATAATATAATTTAAGATTCTTTTTCTACGAATTTAAAACATGATAGCCTTAAAGAAGATATACGGTGACGACCTGCTCCGCCTTGCCTTAGTTTTAAGCTTACTCAAATCAGACCCGAGCGACTATTTGGAAAGAGAAACCCAGCATTTAACAGCAGAACTACATATATCTAACGGATCTGATTGGTCTTTAGAACACGAAGCCAGAACGCTGATCAGACCACGCTTCGTCCACCCGAAGTCTCTAGACAACGTGTTGATAAACTACGAAAGAGAGTTGTTCGAAGAGTTGAACACGTTGGGTCGATACGGGAATTATTTACAATACAATGACCGGATGCGGAGTAATCGACCCATACATACATATTTAGTTAACAACGTGTCGACCGATACAGTTGCGCCTGGACTGGCCGAGGCTTCGGTCGATGAGGCAGGGCAAGACGGGGTCTCGGCTGACGACAATGTTGGCCAGGAAGTCAAGGTAGAAGTCGATGAAGACTCGCAGCAATCCCAACAATATAACGACGATGAAGAAGCTACGCCTCAATCTCAACCTCCTTCACCAAACAGTGATTCGATTCCACAACCAGACGCTGTTGTCACCCTATCGGCGGATTTCTTCTCTAATCGCTCGGAATCCGACATATTCAACGAGATATCGACCAGATCATTCGATGTCAACGAGTTCCTAGTGCAACCTAACGAAATGCAGATTAAAACGGAGCCGCAAGATGCGGCTCAAGCGCAAATCCTAGAAGTTAACATCAAGAAGGAACGAGAAAGCGAAGACCTTTACAGCGACAATGCTATGGACGATTTCGTCGACTACTTCCACGCGAAATCAGACAAGATGGACATGAACGACCCGGATTCAGTATTGCATCAGAATTTAGCCGATTTACAAGAATACGAAGAGCTGTTGGACGATGTCAAGCGCTTTAGCGACTTTGAGTATTTGGATACGAAACGTCGGCCGCAGGATTTAGAACAGTATTTATTGGAAAATACTCCATTAGATTCTGAGGTTTACGAGCTAGCCCCAATGTTTGAGGAAGAGCTGGTTTTGGATGTGAAGAGGGAGAGAGCCAGCACTAGTTTTACGTCGGCTAGTTCTAGCGGTGTGAGTGAGATGGACGCGTCCTCGGTGAAAGAGATGTCGGATGTGAAGACGGAGCCTGATGAGGGGCACCACACAGGCGACGAGCTGACTCAAGAGGTGAGTACTGCATGATTGAAAATACTTACAAACTGTATAGACAAATCGCTTTATTCGCTACTACCACTCTGTCAGAAGTCTGACACACTGGCCGTTACAATATTGGTGTTTTTCTAGACTTTTTAGGATTATATAGTGCATTGTGCGTACTTTCGCTTCGATGTTAATAATCTTAAAAATACTGCGGTCTAAGTTCCAGTTAAATTATAAAGTCGCATACGATAATAAGTATGTTACTATGTTGTTCAAAAAAGCTTACACAAAAATAATTAGCTCCAGTGTGGTAAATGTCTTCGCATAAAGCGAAATATTATTTTCAATTTTTTTTCTAAGTCTTGTGTTTTGGCAAAATTTGTAATTTATCATGGCGTCTAATAAGAATAGAACGTTTTTTTCCACTTTAACCTTTCCAGAAACTAAACAAAAAATAAATATCTAGAATCACTATGATACTCTAGAATAACAAACGACTGAATATTATCGATCGAAAAATCGATAAGCCCGTATACAAAATAAAATCGATCGTGTCTGCTTTGATTATAATTGTAAAATCGATATTAACATTTTACACGCTCTTCGCGCAGTAAGGATATGTTTGTTTGTTTAGTAGTATAATAATAACCTTTTTTTTAATATTAAAAAAGAAAAAAACTTCAATTCGGTGGGCACGTTATAGGAATGTCATCTATCAAAGTCAAACACGAATTACGCGAAGCTTGTGAGAAGAACCCTAACCTATGCCATTTAAATTGATTGTAAAAGAAAACGATTTTGTTACGATGTTTGCGTAATTCGTGTTTGAAGGTCTTTGAAACTTATAGGCAATCGTGCCACATCTTAGGCCGCATTGACGCTTCACATTAGGCGAGATGAAGCAAGAACTAACGAAAGTAGAACAAAAACGAAACTTGTCGAACGCATGCCTATTTACTATTAAACATAAAGAGTTATGGTACTGTAATATTCTGTAGTGTTTTTATTGATAAACAATGATAACATAGGCCACGTCCTGCAAACTAAACACTTATTTAAAATTTTGTGTTTCTAATGTGATCATTCGAACGACTGAAGTTTCAATAAAAAATATAAATATATTACAGTAGAATTATTTGCAGAAGTATTTGTTTTAATTTTTTTGTATAAATGGTTGTTATCTACTACTACGTCGCCTATCTATCTATCTATCTATGATTATGGCCTCTGCGGTATAGCCGCAACTTTGCCAGTGTCGTGTGGCTTAGAAGATAAACGCTGAAAAGATTGGCCGGTGATTCGAATAATTCAAAGAACACTTCGCCGATGCTCAGTGTAAATTTTGATAGTTATTTGAATGTGAGCTTATTTTAAGACATGTACCTGTAACAAACACAAACTACGTCGCCTTAACAAACGGTAAGTAGGATTCGATATTGACAGTTCAACATTGATTCGCTTCTCTGTCAATGTCAAACTCTAGGAAAGAGGTAAGTAAAACCTATTTAAATTCTATAATATTAAACTTTTTTTAAAAGTTACTTTTTTATAGGGCTTGTAGTTAGAAGCGACTCCAGAAAATCCGATTGTAAAACCAAAAACTGATTAAAAATTTAGACGACTGTAGCTTAACGTGTGATGTTACGGGATCCAACCAGTATAGCCTCTGACCATATGCAGATAAAGACAAATCAAAATCTGTCTAGCCGCTAGGCTGTAGAGGGCCACAAAGGCTTAGACATGGGGTACATACGTACTTACATACAATATATTAATGTAAGAAAACATGCCCTTAAAAAAATACCTTCCTTTTGGGCAGTCAGGTAAAAACACGTGAGCCGTACTTAGTCATTAAAAAAAGTATAGACAATGAACAATTTGACATTAGCAAAGGTGACTAACCGATTGTGACGTGATCTTGAATCTTTGACTTATCTCTTTCCAACGATAAGCCGTTGCGTAAGTGAGAAAGAGATATGATTATGTTTGACTTGAATGTCATTGTCGGATGATTATGTACTATGTAAGTAATTAGTGAGTGGCTATTAGATTGTTTGTTATTTTTGTCGCGAATACACTTTTCTTATTTCTTCGCGCTAGCGTTTTTCAGTCAAGAATAATTTAGATTGTATTTTTTTAAATGCTATGGAAAAATTCCGACTTCAATTCGGCTGGCGCGTTTGCTAATTGTTCGGTTATTTTGATTGAAAGTCGGTCAAGAGCGAGTCGGACACGCACTAAGGGTTCTGTACCTATACATACAACATTAGGTCAAGATTCTACCTGTTATCTTTATTAATGTCGAGCAAAAAACAACGAAAAATTCGTATTCGTTGTATGGGAGCCCTAGAATAAAATAAATATTTAAGGTATTTATTTAATTTTGGATTAAGTAATTTTTAGCGTCAACAGAAAAACATCAGCTTCGGATGTACCTACTAAGAAACGCATTTTAAAAATTCAACTCCGTAGTGGCTTAAATTAGGATTCATAGTTTGAAACCTTTTTTTATATTCCATTAGTATTAAGTTAATTATTTGATGATTTGATTAATAATAAACGGCTTAGACATACATACATACTGACATGCAATATTTGAATGTATGTAACAAACTTTCAAATAAAAAAAATTGAATAAAATTTGCCTCATTTTGGGCAGTGAGGGAAAAACACGTAAGCTGTGCTTATAAATTAAAAAAAAAGTGTAATAAATCAGTAGATATTATCACACAATTATGTAGTTTGTAAGTAACCTTACAAAGGTCGAAGAACAAAGTGTTTTCACAGCTGCATTCGCTAATAAAATTAATTTACAGACTGAGAAAATTTAATTAATAGAATACATCGCGGGCATCCAGTGCGACACGTGCCATTGTTTTGGACACGAACGACTCATTTCATCCCTGATGAAGTTTACCGAAAAGGAACGAAACCATAGTTAGACTTTTGCAGCAATCAGGCAAGAGTTGAATGAAAATGAGACAAACATGCGTTAGTTTTTTAAATAAAATAGATCGCAGACATTTAGATAAAATAAAACCCGACTGCTAAATCGTTAAACCTATGTATTGTACTTAATTTCTTTTTTTTGATGTACCCAGAGTCACTCTCACGACTAAGACGAATCTATTGACACCACTCACATAAAAATACGACAAGCCGTTTAGGATCTAGGGCGTGCCAAAGAAATATACATACATAGACACACTCGAACAGCATAACCCTCCTTATTTCCAGTCAAGTAAACAAGCTTGTTGCTAAGGAAAACATCGTGAGGAAACCATAGCATGGGAGATTTCCTGCGTTTGCTGAAATAATGCCGTCCCTGTCTGTGTGTTTATTGCAACACTAATGAATGTGCAAGTTTTAATGTGTAATATTTGTAGATTATTAACCATTAATGTCTTGTTTATGTGCACAAGTGTGGGCAAGCGATATAAAGACGGAATAACGTGGTTGTCGTGTTCGCGGGAAATCTACATAGAAACCCTGGTAAAGTCTCCACCGCCTTACGAGGGTACATGATAGTCCTTTAACAACGATGACTTATTTCTTGATTGATTAATAACTTGAGAATTGATGAACTTGACGCTGGCAAATATACAAATCGCATGGTGCCTTATTTCAAAAGAAAAAAATACTATAACGTGGTGGTAGGGCGTTTCTAACGCTCGCCTGGCTAGCTAACTACCCTCAATTTGATATTTTTTATGTTTGATACCGGAATTTTCGCTTCAAAAAAAAACCGATTCAAAAAAATATTTATTATATTAATATCTATCAAAATCAGTTAAGAGCTTCGATTTTTAAACCGAAATATCGTATAAAGTTCTATCAGCACCAGCCGCAAGCGAAAACGGTACTTGGTCACTTTAGTTAAATTACTTAATAATTTTTGGTCAAAACATACAAAATTAAAATAACTGAACTTCAAGAATGCTAGCCATCTTTACAATGGCCTAACGATAACGGTAGTTTGGATATAAATGGCGTGGTTGGCGTTTCTTTTGTAATATTACTTGATTACGGTAACTGGGCAATCTGTTTATAAGTATAAAATATTTTAGTGCAGTTAAATTTTAACGTTGACAGATAAGTTTATGACATACAGGTTGTGCCCGTGAAAGTATGATCACATAAAAGCTGGCCTATGTGATAATCCAAAATATCTGCTATTCTGATGAAAAATTTTATCTATATCCGTTCAGCCATTTCAGCGTATAGGAGTTACGTACTTGAAGATGACAAATGTACAAGCCGTGCAAAGCCAAAGCCATTTGCAAAAGAGAAAAAACAAATTACCTACGGTTGTGATTTATTTGCAACAAGTGGTTATAAACGTCTTCAAAATAACCCGACTGCTAAATCTAACCTGTGTATCATCCTGTTTTTTTTTTAATGTTGTTGTACCCAGTGTCACTCTCACGACTAAGACGAATCAATTGACACCACTCACATAAAAATATGACAAGCCGTTTACACTCCAAAAACATAACCCTCCTTCTTTCGCAGTCGGGTTTTCAGTACCATCTTAGTTCAAGTTTCTAACTTTTGCCGTTATGAATATCGAGCAAAATCATTAAGATAAATAATAAATTATAATTATCCCATACCTGTTGTTAAAAGACATCATCTGTGAAAATTTAAACCGCCTAGCTATCACGATTCATGAGATATAGCCTGCTGACAGACGGACGAACGTCAGTGTTAGAAATAGGGTCTCGTTTTTACGCTAAGAATACGGAACCCTAAAACAGGTGCAGATGTGACATAAACATCAGTACGACTTGAGTTAGGTATTGGCCTACATTTTTAGTTCGACCTCGTGCTATTCACTTAGAAGTTAACAACTGTTATTTATGCTGTGTACTTAGGTCACAGCTGAATATATGGTGCGATCGATTCCTTACCTAAATTGGTACTGACATGATCTGCTCGTTTATGGAGCCATGGACTGTATTATATGGTTTGATATATCGACACTGATGCACCATTCTTAAGCTGTCAATTAAAAAAAAAATGACATTTGCTATTATGGTAAATGCATCAACCTTGCGTAGCCTAAACCATCGTAATAATAATAGATGATTTTTTTTTATTCTTTTGATATATGACAACATATTACCAAGTTTTAAACTTGACGCTGACAATTATTTGAATACGTGGGATTGGCTTATTTGAAAACAGGGCGATATGGTCGCACAGCGACAAAGCCCATAAATAAATTTAAAAAAAAACCTTTGCCATAATATTTGCCAGCGTCAAGTTTATGAGCTTTCAAGAAATTTTTAAATTCATAAATCAAGTAAAAAGTCGTCGTGGTCAAGTTAAAGTCGCATCAAGTATCCTAGTATGAAAGCGGTGAAGACTTTTCCAAGGTTTCTATGAAGAATACGCGAGAAAATTGGATGTATAATTTCGAATGGTTATTCTTGTGTCAAAGTTGACTCTATATTGTTTGACAGTTGAATAGTCTGTCATTGTCATTATTTACCATTCATCTGGAAGCTTTGTACAGCATGAACATTTAGTATAGCTTAAGATATTGTTATATCTTGGATAAGATCCCATGATATTCTCCAATTGCGTTTCTCCTTTGCGATGAGGTTTAAACCCTGAGGTTGTAACTTTTATTCATTAAAGTGTAAGCTTTGCAATTTTTTTTTTATTTTTATTAATAGTGTTAAAATTATCGGAGTAGCAAGGTCAACAGTTAACAGAACTACGAATAATATGCGTGAGTTCTAATAAGACAAACAACGTTAAGTATTAAAGTATAGCAAATATTCTGTGTTAACTTGAACGCTTAGTGATTTCGGCAGGTTGTTTACCTCTACGGGTTCAATGACCGATTTAACACCTAGAACGGGGAATATTTGCGAGTTTCATTTGCGTTTTAAGAATTTTTACCCAACTGCGAGAGATGAAGGGTTATGTTTTCGAGTGTATGTATGTATGTTTGTTTCTTTGTCACGTCCTAGAGCCTAAACAGCTTTGTCTCAGTCGTGAGAGTGACACTGACACTGGGTACAACAAAATTAAAAAGGATGTTACACGTATACACATTATCTTTTTAACAAAAGACAGGCTTAACATTTGACACTGGCCCTAGATGAAGCAAGCACACCGTTAGCTTCTTGACTTTTTTCAATTTCACATATTAAGGCGGTTATTTTAACATTTCAAAAAGTTTTTCACTTGTATTGAATAATCATGAAAATAAATAAATTTTTAACTGGCGGAAAAATCTCTAAAATATTTGGGGAGCCTCCTCCTTTTTTTTTAACTCTGTTACAACTGGTCGGTACGATATTCTTCACCCCGAACCTTAGGTCTAGACTACAATGTTAATGACCTGAAAAGTCCCTTCTATTGGAAACAAGGACCTCAAGTCTAGGTCCCTTCGTCTAAGGGCATAGTCTACGTCATATTTCGTTAGGGCGTTGATAGTCTACAATATTGATTTGACCGCCGGATCGTGTTCTCTCACCGCGACGGGTAGTTAAGCCTCTGTGGGGAAAATATTCGCCAGGACGCGAGGACTGGGATGCGTTCCGTGCCTCAGGGTGTAGTTGTTTCGTTGTTTTTCACACTGCCCGTAGGTGCCGAACGTGTTAGTAGAATATTTACTCTGACAGCAACTCAACTTTACACACTTCACAGGAAAATAGCCTTTTTTGCTATAGCCATGTATTGACAACTGTCAGATATACGTCAGTGTTTTTACCGAGCGATTTTGATCGTTAAATAGTTGCACCTAACGGACGCTCCGATCGCGTCAGTTGCATGTCAGTTGTTATTTACAGCGAGGCCGCGAACGTGAGAAGAACGAATAGTTGCACTTAGAGTGTAGGCACGGAACGAACTCCTGTTATCGCTTGCAAGACAGTCGTATTCAATAAAATAATAGCCTATAATTAGTGCCCCTATTAGTAAACAGAGGAGCACATGGCGTGTTACATTTTATATTGGCTATTGTAGTGTTGCCAATTTGATCCATTTATTTATTATGGCTCTAAATAGTTGCCAAAATGTCAACACGAGTCGTTCTCGCGTCTATGAGTAAGCGAAAGCTTGAATTTTTCCGCGTTCGCTGAAAAAATGGCGTCTCTGTCTGTGTATTTATTGCAAAATTAGTGATGCTGCAAGTTTTAATGTGTAATATTGGTAGATTATTAACCATTATTGTCTTGTTTATGTGCACAAGTGTGGGCAAGCGATATATAGACGGAATAACGTCGTGTTCGCGGGAAATCTTCGTAGAAACCCTGTTAAAGTCTCCACCGCTCTACGAGGGTACATGATGTGACTTTAACTTGACCACGATGACTTTTTACTTGTTATTTGACTTTACTCGATTGATTTATAAACTTGATACTAGCAAATATACAAATAGTATGGTGCAATATATATAAAAAAAGCGAAAGTTAAATCATGGAAAAGTAATAAGATGGTATATACAAGACATTTAGTGTTTTTCCGCCTCGTCTTGATGTCAGCGTGAGAAATCGAAAAATATTTTTGTTTTTATGGTATGGTTCCTCCTCACCACCGCCACACCTCACCTTATTATTTCTCTTTCTCTCAGTATCCGACTTCCTCCATCTTAACCATACCATCTTATTATAAATGGATTTCCGCAAAGTAACGCCTGACTCCATCAATTATCATGGAAAAGTATTTGTTGGGTTTATTGACAGAGCCAGAGAAGCGAAACTGCTTCCGGTCTAGCATTTTTTTTAATTTCGTATGTTAGTTTGTTTGTATGACTGTGTGGAAATTTCGTACTCGCGTACCGGACTTAGTTTCCAACTAATCGTGACGAAACTTTGTGTATGGTAAATTCTACGTATTATTTGTATTTTTTAAAGTATAATTTCTAGAAGGTCCCATATCAGTTATATCAAAATCGGTTGCATAGTTACGATTAAAAATAGAATTAACTGATTAATTGTACTGGCGAGTTAGAAATCGAATGTTTCAATTTATATGAACATTATAATTATGTTTAATAGTGAAAGCTAAAACTTGCAAAATAGGCCATAGATATATGTGTAGATATGTCTAGTAATCCCAAACCCTTTCAGACCTAAATTTTTTTTCTTGTATCTCTGTTATTTTTCCTTTGTAGACAAAGTGGAGTATGATACATAGAAAAAAATATTTAAATACGGCAATAAATTTAATATAAAAAAAAAATTACAGACCAAAAAAACATTGAAAAAGTTATTCTTTTACGTCTCCTTAAAATAAAAACAATATTTAAACATTAATTCCTTAATGTATTATGTTCAACTTTGTCTACAAAGAAAATATAACACTGATACAAGAAAATAATGTGATCACATTGGGTCTGAAAGGATTAAGCGAGTTAAAGTCGATCATATAAGAAGTTACTTACATGTTACAAAATTATTAACTACATACCTAATTATATATGTAGGCACATACGAGTAAATACAGTGTAAAGTTCACTTTAAATTGTGACGCTACGTCGGAAAAATACTAGCTGTTCTATAAAATAAACACGTCTTACTGTACGAATTAATGGTAGGCTATACTTTATAATAGTACGAAGATTGTAATCATTATAAAACGAGTAAAAACTCCATAGACTATGTCACTCGGTCCATCTTTACAGCCAAAGGTAATTGTGAAGAAAAGAACTCGGCGCAAAAAAACTACCACATATGCATAGAACCATCAACTTGATGCTGCCAAATATACTAATAGTATGGTGCCATATATAAAAAGAAAAAGCATTGAACCTAGAAGAAATAAACTACGTGGCATTCGATCTCTGTTACTAAATTATTATTTTTAGAAACAAAGAGTTTATTGTTCTGAGTCTGATGTTTGGTTTAATGAGATGGCAATGAAAAGTCTAATTAAATCCATGACAAACCTTATTTTTTGACAGGTTGCAGGATGGGATTATCGTATGACGCCATATTTAAACACAAAATTGTGAAATCTATTCCGCAAGTCAATACGAATGCTGCTACAACTATTTTTGTCTTACGGTTTTCTAAAAAAACTATCTAACCTTGCCTTACCTTGACCGCTGGCGACCTCGCAAAAAATATTTATTTTACGTTTTACGTATGTATACCTACTCTAAACTAGTTCTAGAAGTTTTCCAACGTTAACACCATCTGTTGAGATTTTCCCGTAGCTAGAGTCTAACTATGAAATTTTTCGAATTTCGCAACTGGAGCATTAGCACGAAAATCACGAGTGATCCAAAACTATCAAATTATGTAGTGAAGGTAATTGTCCCATGTTATTATAGAACTGTGTTCGATTTTTAAGCTCGCTTATGTCTAATGTTTTGTTGGTTTTCGCATATTGCTTGGCCAGTGCGCCATCTGTGCGTGAGTAGCGTACACACACTTTACGGATGTTAGGAACCATTGCTGAAATGGTACCAGTTTAACAATTACATAACTACGCCACCTAGTGTAGAGTAGCAGTACTATTAGATTATTTAGTTCTGTATGACTACATAGATAACTCTGCATTGTGTGGTACAAATAATGTACGATAGGTGGCGTTTCATATCATCGTAAGACTGCTTTTATTTTATACGCGATGCAGTATAGGTGGCGTTAGGAACTGGTCGTCTGATAAAAATAACTTCGGTGAATGAAAGAAAAATAAATAAAAAACATATAGTTGAATAAAATCTACTCTACATACTTGTAGATTTATTTAAACGTTTCGTTTCTATGATCAACGTTTATGAAGATTTTTTTTACTACAAAATTTTAGGACATTTTCTTGGGTATTTTACAATTGTTTAGAAATTTTTAAGTTTTAATCTATTCCCACAGTCGAAAATTCTGACGATTACAAAATTACATAATTCCTAAAACGTTTTTCTTTATTACCAAGTTGGAAACGATTGTATACTAATACCAATATTTAAGCATGCTTTGCAGCAATTTTTACTCGAAAAGGAGTACCCTCCTTTTCGGCAATCGAGTAAAAATTAGGTATTAATGGGGTATTAATGAGGGTACTTAATGTTTGTGTGTGTTGTTTATGTCAGGGTTCCGTACTCAAAGGGTAAAAACGGAACTTTATTACTAAGACTCTGCTGTCTGTCAATCTGTCCGCCCAGGCTGTATCGCATGTACCTTGATAGTTAGGCAGTTGAAATGTTCACAGATGATGTATTTCCCTTGCCGCTATAACAACACATACAGAAACAGAAGAAAAATATATAAGGCGGGCTCACATACAACAAACGTGATTATTGCTGTTTTTTAACTCTATGTTAATAATGACAACAGGTAGAAACTTGAACTCCTTATAAATAAATATTACGTGTCACGTTGTTTGTCCGCGAAAAACTACTAAACTATGAACTAATTTTTAAAAGACTTGTCTCATTTTTGGCCAGTACGTTGAACGTCTACCAAAAAATACTGCCTAAAGATGTGCTTTATACTGTGTATTAATGAAAAATGCAAAGTCTTCATTGTGTACAAAAATATCTCAATTTTGTGAATTGTTGTGGAATTATGGCATCTCTGGAAGATTTATGTATCCTTGGTTGCTTGCAATGGTCACATTGGTCTATAAACTGTACCGCTTGTCACAAATGTCCAAATTGACATAATAAAAAAGCGTTAAACACCTTTTTGAGTAAATAACATGGAAATATTTTTAATACGAAATTAATTTTGTACACTGAGATATGATACCCTTATTTTGAATTGGGTTAGAATATTAAAGATTAATAATCCCTAACGTATTTATGGTATGATGTAACTACACTGTCCTGGCCGGAGCTCCATACATTTGTGAAACAACTCTTTTGATTTGCACACCGTGTGCTTTTTGATCGAACTTGGAAGGATATTGGATTAGATATTTAATACCTATGGGGTTCAAAAGTTTGAAACTTATTAATATTCAAATTGGTGCTTGCTACTAGGGTTGTATAGATATTGAACTCACTCGCACTCGGCCGATTGCTAAATAACAAAACATCTTGTTTAATGTAAGTTATCTTTGTCCCCAGGACATGGACCTGATCGAGGTGCTGTGGAAGCAGGATGTCGACATGGGCTTCTCCATCGAGGATCCTGTTGCACCGGTAAGACATAAAACGTGTAACAGAAAGGTGTGACAATACTTAACGGTGTAAGTCTACACAACAAAGTGAACCCACTGTAGAACAATTTTTTTTTAATTATTTAAAATAATATTAGCTTGTCCATACAAAAATTGGTCACGTGATCGGTGGAGTAGTATGGAGGACGCAATAGTTTTATTTTTAATTTTGCTAAATGTTGTTCTACTGTGAGTTCACTTTGATGTGTAGACTAACACCGTTATAAGTATTGTCACACATTTCTGTTCTGTTACATAGATATACATAGGTTATTGCAGCACTGTATTATACAGAGTTATCGGCTAGGGGTGTACTAAGCCGAAAGGGGGTCGCTATATCCATCCTAAGGAACAACTTTTACTATGGCAACAAATCTGAATTCTAGAAAAAAAAATGCTGTTTCATACATTTTGCCGACGACCGATCTACTTTTTGTATGAAACAGATTTTTGTTTTTCGAATTCGGAGCTAATAATAATAATAACATGGGACAACATCCACACAAAGGACTTCAGGTCCCAAACTAGGCAAAGCCTGTGCTTTGGCAACCTGATGACTGATATACATACTTAGAAATACATAAATACATAATTATATTTATAATAAACACACAGACAGGTCAAACAGACATGTTCATGTTTGACCTGTCCGGGGATCGAACCCGGGACCAGCGGCGCAGAAGGCAGGGTTGCTACTAACTGCCCCAACCGGCCAGTCAAAAGTCAGTCGGTCCCATAGTGAAAGTTGTTCCTTGGGATGGGTACAGTGACCACCTTTCGACTCAGTACACCCCTAGCCGATAACCTTGTACAAGTAAGCTGGTGGTAAAGTATTTGAATTATCTCAGAATTAATATCACATCGCGCAAAAATGGCTGTTTTGACATAGAATAGGCCACATTAGTAATAAAGGTAACATAATTTTTAATACTAACTCTGAGCTATTCTACGTCGAAACGGCTATTTTGGAACAATGCAATTGTAATTTTAAGATTAAAAGACATTTTTTTTTTATTTTTTTTTAATCTGTCAGACTTTATCATTTGGTCTTCATATTGTCGTCAGTGTCAATGAGTACATGTGATGTCCGCCATGTTGTCGCTGACGTGTGCGCGTGCGTCCAGTGTCAGTACATGGAACTAATGTTAGTGATGGGAGACGTGACTATGTTAGAACTTAAGCCCGCCCCACACGGGGGCGTTTTTGAATCGACAGGACAAGATTTTAAAAACCCTCGACATTTGTTCCGGTAACCATGTTGGACCGATTTTCATCTAATATAGCTAAGAACACTTCGAATAAAACACCTTTCATACAAAAAAATCAAACTCAGTACATCCGTTTGTAAGCTACGATGTCAGAGACAGTCTCACACGTACTTACACACCGTCACACACATTTATAAGACTCCGTATTGTTATGCTTGGTTTCATTGGATTTGTCTTCACCTGCAGATGGTCATATGCTATACTAGGTGCATCCCGCGATTTCACTTGTTAAGATGCAGTTATCTAAATTCATTGCTGTCGGGCTTTTTGCCCGACTGCGAAAGAAGGAGGGTTATTTTTTTCGAGTGTATGTATATTTCTTTAGCACGCCCTAGAGCCTAAACGGCTTGTCGTATTTTTATGTGAGTGGTGTCAATAGATTCGTCATAATCGTGAGAGTGACACTGGGTACAACAAATAGTAAAAAAGAAATGAAGTATGATACACAGGTTTAACGATTTAGCAGTCGGGTTTTTTCGAACTCGTTTCTAACCACATGTTTAAGCCGCTTGTAACAATTTCTTAAATTGTTTATTGATTGATTGATACAGGAAGCTCCTCAAGCCACCAAGGTGCTCGGCGATGAGATCGAGAAGGAACTGAAGCTAGCAGAAGAGAAGATACAGAAGAAGAAGAACGACGAGGCCGGCATCGAGAAGGTGAAGGCCTCTCTTCTCGATCCGGATATTAAAGAGGTATAAACTATTTAATGAAAAATAAAAAAGCCACTTTTATAAAACAAAAAAAATTAAATTAAGGGTATAATTTAGACGTTCACCAAATACTATTTTTGGTTCCTAAAATGGCTTAACGGTCACCAAATTATGACACTCCGAATGTCGGCAACAAGGTCCGCAGTAGGTTCAGGTATTTTTTTATGATATTATGAATACCTTCGGCAACAAGGCCCGCAGTAGGTTCAGGTAATTTTTTTATGACATTCTGAATACTTTAGGCAACAAGGTCCGCAGTAAATTCAGGTAATTTTTTATGACATTCTGAATACCTTCGGCAACAAGGTCCGCAGTAGGTTCAGGTAATTTTTTATGACATTCTGAATACCTTCGGCAACAAGGTCCGCAGTAGGTTCAGGTATTTTTTTTATGACATTCTGAATACTTTCGGCAACAAGGTAGGAAATATAATTTGGTGACCATTTATTCATTTTGTTAACCGTTTAGAATTTTTTTTGCAGTAAAATAGGTACTTTTTAGGCGGTGTTTTAACACGAGCCTGAAATCAATATTATTAATACAGATGGGAATATTTTTTCCCGCCTTCACCAGTGCTCACTTTAATGGGGCAGACGGGAAACAAAAATGTCCATCAGTCAATTTAAAATACTTGAAAAGCTAAGAAAATTAACACGAAAATTGGCATAGTTTGAAATTGTATTCCTGCAACTTTAATAGCCTTGTAGTAATTAAATAAAAAAACTAAATTAATAGATGAACCAAAATATGTTTTTCACTTGTACCTGATTGTTATAAAGTTCCAACTATAGTTTCGTTCACGTTCGGTGAATTTTATCAGCGATGAAATGAGTCGGTCGTGTCTTCAACGATGGCACGTCTCGCATCTAAATACATGTCTCTCAATCTCCAATCTAAATATATGTAATGTTTTGTTAAATTGATATATTTCTTGTCCTTAAGGATGATCCGTGGGCTGGACTGTCTTACACCGTTGACACTGAGACTGGTAAGTCTAATTATTAGGTAATTTTTTTCCATCGCAAGCGCTACGGAACAACATTTTTTTTTTCAAAAAAATGCTACCTTTAGTTTTAAATAAATAAATATAAATAACGTCTTGCACTCGTAGCTCTCCACTAAGATTTCTCTTGTTTCGGAGATGACATGCAACATTTGCAAACACACTCACAAACACACCCAGACTCGATAATGTATAGAGATATGATATGCGGAAGGTGTATTCATTATAGTTTGTAGGGATTTGCTAAATTTATTTATTAAATATGAACGAGTCAAAAAAAGGAGAAAAAGAAAGAAATTAAAATAAAAGAGTCGAACGGGGGCTCAATGTTTGATTTTACTCAATATTCAATTTCACTCATAAAAAATATAACTTACAACATTACAATACAATAATTCTTATTTGTCACCATAAAACACAATACACATAAAAGGCACAATAGGCGGTCTTATCGCTAAAATCGATCTCTGCCAGCCAACCTTTATAGAAATGGAATATGTCAATACAATTCAGCGTGGACGGTGATGCAAAACAGATAAGAAAAATTTCTAAGGAAATAAATTTTCTACCTACCTACTTACAAATTTGCGAAATATGTTGTGACTTGTGAATTTGGAATTATTAAGTTTTATTTTATTAGTAAATTTGTATAATAAGAAACCATCTTTATTATATATATGTATGTAATAATTATATATATATATATATAATTATATATATATATATATATATATATAATTATATATATATATATATATATATATATAATTATTACATTCAGAATTATCCATTATCGTAATGAAAATCGGGAGTCGAAACATTTGAAATGTTGTCAATCGTCTATGTCTTGTCTTATCTGACCAGGTTTCACGTGAAATTACTAATAATTTCGTTTCACTAACGTTGCTGTTGTCTGCTCCTTCTCCATGTTCCTGTTGATCCGACCCATTTTGTTACTTTCTTTGTCTTATCACTTATAATAATATACAAAGCTTATAATATTTCGTTTCGAAATAAAAACAGCTAAGTACGTACGACAACGTGCAACCGATACGCCCTATTGTAACTGCACCCTTATGTATGAAACAGTATATATAGGGGTGGCGACCCTTAGGTACTTTATTAGACGGAGAATATTATAAATGCGAAACTAACTCTGTCTGTCTGTCTCACTTTCAGGCCAAAAGCCACTGAAATGACCTGGATAAAATTTGGTACACAGGTAGATTGGACCCCGGGGAAAAACATAGGATACTTTTTAACCGACTTCAAAGCAAAGTATTTCGAAGTTAGTTCTAGTAGAACTACGCGGGTGAAACCGAGGGGCAAAGCTAGTGTAAATATATAGGTGTGGCGACCCTTAGGTACTTTATTTGAGTTAGATTATATATACATACATATTTATGACTAACAGTTAACCCCGGCTTCGTCTGCTTTATGTTTTGTTTACGCGGGAAACAAGCACAATTGAAAATTTTATTAAACACTTGGAAGAAAAAAAAATGTATTGTCTTTTTGTAGTTGCGGTTACTGTGGATTTGAAATTCATTATATTGAGTGTAACCTTTTTATTAAACACGCAAAAATATGTAATCCACCATTTTGTAGCGGCGGCCATCTTGGACTGATTCTCATAAAACATAACTAAGGAAAAAGCCGCCTAATAAAAAAAAAGTATACATAAAAAAAGACACATACGAAAAAATATGTAATCCACCATTTTGTGGCCGCGGCCATCTTGGACTGATTCTTTTCAAACAGCTAAAAAAACAGGCGCCAAATTCACTTTAAAAAAAAAGATACATCATACACAGACATGATTAACTTATAACATCCCGTCGTTTTATCTTCGTAGGTTAAAAGCTACTCTACGGAACTTGAACTGTCTCTGTGTAAAACATCAAGTCCATTAGTCACCCAGTCGCTGAGGAGAAGACGAACAAACAAACCAACAAAATATACTATCGCTCATTTAGATTTTTTGGGGAATTGCAGGGGGAATATTTTCAGAATAAATTCTGCGTTGGCGCTTTTGTTAATTTTTTCGTAAGCTCGATTTTTTACTAGGATTTTTGCGCGAGTACCAACATTCAAACGAACGTAGATCGAATGATAGAAAACTCGATATTGTACGCACACAAAAATAATACAGCAAACCTTTAAGGCAATATGTACTCTACATAATTTTTTTTATATTTTTTTTTATGTGAAAACCGAATTCTATTACGGCAGGCGCCGGAAAACTTTTACAGTTATATCCATTTTAAAATCTAACATCTGAACCGATTTTGATCTAATAGGATTCATTTAAACAAACAAACAAATATTTTCTCTAAACGTACATACATTTCCCAGAAATTAGGTAACAAGCATTAAAAAAAACATACAGTCGTAGTGAGTGATACCTCCTCTTTTTTATGTTTTTCGAGTGTATGTATGTATATTTCTTTGTCACGTCCTAGAGCTTAAACGGCTTGTCGTATTTTTACGTGAGTGGTGTCAATAGATTCGTCTTAGTCGTGAGAGTGACACTGGGTACATAAAAAATTAAAAAATATAAAAATTAAGTATGATACACAGGTTTAACGATATAGCAGTAGAGTTTGTGCGCACTCGCTTCTAACCACTTGTTAGAAGTCTTTAGAAAAGTGAATAAGTAAGTGAGGTGTGTATTGTAGAGATTCCACGGATAAACACTAAACGCATTGCGTCGACTTTTATTGTGCGACATTTATTGTTTTTTTTTTGGTTATGGAATTCGCTGCTGAGATTCCAGCTAGGTATAATCTGTCTTTTTAAAATCGCGTGTGAATCAAGGTTCACATTGATGGGTAGAGTAACACCCTTATAAAAATACTAACCTCAGCTGAGAATCGAACTCGGAACCCCTTACCCTCGATACTATGCGAGCCATTGCGAGCATGCGAGCTTTGCAGATTGCAACTCAGAAAAAAAACTTATAACTATTAATATATATACTGTATTTAGAATAACACAACTGTATTTAGAAAAATATAATTCATATAATATTTTTTTTCTGAAAAGGCGGCCTATTGTTTTCCCCAGAGCTCACCCCTCGCGGCACAGCAACACTGAACCATTTGTCATGTGATTCAGCTATTTTGTGCACGGTCGGAGGGATTGTGTTTCCGAATTTCGATTTTAGTTTTTGGGACGCGGTGGATTAGTGCGTAAGTGGTTTTTGGTTTTTGGTGCGGGTTCGAGTGCTTCTGAATTTTGAATTTTTGCTTTCTGTTTCGGTAGAATGTGTAAGGTTTATGATAACACTCAAATTGGGCACGCTGCCCTCTGGTAGTGGGTTAGAGCATTTAGATTATCTGTAGATCTTAAATAGTCTATAGGCTATCTTTCTGCTATATATTTTTTTTTGTTGTTGTATTTAGTCATTTCGTTTTTGGTCTACTAATGTGTCTACTAATTAATTAAAAAAAACTGTATAATATTATAAAGAGGAAAGGTTTCTATTTTTGTAAGTAACGAATAAACTTAAAATCTAATGAAACGATTACAAAAATTGTTTCGCCGTTTGAAAGCTACTTTATCGCAGGCTAGAGAAATAAATTAAAAAAATAGGTAATTATTTTTTTATCATAAAAATTAAAGATTAATGAAAGCCCAGCTAGTGAAATGTACCTAATAGAAATATTATAGTTAATGTTTTAGCATAATTCAATATTAGGTATTATATTATCACCGTGACCTAAGTCAAATTTATTTTTTATATGATTTAGTTCAAAAACTAATAAGCAAAGTTTGATTATACTTCATGTCTCGGGGTTAGGACACGTTTTTGAACGAGTTCCAATAATGGGTATGATTTGACCAACTTAAGTTGAGCTTTTTCGATCCAACTGTCAAAATGAGAGGTTTGTAAATTGCCAACAGCAGAACTGATCTGTCAATTTTGCGACTTATATATGTGGTCATTTTGAGAAGGAACCCTTTTTGGACAGGTGCGAAACAAACTTGTAAAATAGTCTCTTCCTCTCTAATAGGTTGTCTGGAAGTGATTATTTTTAGGTATAACTCCTTTGATCTGTTTGTGCGGCCAGCACTTGTGATATTAGATAAAAAAAGAATTACCCGACTGCCCAATAGAAAGATAATGTTTTTGTATGTGTTTATATATTAGTATGTATGTCTTACTGTTTGTAACACTCTAAATCATTAACCGCTCGACCGATTTTGATGTACGAGGTGTCTTTGGACTCGTCTTTTTCTGCAGATGGTTTCAGGCTATACTGGTCGGATGCCACAGTTTCACTCGTTAAGAGATAGTAGTCTAAAATTTTTGTAGTCGGGTTGTTTATGGTTACTTAAAACTGTATCAGGAACGAGCATTACTCGTAAAGCATTCTACTTTAATTATTATATATCGCTATCTAGAAAATACGCCTGGGGATCTATTTTTGAACTGCTCTTATGAGTTCATCACTCGCTAATGATGTCACAAACGTAGTATATGCAAAAAAACGCATGCTTAAAAAATTCATAACCCTTCGCTAACTATCAAATGGTATAAGTAAATAACTCTTAATTGAATTATGGACAGGTAAAGTAATGTCATGTACCCTATTTATTATTAATTCATTGTTATTTAAATTCATTTCTTTTATATAAAATCCATATAAAATTACAATTTAGATCTATATCAAAAATTAGAATAAAATTTAAGACTTTATACAACTTAGTTTCCTTGAATAAGATGATATAAGATATATTATAAGATGATAAATACAAAAATAAAGTAAATATGAAAACTAGAAAATGTCAAAAACTACACAATATACAGTCTACGGCTTGTCGCCCATCATTACTCGCATCTAATGAAGCGGTGAAGACTTCACCAGGGTTTCTATGTGGATTTCCCGCGGGAACACGAAAACCACGTTATTTCGTCTTTATATCTCTTGCCCACACTTGTGCACATAAACAAGACATTAATGGTTAATAATCCACCAATATTACACATTAAAACTTGCAGAATCACTAGTTATGTAATAAAGACAGACATAAACGCCATTTTTTAAGCGAACGCGGGAAAGACCCCCGGAAAAGATTATAATCATATATATTCTAGATACACAAAGAGTACATTTAGTATAGTGCATTTTACAGAGTAAATTATATTTGTCGAAATGTAAATTATGGATGATTAATTCGAGCTATTATTTTTATTTCTATTGCTTTATCTTCTTTACGATTAGCGTATTTTTTAGATTAAGTATATAACTCAGTAATTACTTGAAAATCAAGGTTTCATATTAAGTCCAACCTTCTCTTGATCTGAAATCGTTCTAAAATCAAACGGCTCATCTTTCCCTGGTCTTCCTCTAAACTGACAAGCCGCGCGTTCAAAAATCGAAAAAGGAATAATTCTCCTTTCGAAGCCAACTTTTCCGCGGAGTCATCGTTTCGGCCTGTGTTCTGTGATTAATACTTTTTTCTTTGGACACATATTTTTTTTCGAACGAAATATTTTTTGTCTATGGTTATTTCTTTTTTTCTTATTGTTGAAACTTATCGATATTGTTAACTTTTTTTGTGTTTCTTTGGCGGTCGGCATATGTCTTTTTGTAAGATAATGGTTTTCGATTTTATTTAAATGGAAATACATTATTGCTATTGTTATTTTTATTGCATTTGCGGTGTGGATGTTTTAATTTAACTATCTATAAGACCAATAAGGTTTGTAAGTTTGTATTTATAACGTAAAAAAAAAATGCTCCATAAATGTCATATGGGTACCAAATTTCTCTATGGTTACCATTTTCTAAGATTTCTAAGCGATAAGTGTTCTTAGTAATATTTTTTTGACGAGAACGATACTTTTAGACAATGTATTCGAATCGATTTTGATTCTACATAACTGTTTTTTTGTCTACTGGACCGATATTGACAGAATTTATTTGGGTCCTGGGAAGTAATTGACTGATTTTTTCAAATCGGTACAGAAGTTTTTGAGAAATACATGAAAAACCCAACGGATTTCAGTCTCTTAATTTTTTTGTTCTTGCGAAAGTATTTGTGTCCGCGAGATATAGCTATACCTAGTAGGCAGGTATAAGCTAGATTGAAATACTCTAAGGCTAAAACCGATCAAGCAGGCGGCTTGTTTAAAATAATATGAGACAATATCCACGCAAAGATCTTCAGGTCCCAAACTAGACAAAGCTTGTGCTATGGTAACTTGATCACTGATATACATACTTATATACATAAATACATACTTATATATATAATAAACACCAAGACACAGGTCAGACATGTTCGTGCACACAAATGTTTGACCTGTCCCGGTATCGAACCCGGGACCAGCGGCGCAGAAGGCAGAGTTGCTACCAACTGCGTCAACCGGACAGTCAATAAAATCATTGCGTTCTCTCCACAGCATCTCAAACTATACACCAAACTAATAGAGATCCAAACTTTGAACACCGGCGCGCGCAACTAAACCGAATTTGATTCAACAATGCGACATTATTAATGATCGTAATTCCGTCGGGGATTGAGACGTTGGACTTTGAATGGCTTTTCATACAAAAACATACAACTGCCGTGCATTAATCACGTGCGACGTGTATTGAAAGTAATTTTATGTATGTAACGCGCTCTTAAACACTATGTGGAAGTGTAGAAGGTGCAAGCACCCTTAAATAAATAAACTATGGAGCTATGTATGTTTAGTGGTTTCGTTATTAAAATGTATAATTATGATAGAGTTATTAAAATAGATAATTTGAATTATGTTATAAAAGTGTCTTCAAAAAACCCGACTGCAAGAACTTTAGAGCCACGTATCACGTACAAGTAAATCACGGGACCACTCACATAAAACAACGACAAGTCGTTTAGGCTACAGTGCGTGCAACACAAATATTCATATATACACATGAAAAACATAACCCTCCTTCTATCGCAGTTGGGTAAATACTATATAATTATTGAAGTACGTAGATAGATTCTGTAAATCTTATCTATAAGTAGTCAATGGGTAATCCCACGGAACAGAAAAAACAAGGGAAGTGCCCTCATAACTACTCAGTACGGGTACCGGTGTAGCCAAACTCACACATAAGTAAATCAAAATATACATCACAACACATAAAAAGCAATAATATAATTGGCTGAACTATTGTTTTTCAAAATTAAGTCTTATAACAAAAACGTTAGGTTTGATATTTGATGAGTTATTTATTATAATAGCAAGTAGTAACGGGTTATGCCACTCATCACTAGATGGCGCTGTACACAATTTATTCCATTTAGTACGCTATGACTTAAAAAATAAATGTCATATTGGTATGCACTTGTTGCTACTCAGATAAGGATGTGAATCAAGGGTCGATAATTTTAAATCGATGATTGTTTTATACGGGTTTTTATTAATAAGGAACGGAAAATAATAACAGGAATTTTAAAATAAATAAAAACACGACATAATATGTATGTTAAATATATTTATTGACCTTTAAACAAGACATATTTATTTAATAGTTGTCGTTTTGACTGCTGGATTTTTAACTTTAATAAATGATGCATGCGTATATTTATGTATTTACTTATGATGGCTTTCATGAGGTCTGTGATATGGTTTGATGCAGGAAATTCTCCTAACTGATGATAATTTATATCTTGAAATAATGACGTGCCAATGAATTGGCGCATTATTTTATTTATCACAATACATTTTTTTATGCATTTGCAATCTTTTAAAAATAATTCTGATGGTTGGCATACTTTAATTACATCTCCCGAAGGATATAACAATCCTCCTTTACTTTTTGCAATTATAAACTTATGTAGTGACTGATTTTGCTCTGCTACTAAGGCACTAACACATATATCACACTTAATTTTTTTAATTAATTGTTTTACTATAAAACCAGCAATATGAGCTATAGATTGCTTACTGAAATCAGACAAATGCATATAATTCATCTCATCGAATTCTTCATCCTCCTCTTCAGCATTTTCCTGGCTAACGTCATATCGCATTGTGCTTAAATTAATCCTCTCCACTGCAGATGAACAGTTTAAAATAGAAATTTCTTCAAGTGCTGTGCAATTGCCTCTGTCTGAGTCCTTAATTTCTACGTGGACTAACATTTTTTTATAGGCAGACACAAATTGTCTCGCCGTGGGATTGTTATTTGATCCACCATGTGCTCTTATATTACAAAATAATAGTTCTAGGTGGTCTTGGTTTAGTTTATAAAACGGTAGATAAATTAATGTTTTTGTCTCTATCAAAGATTTATATAAATATTTTATGGACTCTATGCAGCCAAGAAAGCCTAAATAACCGACTTTTCGAGAACTGTTTATTAAACAAGTGCCATTTTCAATTTTTAAATGTTTTATTACTTTAGAATTTCTTCAATATTGTTGATTTTTCTTTTTAATCTACGATTCCGAGTTTGTAGGCGTTTGATTTTTAAATGTTGTTTCCTTATTTTACTTTGAGTCCATTGTAACATCATCTTTAATTTTTTTTTTCTTGGAGTTGAGCACGTAGGACTGTTAGTCAATGCGCAGTCTTTATCTTTACCGGTTTCCTTTGTCGGCGTCGTGTCCCGAAGCCGTTTCCTAGACGGCCCCGGCTCATTTTTGTCATCCTGTAAAATAATACAAACAAAGCTATAGCATAACGTAAATATAATAAAGTCAAATTGAAACCCTACTTCTTTTGGAGTTGGTTAATATAACATATTTTGTACTTACTTGAAAAATTAAAATTTTCTGAGTGGGAACAGCATGTTCATTTAAATATCTGTAACCTTTTTTTGGAAATCTGGAAATATGTTTCATCAAAATGTTCTGAACAGATGGTACTTGATTTAGAAGGCATCCAGTTTTGTTTGCCTGTAGCTTTAATCCATTCTTCTGTCTTAGATGGATCTTGAGGAAATCTGAAATTTTAAGCCAATGTGCAATAAAAAATAATATATTGTTTTGTTTTGTTTTATTGTATTGTTGTCCCATCCCTAAATGAGTAGCGTCGTAGCTTGTAGAATTGCTGTCTGCCTAACCTAGTTTTGACTTGGACTTTAATACAATAGGTTTAAGGTTGATTTTCAGTTTTCAACCAAGTAATTATTGTGATGATTTGAAAAAAAATATTAAATTGAAATATATCAGTGATTTTAGCTTACCGGTGATACGATACTCCTCCATTTGATAAATTTTTCGTCCTGCTTTCATTTTTACACGTAATAATTGCATGAATTATTTTTAAACAATTTTAAACAATTTTTTTATGCGAGTGCGGAACGTCTTGTTAGCTCACGTAGCTAAGAACGACTAATCAAAGCCGCCGCGAATGTTGCGATATTCCGCTTAATTGTGACACAGGCAGGAGATACGAGTACCACTTCCCTTGTTTTTTCTGTTCCGTGGGTAATCCATCTACTATTTCCTTCTACCGACTTTAAAAAAAGAGGAGTTACACAATACGACTGTATGCTTATATGACTATTTAAAAAGAAAAAAATATAATAATAATAAGGTTCCTCTCTCTGTAGTCCCTACCACCGGTAGCTTGGGTCCTACCGCGCTGCTGTCGGCACTCTAGGTTAAAGATTTTAATAACATTTATTGTTTTGAATTTATATTGTAGAAAACTTATATTTAAGATATTAAATGAATACGAATATAATAATAATATGGGACAACATCCACACTAAGGTCTTCAGGTCCCAAACTAGGCAAAGCCTGTGCTATGGTAACCTGATCACTGATATACATACTTAGAAATACATATATACATACTTATATATATAATAAACACCCCTACACAAGGCAAACAGACATGTTCATGCACACAAATGTTTGACCTGTCCGGGGATCGAACCCGGGACTAGCGGCGCAGAAGGCACGGTTCCGGCCTTATTTATTTGTTACTTAATATTTATATAGCATCGTAGAATGTGTTCATCCTGAACCGATTATTTGTTTGATTTACCGATTGGATATCATTTATTTGAGTCGCATAATTATTGCGATCGAGAGATCGAGAGAGAGGTCAACAGTTCGCAGAACTAATAATTGATAAGATAGATGATGTAGCTAACGTTAAAGGTTTAAAATACTCAAAGAATAAGTGTTTAGATGACGTTACATAATTTTCACAACGCGCCGTAGAATATGTAAATCACACACCGAATTTTGTTGGGTTAACCGATTGCTTGTCTTATTTTAATCGCGTCATTTATGCGGTTGCAAGGTCATAATTTGCAGAACTAATTTTTGATAAGACAAGCTATTTATTTCAAATAAAACACAATTAATTTATTGATTAATTTCAGTATTTCATTAAAATTTGCGTTGTTAATACTTTATGTTACAGCAGCGGGACAATTATGGGTTGAGACGTAGCGATTATTTTGTTGGATTTACCGATTAGTGGTCATTTGTAACAACTAACTGATAAGACAGACATTGTGGACATACTTTTATTATCAATATACATAGATTACGTTAAAGGTTCAATGTACTCCAAGAATCAGTGTTTAGATGACGTTACATTATTTTTACAACGCGCCGTAGATTCTGTAAATCATGCCATGGTGGCGTTTTAATTCGTAGATATATATAGGTTATGGTCTGTGATGTCTGCTGTCTAGTCACAATTACTTGACGGAATTGTTTTGGAAGGGAAACATGAGCTAACAACTGAAAATTCTTTAAAAACAGTTGCAGTATGAATCAAAAAAATAAAAATACCTAACTGTAAAATTTTCACCACAAGTGACTGCGGTACAAATCTTGAATGCATAAATATAACTTTATCATATAACTTTTTTACCAAACAAAAGATACAGCAAGTAATAAATATATACTTAGATAGACAATTTTACAGTTTTTTAGATTCTACAATCAAACTACTTGACCGATTTTGTTCGATTTTTGATGAAAATTATATGGCGACCAATTGTGAAGTTGAATGAATGAATGAATGAATAAACTCTTTATTGCAGACACACAAACATCAAATATACAGGAAAAATTCTTACATCTAGTGCCACAAGTGGCGGCCTTATCGCTAAAAGCGATCTCTAAGTCAACCATTCTTAAAATAAAAAATAATAACTTATTTAAATCAATCGATTTGGTAGACTTTTTGCAATTTCAATTGACAACAATTGCAAAGTGAAGGAAATTCGAAAACCATTTTGAGATATTGTAATGTTCATACTAAAAATACTAGATTTATGTATCCACTTTAAGCAGAGTTATTTACAAAATACTGATGAAAAAAAATCTCGTATTTATGTTAAGGCCGTCAGATGCCACCAATAAAAATTGTATATGTCATTTGTGAACCATACCAAAACAAACAACAATAATACAGTAATTAATGACATCATTTTTTACGAGCTTATGACGAGAATAACATTATGATGAACTTTTCTTATATTTTCAATAATCTCTAATAATTTCATAATTACATTTTGAATAAAAAGAAAAATAAGATTACGTTATTTTTTATTTGTCATTCCATTATCATAATAAAAATGAGGAGGTCAAGTATTTGAAATGTTGTCAATTATCGTTTTAGCACGTGACGCAAAATCCATGAGGTATTTTACAACGTAGACGTGTCTGTTTGCGACGCTGTAGCTCCAGACTCCAGATCGGCCGAACAGATTTTGATTTTGTTGTTTTTTTTTTTGTTCGAAAGGTTAATTAGCCGGTAGTTATTTTAGCTACGTTTAGTAAAAATCGGTCCAAGATGGTCGCTGCCACATAATAGCGTAGTACAAATATCTTCACAACAATATGTGTATCAAATGAAAGAGCTTAACTAGTAGAATAATGTAATAATAAAGCTTATCCGATTTACGATAGCCAGACTTTCTAAGCTAGTTTAATTTATGGCTTCGGTGCAGTGTCTCCCCTGGTATCCTTTGTCTTTGTCTCCTCTGAGAGGAGACAAGGGTATACTGCTAAGATCCGTGTCCCCCTTGTGCGGGGGAGACAAGGACCTTCCCTATGATGTCTCCCATAGATCTAGATCTGGGATTGAAATCTACAATTTTTAAATTGTCGGCTCTTAATTTGTTCATTTGTTTTCATCAGTGATCCTGTATGTTGTTTCTGCATAAATCCGCAAACCATTTGCAACCTTTTCAGTCATAATTTTAGTAACGACAGAAAAAAAAACAATCCTAATACCAACGCGCCAAAACAAAATGGCGGCGCCGAAAACGCGCGGGAAAACCAAACCCCGAGTTTCATTAAAATAAAACGACTGGGACCATTAATAAAAGTAGAAAAAAGATTAATGTCGGCCCAGAACACAATGCGTAATAAATTAGACCGATATAAATTTCCACAGGGGAGACCTACCCCTGTTCGCCATCTTGTTATGACCCGCCCTCTGATTGGTCGGCTCGCTTACTAATCAATATCACTAACGCTTCGGTACGAAACGTCGTAAGATCAACTCGAGCTTCCATTTTCAACCTTATATCCGTTGAGATAGATCTTAATAAATTATTCATGATTCCACGGCTGCATAAACAAAAGAATTTGATATTCCAATTTCGAAATTTTTACGTTTAAATTTCCCCGCTTTTGTTTGAATTTGGAACTTATTAAAAGTACAACGAAAGCGTCATTTTTCCACGATTGTGTTCTCCATTATACATTCAAAACTTGTGTTCGAATAAATTAAATATCATATTTACACAAAAATAGACTTTATTTTAAGACAATTTGTAACGATTTTCGTTTAACACAACAGATTAATTATGCGTTCCTCAAAGATAGAATTGTTTTAGAAATTAATTCCAATAAGGCGAATAGAAAATCAACCTTATTGATATTGATTGAAGAGTTAAATTCCACAATTTTCATCGCATCTTCTCACCATAGAGTCAGAAAACTGGTTCTTTTACTTCTCATGGGATCTCCAATTATTTCGAACCAGTCGACGTAGATTAGTTTTTTTTTTCTTTACGGTAAATAAGTACCCATTTTTATTATAGATACGTATCGAGGAGGTAAGGTTTTAATCTGTTTAATATAGAATGTAGGTACTCGTATTTTGTTCTTAATTTAATAAACGAATCAAAATATCAAATGTCAATTCTTTTATAGGATTTAATTTTATACAGACTGTTTTTTAAAGATATACAATAAAATATTAGGCGCTGAATTCGATTGCATTTTAATAAATTATAGGAAAGATATATTTCTCCACATGGTCCCATATATTTGATCGCGATCGGGCTCGTAGTTTGATTTTTAAATCAAATCAATTCGTTTTGATTGTGCGAGCACTTAAGAATAAGAAATATTTATTGTCCTTTAAATTGGAGTTCGTTACAGGCAAGTATTGTTACATTTGAATTAATAAATTAGTAAATAAAATTAAAATAAAAAGCTTTTTTTAATTTATATTATGTATTTACACATTGTGATTTACTACACAAACTTAAATAAGAGTTCTTACAATGATAAAAATATCAGACAAGAGCCAGTGATCCTAAATTCAACTATTCGCAGAACTATAAGTTAATGAAATCAATTGTAGTCAGAACAATGTTTGAATTTCCAGATGACAGATTTAATTGTCAGAGCACTTAGACTGCTAGATTGTGGTACTCGCTGCCGGCTTCTCTATTTCCTCATAACTATAATCTGGGTCTTTTCAAGTCGCGAATGAATCGTGTGTGTCTTCGTGCCCCATCTTAGGCCGTATTACCTTCACATCAGGAGGGTTGCGGCCAAACGCAAGCGTATATCTCGTATGAAAAATAATAAATACCTATACCATACTTTCGTTCACATTTGGTGAACTTCATCAGGGATGAAATGAGTAGTTCGTGTCTTCAACGATGACACGTCTCGCACACTATAGTTGGACCTCTAACAATCATCAAGTTCGCGTGAACACCCGTCTTCGTAAACAATATGAATCAAACACGAGTTTTCTAAATGAAATCTGTCCAATTAATGTAAAAACTCTGAAGGTACCAAAGAAATGACAGTTTTTATCCAAAATATTTGCTTTATCCTCGTCGCAATCATAAATAATTGCGGCCGATTTTATCAAAATCAAAGATTTGTCCCAAAACCACATTTGACAAATCTCTTATCTTAAAAGGCTACTACTGTCATATCTTAAAACCTCGAATGCAATTAGCAGCGGTCAGGTAGCGAAAAAAAAAACTACAACCCTTTTTTTGTCTGTGGTCCTTTGTCTAAAATCCGTTTAGTTGTAAAAGAAGTGTTAATAGTCTATGATTTTAAACTTTTTGTATCTGCGGTCGATTTAAATTTAACGGTGCGGTTGGTTCTGGCTTCTGGACCATAAATTACGATTTTATGACGTCTTTTATTCCAAATTTGAAATATTAATAAACGCGTCTCAATGTTGAGCATATTTTGTCTTGTTTTGGCTCATGACTTTATCTATCGGATAATAAGAGATATAAGATGCTCAAAGTTAAAACGCACGTATTAAATAGGACATTACAAACCCAATAGAAAGAACATGCGTTTTTTATTTGACCTCAAGTTCGCACGACCACGGAAGTCAGCGATACTGTAGCCCTAGATGAGCATTGACTAGTCTGGAATATACTAGCTCTTAAGGAAGGCTCCGGCGGCCTTCCTACACACCGTTAGGTGCTTGGCGACAGATTTTACGACTTGAGGTTTGAGCTAGCCAGGCGAGCGATAAGAAACGTCCTACCACCATGCTATGGTTTCCTCACTATGTTTTCCTTCACCGGTAGCTCAGGCTCTTTTTGCCGTGTTTCGTGAGATCGATCCTCGTACCTTTTGCATGGCAATCGACCTCTCTAACCACTCGACCATCATCGCTACAAAATTGTTATAATTAGTATTTAGCGAGTGGTTAGAATCGGTTTGACTGCAATAAACTGTAGATCACTGTATATTAACGAGTGAAACCGTGTTAAGCAGCGAGTACAGCCTATGACCATCTGAAGATAAAACCGGATCGAATAACACTTCGTTCGCCGGATTCGGTTTATCTATGTACTTATATACAAGTTATTTATAACTAGCTGCGCCCGTGGTTATTTGGTGGCTCGGTCACGATGAAGATAACATAGACATACTTAAAAAGTTATATCTTAATATATATAAATCTCGTGTCACAATGTTTGTCCTCAATGGACTCCTAAACCACTTAACCGATTATAATAAAATTCGCACACCATGTGCAGTTCGATCCAACTTGAGAGATAGGATAGTTTAAATCTGAAATTATAGTCGCAATTTTAATTTATTGCTAATTATTTGTCTGTTATTATTTGACAGTCACAATTATCTGTTAACTCCAAATGATTCTAACAGATGTCGATACATTTCGACTGGGTTGAGTAAGTAATCAATAGATGGCGCTGCTATGGTAAATCTACGAACGTGTCATATAAGCTACATTTTAACAGCATAATTACCACGTGTTGTTGACGCTATAAAATAGCCACAGCAACGCGTGGCCGGGTCAGCTAGTATATATATAAACATAAACTCGAAAAACATAACTCTAAGCTGAAATTCTGCTTGAACAAAAATCTTAATCTGTCGAAAGGCGAGTTAAAAGAAAACTAAGTATCTAGCCTTATGGTTTTTACCCGAAAGAAGGAGGGTTATGTTTTTCGAGTGCCTAAACGGCTTGTCGTATTTTTATGTGAGTGGTGACAATAGATTCGTCTTAGTAGTGAGAGTGACACTGGGTACATCAAAATTACAAAAAATAGAAATTAAGTATGACACACCACAGGTTAAACGATTT
Source organism: Ligdia adustata (assembly GCA_947049295.1). Taxonomy (NCBI): domain Eukaryota; kingdom Metazoa; phylum Arthropoda; class Insecta; order Lepidoptera; family Geometridae; genus Ligdia; species Ligdia adustata. The sequence continues at coordinate 5,116,670 of OX346242.1, read as the reverse complement.
AGCAGTCGGATTTTTTCGTACTTTCTTCTAACCACTACAATCTACAATCGCACAAGTAGAGATACCTACTGTAAGGCGTTAACGATACAATTGACAACATTTCTAATTTTTTATCCCCCCCCCCTCCCCCCCCTTTTTATTAAGATAATGGAAAGGTACATGAAAAATAACGAAAAATAATGATAAAAAATATATACTCATGGTACAATTTAGACTTATCATAATAAAAACCTATGTTCTTTGTTCTAACACAAACAGGCTCTTAACTCAACATAATGCTGGATTGATAAATGTCAATGAGAACCTCCTTAATCTCTGAAATCAACTTTTTTTTGTTTTTCTTTTAATATATTTCACCATGCGATTAACATATTTGCCAGCGTCAAGTTTATCAATTTTCAAGTTATTAAACAATCAAGTTAAGTCAAATATCAAGTCAAAATGAGTCATCGTGGTCAAGTAAAGTCATGTCATGTGCCCTCGTAAAGCGGTGGAGACTTTACCAGGGTTTCTATGGAGATTTCCTGCGAACACGAAAACCTCGTTATTTCGTATTTATATCGCTTGCCCACACTATTGCACATAGACAATATACATATTGACATAGATATTGCATTAATGGTTGATAATCTACTAATATTATACATTCAAGCTTGCAGAATCAGAGACGCCATTTTTTCAGCGAACGCGGGAAAACCATCGTTAAAAAGTTAATCGTGTCGACGTAACGCAACCAAAGTAAAATAACAACCGTAAAGAAAGTAAATCTGACCGTCGATCGATCGTCAAAAGCCAAAATTCAAAAATGGAACCGTCATCATTTACTCGCTATTCGCTATTTTAAAAAAGATAAACACTTTCACCCGCCGGAAGCGCGGACATGTCGCACTCACGATGACTTCACAAGATGGCCGCCAGTCATCGTCTATCAGCGGTTTCTATACAATACTTGTTTTACGATTTCGAGTGGGTAATGCTCGTGCAATACGCTATAGCTGATCACTTTTTTTTACCCGACTGCGAGAGTTGTAATAAATGTATATTTTTTTTTCACGCCCTAGAGCCTAAATGTCTTGTCGTATTTTTATGTGAGTAGTGTGAATAGATTCGTCTTAGCCGTGAGAGTGACACTGGGTACATCAAAATTAAAAAAAAAGTTGAAATTAAGTATGATACACAGGTTTAACGTTTAGCAGTCGGGTTTTTTCGAATTCGCTTCTTACCACTTGTTAGTTATGTTGTTATATTGGCAACAGTGGTGAAATTTTCAACTGTCTAGCTGTCACGGTTCATGAGATGCCTGTCGACAGATGGACGATCGGCGTAGTCTTAGTAACAGGGTCCCGCTGTTACCCTTTGGGTACGGAACCATAAAAAGCTAAAATATATAGGTATATTTTAAATACAATACAGTAAATTGATACACATTGAAGTCTTATGTGTAGCACAATGGTAAATTTGCCTGGAACAAATCTCTCTAGGCTATAAAACCCCCGAATGTACTAACGTTTTCTTTAAATAGGTAATATATGTTCTATATTCTTTGTTTGGTATAATAAGGACACTAAGCGAACAGTTAAAAAAATAATCTGAAAATCAAAGTTTTCTTACTTGATTATTAATATAGTGGGTAAAAAAGAAAACGAAAATAAAGAGCCCCGATACAGTTGCAAAATTCAACAAATATATCGAATAATCGAGATTTTCCCCAAAAATAAAATCACTGCTCAAATATTGTATAACTACGTATATAATCTGACTCAGACCCTTACATACGAATCAAAGTAAAGTCGATCCTTTATACCTACCTATCCTTCTAATGAAAAAAGGCTGAATTCGAACGTACGATTAATATATCTGCATCTTTCTTACACAAAGAATTGATACGCGAGAGAATGAGACAGGTATACAAAGCGAGTTCGAGTCGCGGCTCCGCCTACAAGGCTTGTATAGGCCGGTGGGCGAGACAATATGAAAAAAAAAACCCAGAACGTATGAGGCAAGGGACAAAAAGGTTCTATCCAGGCTCCATTATAACTTCGCGGTCGCAAGGAGCGCTCTATCCTTCGGGGTGCGTTCCAAATTTGAAATCGCCAAATCATCCGCGTTTGCGTTTCTAACCGGCCAGTCATCGGCGGTGAAAAAAATTGGACAATTTCACTTGACAGTGACAGTGTGGTTTTTTAATTTTTTTTCGTCTAATTGAAGAACTCTTGCAGTGAGTGTTGTGAAGACTGTTAGTGTTTGCTTTATTTTTATCCGGCGCTGTTCTATCGGTATGCCTTGTTTTTAAATTTCGAGTTACAGTTTCATATACTAAGCCACGAGGTTTTTAGGCAGGTCAATAGACTCTTTGCTCGTTTATAACACGCTTGTTATGTTAACATATTTTACAAATAAGTTATGATCGAATGTCTACGTTCTATTTTTGGAATTTTATTTTTCATCTGTAGTGATGTAGTAATGAGGTTATTATAGCCCAGTTTTTAATTTGGTATAAAATTTTAGTTTTTTTATATATATATATATATATATATATATTTGAAAATTTACTAAGAATAATGTAAAATTTACTTATATTAGGTACGTAGGTAAAACTATTTATTTATCTAACTATATTTTAGTAAATGTTGTAAGAGATGTTTCATTACTATTCAATAAACTTTCAGGTACGTATTGATTAGATTCAACGGTCTATGAATGTTAATGTAAATTAAGTATGTTTGTATGTATGTACATATTGAATTTAGTTATATACATGTATATTTTTTGTGTTATACCGGGACGTTACGCCGCGCTATGAATTATTAAAATTATAAGCTCTTTCAAAAAGGTATAAAAAAAATTAAAAATCTTAACCTGGGACTGATTTTGCTGAATTAAAATGAGATCACGTTTTTTTTGTGTGGGTTTATTATAATTCGTTTTCAATCATTTTTTTTTAATTTATTTCAGCCTTCTCCGAGAAATCAGCTAAGAAACATTACAAAAACATTCTTACAGTCGAATTGAGTAGGTACCTCATTTACCTCTTTTTTGGAAATCCATAGAAAATGTAATAGTACTTAACTGTAGAAAATGTTGCGTAGTAAATTCCATAAGAATTCAATTTTCATGCCGGTATAAAAGACAGCCAATGTATATTTTAGACATATTCATTCAAAAACCGTCATGGTGGTAGGGCGTTTCCTATCGCTCGCCTGGCTAGCTGCCTTCAAGTTGTAAAATCTGTTGCCAAGCACCTAACGGTGTAATTCGGCAGCCTTCATTGAGAGCTAGTGTATTCCAGATTAGGCATGCTATTCTATCTAAGGCTATAGGCTCGTGCGAACTTGTCCTCTTTTGTCTAGCTGTGTAGGATTTAAAAAAATTCACAAAATCTCCCATGTATCAGTACCAAAAAAAGCCCTACATATATATAATAATATAGCGTAGATAATATTTATCGAATTTTGCAAAATTTTGTTTTACGATGGATTGACTTTGATGGGTAGACTAAACACCCTTAGGTATATTGTCACACGTTTCTGTTACACGTCGTATAAGATATCGACTGGTGGTACATAACTATTATATTTACTATCACATCGTGAAAACAGAAGCATAATAGCGAAGAGTATATGCTCTAATACTTACCTTGAAAATAAAGCGTTAATCGGCACTTTTATTCATTGGATTCAACGATCTCTTAAATGGGTTTAATGTTAGATAAATTGATCTTATTTTTCTTGTGAGATAATACGGCATTAGGTAAATCAACACAGAGATGGTCGTTCGTTTTCTTATTAATTTAGTAAAAGCTTAATATCACAAAGAAAAATGATTTATCGGTCAATGACAATAACTTTAATAAGATGGTATATACAAGACATTTAGTGTTTTCCCGCCTCGTCTTGATGTCAGCGTGAGAAATCGAAAAATATTTTTGTTTTTATGGTGTGGTTCCTCCTCACCACCGCCACACCTCACCTTAATATTTCTCTTTCTCTCAGTATCCGACTTTCTCGACACGTGTTTCGCCTTAGCACAAGGCATCCTCAGGAGATGTTGACTCTTCAAGCGCTCGCTCGAAAGCGAGCGAGAGCTTGAAGAGACACGCTGACATCAAGACGAGGCGGAAAAACACTAAATATCTTGTATATTATCATCTTATTATATATGGATTTCGTAAAGTAACGCCGCCTGACTCCATCAATTGACAATAACTTTTTTTAGTTCATTAATCAGTTAGTGTAACTAAACAATAAACATTAAATTATGAAGCGAATCCGAAAAAACCCAACTGCGACTCATTAAACCTGTGTATAATCGTTAATGTACCCAGTGTCACTCTCACGACTAAGACGAATCAGACACCATTCAACATAAAAATACGACAAGCCGTTTAGGCCCTAGGGCGTGCCAAAGAAATACACACGTACACTGGAAGAACATAACCCTCCTTCTTACGCAGTCGGGTAAAAAGGATATCGTTTTTCCGTTCGAGACAATTTAGGAACAATAGAGTTCAACGCGTAAGTTCGATTTTATAAATAATCAGTATAAAATTTCTTTGAGTAAAAAATAATTGTATATATATATATATAAGCGTTCTGCTCTTAGTCTAGCATTTTGTTCTTTCGTCTGTCTGTTTATTGTATCGATGTTTGTCTGTAAATTTTGTACAATCTTCACAAAATTTGGTACCGATCTGATTTTTTAAATTTTCTGTTTACAAAAATTTTTACACGTCCTATAATTTTGAAATCCAAAGTTCTATTCATAAAATCTACGCGAAATTTACAATTTAAGTGGAATTTATTACGTTTTATAAATACTTCCGTCCTCTTTGTAGTTGGTTAGAAATGACACATTTTATCTGTGTAAATCATTGTATATTTCACAACAGGTATAAAAAAAAATCAGCTTTAATCCCTGGGGCGATAAAATGGTAATATCGATTACATCGAGCTGTCACATTGACGCTGATCGATCAAACTTGACAAATGACAAACGTCAAAATATTTTTATTCGATCTGCAGTGGTTTTGCGACAATACTGCGATATCCCTGGATATATCGACCTTTGAGATTTTATGGATACTGCTATCTAACATTTGTATATGCTAATAGATTGATAGTTCTGCAGAAGCGGGCACGCTACAGTACGCTACATCCTTGGACTTAAAAACTTTTGTAAAAATCAATTTAAAACTTTGGATGTCTTGACAGTAGTTAGTGAATGCCTATATCTGAACATGGTGTATATAATTGAGCATATAAATTGTACACCTATAACAAATGAAGCACATGATTACGATTTTAGATACAAAAGTGCCGCCAAGACGTAGACTTGTTAAAACCACAAATAGTTTTACATCTCTCATATTCGTTTAGGTCCTTATTACCCCCAAATGCGGCTTGTAGGTGACCAATTATCGCTCTAGGGTAATAATGTAGCTAGAAAAGCCCTAGGGCGGTAAGTAATTTAAAAAAAACTTCACTCTTTCAAAAAGTTCGCGTACGTCTAACCATCATACTGGCAATAGACATCATGCATTCAGCCCAATGACAAAAGAGGTCGCTTCGCTATTCAGCCTTGTCTTCGTATGAGTATAATTGTCATCAATTTTAAATATCGAACGGCGAAGCTCAATTTCGTTCTTGAAAAAATAATTTAAAAAAAAAGATGAAAGAAGGCGGGAATAGAAATTTTTTACTTCAAAAATTGCTTGTTTTTGGGATTTTTTTTATAATTACGTGCTAATTAGGAAAAAAAACATGAGTTCTGCAAGTGATGAAGATATAAGCTGCACTCCCGATTCAATAAAAATGGAAGCTGAAGCAGCAATTAAAATGTTTTATTATTGTTAATGCAGGTTTTTTTCTACTTACCTCACAATCGAGATGTAAAGCAGAGTAGTTAGCTCGGGTGTAAGCATCAATTGCACCCTCGAACTATAGGCGCAAGAGCGCAGCGAGGGCGCCTATAGTTCGAGTAAATATCTTGGGCTGCAATTGATGCCTTACAGCCCTTGGCTACTAATCTACTATTTGTGCCTGGGGATTCACTTCTTTAATAAAAAACGGGACTCCATTAAAAATTGTAATGATAAACAGTTGCTAAAATGTATCAGGGAGCACTTAGTAGAAAGCTTTACAGAAGCAAACAATGATAAAGTCATTTTTAAGGGCGTGTCAATTAGACCTCAGCATGTATTATGAATGTATAAAATTAACAATATTTTCCAACATATTATAAAAATATTGACTGACGATGCTACTCGTATGGCAGATACTAATTTGTTATGAATATTTTAACATTTACAATGTAAATTTTAGTGATTTCTATCTCAAAATTCTATAAAAGACGCATCCAAGAGCATATTTGTTATGTCTATGGAGAAATAAATGATTTAATTTCATTTCATATATGAACGAAGTAAAATCGGTTGCTATTTTATGCTATACTTGAATACTTTTTCAATTCAAATTCAAAACAACAGCATAGAAGATGGCCAAAGTTAATGCCTTGGATTTATAAAATGTAAACTAATAATTTCGTCATACTCAATATATTACTAGATTATATATTACATGAAGATGTTATAATGCAATATTACAGATTTATTTTATTTCATACCATAATATATGTACCTATAATAGGTACAATTATTTCAATTGAAAATTTATTTTTAATGTTTAAGTTAAAAGATACATTTCAGTAATGTATGGAGTCCCGGCCAAGACAGTGTACATGATACCGGCCAAGACAGTGTACATGTACAAGTGTAGTGTACATGTATCATCCAAATTGAAAACAAAACCTAACTTATCGCAGTGTACAAAAATATTTTGAATCAAAATATTTCCACCTTATTTACGCAAAAAGGCGATATTCGCGTTTTTGCTGTGTCCATTTTGACATTTGTGAGATGTGGTACAATTGATAGACCAATTTGGCCATTGGAGCTAAAATTCCACTACAATTCACAGAAATTAGATATTTTTGTTCACAATAAAGCAGGCAACAGATGCCGGTTTCATTAATAAGTACATAATATTAACCACATCATTTTTTGGTAGATGTAAACCGTCTTGGCCGAAAATGAAACAAGTCCTTTAAGTGACTTATTAGCCTTTGGCTAGATTATTATACTTTTACGGGTAATTCTTGATAACAGAAAAAAAACTATTCTATGTACAATTGGACTAGTAGAGATACTGCAAAACGTAAATACGATACCGTCGTGATACATGGCTGGTGTTCCAGCTTCTGCAGGCTTGTAAGAAGTACAGTGTGTCTATTTCTATTGTGCGAACTGCCAAACCAAACCAAATTGTGGAACCGCTACTGGCTTGTCTTTTTCTCGATAGCTATAATCGGAGTCTTTTCTGTCGCGATTGAACCGGTTTCTTCTACGCAATCATGTAAAATCTTAGGTCGTATCGTTTAGCAAACGCAAGCTTTATTTAAAAACGTTATAATAGTACGCTATGATACAAGTGTGCAAAGTTGATATCATCGATAGCGAAAGCGATATCATCGATTAGGAAGCCGAGGCTGTAATGATCACTGCACACGAGTGTCTTACGACGTTTTCCAACACACTTGCGAGTAAAAAAATAACAATATGATTATTACATTTTCATTATTAAAACAATTAGTAAATGTTTTTTTTTTTATTCTTTCTTGATTGGCCACCACACTCTGTGTATTGTGCCAGTTCTCAAGTTCTTATTAGTAAATGTACAATTCACAAGAGTACAATATTATTTTCGCGCGCATATCAAAGAAGGCGCGAACCAAAGAGTTCTGTTACCAACCTTAAGAACGAATCAATCTTATGTTTTTGTATTTCATACTTTTTATGTAAAACTAATTAAATTAAATGTAGTTAATGTAGTATATTAAAAATTGGCAAATTATTTTCCTTCATTATTAACTAAGTGCAATTAATTCCTCAAAATATTTCAACTATTTAGATCGACATAAAAACTTATTAAGGCAAGTTGCAGTTGAAAATCATTTATTAAATAAACTATGCCTGTGCAATGATGGTAAAGTGAAAAAGGCGAGTGTGCGTAATGAGATGCGTTAGGTGACTAAAATTAATACAATAAGAAGCCTTTTACGAGGAAGTGTGTTGGAAAATAATGTATTTCTTAAATTAGTCTTAATGTATTTCTTAATTAAATTTTAGTTGTAAAACTACTTATAAGTAGTTTTGGTATACATAGGCACCATTTGTTTATCAATGTGTTAAATATAAATAAAAACATCGAGAACACTAGACTTTAATCAATTTTATTTACAATATGACAAACTGTCACATTTGGAATAAACATTTTAAAAGAGCAACTTTTAGGTAAACCCTCTAAAGAACATCATACCTCCTCACGTTTGTAAATAAAAAAAAACTTATACGGAAAAAATTAAACGAACGATTTCGACGCCATTGTAACATTCTGTAACCACTCGAGCCATCGGTATTTCGAAAAAGAATTAAAAAATTCCACCGAACACAAATTCAAAATAAGAACATCCCACACTTGAATGCTGGCTGGATTGAAAGAGGTCGTTCAAGAGGCTCGGCGCAGTGCCCTGGCCTTTTACAGAAAAAAAACAACCATTCTTGTCTGTGGTCCGTGATCCGAAGACGTGAGTTTTAAACGATATTTTTTTCTTCGAGTAAAATGTCGGTATATATTTTATTTTCTGACCGTCTGCAAGAGAAAATAAAAACTTCTAAATTCCATCTATTATTATTTTAATTATTTTTTAAATGTGTTCATTATCTAGATTTTCTCATATAAATTTTACGAAAATGGATTCAACATCAGATTTATAAATGACAAAAATATATATTAAAGTGTGTGTAAATAAACCGTTCTCCGCCCTCGGGAGATAAGGGCTGTAGTATTACGCCTTAAAAAAACGATTTCAGAAACTTTAGACCACTGTAATTTAACTCCGCGGAATGCAATCATATTAACCTTCCATTTCCACAAATCCATTGACCTCTCGTAAATCAAAATCTATCTAGCAATTAAGGCTGTAGAAGGTCACAAAGATATTTCCTACATACATACACTCGAAAAACATTACCCTTCTTTTGGGCAGTCTAGTTCTTCTTGTCCAGTTGGGCCTCAAGTTGTAAAAAATCTGTCGCCAAGCAACCAAGTCAGCCTTCCTTGAGAGCCAGTGTATTTCAGACTGGGTATGCTCCATCTAGGGCTACAGTATCGCTGACTTCCGTGGTCGTGCGAACTTGTAGTCAAATGTCTAGCTCTGTAGGATAAAGAAAGTCAGGTAAAACTATTGTTCATCTGTAACGTAATGGGTGTGAACATAACTAATATTACCATGGACAAGAGGATGAGGTCATTTTTTACATCTCATAGATATAGACGGCACCCAGCTGTGTAGGGACATGTAGGGAATTTCTATAGATAAATTTTGAAAATAGAAAATTTTGTATATTATGAAACGAGAAGAATAAAACCATTGTATTTAACTTTAAATAGCTCTCACTCAAAGTTGATACACCCATTGGACCTTCTTAGTACACCCCTACACCCTATAATGAATACACCCTCCAAATCATGTCTAGTTTCTTCGGTTTAGATTCTATGTTGATGCCTAGCAAATATCAGTCAGTCAGTCAGGACTTAGGTAGGAACTCTTGTGTATGCATCGAGATTTGTTTTTCTTTATCTGTCATTCTATTTAAGCTTTGGCTAGGTTTCATTTGTAACCGACTGACTGTAAGAAAGATAACATTTTCTCAATTTGGCTAACTATCAAACTAATGTAAAGGTGAAAGTTTGTATGTGCATGTGTTTGTTTGTTCCTCCTGTACGCTCAAATGCCTGAACGGATTTGGATGAAATATGGCACAAAGATTGCTTATAACTGTCGATTTAATTAAGTTTGTTTGCAAAAATTAATCTTGTCTATGTATTTCCATCGACAACTTGTCGGTTGATTTTTAATATATGAATATGGCAATACATTAGAAATGCTACCCTCTTGTTCTCGTCAGCTTCTTGTGGTGGTCGCATCACTTCCAAGTAAAATACTAATAAGGATTAATATACTATCAAAAGTTAATTTAAATCCTTAACTATATGTTTTATTGTCCCCATAACCAATATTCAATTATACCATGGATTAACACATGGGCGGTCGTCGTAGCACATAGGCTTACTCTAATCATAAGGCTTACTCTCGGAAATTGAAGTTTTCGCATGGGATGATCAAATATCTACTGCGGTTAAAGCCGCGGGACGCAGCTAGTATTGTATATGCATATGCAAAATCCCTTCCCACATTTCAGGACATGATATTCAGTCAATATTTCTCCTGGTATCAATCGCTATTGGTATATTCACTCGTACAACATTATACATTGAACGTGATACAATCTTACAGATTATTTTCAAGTTTAAATATATTATATTTTATTCATTTTAGTTAGTTGTACCAATCGTTTTTTATAATATTAGTTCTCTCCATCCAAAGGTTGTCTGGAAGAAATTGCTTTAAGCATTAAGGCCGCCCAGTGTACTACCATTGTATAGATATGTCTTGCTGTATATTTTATTTTGTAGTGCAATAAAGCTTTATTCATTACTTCATTCATAGTTTAAGTGTCTTAGCTAGAATCACTCTAAGTCTACCTACTTACCGCATTTGTGATTTTGTATTTTTTATAGGTGCCCAATACTTTTTTATGGTCCCATATGGGACCATATAATTTACTTATTTTGTTTTGTATTCTAAGGAAAATGTGTTACTGAAAACATTTTATAGGCACTATTAAGTAGTCACTTTTAAAATATTAAAGCATTATTTGTTTGTATATATCTGTTTAAGCTTTATTTACATAATAATATGACAGACGGACAAACATTTGTTACTTATCAACATTGTCAATTTTTTTTATATATTAGGTTGTAGGTTGCAAAACTTTTTTGAAAGTATTTTTGACCATATACAGACCCGAAGCATTAAACGTTTCGCTCGCTTAGTAAATCATAAAATCCTATCGTTGTTATCCCAGCTTATAAACAATAAAAAAGAATTAATACCAATCAAAGTAGACCAATAGCATCGCATCAATATCAATTCAAACAATTGTACCAATCTACCTTCATTAAAGAGTCCGCCATCTTGCCAACCGTCCCACGGACATTCCAATTTCAAATTATACGCGTCCTGTCTCTCTTTATGCCTTGCGACAGAGTGAGATGGCTTCATGTTTTTTTCGAATCATTTTTAAATTGCTTGGTCGCCAGTCCTTTTTAATGTTGGGTTTGTATTGTTTTTTTTTCTCTTAAATGCGGTTACACGCTGTGTCCTTTTTCGGTCGCCGCTTTTTTAAGTTTGGTGGTGTGGCTTGGGTATTTTAACTCAAGGTACCTACTTACTATTGAATATTATATGAAATAATTTGAATCGTTTTTAGTTAAAGGACTTGTTTAATTTTCGGCCAGGACGGTGTACGTCTACCAAAAAAATGTCTAAAGATGTTACATTATGTATTAATCAATCCTGCATCATTTGTCTACTTCATTGTGTACAAAAATAGTATGAATTATACCACCAGTCCTAAATGTCATAATTGACACACCAAAAACGCGAAAATCGCCTTTATGAGTAAATGAGGTGGAAATATTTTTGTTTGGAAATTAATTTTGTATACTGCAATAAGTTACGTTATAAGAATTTGGTTGATAGATTAAAGCTTAATAATCTTTTAGGTATTCATAGTATAATGTACACTGCCCTCGACGAAAGTTCATTCATTATTGAAACATCTTTGTATAGTCGTTTTCGTCTAGTCCAGCGTACCACGTCATCTCTTTACATCAGGCGAGAAGAACCTTAAGTTGTACTAAAGAACTACCTTAAAAATTACCATGGTATAGAACCCGGTATAGACGATTTTTAATAGCGCTCCGGTGGATCTGTTGAATATCTAAAAATTAAGTCTACTTATTTTAATATTAGGACTTGAAATATCTGTGATAATTATAGCTAAATCTATATACCTAAATCGTGTAACAGAAAGGTGTGACAATACTTAAGTAAGATTATCTATTTATATATGTATAAAAGTAAGTATATTTGCTAGGAATCAACGTAGAGTCTAAACAGTTGAATCTAGAGATATGACATTTCAAGGGTGTATTCACTATATAATGTTAAGGTATATCGGAAAGGGGTTGTAGGAATTTCAACCTCTAAGGTAGTCAAATGAAGGATCAAAGTTTGAAGCTTCTTCGAATTCTATTTTATGTCGCTGTGACAGCTATCTACTGGTTAGTGAGTTACATAAATTACCATTTTGGTTCTCTCCATCCAAAGGTTGCCCGGAAGAAATTGCTTTAAGCGATAAGGCCGCCCAATGTACTACCATTGTATAAATTTGTCTTGCTGTATCTTTTATTTTTGTTGGTGGTGTTAAATAAAGCTATATTCATTTATTCATTGGTCGTATTGCAGACCTGAAGCCGGGATAGAACCGACTCCTGCTCGCTCTAATGGCAAGCTCCCCGACTAGGTTACTACTACCCAGATTTGTACTATTACTGTATTTCCGCGTGCTATATTGATTGTAACTACAAAGTAAAAATAGTTGCATAATATTAACCAATCGCTGTCGGTACGAATACAGCCTTGACAATGACCGGCGCGGGTGTGTCGAAACCTATTCGATTGTTCCTTTATCTATGTTCGATCGAATGTCAAGTTTGTTTTGGTTGATAGATCTTTAGGCGGCTAGGCTAGATGGCTGTATCGCACGAAGTCAATTTTGAAAAACACTAGATAAAATACTATAATGATGCTACATGGCCGTGTCGTATGAAGCCTTTAAAGGACAAGAAAAAACACTTTAGGAAGCTACATGGCTGTATCGTACGAAGCCTACTTTTAAGGACACTTGAAAAAACATTATTAGGATCCTAAATGGCTGTGTCGTATGGAGCCGAGTTCGAAGTACTCTAGAGAGAGAAAACAGTTTCAGGAAGCTACATGGCTATGTCGTATGAAGCCGATTTTGAAGGACTAGAAAGAACATTTTTAGAAAGCTACATCGTCGTATGAATCCGATTTTGAAGGACTCTAGAGAGAAAATACTTTCAGGAACCTACATGGCTGTGCCGTATGAAGCAGAGTTCGAAATACACTAGAGAGAGAAAACACTTTCAGAAAGTTACATGACTATGTCGTCTGAAGCCGATTTTTAAGGACTAGAAAGAACATTTTTAGAAAGATACGTCGTCGTCTGAAGCCGATTTTAAATGACTAGAAAGAACATTTTTAGAAAGATACGTCGTCGTATGAAGCCGATTTTGAAGGACTCTAAAGAGAAAATACTTTCAGGAACCTACATAGCTGTGCCGTATGAAGCCGAGTTCGAAGTACACTAGAGGGAGAAAACACTTACAGAAAGTTACATGACCGAAGCCGATTTTGAAGGACTAGAAAGAACATTTTTAGACGGATACGTCGTCGTATGAAGCCGATTTTGAAGGACTCTAGAGAGAAAATACTTTCAGAATGTTACATGACTATGTCGTCTGAAGCCGATTTTAAATGACTAGAAAGAACATTTTTAGAAAGATACGTCGTCGTATGAAGCCGATTTTGAAGGACTCTAAAGAGAAAATACTTTCAGGAACCTCCTACATAGCTGTGCCGTATGAAGCCGAGTTCGAAGTACACTAGAGGGAGAAAACACTTACAGAAAGTTACATGACCGAAGCCGATTTTGAAGGACTAGAAAGAACATTTTTAGAAGGATACGTCGTCGTATGAAACCGATTTTGAAGGACTCTAGAGAGAAAATACTTTCAGGAACCTACATGGCTATGTCGTATGAAGCCGAGTTTGAAGGACTCTAGAGAGAACCTTAGAGAGAGAATATTTTCAGGAAGCTACATGGTTATGTCGTATAAAGCCGATTTAGTAAAAGTAGTTAGTCTAGGTAAATTTACTTGGTGACGAACAGGAATAAATCAAAATAAATTTACTTAGGCAAAGCATGCTCTCCATTCTAACGTACCATTCTTTATCTACTTTTATACATACGTATACCTATAATTAGTAGAGTAGCTTTACAAAAATAGCACACAACAAAGTTTTCCTGTTAGCATTATACCTAACCGAATCGATTTACTATTCGTCCGGTCGTTGATAAAAAAATATAAACTAATTATTTTCGCGGCAAAAAAAAAACGACGCCATATTGTGCACGCCATCTTTGTCCTTCACGGTTGACCAATCGGAGAGGGATGTGTTGTGTAGGTTATATAGGAAATGGATATTTTTAAATGTCGAATTTGGCTTTGTACGACTTTTTTATACACATGCCTAAAAATAGACTTATAGAGCAACAAGTAATACTTTGAAAATGTAAAAATGACTTAAATTCGACAGACGCGCATACGTTTTTTCAGTTATTTTGATTTAGATACCAATTTAGACCGATTTCAATAAAACTGTATGGTAAATCCAGGGATAGCTGTATATCTAATGTAATCGGCTTCGAAAGCTATTAACTTTCCCCGACAAGCGGTTTCCTCAAAATGTTTTCCTTGTCGTTATAGCAAGTAGTAAAATATTTTAATATGTACAGGAGTGAAAATTCCGAACGTACGATCGAACCAGCATCTTCTTGCTTGAAAGGCAAGTGATTCACCAACTAGGCTACCACTACCATAATTATTACAATAGTTGTAATTAATTCAAATCGAACCCAAAATTCTTTCTAAAACTTTTAAGTAGCCAAAACAGTAACCCTTTAGCTGCCGACGCGACGCCTCGAACGATTTAAAAAAACAAATTGTCATGTAGTCTCTAAGACCCATACAATGGAAGGATTAATTTTTAAATCTCTATTGTCAATGGACAATTGTCTAAGTGGCCAGTGTGGCAGACCATAGATTAAAAAGGATTATTTGTTATAAAAATGTCAAATGGTGGCAATTTTATAGTTGTTTTTTTTTTTGTTTAGTTTGGTGACAAGCTTGATAATAGGTTGATGTGTATTAGCAGACAGAAGTAATATTAATTAATTTGACTTGAATGAATGAATGAATATAGCTTTATTGCACACTAAACTTATTATAAACAATGGTAGTACATTGGACGGTCTTATCGCCTAAAGCAATTTCTTCCAGTCAACCTTTGGATGGATAGAACTTATATAAAAAAAATGATTGGTGCAACCAATACCATACTGATAAAAAAAAACTATACATAAAACAAACTAACTAATAAGAAATAAGCTATAACAATGAATACCTGTTAAATTAATTATGTTTATGACTTGATAGTGTTTATGTTATCTACTTACAAAGATTTTACTTCATCAGAAATGTACAACTCCTTGAATTGACTTGACAATCTCTTGACCGACTTAATAGACAATAACAACTTTAAAGATTATTCGATCTCGAGAGATAATGTTTTCTTACAATTAGAACAAACAGTACGTGACGTTCTAGTTCTTAAGCTGTAAAACATGGAGTGTGTTATACAAGGTTTTTATTTTACAATCTTGTCATTTGGATGTTGAAGTGTTGTCACTTAGAGACGGACTCTCATTTCTGCAAAATGTATAAAACTTCCTCTATGCTTACTAAATCTGACACATTTTGGTAGACGAGCTTAATTCCTTAAGTCACTTGTCTCGTATAGTAGAACTATCGTTGTATTAAACCGGAAATAAAACAACACCGTCGCATCTCTGAAAACTTTTAAAGTGTGAGAGAAATATTGCAAAATCTTTATTGTATACCCAGTCATGTTCTATTTTATTTCTTCACAATTGTCTCTATCCTAAGGTTGCCCAGAAGAGCGATAAGGCCGCTACTTATAGCACTATATTTTGTGAGAATTTTTCTCTTGTATCAATTTTTTTGTTTTATCTGCAATAAAGAAATGATCTTTGTATCTATCTATATTTTCTCTTGATTCTTCACAACTTCTCAGAATGTTAAATTGTTGGGACATCCCAAGAGACTCTACCAAAACTGCCGACAGATTTGCTAAAATCGGCGGCATCTTTTACCTTTTCCATAATTTATAACTTCATACAGAGTTTTAAAAGAAAACCTTTAACATCATAATCGATTCCAAACTCTAACCTCATAATAATAAAACCATTATTCGCATGCAAAAATTTCGACAAACAAAAGCAGCTACATTTAAGACAATTAATCATAAATCGACAGTGAATTTACTAATCTGCGACTTATTTGTAAGAGGTTAGAATTCATTTTGCAATAGCTTTTTTTTTTAAATACAGTAGTCTGACGGACCAGTGGTCGAATGTATGGAAACTCTGACCGCACATCAAAAAAAAAACTTTTGTAGTTTAGAAAGAGTTCGGTTAACCCTTTTAAGCCTTTATTGTATGGTTGGTGATAATCGCATTAGGATTGAATGGGGGTCTCGGAGACCCGCAGCTTTGGAGACAGTAGCGAAGGTTTATTGTCAAAGGTTGTAAATCATAAAGAACTTTGCTTGAACACCGGTGTATATATGATATTATGGGAAATTAGTAACCTAAAGTAAAATAGTAACTTATTGATTAATTTTTATATACATATTTTACGTTTCTCGGGCGGTTATCGAACCCGTGAACCTTGGCGAATATACTAGGAATATGCTTCAGCTACTTTTTCTTCTCACGCAGTAGTAAATGCGCTCGATCTCAACTAGAAAATAATAGTAATAATATGGGACAACATCCACACAAAGGTGTTCAGGTCCCAAACTAGGCAAAGCCTATGCTATGGTAACCTTAACTAATATACATACATACATGATATACATTTCTATGTATAATAAAAAAAATGAATCGCTAAACGTATTGCTAAGCGCAAACCTCGAGAGCAGCTGAACCGATTTTGGTAATCTTTTTTTCAAATATTTCTTGAAGTACGAGGATTGTTTTCACGGAGAGAAAAAACATTAATTGCCTTTAAAGGTCCAAAAACAACACTTTTCTATACTTCCATACAGTCGATTCGTAATAAAATTATTTTTTAAGGATTCCGGTAAGGCAAAACAATCGAGTGACGTTAGTATTGTATACAAACTAATGTCAATATTTATACGATAGAATAGAATATGGTTTATTACGATAGTAACATTACTCCTAAAGAATCGACTGTTAGGCGGTACGAAGTTTGCCGGGTCAGCTAGTGTACATATAAATACAAAATGATGCGACTGTATAGTATCTAGTTACTGTTTGTTTGTCTCCAGGCGAATACGTACTACAAGGCGAACTTCCTCCATCGCTGGTCGGTGCAGAAGAGTCTCGGTTTGACCTGCTTGAGGAGGCGTTGCAGCTGGTCGAGCTAGGAGACGAGCCTAAGGATGAGCCGGTTGAGGTGGGTAGAATCGACATACCAATCCGCTGAACCTAGAGAAATGATATTTGGGGGATGTATTCATTAAAGGATGTGAGGGTATTGTTTAAGAAGACGGGTATTCACGCGTACCTGATTATTGAAAATGTCCAACTATAGTTTCGATCACGATGACATCACGCGCGCGGCGAGAGGCCGAGCGCAGTGCGAGAAGTATCATCGTTGAAGACATGAACGACACATTTCATCTCTGATGAAGTTCACCGAATGTGAACGAAACTATAGTTGGACCTTGACAATCAGGGTTACGTGAAAATCCATCTTCTTAAACAATATGACGTTTATTCTGCTTCGTAAAATAAGTTGGTAAGCGGTAGTGCCGGGAGGGGACAACTTAAGAAGACATGGATGTGTTGTGCGAAGAGAGATATGTATGAAAAGTGTAGTGAATGAAGAGATGCTGTGCCGACCCCGCGTAGTGGGATAAGTACAGGAAGATAATGATGGTAATATAAGTTGGCATAGTGTCAAAGTTTTAAGGCATTCATGAGGCTTTGAGCTTATTAGGAAGGAGGGTTATGTTTTTGGAGTGTATGTATGTATGATTTCTTGGTCACGCTCTAGAGCCTGAACGCTCTAGAAACGGCTTGGCGTATTTTTATGTGATTCGTATCAATAGATTCGTTTTACTAATGAGAGTGATGAGTATAGTGCACATCAAAATTAAAAAAAAAGTAATTAAGTGTGATACACATGTTAAAGAGTTAGCAATCGGGTTTTTTTTAAAGTCGCTTCTGACCAGTTGTTTTCTAAAGCTGTTGTTGTTTGATGGCAGGCGGTAGAGGGCAGCAGTAGCGGCGGCGGCGAGATGCTGCACCCGGCAATGCGGCACGTGCCGCATCATCCGCTCGCTCATTACCACAACCAGGTGAGACATACGTATTTATATATATAATAGCTGATCCGAGCTGCCGTTTATTTTTTTTTATCTAGCATTTGATCACAAGTTCGCATGAGCGCGGAAGTCAGGCGATACTATACTCTTAGCCCTAGATGTAGCATGCCTAGTCTGGCTATACAATACAATACACTGGCTCTCAAGGAAGGCTGTGTCGGAACACACCGTTAAGTGCTAGGCGACAGATTTTACAACTTGGTGGTAGTAGCTAGCCAGGCAAGCGATAGGAAACGCCCTACCACCATGCTATGGTTTCCTCACGATGTTTTCCTTCACCGGTAGCTCAGTATCTTTTTGCATGTTTCATGGAACCGCTCGACAGTCATTTCTACAAGTTTTGTTGGTATCGTTTCGCCTTCATAATACGTTATTTATTCTAAGGTTATATTATTAGGTACATAAAGTCGTCGTCGCATCGACGAACATCGATACTAATCGCTCAATGATAAATGGAACGTGTGTCTCTGAGTTCACACCACACACGACGCAGGGTTGACTTGTTCTTTTAATTTATAAGAGACAGCGAGGAAATATATAAACATTTTAAAAATAAAAATATTTATACAGGGTTATCGATTAGGGGTGTACTAAGCCGAAAGGCGGTCACTATACACATCTTAAGAAACAACTTTCACTATTGTATCAACACTGAATCCGAGAAAAATTTTGCTGTTTCATTCGTATTATCGACGACTGATGAACTTTTTGTACGATGCTGATTTGTTTTTCTGGAATCAGGGTCGATCCCATAGTGAAAGTTGTTCTTTAGGATGAGTATGCTGAGCCCGTTTCGGCTTAGTACACCCTTAGCCGATAACCACGTACAATATGTACTATGTGAATATTCCATCCTCTTATAACATGGACCACGCTATATGAACAAGGAATACAACAAAAAAATGAATTTTTTTCCATCATCAATCAAAACCGTAGACAATTATGAATGTTTTGGACAAATTTGTACACTTGATTTTGGATAGATAATCATTTTGTATCGCTCCCGAAATCAGTGGTCTATTAGACCCATAGTTACTTTGTTATAGTATACGAATTAAAGTATGTCGGGTTTAGGGTTAACAATTTTTGTAGCTACCAAATAATAATGCCGTAAAAATATTATTCGCAAATTAAAAATAATATTTAAATAAATTGATAACTGAGACAAGTCTGAATTAAAGTATTTTTTAATTATTTTCGGGAATTGTACACCACACATTTGCGTGAAAAATACGTAATAACTTTAGAGATTGTCACGAAGTCCTCTGAATATATAGGATTGCGTAAAACCGATTGCGGATTGTCTTCTAAACTGTAACACTTGACATAATATGTTATTTTAGAACATAGGGCGATTCGAAAATGATCAGAAACTAAATTGATAGCTCAAAACGATTAGCGGCGTATTTAGATTGCAATTTCGAACTTTATATCTGTTATTGGAAATATCTTTCTCAAATTTACCTATATCGAAATAAGTGGTAAGAAACGACTTAAAAAAAACGCGACTGCTAAATATTTAAACCTGTGTAGTATCCATCTTTTTTAAATTTTGATGTACCCAGCGTCACTCTCACGGCTAAGACGAATCTACTGACACCACTCACATGAAAATACGACAAGCCGTTTAGGCTCTGGGGTGTGCCAAAGAAATATAAATAAATATGATAAACATACATTCACTCAAAAAAATAACCCTCTTTTTTATATACAAAACTAACGCGTGTTTGATTCATATTGTTTCAATCAATCAGGTACGCATGAAAACTTGTTTTCTTAAACAACATAAACCTTCCTTCTTTCGGAGTCGGGTAAATAAAGTTAGAGATCGAATGATAGAGATATCTGGGACATGTAAAACTGAATTGAGATCGCTTATTGGAACCGTTCAAAGCCATATTTAATATTTTTCTTACTAATCCAAAAATCGACCTGTCGCCATTGTATTTGTTCAAAGAAGAATGTTAATATTAAATAAACACAGCAAAATGTGTGCACATGAATACGGTAGCGAGATTTCGGGGGTTTTCGTATACTTGTTTACTTGGGCTAGAGAGGCGATTATGTTGTCGATAGATTATGGATTAGTTTATCGATATTTTAGTTTATTGGCGCGTGTCGATGAATACGATAGCGTATTTTCAAGGCTTTTTATGTGTTTATTTGAGCTAGAAAGGGGAGGGCGGGATGAGCGGGGAGAGGTTCGTTGGCGATAGATTTTAGTTTCGTTCAATATAGATATTAAAAAAAAAACATCACATACCTACTTAGTAAAGAGAAAGTCCGTAAATGAATTACTCTTTGTGATAAATAATAAAAAAGTAGTAAAAAATGAGGTTGAGGTTTCCTTCGTTGTGAAGCAATTTTTTTTTTAAATAAGGCAAAATAGTCCGGCATGGCCTCGTTGGATATCGAATCTATATAGTAGTAGAACATATTTATTAGTGTCAGAAATCATTGAAGAAGTTCATTCTAATATGGAAACACCGCACCGTACCTATCTTTGCTCATTAACATCGATACGTTCCCGTAACTTAACCTCATCACTAATCTTTAAAATTTCACTCCCTTTTAAAAATACTTCGATCGTATCAGAATTTTTTATACATATTTACTTAGGACGCACTTGAAATTCACTGCGTGCTTAAATGTCAATGTCAACTTGACGGTTCTTTTTTTATCAGTTTAAATGAAACTGTGACTCAGTTTAGAAATATTCAGCCGCTTATAAGGGAGTAGGTTTCCCTCGAAGTAAAATCGATTGTTACCTTTTTAAAGTATAACTTGAACCTAACTTAATAATTCTTGATTAGTTAACTAGTAAAAAAGAAAACCAAATTAAATATGTAATAAATTTGATTAATTATTAATTCTTACCATTAAAGGACTGCACTCATGCTATCAGGCTCTCATAAATTTTATATACTTTTTACCCGACTACGAAAGAAGGATGGGTTATGTTTTTCCAGTTTATATGAGTGGTCGTGAGAGTGACACTGGGTACATAAAAAAATAAGAATTAAGGATGATACACAGGTTTAAAGATTTAGCAGTTGGCTTTTTTTTTGAACTCGCTTTTAACCACATTTTTAATTAATAGATAGGCGGGCTAAAAATAAATCGCATTTAACAGTGACACTAGAGCTACCCGCTCGGCATGTACCAGGCTCCCATAAATATGTGAAGTATGTCGTTTTACTCTACTACTCGATATGTTTTAAGATTAAAAAATAATTTATTTTTCTTTACGATGGCTTGGTATGTCAGCGCCAGTGTCACGTTTAAGATACATACATACATAGTTTCCTCGGGCGACATAAAGCGTAAAACGTCGCGTAGGTAAGTAAATAAGTAAAAGAAGTGGGCATTTTGGTTCTCTGTTCGTTTTTGTTTCGTTGATCTTTATTTATTTCGACTTTGAAACAGTTTTACATAGTTTTTTTTATATTAATTATATTTATTATTTGTTTTTATATTATACATTTTTTTTTACTAAGGCGGGATAGTTAATACATCGCTATAGGTAACTAATACTAGAGCTACCCGCTCGGCATGTACCGGGCTCCATAAATATGTGAGGTATGTCGTTTAGATCTACTTTTTGATATATTAGAAGGTTCACGAACAAAAGATGTTGTATGGATTCCTCGGACGACAGAAAGCGGAAGACATCGCGCGTTTATATTCTGGATTGTGTAGGGTTGTCGTTTAAAAATAAGTTGCTTTAACAATTTTATAAATAACAATTTTATTTTTTACGATTTGTTTTTTATCTTTGATCAATTAAACTCGAACAACATTTGAGTAAAAAAATAGAACAAACTATTTATTTACCGACTTTAAAGATGATGAGTTCAGTTACTCGAACAGAGCGACGGGCGCGTGTGTAATTCTTATATTATTTTGATTTATTATATATTAAAACCAAGCTATTGTACTGATTTCGATTTTAAAGATTTATTTAAGACCACCAAACAAACATATGGAGGATCATTAAACAATTTTTTTTCCATTCCGATGTCGTGTTAGTATTGAATATAATTGATTTGTAAAAAGAAAAAAAGCTACTAATACTTGTTCATTAGACAAATTTATGATGATTTTCTGAATAATCGGGAAATATACATAAATAACTGAAAATGATTAAAAAACTATTTAATAAACTCGCATTTGGGTCTATTTATTTTTATTTATAATGGTCTATTTGTTGTTGTATTTATAATGGTATTTTATAAGCGTATAATGTTTTCAAAAAATACCCATGTTTTTAAGATGGTGAAAATCACGTTCAACGATTCTGTCATATGAATTCATACCTACATACCAAGCTAATAAAAGCTTATTTAAAATGCGTCTAATTAATATCGTTGTTTACATACAAAAGCGTGCCATTTTTACCAGACTGCGAAAGAAGGAGGGATATGTTTTTCGAGTGTATGTATATTTCTTTGGCACGTCCTAGAGCCTACGGCTTGTCGTATTTTAATGTGAGTGGTGTCAATAGATTCGTTTTAGTCGTGAGAGTGACACTGTGTACATCAAAATATAAAAAAAGGATTAATAGAAGATAAATACGTTTAACGATTTAGCAGTCGGGTTATTCGAACTCATTTCTAACCACTTGTTATTATTTTTCAGACCAAAAAAAGTCTCCTTGCGGTAGGTCAACTGTTCGTATAACTACTAATATTCGTGCAGTGACAACCCTACCCTCGTATCTCGGTTCATTAGTACGGTCCCACGTCGGGTCTTACGTTTGATCTCGACCGCCGCTATATCTGCGGAGACCGCTATGTAATTACTCTCTTATATATTATATACTTAGCTTTTATATAGCTTGGGCATGTCGCTTATGTACATTTGGGATACTGGGTTAGTGGAGGGTGGATGATGAAGTTTTAGAAGTGTGACCCGTAAAAAGGAATAAATAATTAAAAACACGTCTAAATGAGAACCTTTAATTTTTGAAATCACTCTAAACGTTTGTGCTTCATAATAATTTTACAATAATATTTTTTTTCATATAGCTTTGTTATCCCTTAATACGTATAATTATTTGCATAATTGTATTAAACCATTAAGTCATACTGGGCACGGATCTCCCTGTTTATGTTTTTGATTTATATAAGTAATCATCTTCTCTTATATATAAAAATCAATTGTTGTTCGTTTGTCTCGTTAAAACTCGATAACGTCTGAGTTGAGTTAGCTGATTTTGTTTTGAAATGTTTGCGAAAGTTCAGGGAAGGTTTGAACGGTGAGAAACATACATAAGGCTTAGGCGGTACGAAGTTCGCCGGGTCTGTTAAATTAAATTTAATAATAAATCAAAGTAACATATAACCCTGCATAAGTAAATGTTCTCAATACGGCACATAAAGCCTGGATATACAATTTAGGTCTCAGTATTAAGCCCTATAGGCTAGAATGATGGTGCAATATTACAAAAGGCTCTCCCATTATGTGTCCGTCCGTCTGTCCGTCTGTCAGTCCGTTGGTAAGATTGTATACCGATAGGCGTATCCAATAAGGAAAATATCGACGTTTAATTCGCATAAAAGGATACTTTAAATGCTATTCAAGTTTTATAATATTGTGGTACAGCGTGATTATAAAATAAATAAAAGTAATTTTTAACCGACTTTTAGTAATATAATATAGATATATATATATTATATTATATATTATTATTATATTTTAAATTTCTTTTTAACTTCTTCTTTAATTTTACTTTTATGGTCCTTGATTTCTCTGAGACATCTACCAATTTTTATGCTGTTTTGTTCGAAAGGTTGTATCAAGTTGTAAAATCTGTCGCCAGGCACCTAACAGTGTGTTCCGCAGTAAGGTAAGAGGTTAAATCCCACGAAACATGCAAAAAGAGCTTGAGCTATCGGTGAAGGAAACCATAGCATGGTGGTAGGACGTATCCTATCGCTTTGCTTGACTAGCTACCACCCTCAACAAGCACAAGCACCTATCTGTATTTTCCGGCAGCTTTCCGTGAGAGCCAGTTCGGCAATGTCTTCCCAGTTACAAAATTCTATGTCAAGGGAAGTCATGTCGCGTTTCATGCTGTCTTTAAATCTTAGTAACCGCCGGCCTATTGGGCCGCTTAGCATGTGCTACTTCCGAAAGGAGGATTTGTCTAGCGGAACCTTCTCTGCCTTAGAAGAGCAGTAATGCTGAACAGCCTTATAAGTAGTAATATTCGAAAAATCGGACTTCGTTTTCAAGAACTCAAATTTTGAACACCACTACTAGCCATTCGCCTTTAAGTCGTTACTCTGGCGGTATAACACAAACGTAATGACAAATGATTTATTTGGACAGACTGGCAGACGGACGCGACAGGTGAGGTGGGCCCACCTGCGTGGTGAAGGATGACAAATTGTTCTATTAGTCGGTGATACTGGCTTTAGTATGTGGATTTACTTGTTACCCGACTGCGAAAGAAGGAGGATTATGTTTTTCGAGTGTATGTATGTATATGTCTTTGGCATGCTCTAGAGCCTAAATGGCTTGTCGTATTTTTATGTGAGGGGTGTGAATAGATTTGTCTTAGTCGTAAGATTGTTACTGGGTACATCAAATTTAAAAAAAAAGTTATTGAGGACGATACACAGGTTTAACGATTTAGTTATTTCGAACTCGCTTCTAACCACTTGATTTCTACTAATAAACTATAATATTAAATTTATTTTGTAAGTTAGTGGTACATAGTATCCTAGTCGCTAAACCCGTTACGACAAAAAATCGGCTGTTCCATACAAAAAGTCGGTCGTCGAAAATGTATGAATCAACTTTTTTTTTTCATGAATTCAGAGTTGGTCCAATTGTGAAAGTTGTTCCTTAGGATGAGTATAGTGACCTCCTTTCGGTTTAGTACACTTCTAGCCGATAACCCTATATAAAATGAAAACATTACCCATCCCAAATCACCGTCGGTTAACCACTCCAAACGTTTTGACAAATGATGAGATGACATCTAGTGGGCGACAGGTATGGTGGTTTTTTCAAAAAGCGTTTAGTTTTTTGCACCCCTAACCAGCTATCCTTCAATATTATGTTTACGTTATTGTTATATTCTTATTTATTGTACCGCTAAGCGATATTTTATCAGTTTTTGTAAAATATGAACTTTTAAAGACGTTCGAAGCTTTAACGATAGTTTAAAAGAAATTTGGAAATTAGATATAGAATTGATTTTTAACAGGCTTCGGAAGATGAGAAAGTTTTCAACACTTTTTCAACAGAGTTCAAAAAGGAGGAAGAATTACTCAATTCAAGTTTATATTAAGGTTCTGTACCCAAAAGGTAAAAAACGGGACCTTATTACTTAGACTTCGCTGTCCGTCAGCCCCGTTTGTCAGTCAGCACGCTGCGTCTGTGACAGTTGGACAGTTGAAATTTTCACAGATGATGCATTTCTATTGCCGCTATAACTACAAATAGTGAAAACAAAATAAAAAATATATATTTCTGAGGAGCAAGTTACAAGTTACGTATATTTATTGTCTACGGAAGAAAGTTTCTTGATATACATACTCTTGAAACTCTAGGTTTTTGACTGTATTATATTATTTTATACTTACATAATTTTAAAGTGTAATTGTTACATTATTTTAATGTTAACATGTAATTGATTTAAAATATATAATTGAGTAACTCTTTAAATATTCAAATAATATTCATCCATATATTTTCACTATAAAATTAATTAAATTGAATCATACAACAAACGGCATTTATTTTTTCGTTTTTGGTTAGTTATTAGTAATGTTGTGTTGATAATAGTACGTAATCCGAATCGTACTTGGCCATTTTTTGAATGATTGTTGAACCTGATTTCTAGATGAAAGCTAAACCGATTTGAAAATATATAAATTTGTACTATATAATATATATAGTCGTGTATCCGAAAGATAGTCCTCATTTTGGACAGTACAAAGATCGAATGGTAAGAAACGAGTTCAAAAAAAACTCGACTGCTAAATCGTTAAACCTGTGTCATACTTAATTCCTATTTTTTTTCATTTTGATGTACCCAGTGTCACTCTCACAACTAAGACGAATCTATTGACACTACTTACATATAAAATACGACAATCCGTTTAGGCTCTAGGGCGTGCCAAAGGACTTAAATACACTCGAAAAACATAACCCTCCTTTATTCGCAGTCAGTTAAAAATACATTTTAATTGACGACAAAATCACATAATAAGAATATAATTTAAAAAGATTACAAGCTCACATCGAGACTTTCCATAACATAATTATTTATAAGTTACAAGTAAATAATGAATATGAAAGTCGTACAATTGCACCGGACATACGAAATCGTACCGTATTATGTTGCGGAGAGATGGGTAATCGGACATTTGTGGAAATGGACAGGTTTGACAGCTGTTTGACTCGCCAATGACGTCAATATCGTATGCAAAAAGTTGCATTTTTTTAAATTCATACCCTTCGCTAACAATACAAAATCAAATTCACTGGTGATTTCTTACGATCATGAAACTTGTATTCATACGAGCAATCTCAATATAGGGCCCAATATAAAAACCTAAGGAATTGCCTTAACGTATAAGCATTGCTATTTAATCAATGAATAGCTTTATTGCACACCAAACAAAATATAAGCTTTATATAATAAGATACAGCAAGACAAATCTATATAATGGTAATACATTGGGCGAGCTTATAGCCTGAAGCAACTAAACGTGGTAATGCGGCTAGCACACTGACCAGGACTATTTATATACCTAACTTAGCAATTTTTATATTTCGTAATAAAAGCTTCTTACCTGGTTACACGCTTTGCTGACTGCCGGCGGCCCGGTCAGTCCGCTAGCGAACGTTAGCGCAAAAGTAATTTTAAGTTCAGATCTATTATTCAAGTAGGTACAGGACAGTAACACTTACGAACGTCAGTAATAACACAAAAATAATATATAGTCAATTCTTTATTGCAGACACACAACACAACACAACACAACAAATTAAATTACAAGAGAACAATTCTTACAACATATTAGTGCTACAAGACTAAGTGTATTATAATAAACAAATTGTAAAATAATCTCACAGTAGGTAAAGAAATCATTCAATGTGACCAGTCGCGTGGTCATTTTGTACGTTTTCCAAGATGACCACATTTCTCACACCTCCCGCGACATAAAAGCAAGCATCTTAACACGCATGCGCGCACTTCGTACATTCAATAGCTGCATAATTGATACGTCTGACCTCCCGATCCATAGATCATTGATCTATAGATCGATAATCAGGATAGCGGTTCTCGGTAAGGGGGTTAACTATTGTGTACGGAAGAAAGTATTTTTTTATTTGTTGTTGACATTGTGGTTTTTGATTATTTTTTATTGTGTTTTAATGAGTTTCAATGAGTTCAATGAGAAGGGTTTTTAGAAAATTAAACCCCTTAGGGGTGTAAGGGGGGTTCAAACTTTGAAATATGTTATATGTTCAATTTTTTATTAGAGCGCAACGCTGTAAGTACTCAGTTTTTACATGAACTGGGTCGTTATTTTTATAAATAAATCGTTTAGTAGCAGAAATTAATGTAGCTACGTGTTACGAGTGATTAGGCTTATTTCAACAGATAGTTAGAGATATAATTTTGAGGGCATCAAACTAGGCAAGGCCTGTATTTTGTGCACCCGCACCGAAGTTAAATTTGACAAAGAAACTGTTGGGCTTATCTACATTTACATATCTACTCGGGCTTAACATACTTTATCATAATATTAATACAAGCAGTTTAAAATTAAAAGTAATTTAAAACGTTGGGAGTGAATTCATACGAGTAGCTCGCCAATGACGTCACTTACGAACGATATGCTAAAAGTCGCATTTTACAATACAGAATGTAATTCGACGGTGATTTCTTACGCTCGTGGATATTTATATAAGCAAGCAATGGGCCAAACGTATAAGCATTGCTATTTAGTGTGGTAATGCGGCTTACCTACTCGGCACGCTGCCTTCGGGTTGGAGCATTTGTATTATCTGTAGATCTTAGATGGTCTATAGGTAATTTTTCTGCTATATTTTTTGCTGTTGCCGTATTTAGTCTTGTCTTGTTTTTGGTAATAAAGGGATTTGCCCGGTAGTTAATAGGATTTCATAATAAAAATAATATAAAAAGCTCCTAAAAGCTCGTTATAAAGCTCCTGGCTAGGTTTTTTTATTATACACAGCTATTTGACCACATGTTCGCACGAGCACGGATGCCAGCGATACTGTGGCCATATATGAAGCATGCCTAGTCTGGAATACACTGGCTCTCAAGAAAGTTAGGTAGTTTGTATATGAAAAAAAAGGCTTAACTGCGTCGAAAACTTCTAAAACCGTATCGTATTATTATTAATAATTATGTCAATTAATCTCATTATAATGTATTGCCATTATTACAGTTCTTGTTATGGTATAATCTCTCTCGCGGTTTCACTTCCTCTACAACGGATTTCTGCTGCTTTAAGTTTATTATACAGGGCCTTATAAAGAAAGTATAGGTGTACTAATTGAATTGACCGAACGAGCGAATAGTCGCTGCTGTAGGCCTGTTTTTTTTTTAATCCTACACAATTAGGCATTTGACCTCAAGTTCGCACGACTAAGGAAGACAGCCCTAGATGGAGCATGTCTAGTCTGGAATATACTGGCACTCAAGGAAGGTTGCCGGAACACACCGTTAGGTGCTTGGCGACAGATTTTACAACTTGAGGGTAGCTAGCCAGGCGAGCGATAGGAAACGCCCTACCACCATGCTGTGGTTTCCTCACGATGTTTTCCTTCACCGATAGCTCAGGTTCGGTAAGTGATCATTTTTTACCGCTATTTCTTTTGACGTATTCACTACTAGTTGCCCATAGTTTTCTTTTTTACCCGACTGCGAAAGAAGGAGGGTTATGTTTTTCGAGTGTATGTATGTATACTTGTTTGGAACGCCCTAGAGCCTAAACGGCTTGTCGTATTTTTATATGTGTGTGGTGTCAATAGATTCGTTTCGTTCACATTCGGTGAACTTCATCAGGGATGAAATGAGTAGTTCGTGTCTTCAACGATGACACGTCTTGTAGTTGGGTCTTTCCAACAGTCAGGTACAGTCAGTCATGTGAAAACGCGTCTTCTTAAACAATATTTATAATGTTGTTAATATACCCATAAAGATTTTAATTGCCTGCTAGCGGGTGGGTACGTGCTTCGCTACGTATAAAGTGAAATAGTAAAAATGTTATAAATGAAGAACCGCTCGACCGACTCTGTGCAAACTTCAAATAAACCATCTTCTAAATAGTACGAACAAAGCCTCAACATTTGTTTTGATTAAGTGAGCCCGTTTTTGAGTTATAAAATTACAACAAAAAGTGGCATTGATTTTTATTTATATTATTACTAGCTGACCCGGCCACGCGTTGCTGTGGCTATTTTATAGCGTCAACAACACGTGGTAATTATGCTGTTAAAATGTAGCTTATATGACACGTTCGTAGATTTACCATAGCAGCGCCATCTATTGATTACTTACTCAACCCAGTCGAAAGGTATCGACATCTGTTAGAATCATTTGGAGTTAACAGATAATTGTGACTGTCAAATAATAACAGACAAATAATTAGCAATAAATTAAAATTGCGACTATAATTTGAGATTTAAACTATCCTATCTCTCAAGTTGGATCGAACTGCACATGGTGTGCGAATTTTATTATAATCGGTTAAGTGGTTTAGGAGTCCATTGAGGACAAACATTGTGACACGAGATTTATATATATTATGTCATGACAAAACAGGTTACATGTATTAAGTTGACAAGATCATGCGCGTACGCTGAGAAAATACACATAAAATCTACCCACCGTATTAACTACGTAGCGCAGATGAGAATAGAAACAAAAGGATAACTTCCTCTTAAATTTCATCCATAATATTTGATTTAGTATGAATCATGCCGGTGGACAAATTGTTAGAGACATTCTGTACACGATTAAGTCAAACTGAAATTACTAATAAGCCTTAATCTTATTCTAGATTGTAATAAGAGTAATATCAGGGATAGCATTTTACGGCTCTTCCTTGTGCAAAAGGAAAAATAAAGTATGAAATATTTCGTAGTTATACTTATACTTACTATTATGATTTACTCTATTGAGACTAGTTCACAAGTTCTTATTTGTGCAAGATAGAATAGATCAATTCTTTATTGCAGATACACAAAAAAATTAATACCTACAAGAGTACTTACTATTTCTACAAAAATCAGTGTGTACAAGTGGCGTCCTTATAAATAAAAATCAAACAAGCTAGTATGACACGATGTAGCATTGCGTCCTCTGTATAGAGTCTGGAAAAAATATTTTCTGTCAGTTTGTATGTGTCTTGACCGAGCGAACGAACCATATGTCCGTCGACTATGGCCAAAATATTCTTCCACCTGTCACTTTGTATGTATGGATTGTCCGCAAGAAATTTCGTAACGTACTAAATATGATTAAGTGTTTAGAAGCGAGTTCGAAATAACCCGACAAGCTTAATCGTTAAACCTGTGTATCATCCTTCATTTCTTTTTTTTGTACCCAGTGTCACTCTCACGACTAAGAGGAATATATTGACACTACTTGCATAAAAATCTGATAAGCCGTTTAAGCCTTAGGGCGTGCCAATCAAATATACATATAGGTATACATACATACATACACACACTCGAAAGACATAACCCTCCTTCTTTCGCAGTCGGATAAAAAAGCTCTATTAATACTATAAATTGACAAAAAACAAAACTCCAATACCAGTTGTCTCTCTGTCCATTATTATTCTGTGCTAACGGTGTTGCCATCATCGATAAATGGGTATCGCAAAAACGCGACTTCGATTGCGATAATGATGCGTGCATCATTTACGCTTCGGGACTTGATGTATGACTTGTATGAGATGGAACGCGTTCCGTTTTCGAATTTGAATTTTCTAAAGTCGTATGTTCTAATTTGTGGAAGTAATTTTTTTTTGAAACGCCGGCATGGCTTGTTTTGTCGTTGTTTTTTTAATAAATCATACCAAAACAGAACGCTTACGTTTTCGAATTTGAATTTTCTAAAGTCACATGTTATAATTTGCGGCTTTTTTTTTGAAACGCCGGCATGGCTTGTGCTGCCGTTGCTTTTTTTTCATCAAGCCGTGCCCCTTTGGATCTCAATTAAATAATGCTCGAGATGTGGTATTTAAATTATGTTGTTGTCCTCCTCCCGACGGTTAATGGCACCTTAAGTACTTCCTCTTTGTCTAAACTAGAAACAAAAAATAAATATCAAATTTCGTCGAAATTTATTTAATATTACGACTTAAATACCAGTATTTCTAGACAAACATATATATTTAACGGTATATACTTTGAACTGTCAGGTGAAAGAAAGTTTTGCCAAATTCGAAGGAGAGACGCTTCGCTCGCCTTGCTCGCTCGGTCAACATTCAAATTCAAAAAATAGTTTAATCTAGTTTGGAAAATCTGAAAGAAAATCTAAGATATAAATGCATCAATGCTTTTGTGTTAGATACCTCTTTAAATCCAAGTACTTGCATAGGAGGTTTTTGTATACAGCAGTATTTTCAATGTTTTTGTGTACAATTGCAGCCACATTAAAAGACACGATCGCAATTAAACGACAATTGTAGTAGAGGCTCGTTACGATTTATCGCGTTTTCTACTGAATTCCATAAAAAAGAGATACTCAATTCGACGGGTATTGTTTTTTTTAGATGCCACATGTTAAGCCTTGACTAATTTGGGACGCTGTGGGTTGATACGTATAATAACGTGTAACCAACTCAACGACGAATATAAATAAAAGTTCCCTTATTATATTGATAAATCGTATGGAATATGTGTCAAATAAATATTTGTATTTTTTCAAATGGCGCACAAAAGCGTAAAAAAATATAATATTATCGCTATATGTTTTAAATCTATATTTAATAAATAATTATTTAATAATTTATAATTATTAAATAATATATCTACAAAATACATATTAATATAATTCTATTTATTATTGTCATAAAATAAAATAAAATCACAATTATATGCACGTCAATCAAATAGCCCGCCTTTGATTGTACCTGGTGCAAAAGTACCCATCACACTGGCTGCATTGCCCCTCTGGATAGCAATGGCAAGTCTTTGCACCAGGTACGACCCTGAGCGGGGGTCTCCAGATTTTTCCCTAATCCTGCGCCCCATTTCTGACACAAATCTTTTCGTTTCACTGCCCCAACTGCCCATTGTCTCCACCGCAAAGGGCACAAATAAATACTGCACCCCTAAGGCCGCATACTTACTGCGCTTCTTGTCAGCTGTATCTTCAGCGGCTGCGGCGGGAGAAAGAACAGTACGACCAAGGTGAGTGGGAGCAACAGTGCTGACGCACGTGGCGTCCCAAATAAGGCACTTGCCCTTTTTCCATGGCACCAAAGTCATACCGTCCGGTCTCTTTCCATCAGATCTGCTAAGGCCGGGCGGCTCGAGCAAACACGGGACATCAGCCGATATTAAAGCTCTTCGGACTATGTCGTTGAGAGCATGGTGACGAGAAAACCGACCTGAACAACGACGACAGCTTAATGCATGATGGCCATCTGCTTCCACCATGGAACCGCAGGTGCATCGATGAGGTTCACACACCTTGCAGCCCAGGCGAAGAGCCACTGCCACACGCAAAGAGTTGTCGTCCATTAAAGTGCCCAGATGAGGTGAAGGTAGTGCTTGTAACCATGCTCCCGATTCCGGCTGTGATACAGCCCGAAGTCTGGCAAGATCAGCTCCCGAGGCCCCTTCTACTAACTGTTCCTTGATGAGTTTAGTAGTAATATCATCCCAAGCGTGCTGAACATGAGGCAAATCAGGGCTCGCTACACCAGAACTGCGATCCGACCAAGCTGACCTGGCATCCACCGCAAAGGGTACACTTACCTCGTCACCATTGGAAGGTAGAATTATAGTGACAAGGCCCGACACCCCATGCGCTGAAGCCAGGAAAGCCGACACGCCCACATCTCCTGCGCAACGCACCCCGATTCCTCCGTGTCTTATAGGAAGAGTCGCCTGCCTCCACTGCAGCTCGTTGAGAGAGACATTCAGGATTGCCTCAACAGCTTTCTTTAAAGCCTCGTCAAAATCCAAGACTTCCGATGGACAAAGCCAGGTAGGTGCAGTCCGCAAGAGGTACATTACCTTAGGGAGAGCGAAGCACATGCGTAATAACACGATTGCAACATGAGCAGAAAGATCTTTGAGACGTTCTTGAGCTGTCAGGAGAAGTCTTCTGCGGGAAACTAAAGCCTCAAGCACACCGTCCAGGAAAATAGGTGACCCTAAAAGGGTAAAAGAGACAGTAGAAAGTTCTTTGAGGCCAAACAAAAGAGAACTGAAGCGAGAAAAGTGGACATGTCCCTCAGTTCCGCAGGGAAAGAATTCACACTTAGAGGGATTCACCTCTAGACCCAGGGCTTTGAGGCAAGGAATAAGGGTCTCCAGGTCCCGGTAAACGTCTTCCGGTGGTCCCGCAATGGTCCCATCGTCCAGATACCACACATTCAGAGGCGATTTTAAATCTGAAATAATCTTTTGGATCGATAAGCTAAAGACGAGGGGACCCAGTGGATCTCCCTGCTGTACACCTACTTGAGAAAGAATAAGACTTTTATTATAGAAAAGATTAGAAGGGGAATGATATACCTGGAAGAGAAAGGGGTAGAGAGATGGAATTTGGTCCTTGACCTCGCTCAAAAGTACGTCTCTCTCCAATGTGTTAAAGGCATTGCGAATATCAATTTTAAGTACCACGCATTCTGAGTGCTTGGGGTCCATGACAAACGCACGTGTCGCATGAATCGCGGCTTCGCACCCCCGCTGCGTCCCAAAACCCAGCTGGTGCGGCTGTAGGTACTCCGACATCGCATCTCGTACGGACCGGCACGCCAGCTTGGCCGTCAGCCTGCGAAATACGCTGCCAATGGCTATTGGCCTAATCCCACCATCTTTATTCTTAAGTGCGCAAAGAGATGCTCCATACAAATAAGGGCACACTATTGTATTTACCTGACCACTCAAAAGGAAGTTTACCAGCTTAGCCAAGCTAACCAGTAAACACTGGCCATTTTCTCCCGCAGACGCGGACGTAAGCTCTTTTAAGTGCCCCGGACGTATACCATCCAAACCCGCCGCGGAGCCGGTATAGAATGTACTCAACGCTAGTGCAACGTCCTCTGCCGAAACGGTCAAAGCAGAAACCGATGTATCCGGCGCTGGCGGAAAGCTAAGAGGACGCGACGGATTTGGGTGTTTAAGCCCAAGGGCGCTAAGCGTATCCTGATTTTGCTGCGCGAACGAATCATCAGAAACCAGTAGCCGTACAGCCCCACGGAGGTCACCCTCGTAAACTTTGGACTCGAAATATGTTATATATTATGTTTTTGATGAGTAAATTTAACTGAACCTTAATTTAAACAAAGTTTTTGTTTTTATATATTATTACCCGACCGCGAAAGAAGGAGTGTCATGTTTTTCGAGTGTATGTATGTATATTTCTTTGTCACGCCTTAGAGCCTAAACGGCTTGTCGTATTTTTATATAAGTGGTGTCATTAGATTCGTCTTAGCCGTGAGAGTGACACTGGGTACATCAAAATAAAACAAAATAATTAATTAAAGATAATAAACAGGTTTAACGATGTAGCAGTCGGGTTTTTTCGAACTCGCTTCTAACCACTTGTTTACCGTCAGTTTTTATTATCCATTTCAGCGTTAACCAATGTGTCATTAAACTTGTGTGGTTTTGTAGAGTGCTTATGCGAGAGTGAAAGCGAGAAACGCTTAAAGCTGCGCAGTTAGGGTTTACAGCTCGACAACGGCTTCTACGAGCTATATCTAGGACTTCACTAACTTCCAGGAAGTATGTACGTTCAACATTATGTTACTGACCTAGTGTTTTTTTTTTAATTTCCAAATACTGAGGAGGTAGGTACTCAACTTTGAAACAATTTGATTATTTTTTTTACGCTGTTACCCGAATTCTCGGAAACAGCTGGAGCGATTTGAAATAAGGTTTTTCGTCTGAAAGAGTATACTTTTCGATTACTCTCATTTAAAAGTGTTGTTTCATTTCGAATGAAAATATGTCGATGTTATTTATGCAAAAAGGTGATTTACGCGTTTTTTTTGTGTCATTTTTGACATATGTGACGGGCGGTACAATTTATAGGCCAGTGTGACCATTCAACCTAAGGATATATAGATTTTACAGGGATTTCATAATTCTACTACAATTTACAGGATTTAGATATTTTTGTATGAATACAATGAAGGAAGCGACTGACGCATTTTTCATTAGTACAGAGATTAACCACGTCCTGGCCGAAAATGAAACAAGTACTTTTATGTTAATCGATTTTTTTTTTTTTTTAATCATAGCAACTTTATTTCTCTTTGATTCTTTATTGATGACAGTTACTAGACGGATCGAGAACTTACTCCTTTTTTGCAGTCATTCAACAATATCAGTCTATGTGACCCAGACGAATTTCTAAAAATAATCAAAAAGAATATAGCAATACCTAACTAGAAAACTATTACCGTATGACAGACGTTGATTAAATGTAATATAATAAGTGATGAGACTGACGCCAGACATGTGAAAAAAAAAGTCCAAGTGAAAATAATGCCTAACGTCGTCTAATGACACACATGTTTTTTTCTTGATTATGGCTTCAGACGGCTGTATTCTCTATATTCTTTGTTTCTTTTTATAGAGAAGTGAAATTAAGTGATTATTTTTGAATTTAAAATATAATTTAGAAATGAACCGTGCATTTAGTACATATGTCTTGAATAATTATATGGTTTTCTTGGGCGTTTTTTTTCTTTAAACGAGTGAACGAAGTCTATTTGAGTCAGTCTGGTTTCCTCTAGGCAAGCGCGCTACATCCTAGACCGCATCGTTACTTTACATCAGACGAGTTACGGTCAAGCGCGAGTCTATTAGCTATAAAAAATGTGGATGTTTGTCTGAAAATTTAGTACTCGCGTAGAGGACGTTTTAGTATTTTTTGGTCTTCAAGTATTATAGATTTGTAGCAAATTTTAAATAAGCTGACAAAATCCATACAAAACTATAAATACCTATAAAAGAGTAAGTTTTGACTCGCTAGGAATCAATATATATTTATAGGCTTTTATTTATAAGAATTATTTTTTGTTAAACTGGTTTTTAATAAAGACTTGTCTTATCCATAACATATCTTATCTTAACGTAGAGCATATACCGCTCAACCTAGAGACATGAAATTTGGAGTGTGTAGTCAAGACGTGTAGGGGTGTACTTTGAAAAGGTTTATTGGATTTTCAACCCCTTTGAGGGATCAACGTTTGAAATTTCTTTACATTTCATTTTGTGCCTCGTGAAATGCCGCGGGCGTGGACATCTACTACGAATAGTATATCACCCTCTTTTTTAATCTGTGGTATTAACTTATGAAAATAGATACCCAATAAATAAAAAACTAACTGTCACTGGAACCGAGCGAGACTCGACCGCGACGCTGCAATCAATCAAATTTCGAACATACCAATTGTAATTGCGCTCCGCCGAGGCCGCGAAGAAAGCAACGCACAACCTCCTTACCGGTTTACCGTTAGAAACTTACGGCTACTCGGACCGCCGCAATTCTGGCGATTTCACACACATATTAGATATTAGTGCTTTTTTTAGGGTTCCATGCCTAAAAGGTAAAAAAGGGGCCGTTCTTCGCTGTCCGCTCGTCCTTCAGTTCATCTGTCACCCGGCTGTATCTCAATAGCTGCAATAGCTAGATAATTAAAGTTTTCAAAGATGATGTACTTATGTTGCCGCTTTAACAACAAATATTATAATAATATAAGCATAGAACATAATAAATAATAATAATAATGATATCACCGCTCTCTCTATATTTAATAATATAGATGATCCTCGATACACACGAGGCACGTAATGTTAGAAGGTTCCTCTCTCTGTAGTTCCTGCCACCGTAAGCTTGGGTCCTACCCTGCTGGCGGCACTCTAGGCTTAAGTTTATTATCATATTTATGTTTTGAATTTCTATTGTTAAATACTTATACTTAAGAAATTAAAAGAATAATATTTGAGAGGGCTCCGGTACAAAAAACGTGTTTGTTGCCGTATTTTTCTCAATATTAATAACGAAAAAACAGGTAGAAACTTTAGCTAATGTTGTATAAATAACGGTTCGGAACCCTTAGCGCGCTAGTCCGACTCGCACTTGGCCGATTTGTTTTTTCTCTTCTCCACAACGGAGCGATACGGTACTGGCCGGTAACACCAGTAACGAACACATCGCGACGCGCGACGCCCGCTTGACCATGACTGTCGAAAAGCGGAAAGCGCGCGCGCGGGAAAATCAAACGTCATTGTGACATTGACAGTTGCAATTTTAGAAAAATGTGACGTCTGTATAATTACCGCCGTCGGTACCTGATTTTTTTTTAATTAACGCGTGCAATATACCACTATTGTGGACAGTCTGATTTAAGTGCAATAGTTTATCAAATAAATAGTTTTTTAGTAGTTAGTGCTAGTTTTTTTGTTCTAATTTTTTGTATTTATTTATTTGTTAATGTTAATGATATATAATGATGGATTTACACGAGTATCAGGTGAGTTGTGACCTTGGTTTTGTTGTAGATAAGTTACTTGTTGCGAAATCAACATTGTCTATGGTTTTTTTTGCTGAATTTAAACTTCAATATCCTGTGCTTGATTGGCTTGTATCCGTGCGGAAAAGTTTAAAGTAGTTATTCGCGTTGATTCTTGTCTGTGGTGTGTCTATGATAAATATAAAAAATCTATTTAGTAATTATCATTTTGTGCCCAAAGAGATTATTTATCCTACTTAATATTAAGTGGATTCGTTGTCAAACTAATCCTTAAATGTTGTGATTATAAAAAAAAACACTACCTATGATTGTAATGTAAATAAATGTATTCTTACCCGACTGCGAAAGAAAGAGGGTTATGTTTTTCGAGTTATGTATGTATATATGTATTTATGTTTGTCACGCCCTAGAGCCTAAACGGCTTGTCGTATTTATATGTGAGTGGTGTCAATAGATTCGTCTTAGTCGTGAGAGTGACACTGGGTACATAAACATTAAAAAAAAAAGAAATTAAGTATGATACACAGGTGTAACGGTTTAGTAGTCGGGTTGTCTCGGTTCGAACCATTTGTTTTATTTATTTGTGGAGGCGAGTGCAACAGTTCGCAGAACTTACAATTAAGGTTGATAATTTTGAGGCTCGAAATTTAAATGGCTATAGCTTATTTTTGACCGAGCCAGCGAAGCTGCTTAGAGTCTGGAAAAATGTTATCAAGAAATCTCGTATTCGCGTATAGGTCGCAGATTCCAATTAATCTTGATGAACCTTGGTGTATGAGTTTTAAGAATCATCTTCATCATTAACTTTACCTATCCACTGCTGAGTATAGGTCTCCACTTGCGCGCGCCATTCTTTCCGGGCCTGTGCTAAATAGTGCTAATTTCGTCCACCTAGATCCTACCGTACTTGCCACATCTTTCGCCCAGCTAGTAGGTGGTCTGCCTTTTCGAATTTTTTGGCCACCATTCTGTGACTGATTTGGTCCACTTGGCGTCATCTCTTCTGTTTAAGAGTCCTGCCCATCTCCACTTAAGTCTGGTGATACGTCTAACGACGTCTTCGACCTTTGTCCGTTATCTAATTTCGATGTTTCGTATTCGATCGTATTTCGTAATTGGTTCTATGAATATTTGTTTTTTTTTTGTCGTCGGGGATTACGGATTGGGCGGGTATTTCTCCTAATAAGGAGGGAAGTTTGCATAAAAATGCAATAACCACGACGAATCTGTAAAAGTAGATTTTATGACTCCTCAAATAAGGTCTGAAATGCTGTGTGGCTGTTATATGAATCAAAGAAGTGAGTATGCATATTAATAAATTATTATTATTAATTATTTAGCGGTTACTTAATACCTTCAACATAGGAGATGCTAATTTTGATACTTTTAGAAGCCATTTGGAACTCGGAACAATAGCCTTATTTCATAAGGCAAAGAGTTCTACAGAGTTTTTATTTCTCTGAGATAAAACAAGACAACGCTTTATTTAAAAACCAGCAACAATACGTGAAACATGATAAAAGGAAGCTTATAAATGGCGGCCTTATCGCTTAGAGAGATCTCTTCCAGGCAACCATCACGTAAATGATAATAACTTATATTAAAGAGGCCTTAAAATATTACACTATCAACTAAACAGCTATTATAAATATAATCAATACTAATATAACTACACAGATACATATATAAATACATATACTATACTGTGCATGGAAATAAATAGACAAATTCTCTAATAATAATTATAAGAAACAAATTTTAAGACAGCTGTAGACCGCCACCTTGTCCATACAAGATATAGCTCTTTTCTATCATTTAATGTAACGATTCCAGAGTTTTTTTTTTCACAAAGCTATTTAGTGTATTATTATTTACTAGGCTTTACTGTTTAATTTTTTTCTGTCTTTTATATTTATATCACTATATAGTTACAAGCTTCCTAAGCAGTCATATTTTTGCGCTGATACGATGCATATTAAAAGCCTTTATTATGCAGAATTCAATAACTTTCTTCGAAATACTAAAACGTGTAGCCCTAAAATACATCATAGTGAAGCGATTGACAACAATAACAAAGAATTACGTTACAATTTAGGTGTGACAAAGAGGTAGGCTCCGGAATGTAAATTCTATCAGAAACACGATAACATGAACAGTCGGCGATACTGTTAATGCTATAGAATATAAGATTTATAAGCTAGAAATATTTATAAAAGCGCGAAATTATTTTGGTCGCGAGGTCAGTCTAGTATAAAATCCTTGTAAGCTCTATAATAGAAAGAAATTATTAACAAATCCGTGTGTCAGTCGGACAGTGGGCGGTAAAGCTATTGCATACACATACGTCTAGTCGCACGCACACAAACACCGTGCCGAACTGAAACGACTTTAGACGAATGTTAGCTTTATTTTCGTTACGGAATTTCTTGATACGGTTGCCGCTCTTAAAGCCCGTGATAAAAGCTATGCAATAGCTTAAAATTTGATTTTTTAATATTAAATTTTTAAGTGAACTTCTGATGTAAAAAGCCATAGGCGGAATTTTAGAGCATACGAACTCCCTTAACCTCGAGACTCAACGACGGTCGAACAAAAATAACTGAAATCATAGTTCTGTAATGCCTTATTTTCAAATTAGTCAAACCTCATTGTGTTTTCCTGCGAACAGAGTCTGTTTTTTTTTCGTTCAAAAAGACACATAATTAAATGTTTTTTTCCGTGTATCAAATTATCGGGTGCTCGCTGTGTTTATTTGATTGTCATATGGTTGGGTTTTGTTGGTGCCGTGAACTTGTTCGCAATACAGATTGTAGTCAGTATGGGAGGGAGTTCCCGTGATCACACTGATATTGTAGAAGCGAAAGTGTTTTCTTTTTATAGGTAATATAAAATAATAATATATATGTATATATATATATACAAAGAAATATACATACATACAAATATACACACATAACTCAAAAACATAACCCTCCTTCTTTCGTAGTCGGGTAAAATCCTTTTAATTCCAAATATAACTTGCGCTTGACCACAACTCGCCTGTTATAAAGCGACGATGCTGCTTAGGATGTGACACGCTTGCCTAGAAGAAACCGATCCACTGGATTTGAATGATATTTTTCCGAAATTTGTGAATAAAAAATTTTGCGGAATGTTTACCTATAGTTGTAATGGAAATAAATGGATTTTACCCGACTACGAAAGAAGGAGGGTTATGTTTTTGGAGTTATGTGAGTATGTTTGTATGTATGTATATTTCTTTGGCATGCCCTAGAGATTTAGTGGTGGTGTGGCCTAATGTCAAGATTCACTTAATTAGTTTGTACGTGTGTGTATGTGTGTTTGTTTCTTGCACCTTTACGTTCAAACTGATGAATAAACGGACGTGGATCACGGATCACATGTGGCACCAGGATAGCTAAGCGATAGCTAACTTCTCCCCTTACTTCCAGAAATATTCGGATTCTGATTAAAAATCTCGAGTAAAAAACATTTAATATTCTCGTAAAACCTATGGCTGCACCAAAACCTAAGGCAAACTAGAGTAGAATAAAATACAATGGTTTATTTATGACAAAAAACAACAAGCAATTTTAAACATAAATAGAAAATACAATAGTAGGGAAGCATACTAGGTATCTCCCTAGGGGCGCAAAGTTATGAAGGGGCAAGCGATCAAGTAGAGTTGTCTTTTTATGTTCTTCAGTCATTCACATCGCCATAATCATCAATTAGCCTTTTTTTATCCATCACAGCTAAGCAAAAGTCAGCGACACTGTAACCCTACATGAAACTTGCCTAGTCTGAAGTACACTAACACTACGAATCTAGTACACCCCATACTGTTTATATGACGTCAGTACCTTGACATAACTAAGGACAAACAACTTTATACCCTAATAGGGTACAATTAAAGTACATTATGGAATATAATAAGCTACACAATTACATACCCATATGTAATTTGGAAGCGAGTAGGAA
Source organism: Ligdia adustata (assembly GCA_947049295.1). Taxonomy (NCBI): domain Eukaryota; kingdom Metazoa; phylum Arthropoda; class Insecta; order Lepidoptera; family Geometridae; genus Ligdia; species Ligdia adustata. The sequence continues at coordinate 5,074,635 of OX346242.1, read as the reverse complement.
TATCCGTATATTTGTAGTACATTTTTTTTTTGTAAGGTCAAAGTGTTTTAGATGTAAAAATTTTTTTAGCCATTACATTGATTTTTTTGGTGTAAAATTGCGTTATTAAATTGTCTTAATATTGTTATTTATTACTTTTGAACAGTTACAATTAGAGGAGATTCTAAATTCGTTGGAGTTTTAATTTATATCATAATTATGTTCGTTGATTTTTCATATGAGAACCGATTCGAATAAATCTTTTTTTTTTGTTCGAAAGGGTGTATAATTTTTTTGTTCGAAAGCGTGTATAGTTTTTTTGTTCGAAAGGGTGTATAATTTTTTTGTTCGAAAGCGTGTATAGTTTTTTTGTTCGAAAGGGTGTATAATATTTTTGTTTGAAAGGGTGTATAATTTTTTTGTTCGAAAGCGTGTATAGTTTTTTTGTTCGAAAGGGTGTATAATATTTTTGTTCGAAAGGGTGTATAATTTTTTTGTTCGAAAGCGTGTATAGTTTTTTTGTTCGAAAGGGTGTATAATTTTTTTGTTCGAAAGCGTGTATAGTTTTTTTGTTCGAAAGGGTGTATAATTTTTTTGTTCGAAAGCGTGTATAGTTTTTTTGTTCGAAAGGGTGTATAATATTTTTGTTTGAAAGGGTGTATAATTTTTCAGTCGGTCACATAAAGTTTTTGATCAATGACGGTCCAGTATGTACTTTAGCTTTTGCATCATAATAACTAGAAAATATTTATCGACGCCTGCCGCATTTAAGTATATAATTACTGTAAAGAAGTGATCCCTCGAAACCGCCATTGTGTGGTGGCGGCCATCTTGGATTTTAAATATATTTCCGTTCTCCCGAACGGATGGAGCGATTTCGATTTTGATTATTTTTGTTTCAAATATATAAAAATGTACGTATGTATGTAAATGAAGTCGGGAATGTTCTTAGCTATGTTTTGATGAAAATCGGTTCAAGATGACCGCCGCCTCTAAAGTGCGAATATCTTTTCAAAAGTCCCTCAATATGGGTATCAAATTTAAGGGCTTTACCAGTAATACACTATGATATATTTCAATACTCAATACTCAAAATATTAATTGTTTAATCATATATTACATGCAGATCTTAACATAACGCAATAAGTACTTATATATCTAATATGAACCCTACTCTGGTATGGCAACATGTTGAGTGGAGCGCACAGATTTATTTTATTTAATTTTGAAGTTTTATCGTTTAAATATTCTTCAACACTCTAATGGCACTTATGTACCTGATCATAAATTTTAAAAGATTTATAGAAGTCATTACTATCTGTCTAATATTTTAAATGCGACATTAATTCTGTCTGTTTGTCTCGCTTTCACGTCGAAAACACTGAACTAATCTGGATGAAATTTGGTGCACAGGTAGATTGGACCCCGGGAAAGGATATAGGATACTTTTTAAACGACTTCAAAAAAAGTAGTTCCCCATTATCTCGATAATCCAATGAGGAACTACGCGGGTGAAACCGAGGGCACAGCTAGTTTATATATTTTGATGACCATTGAGTTAGGTCCTGAAGTGTGCATGACGGTTCTTGAGTTGGTAGCGATTTGGGATTTCAATTCCGAAAGATGGAAGCCACCACAAATCAACTGTGTCGGGGTTATTCAAATGAGTTCATTATTTTAAAAATGTATATAGTTCCGGCCAGGACAGAGAAACATGATACCATAAATGCGTTAGGGACTATTGATCTTTAATATATCAACCAAATTCAAAATAACGTAACATATCGCAGTGTTAGTGTAAAATTAATTTCGAATCAAAATACTTCCTTGTTATTTACGCAAAAAAGTGATTAACGCATTTTTATTGTGTCAATTTTGACATTTGTGACGGACGGTACAATTTATAGACCAATGCGATGCTTGGAGTCAAACTAGGATATAAAAACTTTCTAGGCATGTCATAATTCCGCTACAACTCACAGAATTTAGATATTTTCGCACCCAATGAAGGAGGCGAGTGACGCATTTTTCATTAATACATAATATTAACCACATCTTTAGGTCATTGTTTTGGTAGACGTACGTAGTACTGGCCGAAAATTAAACAAGTCCTTTTTGATTTTACTTGTTTTTAACTATTATTCTTGTTAAAAGTATCTCTCGACTCACACGTATGTCATTAGGCCTCATCTAGTAATACCCACGTGTTTAATTATCTCGGTACGTAATATCGCGTGCGGTAAATGTGGACGTGTGTTTACTGTCAGGTACATAGCCTACTGGTAATTGTCTATACTGTGACACCTTGAGACGTTTCCAAGGTCGCTATACTGCATGTAATTTGCACTGTGCGACTCCGGTTTTATTTTGATTGTGTGGTGTTTAGAGACAGCTATAGACCGCCAGCTTGTCCATACAAGAAGATATAGCTCTTTTCTACCTTTTAATGTTGTCCGATTCCAGTGGTTTTTTTTCACATAGCTAACACATTATTTATTAGGCTTTACTGTTTTATTTTTTTCTGTCTTTTATCACTATAAAGTTACAAAATTTTCTAAGCAGTCATATTTTTGCGCTGATACGATGCCTATTAAAAGCCTTTATTATGCAGAATTTAATGACTTTTTTCAAAATAATAAAACGTGTAGGCTTAGAATACATCATAGTGAAGCGTTTGACACCAATAACAAAAAAATATGTTACAATTTAAAGGGTGAAAAGAGGTACGCCCCGGACCATAAATTCTGTCAGAAAGACGATAACAGTGAAGGGTCGGTGATCCTCTTAATGAAGTTACCGTATCAAGTCTATTTTCTATTGACTTACCGAAAAAGTACGAGGTACTCAATTTGATTTTTTTTTATTACCCGATGTCTCGTAAACAGCTGTAGTAAGTTATAGCCTATTACCATCGCATGTGAAGACAAATCTATTGACACCACTCACATAAAATACGACAAGCCGTTTAGGTTCTAGAGCGTGACAGAGAAATATACACACGTACACTCGAAAAACATAATCCTTTTGCAATCGGGTAATAACTTTTGTGCATGTGTATCAATAGTCAGCCAAGACGTACTCTTCCATACATATTTTAATCCCAATTTGTCCCGAATACAATGTGTAACAGAGAGGTGTGACAATACTTAGGGGTGTTAGTCTGTCTACACGTTAAAGTGAACCGAAAAGTAGAAGAAAATTTGCAAAATTCGAGAAAAAAATATTAAGTAATTCAATTCAAAAATAGATTACGTTATCGGTCAAGTTGTATGGAGGACCTAATTAATTTATTCTCGAATTTAGTAAAATTTCGTTCTACGCAGGGTTCACTTTGACGTGTAGACTAACACCCTTAAGTATCGTCACACATTTCTGTCACACGTTTTATAAATTATATAGATCAAAAGATCTAGTACTTTTACTTTACAAACTCGAAGTTAACGGTGTCACTTCGTATAGTTAAGTTTAAAATGTAACTGTCAATTGCTACTTGAGTGAAATGTCTCCACTTGAATGAGACTTGAAACGTGTTAAGTTTTTATGACTTTTTCAAGTTATTATAACATTAATAAAAGCCTACATTTACTTGCAAAGATAGTGTATATGTATCCACTGCCGATGCTAGTGGGGCTGGGAAATATTCCCCTGGTAAATCTACAACGACTACAAAAATCTAACGTTATTTCAAAATTTATAGAAAATTAAGATTTTTAGGAGACAGATGCGAAGCAGGAACGCTTTGCTCGCTTGGTTAATATATGTATGTCTCAATTTGAATGGAGACGTCTTTTTTTATTTAGTTTGCTATATAAATAAAAAACTCAAAAAAAATGTATGAATATGTAGATTTGAAGCGGCTGGTGTGAATATGGAGGGAACTAAACATAGTCATGTCTCCCATCACTGACATTAGTTCCATGTACTGACACTGGACGCACACGCACACGTCACCGACAACATGGCGGACATCACATGTGCTCATTGACACTGACGACAATATCAAGTCCAGCGTACTTGTGTAATTCCGTTCGCGTGCGTATACGAGTAGGTATTCAAACTTCAAGCGCGCGTACTGAGAGCAAAGAACAAACAATCTTTCTTTCTTTTTTACTTGCAGCAGAGAAGATGTAATAATACTGCGTACTTGAATGTGGTGTTTCTCTTCATCTGTGCAGTCGAGTTAACGATCGAAGCGTTTTTGCTTCGAGTCTGGCAAGATTTTTATTTTGTCTGTATATTTGTATGTATGGATGTTTGTTTGGTAATTTTGTTATCGCATCGTATCAGATCGTAGTTTCCAACCGTTTATGGTTGCCATGGTAACACTTTGATTCGTGATACGTTCTTTTACATTGTAAAACATATTTTTGTTCCAACATCATCAAGAATTACCGCAGCGCATGCGATGAAAGACATTTTATGACGTATCGATGGCTTCCGTGGTCTAGTGAGCTTGTGGTCAAATGCATACCTGTGTTTGCTAAAAAAAAAAATGTATTTTTTTCACACCTTGAGTTGGTTTTAGTAAAGCCTATGTTACTCAGTGATAATGTAGCTTTCTAACGGCAAAAGATTTTATCGGTCCAAAAGTTTTTAACTTATTCGTTACATACAATTTTTTTTCCCGTAATAATATAAGTGTAATAATATGCCGTGTCCAATCGTTTTGTAGATCGATGGTACGCATAATTGTATACAATATTTACCAAGCGTTACAAGCGCTGTGCTAACATGAGACTACTCTTATACCTAATTTTCATTTCTTCTGGTAGGAGTAGTCTAGTTTTCTTATTCGTTCCATGGTTCCGTCTGTTTATTTTTTTGATTTGTTCCTTTTTATTCTTTCAATTTGCTTCTATTAGAATTAATTATCACAATTCACTCACACACACACATAATTATCACTCACTCGATTTATGTTGTAATTTTCTGTCTACTAAAATTAATATTCACTTTATTTTTATAATTTTAACTGTGTAGGATATCATCTTGAGGAAATGTGCTTATCGGTGAAAGTTAATATATCTTTTGAAGATAATCGAAGTCCTCTAATAGTTTTAAATGCCGCTCTTACGCTCAACGATCCAAACTTGAGGCAATTTACTTTTCTTAACTTCGATGATCAGTTAAGCAAACTCGAGCTAGCCTAGTGCTGTATTTTCCGTATTTCTCTCATAATCACATAACGCTATAAATGCCACTCAATAATCGCACATGCGAGACTTGAATTGACTGAGAATTTGTTAACTTCGGTCATCGATTAAGAACTCTAAAGCTAGTCGAATCTGATAGGTACCTACACATTTGAAAGTTTAGCTTTCTTTATACAACACTCTTGCTCGCGGTTATGCCCGCCTTATTTTCGTTTTATCCAGAGAAAAAAACATATCATTTTCCAGACCTCGAACATAATACGAGTATCTGTGCGAACAAGTGGTTAGAAGCGACATAAAAAAAATCCTACTCTTAAATGTTTAAACCTGTGTATCAACCTTTATTTTGTTTTTCGTTTAAATTTTGATGTACCCTGTGTCTCTCTCACGACTAAGATGAATGTATCGACAAGCCGTTTTTTAGCCTCTAGGGCCTGCCAAATACATACACCCTTAAGTATTGTCACACCTTTCTGTTACACGCGGTTGCATATATTGCATAATTATTCTTAGTCGATTTCATATAAGTTGTCTCCTTTAGCTCTCTCAATTTTTTTACATATTTTATCCCACTGTGGTCAAATAAAACGGTCGCCATTAGCGGCAAAATCAGATGCTGAATAGATCAGAAAATCTTTATAAAAACGTAAAAAAAGTTTCCATAGCCAAGGTAAACTGCGCTCGCACGCTAATATATTTATGTCGCGAAAATACTTACGGTATATGGACTTTTAGACTCTATTTCATATAAGCTGACTTTATCTCTTTTTTGAGTTACTTTATCCCACCGAGTAGTGTGGTCGAACAAAAACGGTTGCCAGTAGCGGCAAAATTTGATACTAAATAAATTACAAACTATCAATGACTTAAAAAACTAACTAAAAAAAAGTTTAAAGAGTTTCCGTAGACAAGTAAACTCTGTCCACATATTTACTGACTAAATACGACTAGTTGAATGATGTGATGGCATGTTATATCTGGCTCAAAATCATTTTTGCTGTTTCTTAATCTCTCTACAAATTGTAAGCATGTTCATTTCGTAGTTTTAAAAAATTAAATGCTTTTATCTCACTATCGCTAGATTTGTTTGAATAACGTGAATTTGAATCACAAATTAAAATACTGAGCAACCTACTGGACCTAGTTCAATAAAATTATATCTGATTTTAAATTCATCCAACCAAAGAAATAAAATTCCAAATCGGCCAATCATAAAACAACCCGAAAAAAGTCGTTTGCCAACTTGCGTGAAATTGCATGTACAGAATGTTCGTTTCATAGTTTTTTTAAGAAAATAAACAGTTTGTTTAAAAGCTGTTGGGTTTGCTTAACGGAAATTTGTGATATTTCGTGTGTTTTAACGGAAAAAGTTTGAACTGGATTTTGAAGGCAAACTGTTAGATTTCATCGCTACTGGCAAAAGTTTTGTTTGATGCCACCTACGACTTGTATACTCTTTAGCGCTAGATTTTTTAGGTTATTGTACTATCGTATGCCGATTGAATAAATAATTCTTTGAAACAAGTGGTTAGAAGCGAGTTAGTAAAAACTGGACTGCTAAATCGTTAAACCTGTGTATAATCACTGCTGGCGCCGACAGAACTTTTTCAGTTATACTAAAATCTATACTGCCCTGGGTTCACAGAATTAAGTAGGCAAATGATGCAGGTTTCATTAATACGCAATATTAACCACATCTTTAGGAAGTTTTTTGGTATACGTAGGTACACCGTTCTAGCCAGAAATGAAACAAGTCGTTTATATCAGAGTCACAAATATGTTTTAATTTTTTAATATTTTTTTTATTTCTTTCGATTTCAGTCGTTAATGCGCTCAATGTCGGTGGAGCAGCGCTGGCAGGACCTAGCCTCCCTACTGACCATCCCCCCGCCGCCGGAGCAGTACCACCACTACCACCAACACCACCACCAACACCAACATCAGCCGCACAACATCAGGTAACTAACACAATGTCGGTGGAGCAGCGCTGGCAGGACCTAGCCCCTACTGACCATCCCCCATCGCCAGAGCAGGCCCTCCGTAAACTTAATTGACCTAGGTGAACAAAACACATCTAAAAAAAAACTCTTCCCCTATCGGCTAGAGTACGGCATGAAAGTGGCGAAAACGAGAGTTTGCCGCTTCAGCGCTGTCAATATGAGACCAAGATAGCTTGAGAGCAAGCAAACTTGGTTTGGTTTTGAAAGTTTGCCGCTTCAGCGCTGTCAATATGAAAAGAAGTTTGCTTGCTCTGGTTTTCGCCTCTGTCTCGTATAACTTTAGGCTATAGGAGGGCTGATCACAAAAGGCATACATTTGAATAAATAAACTTTACCCTACTTAAAATTGATGTAACCGACGTTTAATTAAAATGGTGTACAGATTATATAAGTTGTAATAAGAGTCGCATCTAACCTAGTTGTTTTTTGTTAACAGCGCACACGGCGCCGCTGGTGGCTATCCCGCGAACTACCACGCGCCTCACGCGCCGCTGCCAGCGCCTCTAGCGGACAAACATCCAGATGCTTACGGTAAGTGTTTTATTTTTATAATAAACTAGCTGACCCGGCAAACTTCGTACCGCCTAACAGTCGATTCTTTAAGAGTAATGTTACCATCGTATAGATATTGACATTAATATTTACACGACACTAACGTCACTCAATTGTTTCACCTTCCCGGAACCTCTCCACTAACACTTACACATTATGGTATGATATTAAAGTTCAAATTGACTTTTAAGTATTATTACGAATTGATTGTATGGGAGTATAGATAAGTGTTGTTTTTAGACTTTTTCGCCCAATTTTTTAAATTTTTCTCCGTAAGACCCAACCTCGTATATTAAGGTCTATTCTAAAAAAAAAAAACAAAATCGGTTCATCCGCTCTCGAGATTTGCAACATACAGCGATTCATTTTTATATAATAGATTATTTATTACATTCTACACTTCCTAAACTAACCTAATTTGACAGTTCTAAAATGGTTCCTACTCATTTATAACCCCAGACGCAAAAACGGCGGAGTGCTATAAGTATGACGTGTGTGTGTCTGTCTGTGGCATTATAGCTCCCGAATAAATGAACTGATATCGTTTTCTTAAAGAAAAAAATTATAGAAATTGCTAGTATAGCCTAGCTATATTTGATGACAAACGCTCCATAATGGCCGCTGCCATAAAATACGGAGTTAAAATAATAATAATATTAATCTTTTGTGTTAAGCAAATATGTTTACTTGTTATTTCCCTGACTATAACACAATGTTCGTCAAGTATAATTATGCATGTACACAGCAGGTGCCGCCGCGCCGCTAGAGGGCGCTTACAAGGTGGAGTCAGCGCATCACCCTCAACAACACGACCCACTTTACTACCAGGTACTACTGTCAGTCACATCTTATTATATACCTTGTATATATAGTTATCGCTAGGGGTGTACTAAGCCGAAAACTATTCTCATCTTAAGGAACAACTTTCACTATGGGACCAAATATGAATTCGAGAAAAAATATCAGCTGTTTCATAGATTTTGTCGACGACCGATCAACTTTTTGTATGGAACAGCTGTTTTTTTAACTAACCCCCTTTCCGCTTTGTGCACCCCTAGCCGATAACCCTGTACACAAGTTAGCTAGTAGGAAATAATTACGTTCAAACATATCTTGAGCGTGCCGACAGACGAATGAAATCGTTACCATGGCAACCATAAACGGTTGGAAACTACGACCTGTACGCGAGTAAGAAATTACCCGTCAAACATACAAACTAACATACGAAATAAAACTCTTGCCAGACTCGAAGCAAAAACGCTTCGCTTGTTAACTCGACTGCAAAGACGAAGAGAAACACCACCTTCAAGTACGCAGTATTATTACATCTTCTCCGCTGCAACTAAAAAAGAAAGAAAGAAAGAAAGATTATTTGTTCTTTACTCTCAGTACGCGCGCTTGAAGTTTGAATACCTACTCGTATACGCACGCGAACGGAATTACACAAGTACGCTGAACGTCAGACTGTCAAAGTGTCAATGAGTACATGTGATGTCCGCCATGTTGTCGCTGACGTGTGCCAGTGATGGGAGACATGACTATGTTGAGCTACTAATACTCACACCAGCAGTGCAAGTATGGTTATATGTCTAGTCTTTCAAGCAATTATGTAGGTAATTATGTAGAAATAGCATATAAGCTTTAGAAATAAAAAGCAAACATCTTTAGATGACAGTTCAGCATGTTTTTGAGTGATGTTGCATTCATTATTTTAGTAGTGTTCCTGTATCCGCCAAGGTCTAACTAGATTTTTTGATGAAATTATTGAAAGTAGGTACTTAAAAATCAATAGGTCTGGATTCCCCGCCATTTCCCGATTTTTGCTATTCCCAGTGCTCTGCTCGCGGTAGGCCTCAATTCCCCGCAGTTGGCAACTTTACCCATGCGTTCGATAACTCACACCGAGTGTGTCGAGTCCTCGACTGTGATCGGAATATTCGATAAAAAAGCGTTTATAGCTTTTAAAACTGTCAAACGGTCGGAATAGAACCGAACTTGCGTTGCTGGTGTTTCAAATCTACATAATAAAACATGTCAGTGTTAACGGCTAGCTGCGCCACGCGGTATTATCCGTGGTTAAAAATTTTAAATACCCCATTAACTCAGTCGTAAAATACGTCCTACCTACGTGTCTAATTTAGGCTCTATACGTCCCAGGAGATTTAATGTTAAAAAGTTAAACTTATAAAGACGTACTTTTTTTGATTGACATCAATTTGATGTTTAGTACTCTAAGATTTCTGTCTAATATTAAGTTTTCAATCCAGCAGAACTGTACGGGAGAAATGGGGCCGCCGAACAACCAAGATGGCTTCCTGCACTCCATCCTCAACGATGAAGACCTACAACTCATGGATATGGCGATGAACGAAGGTAAACTAGGACTGCTCCTATGTGTAGACTCCGAAAACACAATTGCACCTACGAGACACGAGGCGCGGACTATTTGTTATTAAAACTTTCATATCTTTATGCAATATTTTCACATAAACCAATGCGTCGACTTGCAGTCTTATCGTTAAAACACTTAAATGATAAAACGGAAAAAGTTCAAACTTATCAATGAAACAGCATAACTTTTATTAATGCACCTGCATATTCTGGTGTTTAGCTGATGGTTAAAATGACTGTTAAAGGACTCGTTTGATTTTCGGCTACGGTGGTGTACGTTTACCAAAAATGCCTAAAGATGTGGTTAATACTGTGTATTGAAACTTGCACCAGTAGACTACTTCATTGTGTAAGTAATAAAATATCTAAATTTTGTGAATTGTAGTAGTAGGGGAGCTCAAGAGGGGATTTTGTGACATACTCGAGCGTGGCAGATTAACACATGGGAGATTCCTTAGGTCCTGTAGAGTGTATCTAACAAATATAAGCTCTCAACAAAGAGCCGAGCTAATAGAGCAGCCCGCAAAACGTTAAAAAAAACTTTGTTTGCCTGAAATAATCAAATGCGTCAGATTAAGATACGGTAGGTTTATTACTAGCTAAACAGTGTGCATGTCAATAATTAAATGATTTGAATGGAATGTTAGGGATTGGGGGGGATTTCTTTTTCTTAGCTATTTTCTACCTGTGTTGCCACCCCCACCATGCAAATTGTCAGTTTAACATATATTTGTTATCAGAAGCATGATGGAGCATAGAAAATATTATAATCTGACACGCTGGAACTTTACATGTTTTGATTTCCTTAGAAAAAAAAATTATATCCTTCTAGATGCTTCCTCCACCACTGAAATGGGAAACACCTATAATATTTTCTACTTCCTATCATCCAAGCTTTGCAACGCAATACGTCTCTATGACGCTCGAGTAAATCCCCATTTAGCATCGTGGGCTCCCCTACTATAGTGGAGATATGGCTTTTCTGTAAAAAAACTGTATCCTAGGTTGACTCCAAAGTTTACATTGGTCTATCAATTGTACCACTTGTCACAAATGTCAAAATTGACACAACAAAAACGCATGAATCGGCTTTTTGCGTAAATAACGTGACAATATTTTGATAATTTATTATTTTTGTACACTGTGATTAGTTTATTAGCGACATTTTGAATTTGGTTCATAGATTGAAGATGAATAATTATCCCTGACGTATTTATAATATCATATTATACAATGTCCTGACCGGAGATCCATATATTTTTGAAACATATCTTTTAAACCAGGCCAGGACGACGGACGTGGTATAACCTCGCGAAAAAGATCGACGTAGCTAAAATAAGTATAATGTTAACAATATGTTATCAACCCACGTCCCACTGCTGGGCTCGAGTCTCCCCTATGATGAGGGCCATAGTCCACCACGCTGGCCAAATTGCTAGTATATGCAATAGCTTATGCCATTGCAGTATATAAGCTGTTCGTCGACACAGGTTGAAAATGATGATAACGATATTATGTAGGTAGAAAGATATAATCTGGCTATTACAATTCGGATTAGTAGATTAGTCTGTTTGTCGTCAGAATGTAGATAATAAATAATCCACGCAAGAGAAACCGTAGCGTAAAGCTATGTAATTTTTTATCCTACACAGCTAGGGATTTGACCACAAGTACGCACGAGCACGGAAGTCAACGACGCCTATGTAGCCCTAGATGAAGCATGCCTAGTCTGGAATACACTGGCTCTGAAAGGCTGTCGGAACACACTGTTAGGTGCGACATATTTTACAACTTAAGTGTGGTAGCTCGGCAGGCGAGCGATAGGAAACATCCTACCACCATGCTATGGTTTCCTCACGATGTTTTCCTTCACCGGTAGCTCATGCTCTAAGCATGTTTCGTGTGATCGAACCTCGTACCTTTTGCACGGCAATCGACCCCACTAACCACTCGACCATCATCGCTACTAAAATGAATACTCCATAACAATACTCTATTTAAACTAACTTTTACTGAGAAAAATGTCTTATCTATGGTACAAGTATTGTCAGGCTTCGAATTATCTATATGCAAAACAACAAGTCAGTAAGTCGATCCGTCACTCCATTGTGGTGAAGAAAGACAAACAAACACACTTAAGCACTTAATATACAGAGTTATCGGGTAGGGGTGTACTAAGCTGAAAAGGGATCACTATAGAACCAAAGAACGACTTTCACTGTGGGACCAACTATTAATTCGAGAAAAAAAATCCGCTGCTTCATACATTTTGTCGACAACCGACCAACTTTTTGTATGGAACAGCTGATTTTTTCTTCACGATTTCAGAATAGGTCCTTTTTTATTGGAAGATCATAAAACTGTGTCCGTCTTCTTAAACAATATGAATTAAACACGCGTTAGTTTTCGAAACTAAAAATACTAGTTAGTAGAGTTATACGGCTTAGCTCCTAACTGATAACTCTGTAAGTGGGGATTTAGATACGAGTACACTCCATTTTCTAGTTTTCCCGCTATAATCGCATCGTCACGTTTTTTTTTTATAAACATCGATAAAATTGCTCATTTGACCTGTGACGTCATCGCCTAAAACATGCCAGTCATTCGTCGCGCACGCGACGCCGCGGTCGTTAAATATGGAACGGACAATTCGAATTTCGAAAATCGAATTAAAAAATATAGACGTCACACGATGCTGTCATTGTCAGTGTAGGGATGGGACATGCTTTGCTTCTGTGAGTGAACTATGTATCGGACTGTGAGAGTGACTCATTTGTTATAGTTCTATTTTTAAACTCGGCGTACGTACTTTAATATTATTCTTACATAATTTAAGTTTCCGCGAATAATGAGCGATTAAAGTGATTTATTTTTAGACTGATTACATAACAAGTTATAGATGACTCGGCGTTTGCGTGTAAATCAAGGAATTAGAGAAAAAATATGCAGATTGTTTTTGAATAAATAGTCATTGCGTGGCAGGTTTATTTTCGTCGTCGTAAAGACTCTCGTGTACTTAATAATGAGCAATGATTAAATAACAAATAAGATAGTATGTTTGCTCAAGTCACGAGCATTGCGATATTAAGGCGGTTACAATCGTTTTATACTTTCATTGCTCTGTCACATTCTGACACATTTCAATCTCTCGATTTTTTGAAACGAAATAGCGAGATTTTCTTCTTAAATAGTGTTCAAATAAAATAGAATTGATTAAAATATTGAACGATTCTTTTGAAATAACATGGTAGTGTTGTTTTTATAAAGAAATTACCATTCACAATGGGCGTGTTTTCGTATGTATACAGACTGTTTGTAATGCAAGTAAAGGCCAAGTGATTATTCGTATCCGATAAATTAACAAAGCAAAATATACGCAAATAGAATTGGAATTTTAAAAAAAGGTTAAAAAAAGACTGTAAATTGACTTTCTAAACTTCAGTTATAAAAAAAATAGTGTACATTAAACTTTTTGGTGACATTTGATTGTGAACTACAGTGTTGTGATAGTTTTTCGGAGTGTGACTGAAAAGCCTACATATGCCATTCCTTCTGAACAAACCGTCATCGAGTCGAAAGGTGCATAACTCTGAATGCTGCTTCTGTCTCTGTAGATTCTGCTGCGCTCTAAGAAAGTCCCGTACCACTGCGGACTCATTGACTAAAGTTCCCGTGGAAGTGCTAAAACGATACAACTTTTGTCTATGGTCATTCAAATACAGACAGTTCTTCGCCCGCTGAAAAGATACTCCCGCAGCAAACAATTTGTAATTAGCACTGATAACAAGGAGACAATGGAATGTCATGTCGTATACCTGTTTGATGAGGTATTAAGGGATCTGACAGAGAACGACTCTATTTGATTAGACTCAGATTTGTTTGTTCACGTCACTAAAAAGTTTCCGAGAGGAAAATTTGAAGGACGCGCGAAATTCGAATTGCGAACGCGGACTTTTTGAATGCCAGCTGGATTTGATTTGAGCGCGAAGTTTGAAAATCGAACGCTGACTATTTAAGTTATCGAGATTTGTTTGAATTGACGTTCAAATAAACGTGGGCGGGAAATTTAAAAATCGAACGCTGACTTTTTACGAGTAGCCAGCGTCATACCGGAAAGGCTTTCAAGAAAGTTTACCATATAGATTGCGGATGAATCAACGTACATTAGCTATAGGTTTACAACTGAAAAGGAAAACAAACATAACTACAATAGAAATGGATACGTGATTCAAATAATCGCCCGTATTATTTCGTACGCGCGATAACAAAGTAATCGTATACATATTTGCGATAAAGATTTGGCAGCTTTCCATATTATTAGATACGCAAATCTTTTAGCGACCAGTCACGACAAATTGCAAGTAAGCGAAAAATCGATAGATGAAACAGTAAAAAGTGAGGATTGGCCTGATTTTCATCGATAAGTGAAAATGGATTTGCCCATGTCTCGCCTACATCCCTATGGGTGTCATCCGTTCTTTCCTGTGACGCCATATTTGCGAGCGCCACTCCTATATCCGGATCCGGCGGAGTATTTGAGTTCTTATTACAAATTTTATGATGGTAAGATTATATGACGTAACTTTTTTTTAAGTAAATTGTCACAAGCTTTATCACATCGTGAAAGAACGTGCAAATCGGGGAAGGTTAATAGATTTTAAAGATTATTGATTATGGCCTACACTCCATTCATAGGTTTGAACAAATTATCACAGGCTTGAAAACATCGTGAAGGAACCTGTTTCGCGAAATCATATAAAGTGGTCTATTAAGAACATAATTTCTAAGTGACCAATCGGGATGATAAATTGGGTTGCCCTTTAGGAACAACACTATTTTTTTTAGTTTTTAATTTTGGGTTCAAATTTTGAACTAATATTATTTTGTAGTTTATCGCGGGTACGAGTAACGCCGTGGGTGAGAATTACTATTGTATATATATGAAAGGGCAAGTTCTGAAAGACTGATATTAGTAAATAATCAATGTAGAGCCTAAATCACTGAGAGACATGAAATTTGAAGTGTATTCATATTCACATAGAGTGTGGGGCTGTACTAAGAAAAACATTTTAGAAAGTCAATCCCTTAAGGAATCAAATGGGTGTACAATGCTAGAAAATTCTACTAGATTTAATATATTAGTCAGATTTACAACGTGTTACAGAAAGGTGTGATAATACCTAAGGGTGTTAATATACCCACTGTAAATGTACATTTTTTGCGAAATTTAAAAAAAATTCAGCTGCATGCTCGATATAACTTGACCGATCACGTGACCAATTTTTGCACAGACAATCTAATTTTTTTTGGGTGGGTAGACTAACGATCTCAATTATTATCCCTTCTGTTACACGTTGTATAAGTTTGTAAGTCAGATGATGTAAAATAAAATAACTATTGCATCACATAGTAATAACTGATAATTTTGCTATTTGTCCAAATATTTACTTTATATCATCAAAAACCGATTTTTTATTATTTTTTTTAAAGATTATCACGTTTCCGCCAATCATCGTATGTTAGTATAATCATAGGCTTTAGATGTACAAACTAACTTGCAAATTGCGTAGAACTATTTCTGCCAGAGTGGCCACAGCAATGGGGCCGAGGGGAATCATTATGGAACTCAATTTTATAATATTCAAACAAAAATTTAAATATTTTTTATAAGTAATCCTTCTTATAAACTTGAAGTGAATATATATCAATGCAGGTTATCGAATCATCGTTCTTGTGTAACGAACAGCCATTACAAAATATTAGTAATAAAATAAACTAGATAAATAAATGACAATGTAAATATATGATATCTTAAATATATGTTATAAGAACAATAAAAGTTTTTAAATACGTTTTTTAAGTAATTAATAATTCAAATGTAACAAGGCTATATTTCTTATTCTTCTTCTAAAAATTCCCATCTGCACCATTGATGAGGCAGATCCTGGGTCAGATGGCTATATTTATTTCTATGTGTACTTAATCGACATTATTTTCAACGATTTTCATAGTTCTTCTACAAGTTCTTTTTCAAAAAAAGAGATTACCTAATTCCATTACCGCAGGACCCGATAGAACTTTTTCAGTCATTTCGATTTAGTAATCTAACCTCTAAATCGACTTTAATAAAAACTTAAGGGGATCATTCTAAAAGTATGCACTTTCAAATAAAAAAATATCCATCCCTCCATCCATCTCCGAGAAATCAGGTAAAAAACATATCGTATGGAGTAGTTCCTGTTTTTTTTTGGAAAATCGTAATAAAATGCTCGTTAACACTGAATCGAATTATTATTTTATATTCTGTCAGCATGACGCAAGCATACTTATATATGTGATAAACCTTATCAGAGATATAAAGCTTTATAATGATAAACAAAAGCGATAAAACGTGCTATTTATCTGGATTTATTATTTTTTTACTATTAAAATATCTTTAGTGTCGACTCATGGTGACTTTCTTTTAAATTTCGTGTATTTTAATTTTTTCCAGACTGCGAAAGAAGGTGGGTTATGTTTTTCGAGTGTATTTATGTATGTATATTGCTTTGGCACTCCCTAGAGCCTAAACGGCTTGTCGTATTTTTATGTGAGTGGTGTCAATAGATTCGTCTAAATCGTGAGAGTGACACTAGATACATAAAAAATGGACACAGGTTTAAAGATTTAGCAGTCGAGTTTTTAAAAATCGTTCTAACCACTTATTATCAAGAGGTTTGTGTGGAAACTCTTTAATTAATTTAAAAGTATTTATGTCAACTTATTTCCAGTTTATATGCAACCTCATTTTACTATTTCACCTCGGCGGTGCTGGCATGGAAGGAACAAAATTTGAAAATCGAATGCATACACTTTAATTGTGTTAAATAGTTTCCATGCAACCTCATTTCACAATTTAATCACGGCGGTGCTGGCATGGAAGGAAAAAAAATCGAAATTCGAATACATACACTTTAATTATTTTAAAGAGTTTCTATGCAACCTCAATTCTAATTTGATCTCGGCGGTGCTGGCATGGGAAAGACATAATTTGAAATTCGAATACAGAATTATGTTAAAGGGTGTAAATATTTAAAAATCAATTGCTGTTCGTTTGTCTCGCAAAAACTCAAGAACGGCTGGGCCGATTTAGCTGATTTTGGTCTTGAAA
This sequence comes from Ligdia adustata, assembly GCA_947049295.1. NCBI lineage: Eukaryota > Metazoa > Arthropoda > Insecta > Lepidoptera > Geometridae > Ligdia > Ligdia adustata. Next base: position 5,057,410 of record OX346242.1, on the reverse strand, counting down.
TGTTTGTCGTACTCCAGGGAAGGTTTAAAAGGTGAGAAACGTACATAACTGTAAGGCGGTACGAAGATCGCCAGGTCAGCTAGTATTTTTATATAATTATGTTAAGGGCAATCTATATAATTATATGCTTATACGTGCGTGGTTGCCTGTAAGAATCTGAATCTGTAAGAGATCGAGAACTTCAAACGATAAGGCCGCCCTTTAAAACTAGTATATTATGGGGCGTATAAGCTTTTCTTTTTTATGGTTTATATATTGTTAAGCTGGTTTTAAATGACGTATACGTCATACAGTTAATGTATAAAAGGTCACACTAATTAGGTCAAATTTAATCAAATTGGAAGTCGAAATTGACAAGAGCCCCGAATCGGCCACTCACACTGACTAAACAAAAAATTCTTAAAATGATATCCATCATTTTCTCACTTGTGGAAACAAAAAGAGAGGAGACAATTTTAGAACTGTCAAATTAGGTTAGTTTAGTAAGTTTAGGCCTGACATAATCGGGGTCAATATATTTGTTTCATGGTTGCATGTTGGTAGGGCGTTTCCTATCGCTCGCCTGACTAGCTACCACCCTCAAGTTGATCTGTCGCCAAGGAAGGCTGCCGGAACACACCGTTAACCTAACGGTGTGTTCCGGCAGCCTTCCTTGAGAGGCAGCGTATTCAAGACTGGGCATGTTCCATCTAGGGCTACAGTGTCGCTGACTTCCGTGCTCGTGCGAACTTGTGGTAAAATGCCTAGCTGTTCAGGATAAAAAAGTACATTTTTTTATAAGTTTTACTCTAGTTCTATCTAAAATTGTTTAATGCTATAGAAAAAGTGCTCAGTATAAGCCAGCGTTGGAGACGGTTCTTAAAGATATGCAAATTGGGAGCCTGTGAGAGCTTAGTTGTCTTATCTTATTTTATAGATAGGTATGTAATATATGTTATCATTTTCAAGGTTTTTTCTTCTTAGTAACAGGCATGTTAGTCACATTTTGTCGTGATAGTCTACTAGGTGAATGATTGACTTTCAATCGGGTGCGTGGGTTCAAGTCCGGGCTTAGATCTTACACACCTTCGTTTCATAACTTACCTACTTGTGGATTAGAATTAATCACCACGCGATAAGCGTTAAACGAAAACATCGACAGGAAACTTGCTTGTCGGAGAAGGTCAAGACAGCTATAGACCGCCATTTGTCCACACAACAAAACATAGCTCTTTTCTACCTTTTAATGTTGTACAATTCCAGAAGTTTTCACATAGCTAACACATTATTTACTAAGCTTTACCGTTTTATGTATTTCTGTTTTTTATATCAGTATAAAGTTACAACCTTACTAAGCAGTCATATTTTTGCACTGATTCGATGCCTACTAAAAGTCTTTATTATTCAGAATTCAATAACTTTCTACGAAATAATAAAACGTGTAGACCTAATGTAGATGTAAAGTACATCATAGTGAAGCGATTGACACTGATAACAAAAAAAAAATGTTACAATTTAGGGGGTGAAAAAATAGGTAGGCTCTAGAACGAAAATTTCATCAGAAACACGAAAACAGTGTAGGGTCGCTGATACGAGTACCTACGAGATGAATGAAGTTCACAGACCCCAAAAACCGGCTAACTTGGGGAAACGTGGCCTATATCCCTCTTACTAGATTCCGATTTCTAGATTTTCTGAAAACATTAGACTTTCGCTCGTAATCTCTCGTATGGGAGACTCACGCTCAGCGGTGCATGCCTAGAATTTGGTGCAGGCTTTAAGATTTGTTCATTATTGTTACAGGCATGTATACGATGCGAATGCTGGACGGTGCGACGGGACATCATGGGATTCCTCACAATCACACCCACATGACTATGCAAGCGGGTAAGCGAATACAGTATATGCGAATAGTTGACCTCGTGACCATCCCAAGTACTTTATCATCCGACTGCAAAAGAAGTAGGGTTATGTTTTTCGAGTGTATGTATGTAATAAGATGGTATATACAAAATATTTAGTGTTTTTCCGCCTCCGACTTCCTCTCGAAGTCGGATACTGAGAGAAAGAGAAATAATAAGGTGAGGTGTGGCGGTGGTGAGGAGGAACCACACCATAAAAACAAAAATATTTTTCGATTTCTCACGCTGACATCAAGATGAGGCGGAAAAACACTAAATATTTTGTATATACCATCTTATTATAAATGGATTTCCGCAAAGTAACGCCTGACTCCATCAATTATGTATGTATGTATGTTTATTTGTTTTGCACGCCTTAAAGCCTAGCACGGCTTGTCGTATTTTTATGTGAGTGCTGTCAATAGATTCGTCTTAGTTGTGAGACTGGGTACATCAAAATTAAAAAAAAAAGTATGTTACACAGGTTTATAGATTTAACAGTCGGCTGTTTTGAAGTCGTTTCTAACCACTTGTTTTAAAAATGGTATTCTTAATTTTGTACTATTATTGTATATAAATAGTAACTTGTCTATTGCCCCAGAGCGTGACTCCGCATCTGACAGCGCTGTATCCTCAATGGGCTCCGAGCGAGTCCCGTCTCTATCTGACGGCGAATGGTGCGATGGGAACGATTCTGCGCAGGAGTTTCACAGGTATATAATAGATAATTTTTAACTGACATATTTTGACCCTTGGGTTTAAAAACGATAAAAATTTATGAATGTCTATTAGATTTTTCATGAGATATAAAAACATTCGTATTACTCTACATCTTACTAGGTCAAACTACTCAAACTTAAGGTTTCAAAGTAAGGATCGAAATTAACGAATGTCTATGGGATTTTTAGGAGTTAATAAATCATTCGTATCACTCTAGGTTATGACTGTTTATCCTGCCTTCACCTTAATTCAATAAGTTTAAAACAGGGAGCAAAATTAACTAAAGTCTTTGTGATTTTTCCAGAGATTTCAAATCATTCGTTATATAAACCAGGATAAAAAAATAGTCTTTATCCTGACTTTACCTTAATGTATTCATAATAAGGATCAAAATAATATGTCTGATTTTTTTCTATGAGGCATGAAGGCATTCGTTTAACACTAGGTAAATAATTCCTTTATCCTGACTTAACTTTAATCCAAAATTAACGAATTTCTTCTTCCTTTTCTTCAAAAAGATCTTTGAAAACGTCTCAAAATGTATTCAGCGATCTCTTGTATCATTCTATGTTATCATCCGGTTAATGTCATTATCCTGATTTTACCCTAAAGTATACAAAATAGAGATCAACATTAAACTAAAGTCCGTGGACTTTATCCAATTCTGTCTTGACCTTGTCGTGGATTTACTTCGTTCTTATCATATTGCAATGATGATTCTACAAGAAATTTATCAGTATCTGCAAACATTTGTTGTTGCGGTAAAAAATATATGATACAACAGGAAAATGGATTAGTTGTTGTCAGTTATATTTAATTAGGTTTTTTTTTACATTTTTTGCATTGTAGTTGTGCGTAGTTCAGGTGTTGCTTCATGGAGTTATTTAGTATTAAAATTATTGTTTTGAAATAAACTGGCTATCGAATTCCATAACGGTAGGCAGCGATAGTGCTTTGATTGTCAGTTAATTCGATTTAAGAATCCAATCCTCTTCACTGATTTTGATTACAACTTGCTAATAACGTAATTTACGAACGATATGAATGCGGCTGTTTGCTTATCGTTCGTAAGTGTAAAAATAAGGTCTTTGATATAACGCTACTAAAAAACTTAAAGCTAGGACATAAAATTAATACTATTAATAGTGTTTTTTTTTCTTGTGATACATTACATACGATATGTATATTTGCCAGCGTCAAGTTTATTCAATTTTCAAGTTAATTATCAATCAAGTCAAATAGCAAGCAACAAGTCATCGTGGTCAAGTAAAGTCAAGTCATGTACCCTCGTAAAACGGAAGAGACTTTTTCAGGGTTTCTATAGAGATTTTCCCGCGAACACGAAAACTACGTTATTCCGTCTTTATATAGCTTGCCCACACTAGTGCACATAAACAAGACATTATTGGTTAATTAATCCACCAATATTACACATTAAAACTTGCAGAATTCACTAGTTTTGCAATAAATACACAGACAGAGATGCCATTTTCCAGCGAACGCGGGTAAACTTCAATCAGGTATATTGTTGACATGTTTTGTTTTAGTTCAAAATTCCGTCCGTACGAGAGTTATGGTCGCGACAGGGCAGTGTCGCACGCGCCTCAGAAAAAACATCATATGTTCGGGAAACGATGCTTTCAGGTATATATCACACTAATATTATAAAGGCAAAAGTTTGTATGTGTGTGTGTGTGTGTGTGTGTTTGCTTGTTCCTCGTTCAAGCTCAAACGGCTTAACGGATTTTGATGGCACTTGACACGAAGATAGCTTGTAAGCTATCTTCGTGCCAAAAAAGTAGCCTATGTCTTACCTTTATGTTGTGTTGTTAGGTATAACCTTTGATTAATACATAGGGTACTTTTTATCCTGGAAAAATGAACTGTTCCCTTGGGATGATCAAATATCTAATGCGGGTAATACCGTGGGGCGCAGCTAGTTGGTATATATATGAACATGATGAGCCCGATCTGCTAATAGGGCGTTATGCTTAAATGTCCTTTCGATACGAACCCGAGTATGTGTTGTACGGCTAGGGGTGTACTAAGCCCAAAGGGGGTCACTATACTCATCCCAAGGAACAACTTTCGCTATGGGGCCAACTCTGAATTCGAGAATAAAATATCAGCTGTTCCATACATTTTGATACATTTTTTGTATGGAATCGTTGTTTTTTTTTATTCAGTGGTGGTCTTTTAGTGAAAGTTGTCCTTTAGGCTGAGTATAATGACCCACTTTCGGCTTAGTACACCCCTAGCCGATAACACTGTATTGAAAAATATCAAATTCATGGTAGATGAGCTAGTCTAATATTAATATTAAGTTCCAAACTCGGCACAAGCCGGTATCTTAGACACGCTGAAATAAGATAAACTTTATTACATTTAGTAATAAAGGAGGGCTAAGGGACTAGATACTGGGGCAAGAGCCCTATTTTCCCATATAGCTGAGCATATTGTTGTATATGTTGCAGGAGCCCCCCGCAGCACCCCTGGAGCCGCAGGCCCCTCCACTGGTGCCAGCTGTCAAGTACGAGAGACCGGACAACGCATACCACCAGCACGACAACATGCATACCATGCATAATGGTGAGATATTTATAAATCTAACGCGTGTCTGATTCATATTGTTTAAGAAGGCGGGTTTTCACTTGTACCTGATTGTTGTAAAGGTCCAGCTATAGCTTCGTTCACATTCGGTGATCTTCGTCGGGGATACGAGACGTGCCATGACTTAATGTTATATTGTATTGTATTGTTGTTGTAGATTACGCGAGCCGCCATCAGCTGGCGCCACCGCACGCGTCGGGTCAACAACCCGCTCTTGACCTAAACATCGCACACTCCAGCCATGCTCTGCTACAGGTATATTGGCATGTCTTATTATTTACAATAAAATAAGATTAGATTTTATTCATAAACATTATGTTTTTGTTACCCCTAAAAATATCAATTTCGACCCTTTCTACTTTTTACCCGACTGCGAAAGAAGGAGGGTTATGTTTTTCGAGTGTATGTATGTATATTTTCTTGTCACGTCCTAGAGCCTAAACGGCTTGTCGTATTTTTATGTGAGTGGTGTCAATAGATTCGTCTCAGTCGTGAGAGTGACACTTGGTACATCAAAATAAAAAAAAACAAGTATGATACACAGGTTTAGCGATTTAGCAGTCGAGTTTTTTCGAACTCATTTCTCACCACTTGTTAAAAATCTAATCCCGCCTATTTGATCCCCGCCAACAGAGCTCGGTCCCCTCCCCGTCGCCGGCGCCCAACCCGTTCGCGTACGCACCCCCGGAGCGGGTGAGACACAATCACACGTACTCAGCGCCGCTCGCCGCCGCTGAGCAACGGCCTGCCGCCGTCAGAGACAAGAGAAGTGAGTTTATAACACTTTTATAAACTTATTAGCGGAATAAGAAAAAAGAAAATCTATACATGTGTAATAAAACTGAAGAAGTAGAATTTCTGTACAAATAAAAAAATGCTGAAAACCGAGTTAGGGGGACGTAAGAAAAAGAACTAATATTTTTTTTCTCTGTTTTACTGTCTGTTTGTTCAGGCTAATCTCCTAAACGACTGGACCGATTTAAATGAAATTTTGTATGGTGGTTGCTTATATAAATAAATAAATAAATATAAATAAAGGACAACATCCACACAAACGTCTTCAAGTCCCAAACTAGGTAAAGCCTGTGCTATGGTAACCTGATGACTGTGATATATGCCTTGTCAATATATTTCATACTTTTGCGGAAAAAGTCGCGGGCATCAGCAACTATTAACAACTCTTAACATGTTTCCAGCTTCGTACGTATGAACATATTTTTGTTCTATCATCAATGCTTGCCGCAGCGCGTGCGATGAAACACATTTTACGGCAAACGTTCTGGGCAAGTTGCCAGAAAACTGTTTTTTTTTTTAATAATAATATTAATAATAATTTAGTTATTTATTTACCACAAAAAATATAGAAATACGATTTGTAACAATGTTTTGTTATAACTTAATAAAATTGTGTATCTTAAAAATTTTATTAATGTTTCTAGCTACCGCGCTAGGATTCCCTGTGTTGCGGTAGCTATATTGCTCTTCAGGGTACAATTGTGTTTTATTAATTGCTTCAATCAATTAGGGACAATGAAGTCACAATTACAAACAACTACAAATAACTCATAAAAGTTAAAATAACTTTAACAATGTATTTCTATTAATTATTTTAAATTCAATATAATACGATGTACAGTTATTAAATAGGATTTACATTAATTTTATGACGAGCATATGTTTAATGAGAGAAATAACAATAATTTAGTATTAGTAGATTAATTTTAGTGTATAAATTACGGCTTTGTGTTTTAGTACATTTTAAAATTGAAGTTAATTTTATGACTTGCGTGTTAAGTTTTTATTTCTATTACGGTTTTTAATAAATTTTTGTTGTAAATGATAGATGTAGATGTATTTATTAATAATGTACTTACGTTTCAGTCCGGCGACTGACAGACGGCAGTATGTCTGACAGCGGGTCAACGTCTAGCGGTCACCTTACGAGGGACGAGAAACGAGCCAAAGCACTTGGTAAGTTCACTTAAGACAGCTATAGACCGCCAACTTGTCCATACAATATGATATAGTTCTAAACCTTTTATTGTTGTCCGATTCCAGTGGGGTTTTTCTTCACATAGCTAACACATTATTTACTATGCTTTACCGTTTTATTTTTTTCTGTCTTTTATATCACTATAAAGTTGCAGTTCCTTCCTAAGCAGTCATATTTTTGTGCTGATACAATGCCTATTAAAATTCTTTATTATGCAGAATTCAATAACTTTTTTCAGAATAATAAATCGTGTAGCCCTAAAATGCATCATAGTGAAGCGATTGACAACAATAACAAAAAAATACGTTACAATTTAGGGAGCGAAAAGAGGTAGGACCCGGAACGAAAATTGTATCAGAAACATGAAAACAGTGAAGGGTCCGTGATACTCTTAATAATATATTGAACGGTTTCAATAGTTTTTTAAACGTCGCAAGTGCCTTTATTAACATTTACAAAACGACTGACTACGACAATAAAAAAATATAGCACAAAGATTACCTACCTATAGACCATTTAAGATTTACAGATTATACAAATGCTCCAACCCATCACCAGAGGGCAGCGCGCCCAGTTTGCTAGCCGCATTACCGCGCTGAATGGCAATGCTTATACGTTGGGCCAGATAAAAACCGGCATTGTATTCACGCGTCGAATCGATCAAACGCTCCGATAAGTTTTGGATAATAAGATGAGCTCCCGGTCCCCACGGCACTAAAGTCTCGACATACAGTGGTCTATAACATAAACTTCTGCATCTGCGTCGGCTATTCGAAGTCACTTCTCACAATTTGTTTATACATGTTGTGCAGGTATCCCGATGGAAGTTCACGACATCATTAACTTACCGATGGACGAGTTCAACGAGCGGCTCTCTAAACACGACCTCAGCGAGGCGCAGCTCTCTCTTATCAGAGACATACGTCGGAGGGGGAAGAACAAGGTTGGGACTAACTTATAATAGTTAATTTTTTTAATTTTTTTAGTAATCTAGTAGTATTTCAGACTAGGCATGTTCCTTTAGGGCTACAGTATCGCTGATTTCCGTGCTCGTGCGAATTTGTGGTCAAATGCCTAGCTGATAGATAGATAGATCAATTCTTTATTGCAGACACAAATAAAATAAAAATACAGTAGATTTTTTTTCAAAATAAAGTGCTACAAGTTGCGGCCTTATCGCTACAAAGCGATCTCTTCCAGGCAACCTTAGGATGCTGTGTCGGATAAAAAAATCTACGCTCCCGGCTTTACCTGCGGTAGGTATTCAATAATCCCATGAAAATACTTAATTTTCCGGGATATGAAGTAGCTTATGTGTTAATCCAGGGTATAAACAATATACGTGCCTAGTGCCATCCAAATCCGTTAAGGCGTTTGAGCTTGAAGGAGGAACAAACAAACACAAACATATACTAACTTTCGCCTTTAAAATATGGTTATCGTCTAGGGGTGTACTGAGCCGAAAGGGGGTCACTATACTCATCCTAAAGAACAACTTTCACTATGGGACCAACTCTGAATTCGAGAAAAAAAATCAGCTCTTCAAAATTTTGTCGACGAGCAACTTTTTGTATGGAACAGTTGATTTTCTTCTGATTTTCTCGAATTCAAAGTTGGCCCCATAGTGAACGTTGTTCCTTAGAATGGGTATAGTGACTCCCTTTCGGCTTAGTACACACCTGACCGATAACCTTGTACAAAACAAATATAAGATTTAACTAGAAATTTGCATGTATGGAGTGATCATTATAACTATTACAGATTTAACGTAAGATTTTGACTTAATTTTAACTCTTTTTCCCGCCAGGTGGCAGCGCAGAACTGCCGTAAGCGTAAACTAGACCAGATTACGTCGCTGGCGGACGAAGTCAAAACAGTACGCGACCGCAAGATACGAACGCAGCGCGAACATCACTCGCTACATGCTGAGAGACAGCGCGTTAAAGAACGGTTCGCTGCGCTGTATAGACACGTGTTCCAGGTTAGTAGTACCTACCTTAGTAGAACTAGCAGTTAGTAGTACTGGCAGTTAGTAGTACTAGCAGTTAGTAGTACTGGCAGTTAGTAGTACTGGCAGTTAGTAGTACTGGCAGTTAGTAGTACCTGCACTGCACCCCTCACTAAACACACACAAATTTTAAATCCAAGATGGCGGACTCATAATTTTTATGCACCTCCATAGATGTCAAATGAAAACAAATACGAACACAGATTGTTTTTCTTTTGTTTTGTATTACTATTAATTTATTTCGTATATATATATTTTTATAACTTAATTAGATTTACACAACACATTAATATAAAATGCGAGGTTCGATCACACGAAATACACAAAAAGAGCCTGAGCTACCGGTGAAGGAAAACATAGTGAGGAAGACCATAACATGGTGGTAGGACGTACTGTAACGCTCGCTTGGCTAGCTACCACCATCAAGATGATAAATCTGTCGCCAAGCACCTAACGGTGTGTTCCGACCTTTCTAGAGAGCCAGTGTACTCCAGGCTATGCGTGCTCCACCTAGTGTTGCTCGTGGTAATTAGAGCTACTACTACTGCCATATTTCAATTAAGCTATTGCATAGCTTTTTTCGCGGGCTTTTTCGCGGCGACCATATCAATAAATTCCGTAGCGTCAATAAACCTAACAGCCCCCACTCCTCACGGCACAGCGGTGCGTCATTGTAAGCCGTGCATCGTCTAACGTCGTTTCAGTTAGACAGACTACGGCACGGTGTTTGTGTGCGTGCGACAACACGTATGTGTATGCAATAGCTTTACCGAGCACTGTCCGACTGACACTCGGATTATCTTAATAAAATGTTGTTTCCTAAAAATATTCATGCCCCCTAGCTACCGCGCTAGGATTCCCTGTGTTATAGTAGCTAATGCTCTTTGGTGTACATATTTTTTACAATTGTTTCGATTAAAGTCGTACATTAAATTAAATTTGAAATATTCCTACGTCATTGTTTTTTTTATTAAACAGAACCTCCGCGACCCTGAAGGTCGTCCTCTCTCGTCAAACCAGTACTCGCTGCAGCAGGCGGCCGACGGGAACGTAGTGCTGGTGCCCAAAATGCAACAACACCAAGGTTAGTACGCGTTTTCGGATAATAGGTGGCGCTGTTACATAATAAATGGAATTTTAATATCTCTTTGATTGAGTCGGATGAACTGATTTTAATTTTGTTTTTTTTTCTTTGTTTGTAAAGGTAAACTAGTCGAGCAAAACGAATTTGATGAAAATCGGTCCAAGATGACCGCCGCCTATAAAATGGCGGATTTCATATTTTTTCACAACTACCTCAATATAGGTATAAAAAAAGGGTCTGATTAGTCCACACTCTGATAAATAGTAAATCCAAGATGGCCACGTAATAAAATGAAAATGTCGGGGTTATTAAAATTTTTAATTTTACTTGTTACCCGACTGCGAATGAAGGAAGGTTATGTTCTTCGAGTGTATGTATGTATGTATATTTCTTTGGCACTTCCTAGAGTCTAAACGGCTTGTCATATTTTTATGCAAGTAGTGTCAATAGATTCGTCTTAGTCGTGAGAGTGTCACAGGGTACATGAAAATTAAAAAAATAATTAAGTATGATACACAGGTTTAACGATTTAGCCGTTTACGAGTTAGTCTGGCTTATTCGAACTCGTTTCCAACCACTTGTTTATGGTACATTTTTCTAATATTGAGATATCTCTTTTCAGATCACTCTATGAATCGCACGTCCGATGACGAGATGGATCGGAAAGCAAAACACTACGACCAGTGACATACATACAACCATCTCTTTCACACGCGATGGTGACACCAATACTGCTGTCTCTTTCACACGCGTTCGGAACACCAGTACTCCCGTATTGATGTCTCTTTCATACGCGTTCGTGACCCCAAACAGTGACGTAAATCTGGACACTATAGAAAAATATATATATATAACGATTGTACTAATGTGTGGTCGACCCAAAAAAAACATGCAAAGAGTATGTTTTTGTCTATTCTACTCGTGTAGTGTGATTGTCTATGGTCGCAATATTTTCTAAGGGGTGTTTTGAATTGGACCTGTTTTTAATGCAGTTTGTATATTCAAAAACAAAACGGTAATGCTGAAAATAGTGTATAGTGAACCTTTTTGTTTAATTTTTTTTTGTAGAAAAAACTAAAAAAATATATTGTCGTTTGTTTTTGTGGTCCTGATTCACCCCTTAAATGTGAAAAGTAAAAAAAATGTATTTCGAAAATCGAAAAAATGTGATAGAAATATATTCCATTTTTTTAGTTTCTGATTAGTGTGGAGTTTTATTTACTAATGTCGGATTTTTAAATATACGGAAACAATGGTACCGCTCGTATGACTGATTTTGTTACATTTTCAAACTAATTTAGTCTTAAAATACAAAAAAAAACGAAAAAAAGTTGATGTCTATGACGTCGTAATGTTGCAATAAGTAAAAAAAAATAGATCATAGAGCACTTTTTTGTAAAATATATTTTTTTTTGCCTTCGTAACTTATGATTAAATAACGTTAATTTATGTATTAATTTTAGGGTGAAAAACTGTGTTGTAGGATTTTGAATTCTGTTATTAAAACCGTTGCTACTTTATTATGATTTTATATAGCAACATTATTGTATGTATATATTTACAGTGTTGTCATATCAAAATTTCATTGAAGGAAAAAAAGTACAAAATAAGAATTTTTGGATATGTACCAGTGTGTTTAATATTTACAAAAAAATACGTTTTTATTTATTTATATATTTTTGTGTGTAGTAAAATAATGTAAAAAAACATACTACATTTCATCTTTACGTGTATTTATCTATTTAAAGGGACAGTTTGTGTTTTTTTTTTTGCTTACTGACCATTTTGATCTGTAAATTAGGTTATTTTGTATTATAATAAATAAATAGTATGTAATTTTAAGGACAACAAATATCGTTTAATTCTACAAAAATTAAAAAAAAAAACTGCTTTGAAATAAACTTTTCAAAAAATATATTTTGTCTTTGTTTTATTCATGAGTGATAACTTGAGTAATTGCTTGGCTGTGCCTGAATTGCAGTTATTGTACATCTTACTAAAAGATAAAATATTAAAGAAATGAGGGTACTTATTTTTCGTTTAATAGATGTGTACTAACTATGTACCTACTTCATTTTGTTTTTTTTCGTAATTTTCGCTCAATAAATTAAAGATTTAAAAAAAAACAGAATCATCGAAGTTATTTGTTGTCGTTAAAATGTTAAAAAGGTGCTAAAAGATATTTCCAAAGGTATCTTAAATTAAAGACCCGCGCAGACTCGACGATTGTTCCATAAACATATAATTAAAGTTAAAAATTACTTCTAAGACAACTATTGGCTTACCACAAAAGATTTAGGCTTGCCTTAGACAAGTATTAAACAGATGTTCCGATACGCGGCTATCACTAGTTTACAGATAACACGCTTTAGGCAAATAGGTATTTAAATTTATACAACCAAATTAACTTGTTCAACCAGTGTCTAAAAACATTTCTGACATCTCGATCGATCTCGTTTTTTAGTATAATTTTAATTTTTGACACTATATTTTTGTAGTAAGACTGAGTGAGATTTTCTTTTAATGCAACGTGCATTATTTAATGCAGATGAAATCTATAATGAAATAAAAAAAACGTACCATTAGAATTTTTCCTCGTGTGCGCAGGTAAAGCCTCGGCGGGTTTGCCGAGGCTACATGTACGCTGAGTAATCGATTAATTAACGTTTGAACTATCGATTAAGTAACGTTTGAACATGTAATCGATTAAGTAACGTTTCAACATGTATTCGATTAATTAACGTGTGAATATATAATCGATTAATTAACGTTTGAATATATAATCAATTAATTAACGTTTGAATAGTAGATTTGTTAACGTTTAAATATGTAATCGATTAATGAACGTTTAAATAATCGATTCTTTCTTTTTTAATTCTCTTGAAGTTTCATATACTGATAGGCAAGTATTGTTCTATTTAATTATGGCAAATTGCGGTATGTCATTTGAAATCGGAGGAGTGTATTGCAGAATCACAATTGCGTGTTCAGAATCAGTGTTGAACTTAATGCTAAAAGACTAATAAGTCTGTCACAACCGTCAATTATGATGCGATGCAATTGTAATTCTGAAAGAATTCAAATAACATACTTTCTGAGCCAGGATTAGTCTGGTAACCTACGAGTATAATGTATAGAATCGCTTTCACGGTCGGGCGAGATACTTTTGGAATATCTTTTTTTTACGAATTCTTTTGCGAAAGAAATATTTATTTGATTAATGAAACAAAAGGCAACGGGTAGGCATTTCACTTAAGTGTTTATTATGTAATAGTGGGTGTAAAGGCTGTGGGATTAATGTTAGTTAAAATAGATTTGTTTTTTTGCTGGCGAAAATACAGGCTTGTCGGTTTGGGGTGATCTTAGCTGAAAGGGGTACATACACTATGCATATAATTACGAACATCTTTCACTATGGCACCAGCCCGGTGTTTGAGAACACAAAAAATCGGTTCCATACTAAAAGTTTGTAGGTTGTCGAAAAAATTTATGAAACAGCTGTTTTTCGCATTCAGAGTTGTTCCCATATATGGATAACTATAGACCCCCTTTCGGCTTAGTACACCCAACACTGAAAGCCCTGTATAATTCTTTTCATCTTTAATAAAGAAATGTAACCATGAAGTATTATTAACTTTGTCCTCTTATGATTTTACTACTCTTCTAATAATACCATAGTTTACCGGCTTATAGCTTATTCTTTTACTATTTTAAGAATTGTGAAATAATAATAATAATAGTGAATAAACAGTTACAAAGTGTAATAAACGGGATTTTTGCACATTTATAAAAACTAAAAACAAAGCAAAGGCGTACCTATTAAATTTTATATAGAAGCTAGCATTAATTAAGCTTAACAATGAAATAACAAAGTAGTCTGACAAAGTATTTGAATATGTTTTTAGGCATTTTCCTACGTCTCATACGTCATAGTACTCAGTTCATTTTTAACATTGCCGCTTTTCGACTTTAAAATACAAAAACACATTTAGTACAACCCTATTGAAAAGTATAAAATTGAACTACACTTCAATAAATACATAAATAATACAGCTATGAAAATGATTTGTCATTTTAACTATGTGCAATTTTTGACACATTTATCTATTTGTCTTTTTTCTATCTTTAAGGCGTTCAATCAAAAAGGTAATAATTCTGCTAGAAAAAGATTAAAAATAAAGTTTACTGGAAAATGTCTTCACGTGTTTTTATATTATAATATTGAGTCTACTAAACAGTGAATGAAATGAAATTCTATTGTGATTTAATAAATATTTTTGAGCGATAAAAATCACTAGAAAATAATTCGTTCAGAAATCGCCTGGCAACTTGTATAGTATATACTTAGATCACTAGTTATAAGGTTTTAACAGAACTATACGTTAGCGTTGTATCTTATAACATAGCTGTAAGTTCTTAAATAAAAACGTGAAAGTTCCTTGGGTTGTTTTATTTAATACTTATCTGTCCCGGCGAATGTCGTAGCGCCTGATTTTGTTTTTATTTGCCAATAGGGTAGGCTAAAGCCACCGAGGCCGTACCGCCTTGTCTTCAGTTATATAATGTTCGTCCAGTCTCGTACCCTCGAAAAGTGGTGGAGGCTACTATACCAGGGTTTCTATAGAGATTTCCCGCGAACACGAATACCACGTTATTTCGTCTTTATATCGCTTGGCCACACTTATGCACATTAACAAGACAATAATGGTTAATAATCCACCAATATTACACATTCAAGCTTGGCAGAATCACTAGATTTGCAATAAATACACAGACAGAGGTGTAATTTTTCAGCGAACGCGGGAAAACTCGTGTTTGATTGAGACTGACCGATAATTTTTCTCGTAGCGCCTGAGTCTATGAAAGAAAGAAGAAATTCTGCGTAATTTACTTACGTTTTTTTAGTATTAAAAGCACTGAGGGTTGGAATGACTCAGTAATTGAACTCATTCCAAGCGTGTCTGCAACAAGGACAGTAGATTCAATAGTAACTATCACTACTAGCTGTGGCTGCTATGTGACAATAGTAACTACTACACTAGCTGTGGGAGACATTGTTCTTCGCTTTTACTGTTACAGCCACTAAGACCATATCGCACGATTCTCTACAAAGTTTCGTCAGATCTTTACACTTTTATTGCGTCGATTTTAAAAGACATTATAATAAAAAAAATGAGAATTTTTATAATTTATAATCGAGCATGTAGGACCTGGGGTTCACAGTTCAAAATTCCTATATTACGAAAATGGCGATAGTTAAAAAAATATCAATATTGCAAACATAATTATTTTTTGAAAGCTAAGTTTAAAGAAAACAACACAAACACGTACTAACTAAATTTATTCGAAAAGAGTACAAATATTTCTTATCCACTAAATATTGAAATGCATAATTTAGGCGAAGGTGCAAAATAGCTTAAAAATTAAAATAAACTATAAGTTTCAGAGGGCTGAAACATCTCATTACAAATTATACAACGTGTGACAGAAATGTGTGACGATACTTAACGGTGTTAGTCTACACGACAAAGTGAACACACAGCATTTTACAAAATTAAAAAAAAAATTGAGTCCCCTTTTTTATAGAATTTTGCAAAATTTTGTTCGCAATGGGTTCACTTGAATTGGTAGACTACCACCGATAAGTATTGTCACACCTTTCTGTTACATGTTGTATAAAGCTCGATACAAAATCCTACACAATTAAATTATTTTTTATATATATATCTATATAATCGATTTTCAATAACATAATTCAGGATCATCTAACAAGTTTTGTACGATTCGATTTGCAGTTTTCTAATCCGATCGGAAACGCTTTCTGAATCAGACTACGGATTATACAGGATTATACAGGTTTATCGGTTATGTGTGTACTAAGCCGAAAGGGGGTCACTATACTCATCCTAAGGAATAACTTTAACTATCGAAACAACTCTGAATACGAGAAAAAAATCAGTTACTTTTACACATTTCGTCGACGACCGATAAACTTTTTGTGTGACGAAACGAAGAGTTGATTCGATAGTTTGAGTTCTTATAATGAAAGTTGTTAGTAATTTCTTCTTTGTTAAAACTATTATTGTAATTATAACTTATTTATGTAAATTATAAATATTGTAATTGAAAAAAAAAATACGAGTAAATTAACCCCATTTTGTCTTAGTAAACAACTAACCCGTAAAAAAATGTACTAATTATTATTTTTTTAATAATTTCAAATTTTAGTTTACACTTGATTATTTCTAATTACATAATTATAAAAAAAAAATTACCGACTTTATTTTTTTTTTTCAAAAAAAAACTAACCTCTTGATCGATATTGATGAAATTAATATGGGACAGCTCGGAGGTATATATACCCCTTGAAAAAAAAAATATGTTGAATAGGTTCACCCGACTCCGAGAAATACAGTATCAAAAAAAATTACACATTGGAATTGAGTCAGTGATATACAGTGGATATCATTTATTACGACCTTGGTTGTAGCGACCATTTACCTATAGCGACGTTAAATCTAAGTCCCTTGAATTTAAAGCATACTTTAGCACAAATTTCATGTGGCTATAGCGACTTTGGATGTAACGCCGAGTTCGGGTGTAGCGACTGTTTTTAATGAATCATTTGTAACAAATTCCTAGAAATCCCATGCAGATATTGCGACCGGAGTCGGCCGCCAAAGACACAAATATTTTTTTCTTTCACAAACATATTTTTATCTTTTGTTTACATCCATTGCACACAGATGGTCAGCAAGTGTGGAGACGTTTACCTTTTGTTTATAGATATCAACTAAGTAGGTAGGGAAGCGTGTACGTTTCGGAGCTTTTATGGTTCAGTTACAAAGTGATATTCTGAGTAGCAACTGGGTTTAGTAAACTTTTGAATAAGTATGGCTGCTAGACGCACATATTTTCAATAAAAAAAGAATATAAACTACACATGTGTACGTGTCTGTATCTCTTTACCTTTGCCTGTAACGACTTCCGGATATAACGACAAAAATAGAGTGGTCCCTTCTTTGTCCTTATACCCGAAATCCACTGTAATTGTGTTTAATCAATAGCGGCGTTATAATAACGGAACTACGATAACTGAATTCCAAAATTGCTGATGGTTTTAAAATAATTAATGAAAATTATAATTTTTATCGCTGTCTTCAATTAGTAAATCTTTTTAATCGAGGGTTGTTCAGATGTAATTCCTCTCTCTTGAGGAGGCCTTATATTATTTCTCTTTCAAAAACATCCTCAACACAGACAATAAGGTGAGGTGTGGAGGTGGTGAGGAGAAACAATATAAGTTCACATCGCTATTAGAACAGCACACATTAATTTACTAAGAATATTAAAATCTTAAATAAGACATAATATTATACCATATAAATATTGGAATATGTTTTTTTTAATTGAATAGCATCTAATCGTTACGTAAAGTAATTTTATTTCAACACTTAATCTGAGTTAAGGTAGTGTTTTAGTTAGAGCAGTTACTGCCTTGATTGCTACTAAGGAAGCAGTAAATTAATAGAAACAGACACAGTCACTAGACAAGATCTATCACTGTCAAGTTATGACTGTCTGTCTAAGATAGTACCTCACGTAAGACTAAGCCTCAGTTAAGACAGTGTCTCACATAACTGAGCCTCAATTAAAGTAGCGTCTCAGCTAAGACTAAGCCTCAGTTAAGAGTGTCACATCTAAACCTCAGTTAAGAGAGTGTCTCACCTGACGAAGCCTCAGTTTAGACAGTGACTAAGGCTCCGTTAAGACATCGACTCATTTATGACAGAGACTCATTTAAAACAGTTACTTATCTAAGGATAAGCCTTAGTGAAGACAGTGTCCCATCTGACTAAGCCTCAGTTAAGATAGTGTCTCACCTAAGAGTAGACAGTGTCTCATATAAGACAGTGCTAACAAGAGTCGGACTATATTAAGACAGTGTCTCCACTAAGATAGTGTATCTAACAAGAGTCGGACTATATTAAGACAGTGTCTCCACTAAGCTAGTGTCTCAGTTGACGTGGTGCGCGTGCGCGGCGGGCGGCGGGAAGCAGCGCACGTGCTCTACTCGCGCCGCGTCGTCATCAGTAGAGAGGTGTCGGTTAATGACGCCGAATATCTGACTGTTCAGCACTTGGAAGCGACGGATGCGGTCTACCATGCGCTTGAGAGGCTGTGGAATAAAATACAATTATTTAAGGATACAGGTTGTTTGGTCTAGGGTTAGACATACCGAATGGTTGAGTTGGTTAACCCATTAAGAAAATATAAGTTAGCAAATAAAAAGCCCAGGCGCAAAAATTTTCTTTAATTTTTACAGTCTAAGGAGTCTTTTAATTGTAATATCCAACATAATTCAAACAATTCTAAGTTACAACTAGCCCAACAAAGATATGTCATAACTATCCCAAGAATATTATATTACAACTGACCCAATAATTCTTTGTTACAACTGACCCAATAATTCTCCGTTACAACTGGCCCAACAATGTTATATTACAACTGTCCCAACAGTGCTATGTTACAACTGGCCCAACAGTGCTATGTCACAACTGGCCCAATAGTGCTATGTTACAACTGACCCAACAATGTTATTTTACAACTGACCCAACAAAGTTATAATGCAACTGACTTAATAATGCTATGTTACAACTGGCCCAGAGGAGGCATTCTTCTAACAACTGTCTGTTAAGTTACTCACGATGCCTTTAACTAGTTCATCCTTGCCATCGACCCGCTGCACGCGCAGTATGTGGTAGCAGAAGTCTAGAGCCTCGAACCTACGTTGTTGTCCCAACAATGCTATGATGGTGCAACCGGCCCAGTGGAGACCTTCGCCGAATAATTCCCTGAAATAATTAAATTAGATTACTAAATAAACTTACAAGCTTTAATAAGTGACTATTTGGTTTGGGACAAAAATAGTGTCATAATAAACATTCTTCAAATTTCTAAGCAATAAAATTAATGTCTAGCAATGATAACCATTAATTTCACCACTTCACTTCGGCATGTGCTTGTAATGCAAATAGATCAGTTATTTTAATTTAAATACAAAACTTTTACATTAACACTATTCCCCCATAGTATAATTCCATACTGAAGCTTACGTAGGCGTATGTTGTTAAGACCGTGGCGAAGTTATTGTAAATTTAGAGACAAGAAAACTGTAAGGAAAATATTGTACTTTTGCGAATTGTACATTTACTAATTGTTTTAATTAAAATGTAATGATAATATATGTATTTGTTTTTACTCGCAAGTGTGTTGGAATATAGCGTAAGACACTCGTGTGCATTGATCATTACATCAGAGGCGGTATCATTGCACGAGCCGAAGGCAATGATACCGCCTCTGCTATAATGATCAACTTTGCACACTTGTATCTTAATGTACTATTTCTCTACAATATTAAATGAACGAGTAAATCTCGATCCTAAAACTTACTCGTATTACAATACCTTCCTTTAATGAAACCACTGTGTTACAAACGTACCAAAACGCGAAGTAGTTTGTAATAGCCATGTTCACGTTAGTTATCATCATAATATGACTTCATAAGAACTACTAATTTGTCTTCGTTCTTAGCCTAGAAACAACTATAAGGCCGCTATCCTACTGACGTTTTACGAGCGCCGGCGTCCCCTAACGTCTGCGCAGCGCCAACGCTGGAGAGAAACGACGTTTCGCATAGCGAGCATTAAATGTCCGCTGAAAGCGACGTTAACGTCGCGCACAAGATACTATATTAGGCAAGACCGTGACGTTAAAGTTGCGTTGGTGCGGCGTTAACGCTGCGGGGACGCAAGGCAAACGCTTGCCGCTTGAGATTCGCGACGTTGACGTCGCGTCTTCGCAGCGTTGGAAAGACGCTGACGCTCGTGAACGCCAGTGGGATAGCGGCCTTGGGATATACAAATTGTCACTTAGTTAACACGCTGAGTGCTACATGTAACTGTGTTATTATGATTTAAAGAACTTTATAAATCATTCAATCACTGGTTCAATTTAATTGCCTGTGGTTGTAAACACAGCTATACACCGCTAACTTGTTCATACAATAAGATATAGCTCTTTTCTACCTTTTATTATTGTCCGATTCCAGTGGTTTTTTTTCACATAGCTAACACATTATTTACTATGCTTTACCGTTTTATTTCTTTCTGTCTTTTATATCACTGTAAAGTTACAAGCTTCCTAACCTTATTTTTGCGCTGCTAATGCCTATTAAAAGCCTTTATTATGCAGAAATCAATAACTTTTTTCAAAATAATTAAACGTGTAGGCCTAAAATACATCATAGTGAAGCGATTGACACCAACAACAAAAAAATACGTTACAATTTAGGTGGTGAAACGAGGTAGGCCCCGGAACGAAAATTGTATCAGAAACAACGTAATCAGTGAAGTGAGTCGGCGATACTCTTAAATAGTTTGAATACTCACTCAACAGTGAACTGTGTGTCTCCGACGGGAATGCAGTACAGAAACTGCAGCGCCGACCACAGTCTGTCAACAAAACATACTGTTAGTGAACATAAAATGACTTTACATATACTTACAAAATCAACTTAGCAAAGTAATTTTACCAACAACTTTTGGCTGGCGCTCGCTGGTTCATATTTTTCCATAACTTAAGCACTACAGAGAACAGCGATAGTTGGCAGAAGAGACGCTGGCGGGGATAGAGGTGAGTGAGCTCTAGCTGACCTGTGGAACTCCCCGGTGTCGGTGGGCTGTATGGGCGCGGGGTGCGCGTGCGCGGCCGGCGAGGGCCACTGCACCGCAGACAAGTAGTTGCGGATGCGCTTCAGCACTACAGAGAAAAGCGACAGGCCGCAACAGAGACGCTCGCGTGTCAGCAGGTCGCCCTCGCGCGCTAGTTGCGATTGCTGGAATTTAAAAAATAAATCATAAGTCCAAATCGAGAATAGAATATGACTTATTTTTGACAACAAACAACAAGCAAGTTTTGTACAAAAATAGAAAGTACAATAGTAGGGAAGCATGTTTTTTGTCAGAAGCCGATTCCAACTCAGCATGATGCCCGAGGATCGAGAAATGATCGAGGGGTGAAAGGCTATTTGATTCAAACGACATATAGACAATTTTACAGGAAAACCATATAAACATAGATATTTGAGAAAATTTCAAATAAAATATTATTTATATTATATTAATCAAATTATATGCATATTTCCTCAAATTTAATAATATTTTTAAAGATTATGTATAAAATCCATTATGAAAAATTGGTTTGAACAGAAGAAAGCATTACTTTTCTCATCATACGAGGTTGAATTCGATTTTTATGTATTTTTTGGAGTTGTGAAATGAAACATAGCAGCAAGTCATTGCTTTATCGCTAGAAGCGACCTCCTTAGCAACCCATTTTTTGGTTTTGTTAAGCTTTACCTTAGCGTTTCCGTATTTTTCAACGTTCTGTCCGATCTGCAACGCGGCGTATTTGGCTTCGAGTCGTTTCTGCTTTGTCTCGGGCTTCTCGCCCTCTGTCAAACGCAATATATTAAAAACATGTTATACTTTTAAACAAGCACCAATCAACCGACTTGCGAGTCGGTTTGCAACAAATAAAAAATTCGGTGGGGAATTCCATAGAAAAAGTTTGACTGCCGTCGTCAAAATTTATGGGAACATATTTTTTTTTAATTTAGGTTTGATCACTAAACGAAAGTTGTTCTTTAAGATGAATATGGTTACCTCCTTGCAAGTTAGTTTGCAAGGGATGAGAAACTAATTGAAAAAAATGCAAAAACCGCACAAAATTAGGTGGGAAATTCATAGAAAAAGTTATGGAAAAATCTTTTTTTTTAGTTCAATGTTGGTCTCCACTTATACGTTGTTCCTTAGCATGAATATCGGCTTATCGGCTTAGTACACTGTTACTTGGTATTACTAAGTATGTACATATATATTTACCTGCGGCGTACGGTCGCGGCAGAATGTTCTGGAAGGGCGCCGCGTGGAGCAAATCTGTCACTTCCTCTTGACTCAGCGCCTAAAAAAAACAATAAACAAACTTAATTATAATCATTCCTTATACGGGGTGAGTTTAAATTAAATGGCTAGTTGAAGTTGAATTTGAATGTTGAATGAAAAGTTCAGCATAATGTTATTTACGTCAAAAGCTCGTACAAAAATAATGTCATTAATTATCTGTACTTTTGTTGTTTGTTTTGTTACGGTTCACAGATAACAGTTACAATAATATTTCTAATTGGTGGCATCTGACGGTCTTAACATAAATAAGTTTTTTTTTTCTACAGTTTTTTGTAAATAACTGGGAAGAAAGTGGATAATAATCTGGTATTTTTAGTGTGAACCCTTCATTACATTATCTAGAAATGGTTTTTGAATTGCCATCACTTTGCAAAAATGAAATGTTGTCAATTCGTTCAGTTCTCGGGTACTCTGAATGTAATAGAAGACCTCTACGGCTAATGCTTCCTCGGGCGCGCATATAGGCCTGATTCAGACGTACAGGATCCAGGATCGCACACGTACGTCGCACTGTTGAGCACAGGAAGGCAATGGAGACTGATTTTATAAAAAGAATAAAATACAATTCGTTCAATTTCTGCCATTACTTGCCTGTTCAATGAGCATGCAGAACAGTATGATGTTCCCGAGTTCTCTAAACGCGTGGAACAGCTCAGTCCTGGCCTCCGGGTACTGCACTATGTCGGTCAACTGCGCGTGGTAGTAGCCGAGGACGCCTGGGGGAAAACAACAAAGAAATATCCTCAAGATTTCATATTTTAACAACCTTGGAATTATGATTGAAAGATTGATTTTGACAAACACAACAACTTTGAATACGTAAACAAAGAGGTTCAACAAAGAGGTTCAACAAAGAGGTTCAACAAAGAGGTTCAACAAAGAGGTTCAACATAGAGGTTCAACAAAGAGGTTCAACAAAGAGGTTAAATAAAAGGTCAAATATTATTTGTCAAATACCGACGGCTGCATAAATGACATCATAGCAGCCAGCGCTGGTCTTCCGCTGGGACCGGGCAGTGACCTCACGCACGTCTTACACAGGTAGCGTAGTCCTACCCATCATTACTAGTCGAATCTAGGCAGCACGCAAGTATCACTTACAACGGCAGGAAATGATGTCCCAAACAAATCTGACAAATTTACAGAAGCTTAAAACCATAAAACAATGGTTCTAACTCCAACACACCATTGCTTTCACAGCAGTATCTGGCAGGATCCATTATACACTTTCAAGGGCACCAAATTGTGTCCCAAATGTTGCACACACGTAAGCTGCAACAGACAAACAGTGGTGCAATCCCCTACTCACCATTGCTCCCATAGTCGTATCTGGGCAGCTTGCAGTGTCGCGGCATTGCGCGGTGTAACGCGCGGGTGAACTGCGCCAGCGTCCCGTGCAGCAGCCCGCGCGCGACGCCCAGCAACTCAGAGACCACCACCGCTACACCCTGGTACCCTAGTAGCCTGACGAGCGCGTGCAGGTGCTGGGGGCCCACGAAACCTGGGGGGAAACCATTCATGTGAACACATAACGAGTTGGTATTATTAAGGAGTAAAGGCCTCCTCCAATATTTTCCATTTCTTTCTGCCCTTAAGTTACCTTTTTTAATTAAAAAATTGAGGCTTAAATAACGTGTTTGTTGGTTGTTAATATAACACTATCATTTTCGTATGACACATTAACGCAATAGCGTCGAATATAATCGATAATAGAAAGATAAATGAAAAATAATGTTTATAGAGATTTATCAAACTCTTCAAGTTGTAAATTCTGTCGCCATGCACCTAACGATGTGTGGCAGCCTTCTTTGAGAGCCAGTGTATTCCAGTCTAGGCATGCTCCATCTATGGCTACAGTATCGCTGACTTCCGTGCTGGTGCGAACTTGTGGACGAATGCCTAACTGTGTGAAAAAATATGTCGTACCTGCATATTGCGCGTACTGTGCGGAGTACGCCAGGCTGAGTTGTTTGGAGCCCCACAGGAGAGCGTGTCCGTACTGCTGCGCTCTCTCACGTTGGACCGCCGGCGCGAATTGTATGCCACGACAGAACACGAATCTATTATATAAAAATGAATCGCTGAATGTATCGCTAAGTACAAATCTCGAGAGCAGCTGAACCGATTTTGCTTATTTTTTTTTTTAGGATATTCCTCGAAGTACGAGGATGGATCTTACGGAGAGAAAAAAAAATACCTGAACAAGTCTAAAAACAACACTTTTCTATACTCCCATACAATCAATTCGTAATAATACTTAGAAGTCAATTTGTACTTTAACACCATACCATAAAGTGTAAGTGTTAGTGGAGAGGTTCCGGGAAGGTGAAACAATTGAGTGACGTTAGTATCGCATAAATATTAATGGCAATATTTGCTGACCCGGCGTCCCGAATAACAGAATAAGTATTTAAAATATTAAAAATTAAAGAATCGACTGTTAGGCGGTACGAAGTTCAGCGGGTCAGCTAGTCTTTGTATATATATAAATTAAAAATAGCGGTTACAGAAATAATCATGAGACAGATAATGAAATGAAGTTTTGTAAATTGGTCAAAATGATAAATAAAAAATGAAAAATAAATTGTAAAAGCTTCGACGATAAAAATAAATGAAATTACCTAATGAAACTACGACATGTACGCGAGTAAGCAATTTCCAGGAGACAAATATAACAACTGAAGGATTAAAAAAAATGTCCAACCCAAAGCCTGACGCTTCGCTTGATTGGTCAAAAAATTATCAAAAACAAAATCAATAAGAATCAAATTTACAAAACATATATTACTACCAAATATTTACAGGGTTATAGGTTAGGGGTGTACTAAGCCGAAAGGGGGTCACTGTACTCATCCTAAGGAACAACTTTTACTTAGAGACCAACTACACAATCGAGAAAAAAAATAGGCTGTTTCATACAAAAAAAATCGGTCAACGACAAAAATGTATGAAACAACACACGTTTAAATTTTTTATAATATTTAATGCTTTGAATTTGTATTGTAAAAAACGTATACTTAAGAAATTAAATAAATACGAAATAATGAAATAAATTCATTATTATTTTGGCACTAACCTATCCGTAGCAGCGTTGTAGCAATAATTCGGCAAAAAATCATAGTTAAGCTCCCAGAACACGTGCAGCGTTATACGTCCGTATCTGCAGGAACGAAAATAACATTAAATAACATAACAATTTATAAAATCAAATCAAATCAAAAGCCATTTAAAAAAATTGACAAATTTTTCAAGTCATATTATGAAGTAAGAAAATATAAATATAAATAATATCTTAAATGGTCTATAGGTAATCTTTCTGCTATATTTTTTTTGTTGTCGTTAAAAATTAATATTTTAAATGCGTAGAAACTATGCGTCCTACAAAATAATCGTAAAGTTATAATTTGTAGTAAATTTTGCCTATAAATATGTTCATATAACTTTTTGCCCTAAATTTAAAATAAAAGAAGTTATGTCCCAAAAATAAAATTTCGTCCTCTAACAAATGCAATATTAGATCATTAATTTGTAACATTTCAATGGACTATTTGTTCTCTTTAGTCTTCTTGCTATGTATATTGACTGGCCGGTTGACGCAGAAGCGACCCTGCCTTCTGCGCCGCTGGTCCAGGATTCGATCCCCGGACAGGTCTAACATTTGTGTGCATGAACATGTCTGTTTGACCTGTGTCTGGGTGTTTATTATATATATAGGTATGTATTTATGTATATAAGTATGTATATCAGTGATCAGGTTACCATAGCACAGGCTTTAACTAGTTTGGGACCTGAAAACCTTAGTGTGGATGTTGTCCCTTATTAAAAAAATATTATGTCGTTGTGGTCGAGGAGCTGGACAGCCTCGACTAAGTTACAAATAATAAAAATGTCACTCACGGTGCCAGCACCCCGTGGTCGGACTCCCTCAGTATGCCTTCAAAATCGTCCAGCGTCAGATAGCGACTGAGCAGCTTGTGGCAAAGACGGTTGACGGCCATCAGACCCTCAAGCTCCTGGAAATTAAAATTATTTTGACATTTATAACAAAAAAATATGAAATAGCTTTTTTTATAAATAATACGCCTGATTCAAAGCGACGATGCGAAACAAAAAAGTCACGAATAACCAAGTCAAGTGGATGCAATTGACAACATTTCACTTTTGCAATGTGATGGAAATTCGAAAACCATTTCGAGATGATGTAATGAAGAGTTCATATTAAAAATAGCAGATTTTTATATCCACTTTCTGCAGAGTTATTTACAAAAATGTGATGAAAATAATTCTTGTATTTATGTTAAGACCGTCTGATGCCAAAAAAATATCACCTGAGAACCATACCAAAACAAATAACAAAACTACAGATAATGAATGGCATAATTTTTGGCGAGAATAACATTAAGCTGAACTTTTCTTATATTTAAAAAATCTCTAAAAACGAATTTATTACATTCTGAATAACATAAAAAAATTAAGTGCGCTATTTTTCATTTCTTTCCGTTATCGTAATAAAAATAATGAGACAAAAAATTTGAAATGTTGTCTATTGGCTTGTCGTTCGTAATCGCGATCTAAGTGGGAGACCTGTGTTCAGCAGTGGATATCTACTGGCTGATGACGATGATAATACTCACAATCACTCCAGTGATATCACCCGCTTCAAATTTCGCGACCGCCGCGTCCAAAGCGCGATGCATGTCCGCATTGATGCGTTGAGCAACCTATGAAAAACAGAAAAATATGTTTTTTTATTTTATTTTTATAATAATATGGCGTCATAGGATTGGTATCATGCGATGATCAAACGTCTACCGCGGGTAAAACAGCGGGGCGGAACCTAATTATTTTTTTTATTACACTATACCCTTTTTAACAAAAAAAGGATGTTTTCAAATCGGTAAAGACGTCTCCGAGAAATCAGGTAATAAACAAAAAAAACATACAGTCGAATCGACCCTAAAATAACAATAATATTAATAGTTACGAAGTCTTTAGGAAGACCACGTAGTTAATAGCACACATTTGCACTTAGCGCAACGTGGTGATCATTTTCCAATTGCGCGAAGCATGACCAAAACGTTGGCACTGGAAACATTGAGTGTCTGACTTTTTGTGGGTTTGCAGCGCTCCACATTCACACAAATCTTTGATCTGCTGGAATTCAGCTATGTTTGTATCAGATGGGAGTTACTCGTATACAAGTAATGGAGAGTTGAAACAGCAAATTTTGTAAAAACTAACCCCGACTGATGGACAAAAGTTAGTAGTAGTAGACGTGACGTCACAACAGAGTGCACACGGAAAACTAAAACTGCTCCAAAGAACAATAGTATTGTTAGCATGGCTTTCATCTACAACAAAATTCCGACAACTATTGGAGAATTAACAATTGACAGGCTTAAATACAAATTAAAGAATATTATTAATTGGCAAATGTTATTATTGAATTGCTGGTTTTATGAATAATAAATTTGACGAAATAAAATCTTAGTAAGCTCACCAAGTTACTGCATTTAATTTTCTTTTATTCTGACCATAGAAGAATACACTAATAATTTTATTTTTTTTGTACGACAAACCCGGCAAGAAGATGAGAACAACTTTATTGTTAATATTTAACATACTGTATACTTCTGTGTGTGTGTACTCGTATATGTGCCATGTCCCAAACAAAGAATTTTGATTCTGATTTTGAAGATGGGCGTTCAGAAGACGTCCTTCGCACCGAGGTAGTGTCTACGGGGAAACCTAAGGTGGCCCTCGGTTATTTTAATCATCATCATTAAATTAAAGAAAGAACACATTTATTTTGTACACACTACTACACCTAATCACTTAAAAGTAGACAAACATTTAAATATAATAAAGTAGGTCGAGTTGCAGTGTCCCGTGCGTCGAACAAGGTCAGCGCTCAGCATGGTTGCTCCTCAGTGCTAATTTTCAGCATGACCCTTTAGAGACGCGCGGGGGTTTCATAATAATAATATTGTTGGAGATGAACGACGAAGCGGGAGGGGAGGAAGGCCGAACAGTATAAAACCCACTGCAGTAGCTTTTTTCGCTGGGCGGCGCTAGTACTGTGCGGACGAACCTTTACCACCTACTTCTACTCATACTACTCATTTAGAATTAACATTATTTTGTGTTATTTTTGGTTATGTCTTAAATTGTGTATTTTTTTAAAATGCCTTTTCACTTCTGATTACCAAAAATATATATACATAAATAAACACCAGAAATACTTTAACATAAGAGTATTAAAAACCTGAATAACAATGTGTAATTAGTACATAGACAATAATATGGAATAATAAATAAATAGAGAAGAAAAGATCATCATTTCCCATCACTCACCAGCGCGTTCAGGTCTACGTGTCGGCCCAGTAGCGCGACGTGTCGCTGACGCAGCAGGGACGCGTACCGTCCCGCGCCGCAGCCCGCGCCGGCGCCCCGGGCTGCGCACTCGGCCCGGTAACGCTTGTCTAACAGCATGCTGGAATAAACATTTACTTACTTCCAAAAAAAAATAAGCAAATTAATTTATACACATTTCATGAAAGTGAGAATCAGACCAGTCTAAGGATTTAGTAAAAAATTAAAAAATTAAAAAGAGTATATGATTTTATCTCTATGAAACAAATCAGTTGCGGATGACTGCCTCGAAATTCAGTTTGTATTTATTTTAGCAAATTATTAGCGATAAAAATACTAACCTACTCTTGATCCGTCCGTTATATTGGATTTAGTTCGAAAATTAAAAAAAAAAGAATTTATAATCTTTATAATATTTTTTTCTATCAAACAAATAGGTCACGGATAATTGTCTTAAAATTCAGCTGGAAAACTTCCTCCAACAGACTCATAACTTACACTTACACTTACTGACTCATAACTTACTCTAACAGGCTCATCACTTACTCTAACTCACTTATAACTTCCTTCAACTGACTCATAACTTACTATAACAGACTCATGACTTACTCTAACAGACTCGTTACTTACTCCAACTGACTCACAACTTCCTCAAACTGACTCACCTGGCAGCGAGTTGTTTATAATGCGCGTACACCTGCTCTGACAACTTGTATACGAACTGATCGAAACACAAGTTCACTTCTGCCTCTACTTCGTCGTACAAGAACTGCTTTCTGAACACTGTGAGCGCGTATTGTGCCGAGTCGTTGTATAGATCTAACGGATAGAGGACGTATCTGCAAACAACCATTTCATTTTAGATAATAACATGGGACAACATCCACACAAGGTGTTCAGGTCCCAAACTAGGCAAAGCTTGTGCTATGGTAACCTGATCACTGATATACATACTTATATACATAATAAACACCCAGACACAGCTCAAACAGACATGTTCATGCACACAAATGTTTGACCTGTCCGGGGATCGAACTCGGGACCAGCGGCGCAGAAGGCAGGGTTGCTACCAACTGCGCCAAGCGGCCCAGTCAACATTGACAACATTTAAAAATTTTAACTCCCTTTTTTATTGCTATAATGGAAAGACAAATGAAAAATAACGTAATCCTATTTTTTATTTTTATTCAGAATGTAATAATTACATTTTCAGAGATTTTGTAAGAAAAGTTCAGCTTAATGTTATTCTCGTCAAAAGCTCGTAAAAAATGATTTCATTAATTATCTGTACTTTTGTTGTTTGTTTTGGTACGATTCACAGATAACAGATACAATAATATTATTGATTAGTGGCATCTGACGGTCTTAACATAAATACTAGTTTTTTTATCACTTTATTGCTAGTTTACTAGCTGTGCCCCGTGGTTTCACCCGCGTAGTTCCACATTGGATTATCGATATAATAGGGAACTACTTTTTTTGAAGTCGGTTAAAAAGTAGCCTATGTCCTTTCCCGTGGTCCAATCTACCTGTGCACCAAATTTCATCCATATCGGTTCAGTGGTTTTGTCGTGAAAGCGAAACAGACAGACAGACAGAGTTACTTTCGCATTTATAATATTAGTTAGGATAACTCTAGTATTTTTAGTGTGAACTCTTCATTACATTATCCCGAAGTGGTAATTGAATTTCCATTACTTTGCAAAAATGAAATGTCAAGTATTACAAAAATTGGTTACCGACTTCCATTACGGCAGCCGCCAGAACTTTAATTCGATTTTAAATGAAACTAATGGACCAATTTTGATAAAATATAAATGGTTACACTCCAGAAGTATTTAATATTTATGTATTTCAATGGTTACACTCCAGAAGTATTTAGTATTTATGTATTCCCTTTAGAACAAAAAAAAAACAATTAAAAATAAGTCTTAAAAAAATAACACAACAAAAACAACCGTCGATATGAACCTTCAGACCCAGAAAGTTAAATTTGCCAAAATGTTGATTTTTTAAAGGTTGAAAACATCAAAACGTTAAATCCTAAAATGTTGTTGAATTTTCATTATGTTAAATAATATAACCAATAGTACCTCCTTAGAGTACTTTATTTTTCTATCGATTTCCTAAAAATGGGGTTTATAGGATATCGGTAGAAAAATAAAGTCACAAATAAATCGTGGTTGCGAGGTCAACAATTCGCAGAAATACTAGTCTATACTATAATAGCTTCACTTTGATGTGTAGACTAACTGATGTGTACGCGCCCCCACCGCTAGCGAACCTATCGACAGAAAGTCAGTAGTAAACGAGCATTACCTGTGGATACACGCGTTTCATTCTAATATACCTACCTACCCGAGTGCATACATATCACTGGCAACGAGGATTAAAACGGAAACATGGCCGCCGCTTATTTAGGAAATTTGCCCATATTCGACCATAAGAACAGCGAATGGGCTATTTTTAAAGCAAGATTGGCTCAGTTTATAAAGATTAATGACATCAAAGCACAAAATCGAAGCGGACTGTTGCTGACGCACCTCAACGACGAGACTTATCGGCTGGCGCGGGACTTGGCATTCCCTATAAGCTTAGATGATCTTCAGTATGAGGCGCTCGTTTCACTACTCGACGGTCATTTCAAGCTCAAGAAAGTGTCGTTTGTGGAGAAGGCAAAGTTTTACAATGCTAACAGGAATCCAGGCGAAACATTAGGAGACTGGGCGGCGCGACTCAGAGGCTTGGCATGTTATTGCGGCTTCGGCACCGCCTTAGAGACGAATCTATTAGATCGTTTTGTCCTAGGCCTGGGCTCAGGGCCCGAACGTGACAAACTGTTTGAGCAGGACCCGTCGACGCTAACGCTGTCGCGGGCGATTGACTTGGCGGAACAAGCTGCGTGCGCAAAACAGGCGAAAACAATGATGTGCACCACTGACAGTGTGGCTGTTAAGGAAGAACCGGTGTATCGGGCGACATTCCAGGCTGGACGCGGCGGAGGAGCGCGCCGGAGCAGCGCAGGCGGTGCAAGCGGCACCGGCGCTCGCTCGGCCGTGGCGGACTCGTCGCGTTGCGCCGTTTGTGGAATGAAAAATCATACGAGTGAAAAGTGTCGTTATCGTGCATATAAATGCCAAAAGTGTGGATTAAAAGGTCACTTAAAGCGCGTTTGTGTTAAGAGTGAAAGAAGTGTGCACCATGTCGGAACGGATCGACATGGCGGATCGGCTGACGAGGCAGAGGACTCTCATTGTGAAGAATGTGAGAATTTTAATTTAAGGTATGTCAGCTCGAAGCCTTTTATCATTGACCTCAGCTTAGGTGACCATGAACTTTCCATGGAATTGGACACGGGTTCGGGAGTTTGTGTGATATCGGAAGAGTTATATAGGCAAAAGTTCTCTAATAATAAGTTGCTGACGAGTAATATAAAAATGTGTTTATATAACGGACATAAAATTTCTCCACTCGGGTATTTTGATATTGAGGCAGGTTATAACAAAATTAAAAGGTCAATTAAAATATTTGTTGTCCGTGGCGGTGGGCCGCCATTGCTAGGAAGAGATTTTATGTCTGCCTTCAATTTTTTTGTTACAACGGACATGAACACTAATATTTATGTTTTAAATAGGGACTCGGCAGCTGAGTTATGCGACTTATTACGAAAGTTTCCGGATTTGTGGCGTGATGAATTGGGTGAATTTAATAAGTTCAAAGTTCATTTACAATTAAAAGAAAATTCGAATCCAAAATTTTTCAAGCCTCGTTCTGTGCCTTTTGCCCTCCGCGATAAGGTTGAAAATGAGTTGGATAGGTTAGTGAGATTAGGTATATTAATTCCGGTTAATTATTCACAGTACGCAACTCCTATTGTTCCAGTATTAAAAGATAACGGTCAAGTAAAAATCGCTGGTGACTTTTCCGTGACGCTAAATAGGGATCTCATTATCGATAAGTACCCCTTGCCTCGAATCGAAGAGGTATTTGCTAAAATTGGAGGTGGGAAAGAATATAGTAAAATTGATTTAAAAAATGCATACAACCAATTTTTGTTGGATGAAAATTCGCAAGACCTGACCACGATAAATACCCACAAAGGTCTATTTAAATATACCCGATTGGTGTACGGTTTAGCAAACGCTCCCGCCATTTTTCAAAAATCAATGGAAACGTTACTTTCGGGCATAGAATGGGTCAGTATTTGGTTGGATGACATTTGCATAACCGGTCCAGATAGAGATAGCCACTTAAAGACCTTACATAAAGTATTAGGTAGGTTGAACGACGCAGGGCTACGTTTGCAGAAGAATAAATGTGAATTTTTCAAGGCCAGCGTTACCTACTTAGGTTACGTTATCAGTAAGGCCGGTTTGAAGACTTGTCCCGATAAGGTCCGAGCTATTCTTAACGCGCCGGAACCCAGTAACGTCACAGAGGTAAAAAGATTTTTAGGCGTTCTCAATTATTATAGAAATTTTATTCCAAACGCATCGGCTATATTGAGTCCTTTGCACGAACTTTTACATAAAGACGCGGTGTGGGAGTGGGGTGAGAGACAGCGTGCAAGCGTGCGCCGCGTACGTAGCGAGCTTGCCTCCGAGCGCATGCTGGCGCCGGCGAACCGGGCGCGCGGCTCTCGCTCGCCACGGACGCCGGGCCGCACGGGCTCGGCGCTGTTCTCTCACAGCTCGACGCGGACGGCGTCGAACGACCTCTGGCTTACGCCTCGCGTTCGCTCACCGCGAGTGAACGGAACTACAGCCAAATACAAAAAGAAGCGACCGCTATTATTTTCGGAGTGAAAAAGTTTCACCAGTACCTGTACGGCCAGGAGGAACCCTGGGTTTTAAAAATAGACCACAAGCCCCTAATCTCGATTTTTAACCCTAAAAACGGCATACCCGTCACGACAGCGCTTCGTTTGCAGAGATACGCGATAATATTATCGGCATATAACTACGTGGTACAGTATATTACGAGCGAGAGTAACTTAGTAGCGGATTTTTTCTCGCGTGCGCCTTTAAAATTCGAATCGGAGGACGGTACCGATAACGGCGTAGATACCTATTACGCGCTTAAGTTTTTAGATGCGTCATCGCCGGCGATCACAGTTAGTGACATAGTTAACATAACCGAGGCCGATAAGACGTTGCAGACAGTGGTTAAGTACATGCGAATCGGATGGCCGCGCAAAATTATTTGTCAATCTATTTTGCCGTATTTTCAATGCAAAGCAGATCTACAATTCGAAAACGGTTGTTTATTTAGGGGGCATAGGATAGTAGTGCCGACCGCCTTGAGGGAAAAAATGCTGAAGGAACTCCATGAATCGCATTTAGGTATAATTAAGAGCAAAAGCAACGCGCGATCTAGAATGTGGTGGCCGAACATAGACCGCGATATCGAAACATGGATAGGATCGTGCGAGACGTGCGCTCAGGTGCGTGCCGCTCCACCGCGTGACCCCCCCGCGCCCTGGCCTGCGCCGGCGCAGCCCTGGCAGCGCCTTCACATCGACTACATGACGGTGGATCAGAGGGTGTACTTGGTGGTCGTGGACGCATTCAGTAAGTGGCTGGAATGCATCTACATGCAGAACGGTACGACTACGAGCTGTTTGATTACGAAACTGAAGGAAGTTTTCGCAATTTTTGGTGTACCGGAACTCCTCGTGTCGGATAATGATGTGAAAATAAATTCGTTAGAATTTAAATCATTCTGTGCATCTAACGGTATTAAATATATGACGTCACCCATTTATCACCCGCCGAGTAACGGTCAAGCCGAGAATTCTGTGCGAACGTGTAAAAAGATGTTAAAATGCATCATTAAAGAGAAGTCTCATCCGCGTGAGATCCATGAACAGCTGCTAGGGTACCTGTTTAACTACAGAAACACCGTGCATTGTGCCACCGGCGAAACACCGGCTAAATTAATGTTCGGAAGGCCGTTGCGATCGCGTCTAGATTTGGTATTGCCGCTAAAAGATAAGGCACACGAGCCACCGACTTCACTAGGCCGCAGGTATTTTGAGGTCGACGATACGGTTTGGGTTCGTTGGTACAGTGCGCGGAAGGAAATTTGGGAATTAGGGAAGATAAAGGAAAAGATAGGTAATAAAATGTATAAAGTTTTTGTTATCAAACCGGACAGTTTTTGCATCAGACACGTCGATCAAATAATTAAATATACTGGGAGCGAAAACAAAAATGTATGTACGGTGCCTCATCAGCAGCAGTCCCCCCCAACGTCTCCGTGTGTTCCACCCGCGGGTTTTGTTATATCAGGCGGTGCGAGCACACCGCCGGCGTTGCCGCTCGCGCCGGTCACCACCTCTCCGGGAGCTGTCGATCAGACGGTGGAACAAGCGACTGATGAAGCACCAATACCGCCTGATTCCGATAATGCTACGGAAGAAAGGCTCGAGAGCGAGGTTGAAGCGGGTGAGCGAGGGACCGCTGAGCGCGTAAGGCCGGCAGTGCAGCCGACGATGCTTTCTTCCCCGCGCATAGAGGCTCCATCGGCGCCCCCTCTCACGCCTTCTGGCTCCAAACGCCCCAGAAAAAAGGTGGATTATAAGAAATATTTTTAATTAGATTTAATGAATAATTAGTAATAGGTAATGACCCCGTCATAATGAATATTACTCAGATGCATTGTTTGAATTAAATAATGTTTGTCACCAGGTTCCATTAAATTAAGTGTGGAGGGATGATGTGTACGCGCCCCCACCGCTAGCGAACCTATCGACAGAAAGTCAGTAGTAAACGAGCATTACCTGTGGATACACGCGTTTCATTCTAATATACCTACCTACCCGAGTGCATACATATCACTAACACCCTTAAGTATTGTCATACCTTTCTGTTACACGTTTTATATACAGTTTTATCGGCTAGGGGTGCACTAAACCGTAAGGGGGTCACTATACTCATCCTATGGAACAACTTTCACTATGGGACCAACTCTGAATTCGAGCAAAAAAACCAGCTGTTCCATACAAAAAGTTCATCGACAAAATGTATGAAACAGCTTATTATTTTTTTCCCGAATTCAAAGTTGGTCCCATAGCAAAGTTGTTACTTAGGCTGAGTAGAGGGACCCCCTTTCGGCTTAGTACACCCTAGCCGATAACCCTGTAGATACACAGACATACTCACTCCATCATAGCAGGCTCCTTAGTCTTCAGTATATGATCAGTGAGTATCCAGGGCATAGACATTTCTATGGGAAACTGTATGCGTTTCTCCATAGTAATCAAATCATTGCACTCTTCGTTATGTTGATGACGAACTGTGCATTTCTGAAAATGAGTTTTTGTTGTTTAGTTTCAAAATCTAGGAGGGAATCTCATGCATAGGTTATATACATAATAGGCAATATGGTTTTAGCACGCATTAGGCTAATTTAATTTAATTCATTAACTTATCTAATTAATTTAGAAGCCTATTGCAAGGATCCGGGCATAGGTCTCTGTGAGGACCTCTGTCTTACGTGAATAGTATGAGATGCGATAGTAGGACTGGTTTAGTTATTTGTCATGTTTGAGAAGAAACGCTAAAATTATACAAATAATTATAATTTTCCTTCGCTATTCAGCGGTGCAAAGGTTGGCCATCATTATTCAGTGGTGCAAAGGTTGGCCATCACTATTCAGTGGTACAAAGGTTGGCCATCACTATTCAGCGGTGCAAAGGTTGGGCATCGCTAATCAGTGGTGCAAAGGTTGGGCATCACTATTCAGCGGAGCTAAGGTTGGCCATCGCTCATCAGCGGTGCAAAAGTTGGCAATCGCTACTCAAGAGTTGCATGCCTGAACCTGGATTTGAACCCAAACCCTTTCGCTTGTAAGGCAACTCAGTATGGTATTATAAAGGATGTTTTTTTCGTTGTAGTTCACCTTAGAATTATATCACCTGGATGAAATTTATTGCAAAGCGAAATTTGTGCAAATACGTAATAAGCTTTTATAATAAATTTGCGTTAGTTTTAATATTTTATAATTAGATGCAATATAAATAATAATTTATTTTGTAACTTATTCAGCTATTGATATGTTAAACATAACATAAAACATTATATATAAAATAAAATAAATTGTTCGAAAAAACCTTATTTTTAACCCCTACGAAAAAACGAAGGGGTGTCATATTTTAAATAGTTCCTTTCAAGTGCGGTTCAACGAGGCAAGGAAATATACTCACAAGCTAAAAAAAATAACAAAAAAAAATTATAAGGAAACATAGGTAAGACATAGTCACAAGTTTAAAACAAAATAAAAAAAAAAGGAATTTAAAGATTTGATTTGACTTATCCTAGAGAATTGCTAAACCTCACAAAGCAAACTTTGTGGGAAAAAAAACACCAATCGCAGAAAGAAATTAGAAAAAGACTTTAAGAAGAGACGCTTAGTTAGCTCCGTCAATATCGTTTATATATATATATATATGTGTATATAGCGTATTAGTCTGTCTAACAATCAAGATGAACACTGCGTAGAAGAAAATTTTGCAAAATTCAATTAAAGAAAAATTTGGTTATCCATCAGACGTAGGTCAAGTTGTATGGAGGACGCAATAACTTTTTCTCGAATTTTGCAAAATGTTGTTCTACTGTGGGTTCACTTTGATGTGTAGACTAACACCCTAAAGTATTGTCACACATTTCTGTTACACGTTCTCCTTCTCTTACAAAATCTCCTTTTCATTATGAATGCGGGTTTTCACGCGTTTTCTGGACCAGATATACAAAAAAAAAATCTCTCAACTATGATATCTAAATATATATATATATGCTAAAAGAAATGTCAGAAATGTATAATACAAAACCAACACCTATAAGCAACTTTAGAAAAATCAAAATCCTCTTCCTACTTATATTTTAAAGATTATTTTTATATTTATTTTAAAACCAAATAAAAGCTAAATTTGTTCTTATTTATATTTTATTTAATTACCTCATCTGTAGGACTAAACACGGTTGATCAACAGATAAACGAAAAGAAAACTTATAACACGGCTAAATTGAAATGTCACAACGAGGCTTTTCCTTACATGCGGAATGAATGCCGTTTTAAATTGGAACTATTATATTGTTACCCCTCAAAAGTGGCAATTTTTTTTTTTATAAATTTTTCATTTTATTGATTAAGAAGGAAAACGATAGTAAATATTCCTATTTGTCACCTTATTAGTCATTGGTCAGACCTAACTAGTTTTTCCCCGTGTTACCCCTTAAAGGTACAGGTTGGCAGGACATTAAATAATAATAACTAGATTAAAGTTATTCTTTAGTATAAATAAAATAAAAAAAAATTTGGAAAATCGTTGTAACAATTATTTTTTTAAGTTCGGTTTATTATTGTCGTAGTGTCAATATTAAAATGCAAAACTTACGTTCACTTTCCGGCCCATCGTCATTTCTAGGTAGAACTCCCGGTACCACAGTTGGGATAGATCACAGCATTTTGAAAGAGAATCTAAAACAATAAAAAATAATTATTGAAAACATAAC
This sequence comes from Ligdia adustata, assembly GCA_947049295.1. Lineage (NCBI taxonomy): Eukaryota > Metazoa > Arthropoda > Insecta > Lepidoptera > Geometridae > Ligdia > Ligdia adustata. The sequence goes on along the minus strand of OX346242.1, from coordinate 5,019,201 downwards.
CCTACTTCCTTCGCAGTTAAAACATTTTAAATACGCCATTTCGCAGCGGCCATCTTGGATTTGAAATATCATAATGTATTATAGTATTATACGCATATTGAAGGAGTTGTAAAAAAATATACAATCCGCCATTTTGGACCGATTTTTACTATCGGGACGTCATCATTTCTTACCAGATAAATTCAACAGATATCCCAAGTAAAAGCTTTGCGTGTGGAAGCTCTCGATCTGCTAGAGAGTGTGAGCGTCCAGGTATTTGCGAAGAGTTCGTCTTCCTCCCCACTAATCTTACACTAAGGATTTGTAGTTTTGAAGATACTTTTATCAAGACCTCTAAAGAAGCTTCTAGTTACGATATCCTGAACTATTTATATGACAAAGAGCTGGAGTCTGGATCTGTATACTAAGTTGCAGCTGTAGTAGTACTTTACATGGGACCTTTAACTACAAGCTTTTAGTTCTACTAGCTCTGCTAGACCATGTTTATGACAAAAACCTGTAAATCATATTCTGAGACCTGCAATTATTGAAATAATTTCTTACCAGACAAATTTAACAGGTATCCCCAGTAGAAGCTTTGCGTGTGGAAGCTCTCGATCTGCTGGAGAGTATGAGCGTCCAGGTCTTTGCGAAGAGTTCGTCTGCCGCCCCACTTGTCTGACACTAAGGCCTCTAATTGCGTACGAACCATATACAACTGGGTTGACGATGGACCTGGATACATAAATATTACTTGAACAAGTAGAGTTTAAAAAATGGCTATATATAAAAAAATGTTTGTGGTGGCAGCCATCTTGGATTTGAAATCATCTTTAAAGTATAGTATTCTACTAGTGAAGCCCTTTAAATTGATACCTAAATTGAAGAAGTTGTAAAGATTAGTAATCCGCCATTTTGTGGTGGCGGCCATCTTAGACCGTTTTTTATCAAACGTAGCTACACAGTCAAATCAAAATCGATTCACTCGTTCGAGAGCTACGATGCCACAGCACTATACATGCCTATACATGATACCCTTAGTCACACTAACCAACGTTCCTCCTCGGTACTTTGATAGTGAAATTAGTATCGGCGTCTTTCTTCCCGCGCAGCGCCGGGTCCTGTTGAGGCTCGCAGCCGCGCGCCCAGTCACCGCACGTCTCCCTCACAGACACTATTATACTGGAAACAAAAGTATATAAATAAATAAATAACATTTAATAAATAACAAACACCACTAACATGACTATAGACTAAATATTAAATAAGAAATGACAGTTGTGTTTATGTAGATGTGAAGCGCCTGGTGTGAGTGTTAGTAACTAAAAATAGTCACGTCTCCCATCACTGACATTAGTTCCATGTACTGACACTGGACGCACGCGCACACGTCACCGACAACATGGCGGACATCACATGTATTCATTGACACTGACGACAATATCAAGTCCAGCGTACTTGTGTAATACAGGTCAATGTGAAACATACACAAATACACAATAACAATCAGATACGCAAGAGTTAAGAATCTATGTTATCTTTTTAATATCTGATTTGCAATTTCAGTTGTCAAAAATATCTTAATAACTTTTATTTGAATACTTACTCGAGTGACTAAACTACAGACTCAATTATCTGAAGTAGTCACTCAAGTGTCTAAATTACTGAGTCAAGTGCCTAATTACTCAATCAAATGTCTAAATGACTCACTAAAGTGTCTGAATTATTGAGTCAAGTATCGAGTCAAGTGTCCAAATTATTGGCTCGAGTGCCTAAATTACTGAATCAAGTGTCTAAATGACTCACTTAAATGTTTGAATTATTGAGTCAAGTGTCTAAATTACTCACTCAAGTGTATAAACTACCGAATCTACCGAATCAACTACTGACTCAAATGTATAAATTAGTGAGTCAAGAGTCCAAACTAGTGAGTCAAGTGTCAAAACCACTGACTCAAGCGTACCTCCTGATAAGATCCTTTTTGTTCTTGATAGCCTTCCTGAGCGGCTCCCTCATGGCGAGCTGTACGAAGTCCTGCAGCTCCGCGTATATGGAGCGTCGCGCGGCGTCCGCGAACACAGTCTCCATACGAGCCATCAATACTTGCAGACCCTTTATCATCGCTATCACTTCTATCATCGCGAACTTTTCCTCGGACGTGTAATTGTAGCGGGTCGCCTAAGAAAATAGAGAAAATAGATAAAATGGCATAATAATATTGATTGATCTTTGCAGTGCTGACTTAGATTTTTTACACTATACCGAATAAATATCTGAAAAATGAACCTTTCATATATAAAAGAGATGTTTAAATAATGTATGGAGCACCGGCCAGGACAGTGTACATGATACCATAAATACCTACATTACGGATTAGAAATCTTTATTCTATCAACTAAATTCAAAATAACGTAACTAACTTATCGCAGTGTACAAAATTAATTTCGAATCTAAATGTTTCCCCCTTATTTCCCCGCAAAATTGCGATTATCGCGTTATTGTTGTGTCAATTTTGGCATTTGTAACGTGTGGTACAATTTATAGACCAATGTGACCATTGGAGTATACCTAGGATATAAAAATCTTCCAGGAATTTCATAATTCCGTTATAATTCACAGATATTAGATATTTTTGTACACAATGAAGTAGGCAAATGATGCAGGTTTCATTAACACATAATGTGAACCACATATTAAGGCATTTTTTGGTAGACGTACACCGTCTTGGCCGAAAAAGAACCAAATTCTTTCATAACACCTATTGTAAGCATTTATTAAGATATAAAAGATTGCGAATTTTATATAAAACGTCTACGGAAAGTATTTTCATATTTATAATTGTCTGGAGGACACTTGGTTTATGTGTAAGATCATCAATCATAATCAGAAAGAAACAGCAGTATTAATTGACACAGAAGAAATACTAGTGGGGAGCTCTTACCCTCTCATACTCCTCAGCGTCAGGTGGACATCTAGAGTTAGTGGTGTGATCAGTGGGATGGAGCAGCTTCCAGGAACAGAGCTCTGTGAGGACAGAGCACCAGGAGGACAGGAGCTGAAGACCACGAAGGCAAAGGTCTGACACTGCCTTGTTCTCCGCATCGGAACCGGCTTCCTTGAACGTAGTCGTCACCTTAAAAAAGGCAAACCAATTACACCCTTCTTTGAACTGCTTATTCAGTGTCACTATTTTTAAACTCTAACTCAAACGGTTTCGTTCCCTAGTCTTCTTGTTATGTCAGTGTGGTCGAGGAGCTGGACAGCCTCGACATTCACATGGTGGGGAAGCCTGTTTTGGTGAGTTTCGGCATATTTTTGTATCACCTGGTAAACGAATTCCATTTGCAGAACTGTACAGAACTGGCTTAGGGGGCGTCCATTAATTACGTGAGGTGTTCTAGGGGGCGAGGGGTCAAGATAAATCTTTCCAAATCTTAGGGGTCTTGGCAAATATCACGTGGTATTATTCTCGCAGAAAACAGAGTAAAATTATTTCTAGAATAATATTTGTTTTGTATTTAATTTTATGGGCATAAGTTTAAGATCGTGACACTGAAATTTTTTTTATTTATATGATCCAATACGTTTACAGCTCAAATAGAAGTTTTGAAAAAGCCCGCGTGAGTATAGGGAAGGGGGGGCGGGGGGGGGAGAGAAGAAAATGTTACGATATCTCACCAAGGGGGAAGGGGGGGTCGAAAAATCCTCAAAAATGCCTCACATAATTAATGGACGGCCCTTATTAATAAACTCGTCTCAACTTTAAGCATCTTTTGTCTTGTTTTATCGGATGAAGACCGTCTCGCGCCAATGCAAGACGAAAGACTCTTAATGTTGAGAGGCGATTTTCAACAAGGAGTTTACTGTTTCTTTTGTTCGTGTCATAATCACACATTTCTAGTTTTGTATATGGTTTGTTTGCTGTGCCGTTTGTAGTTGATGTTCTTTAACAATTTTTTTGTGACAATCCCATGGAAAGAACATATTTTTAAGCTATTGCATAGCTTTTATCGTTGGCTTTGAGCGCCGACCGAGTCAATAAATTCCGTAACTCAATAAACCTAACACCCCCCACTCCTCACGGCACAGCGCGGTGCGTCGTTGTAAGCCGTGCATCGTCTAACGTCGTTTCAGTTCGACAGACTTCGGCGCGGTGTTTGTGTGCGTGCGACTAGACGTATGCGTACGCGATAGCTTTACCGCGGCAGTCCCCGAGGACTGACACACGGATTTTCAAGCTAAAGTACTGTAAGTGCATGTTTTATCTTTGTTTATAATGTAATGCATGTTATAAGGCTGAATTGTTATTTAGCTATTGTTCGATCTACTTGCATGTACACACCCATTGTATGCATTAATAAATGAAATTAAAAGAAATTCCACTCGTTCATAACGTCACAAACGTATGTATATGCATAAAGACGCATTCATGAAATCTTTTGGATTTGCAAATCGTCTAATTTTTGGCTATGATCATCTTTTTTCGGCACACCTAAGTAAGGCGACCTAAAATTTAAGGTAATTACCTAGAATATAGCTATAGGTAAATATACATAGGTAGGTAGTTCAATTGGCAGCTCGTACAATAAAATAAGAATCTCTATCATAAACCGATGGCGTCTTACACTTTGTAAATGAGGGAATTAAATTATGTGATACCAATCAAAGCTCCCCTATTTATATATCTGATAAAAAACCGACAGGAAAGACACATTAGCTTTGCTCGTAGTAATAATCACACATCTTTATAGTAAAATTTATATACCTATTTATATAGTATATAGCAACCGAATGTATAGTATAAACAACATACCTCATTACTATATCTAGCCAAATCTGATTGTTACTTGACATCGGCTATCTTTGTTAACGGCAAGCAATATATGCTATTTTATTTGTGTTATATAGCATTAAGCCACTTACCTCATTACTATATCTGGCCAAATCTGATTGTTACTTGACATCGGCTATCTTTGTTAACGGCAAGCAATATATGCTATTTTATTTGTGTTATATAGCATTAAGCCACTTACCTCATTACTATATCTGGCCAAATCTGATTGTTACTTGACATCGGCTATCTTTGTTAACGGCAAGCAATATATGCTATTTTATTTGTGTTATATAGCATTAAGCCACTTACCTCATTACTATATCTGGCCAATTCCGATATATAGTTCTGATGTTGATCTCTTATCTGTGGTAGATGCACCATGAGGTCCGCTTGTGGCGATATAGGGTTGGTGTTGCTTGACATTGGCCATCTGCGTTAATGGAAAAAGTATATTATTGACCGACCGAGCGAAGCATTTTAGCTTCGCGTCTGGTAGCATATCTTTTTTCGTTTGTGAATTTTGCAATTTTTGTGTGAATACACAATTCACTCGCGTACAGGTCGCAGTTTTCAACTGATCTCGACGAGGATTTTGGTATGAAGGGTTTTTGATATTTTTTCATCGCGTCGTCATACGCGTTATTTTTGAAGAAAGGGCACTAACCATACATTTAATTACATACTGTAAAGGGCTATACTATACATAAGAATACATTTCAGTTATTTCTACTTAAGAACCAAAATATTGGATCGATTTTAATGTCATTTATATGAGACTACTTCGGAGGTTTACTCTTTTAAACAAAAAATATTTTTCCAAACGATGTTTCATGTTTTTTTAAATGTATTATAAATTAGTAGTGAATCATAAAGCTACACTTACTTGCTGGGATCGTAATGTTTAGATCGCTTAATGTAGTTGAATGGAGCTATTTGCATATCGCCGAATAGAGGGACCACTTCTAAATTCTGTAAATGAAAATTATAAATAAATAAACGTTTCACACTCGCAGCTCCCCACAGGATTTTTCCCTCGTCGGGGATGCCATGCAATATTCACGAACACGCGCACAACACACCCACACAATTTTAAACTTAAAGGACTTGATTCATTTTGGGCCTAGACGGTGTACGTCTACCAAAAAATGCCTAAAGCTGTGGTTAATATTATGTATTAATGAAACCTGCATCAGTTGCCTACTTCATTGTGTACAAAAATATCTAATATCTGTGAATTATAATGGAATTATGAAATGCCTGGAAGATTTTTATATCCTAGGTAAACTCCAATGGTCACATTGGTCTATAATTTGTACCACACGTTACAAATGCCAAAATTAACACAACAATAACGCGAAAATAGCCTTTTTGCGGGGGAATAAGGGGGGGGAATTATAGTGGAATTTTGGAATCTCTGATTGTTTTTATATTCTAGGTTAACTCCAATGGTCACATTGGTCTATTAATTTTACCACATGTCACAAAATTGACACAAGTACTGCATTTTTTTTTCAATTTTGAGAGAAGAGCTCGGAGACTTGTGGGCCGATAAAAAAATTCTTTTTTGTTTCAAAATATATACTTTATTAATCAAAATAAGTCAAGAAGTTAAATTAAAAAAAAACTGTTAAAGTTCTATCGGCGCCTGCCGTATTTGAAGACTATCGTAACTTTTTATTTTTAAATATAGAAAGAAAGACCAATTCAGACTAAAATCTGACACGAGATAATAAATTGACGAGAAAAATTCTTACAAAATATAGTGCTACGAGTGGCGGTCTTATCGCTAAAAAGCGATCTCTTCCAGGCATGTTTGTTTATAATAATTCTTTAAATTATTATAAACAAACAAACATAGTTTTTATTTTACCTTGAATATTCTGTCGATGCGGTCGAGTCGTATCTTTTTCTTGTGATCCAGTCGATTGATGTTGCATATATCGGAGTCCATCAGAAACAGACCGAACCCCATCACCTAATAATAATACAAAAAAAAATTACCTGCTTAAATCCGAGCAAGTTTTGAATTCGTCAGAATCTTAGGCCTTGAGGAGGGCAATTTGGTTAAAAGTCGATAGCCGATGGTCTAGAAGAGGGCAGTTTGATGAAAAAGTCGATAGCCGGTGGTCTAGAAGAGGGCAGTTTGATGAAAAAGTCGATAGCCGGTGGCCTAGAAGAGGGCAGTTTGATGAAAAAGTCGATAGCCGGTGGTCTAGAAGAGGGCAGTTTGATGAAAAAGTCGATAGCCGTTGGCCTAGAAGAGGGCAGTTTGATGAAAAAGTCGATAGCCGGTGGTCTAGAAGAGGGTAGTTTGATGAAAAAGTCGATAGCCGATTGTCTAGAAGAGGGCAATTTGGTGAAGAAGTTGACAGCCGATGGTCTAGAAGAGGGCAATTTGATGAAGAAGTCGATAGCTGATATAGCGATATACGAGCAGCCAAAATAGGCTTGCGTTTGACCGTATCGAACTTGATGTGAAACAACGATGTGACCTACGATGTAGCACGCTGCCTAGAAGAAACCAATACACTCGCGACTTAAGACAGCTGTAGACCGCCAACTTGTTCATACAAGAAGATATAGCTCTTTTCTACCTTTTAATGTTGTCCGTTTCCAATGGTTTTTTTTTTCACATAGCTAACACATTATTTACTAGACTTTACCGTTTTATTTTTTTCTGTTTTTTGTATTATATCACTATATAGTTAGAAGCTTCCTAAACTGTCATATTTTTGCGCTGATACGATGCCAATTAAAGGCCTTAATAATACAGAATCCAATAACTTTTATCAAAATAATAAAAGTGTATATCTAAAACACATCATAGTGAAACGATCGACACCAATAAAAAAACATTACGTTACAGTTTAGGGGGTGAAAAGAGGTAGACACCGGAACGAAAAATTTTATGAGAAACACGAAAACAGTGAAGGGTCAGTGATACTCTCAAAAAGACCCAGACTATAGCTACCGGGAAATAGACAAGCCGGTAACGCATACCACAATCTGGCAGTTCGTACAAGAAAAGTTAACGCAAAGCTCAAATCTATTTCTTCTAATATATAAAAATCAATTGCTGTTAATTTGTCCTTCTAAAACTCGAGAACTGCTGGGCCGAATTAGTCGATTTTGGTTAAGAAATGTTTGTGAAAGTTCAGGAAAGGTTTGAACATATATAGGCGGTACGAAGTTCACCGGGTCACCTATTAACTAATGATTACACGTAAATTTACCTTGACAAGCATATGTTTCTCTGATGGTGTCAGGTACATTTTAGTTTCGAACATGTGCACGCATATGTTGACGACGTCGGCTAGAAGATCCTCGTAACCTAGGAATTAGAAAAAATAATGAAAATAATTAAAATATGATAATAAAAACCAGAAAAAATGGCTAGTTAAAAACATTTTTTCATATTGATGAATCAGTGCAGCGAGTGAAACATAGACAACAGAATTTTTTTTTTTATTAAAGTTGTTGTCCTTTAATAAAAGAAATAAAAAAAATATTGATGAATAAAAGATGAATTAACAAGAAAAACAAATAATACTGTTTACTGATTAACCAGTGAGGTATGAGTGAAGCATAGACATTAGTATATATTTTTTATTAAAGAACCACAGAGATAAATAGTCTATCTAGTCTGGAATACTCCGACTCTCAAGGAGGTCTGCGGAACACACCGTTAGGTGCTTGGTGACAGATTTTTCAACTTGTGCGTGCGTGTGTGTGTGTGTGTGATCTCACCATTAATCTTCTCCAAAGCGTCTTTAACGGTGTCTCGTATTTTGTTCTGTGTCGCGAGGAACATGGAGAGGTTCTGTGACTCCTGCAGGCTCTGACTGTCAGACATCACTTTCAGGAACTGCGCCGCCCTGACAGATTAACAAACAGACCGGTTAATAATAATAAGAAGAAGAAAGAGAGAGGAGGAAAAGAGATTAAACTTCTTAAGAGACTCGCTAGATGGTTCCTCTCTCTGTAGTCCCTACGACCGGTAGCTTGGCTCCGATGTTAGTCTATCAATCAAGGTGGACGACCCTGTGTAGAACAAAATTTTGCAAAACATCAATCAAGTTAAGTCAAATATAAAGTAATAAGTCATCATGGTCAAGTTAAAGTCACATCGTAGAGTGGTGGAGACTTTACCAGAGTTTCTATGGACACTTGCGCATGACAGTAATGGTTTATAATAAACCAATATTACACATCTTGCAGGAACTCTAGTTTAGCAATAAGTACACAGAGAGCGACGCTATTTTTTTAACGAACGCGGGAAAACTCCATAAATAGACATATATACACTGACGACAATTAGGTCAGTCACATTGACTGAACTAAAAGTTCCCAAAATTATATCCATACTTTTCACACTTTTAGAAACAAAGAGAGAGGAGACAATTTTAAAACTGTCAGATTAGGTTAATTAGTAAGTTTGAATCGGGGTCACTTTACACTTATTGTGATAAATGATAGAATTCACAAATCAATGAGAATGATGATTGATTGAATGATGAATGAACGATAATATGTTCAATCATCGTTCACTCATTCAGTGCAAATGAAGATCAAAAATATAAATTGTTAGTAACTTAACAAACAAGAGGATGATAAATGCTGGTTTATTAGATGAATAGACAAATTACTCGTATAAAAATTGGTGTTCGAACGAATTATTAGTAAATCAATCATTATTACCGTCTATAAGTGGAATAGTCGTTCTTGACGCTGCTCTTCATGTTCTTCAGCTCGTCGAGCACGGCGAACATGTTGACGAACTTGCCGAGCGTCAGTAAGTACGCTTCTGATACGAAGTCGCGACGTTTCTCCGCGTGGCACAGTCTACGGACTTCGCCGCAGAACCGCTCGATCGCTTTGCGCTGGGAACGATTTATATTATATACAACGCTAGTTTGGCAATTACTAAAACATTTTTTTGTAATAAGTTAATATTCTTTATTGTATACCTTGTTGTGGATATCTTTACTCTTTTATACAACGTGTAATAACAGAGAGGTGTAACAATACTTAAGGATGTTAGTCTACACATCAAAGTGAACCCATTACAGATGCAATAAAGTCATCAATCATATGGGTTTTTTATTGTATTTTTAGGAGCTTTGTACGAGAATAACATATTCCGAAATTTTACTTACATTTTCATAAATCTCTAGAAACTCTTATTATTACATTTTAAGTAAAATAAAAAAAGGGATACGTTATTTTTACTTAATCTTTTCAGTATGGTAATAAAAATGGGAAGTCGTTAAATGTTTACATGTTGTCAATTCTTTATATACCTGAAAGTACATGAACTGTAGTAGCTTGTCAACCTCTGGTGCCAACACCTGCACGGTGCGTTCGTAAATATGAACCCGGTCGGGTTGCTCGTTGGACCGAGGCTGTGGTATGGCTCGACTGCAGCACCTCCATGTATACAGCATCACCGCGTGAGCGTTGCCTTCTTCTAACAGCTCATTCTGTGGGAGAAGAACAATCAGTTAAATATTATTTAAGAGTATCACCGACCCTTCACTGTTTCCGTGTTTCTGATAGAATTTTCGTTCCGGGGCCTACGTTTGCCCAAATCGTAACGTATTTTTTTGTTATTGTTGTCAATCCTTCACTATGATGTATTGGCCTACACATTTTATTATTTTGAATAAAGTAATTCAATTCTACTATTATTAATAGGCATCGTATCAGCGCAAAAATATGACTGCTTAGGAAGCTTGTAACTTTATAGTGATATAAAATACTGAAAAAAATAAAATGGTAAAGCATAGTAAATAATGTCTTAGCAATATGAAAAAAAACCACTGGAATCTGACAACATTAAGAGGTAGAAAAGAGCTATATCTTGGAGGACAAATTGGCGGTCTATTAGTAGTCTTAAGAAGACGGGTTTTCGTTTCGTTCACAATCGGTTAACTTCATCAGGGATGAAATGAGTCATTCCCGAAAACCCGTCTTCTTAAAACAATATGAAACTAACACTCGTTAGTTTTGTAAATAAAATCTAATAAATACTCAATACTCGAGTAATTTATAGCAAAAACATGGACAAAACATTCATACAGATCTTAAATAAAAATAATGGTGCAGTGAATGTAACATAAAACCCATCTTGGGTATTGCAATAGAGTGGGGAGCAAAATGAGATGGATATTCAGAAAGCTATGTACAACGTGTAACAGAAAGGTGACAATACTTAACGTTGTTAGTCTACACATCAAAGTGAAACCACAGTAGAACAACATTTTGCTGTTTATCTATGGGACAAACTTTCCAACTGCTTTGTAATAAATAATGCCCTGCTTGTAAGCTAATAAAATTTTAAAGTTACTGTATCAATACTATTTATATTTATTTCTTTTATAAATATAAATATACTCGCAGTGACTTGGCAATTGCACAAGGCTTAAGAATGACGACAATTCGGCCAGTCACACTGACTAAACTAAAAGTTCCTAGAATTATATCCATTCTTTTCTTACTTTTGGAAACGAAAAGAGAGGAGACTATTTTAGAACTGTCAAATTAGGTTAGTTTAGTAAGTTTGGCCTGACAGAATCGGGATCAATGTCTACTGTTATACAAACTGATATTAGAGTTTATATATATTTTAATGTACCCATATGCTGCAGAACCATAGCTTGTAGATTACATTGCAGTGTGCGTTTGCCAAGTCAGCATGCCACTATATTCATAAAATAAATAAATATTCATAATATTGATATCGTTACTTTAAAATTTAATGGAAGTGAAAATGAAAAATTATTTATTTAACATAACGAAACAATAAGATTTACAAACAGAATGCCTCCCAATTAACAATGTGTAAACTAATAAAAACGTAACCTAATTATGTACAACAAGTATTGTTTATAATGAAGATTATAATATTGTAGCTTAATAACGGTCCACGCACTGACGCACTAGGCTGAGCCTGTGTTGCGAGTATTGTCACACCTTGCTGTTACACATTGTACAGTTAATATGATACATACCAAGTTGGCATGCACTGTAGCCTCTTCAATATATTTGGCGATGCCGGTAACAAATCCATTTCTGTCTTCGAAGTTGGTATCGAAGTTGGCCTGGTACAGGATGGAGCAGGGAGCCGCCTCTATGCATGGCTGTTCATCTGAAATAATAATAAACAAGATTTGCATTTTACAACCCTTAATGATGCACAACCCTATATGGATTGAATTTTTACAACCCCCCTTGGACTATATTATTCCAATTCAACTCATAGGATCTCACTGAGGGCTCAGGGGTCCCCTATGAAGAGGGTGAAGGCAATATTCCACCGCTGGCCTAAGTTGTGGGTCAGGGACTAAATATAGAAATTATGTTAGCAATTTAATATACCATGTATTTTGATGCCTATATGAACTGTCATCAATATTTTTTGTGATTAATAACAATGTGAATCTTTGTAAATATCTTCACAGTTTTTTCTCCTTAATATTCTTTTACAAACATTGGATTGAATAGATCGAAAGATGCCCAAGAAAAAAAATCATGCTGAACAATGATTAAGAAGTTGCAAGAGCTTAGAGTTATTTATTTATAATGCTAGTCATAGACAAAAAGTTAAATATTTATAATCAGTATCATATATAAAAAATTACTTTTAACACACAATACCATAATTATGGCTATACACTACTTATCTTTATCAAAACCTTGACACAACAATAAGTAAGATGTTTTAAAAAGAAACAAACAAGCCATAATATAATTTTAGTTATAAAATAACAAATACCATAAAGTTAATATTTGTAAGTATTTTTATATTATGAATGATTTGGTTAGTAACATTTCAAAATTAGGACCTAAATTTGTTTAGGTTTAGATCACTCATTATGGCTGTGCTAGCCCTACAGTGTCAAGACACAAAGAAATTGGTCGAGGGGCTCACTGTAGCCATTGTCAGTTCACAGGGTGATCTATGGCAGATGATTAAATGTGTCTTCCAATCCGTGGTGGCATCATTATCAATCGCCTTTCCTGTCCCAAGGTAAGGTATAAACCTCTCTCATATTATGCCATCTGCTTACAAAGGCCCGAGGCAGCATTATCTACCCTGAGAGCAGACCGTGCCACACCTCAGTTAGCGTCTAAATAAAACAACAATAAAATATCAATAATATACACTTACCGGGTAAAGTGAGCTCATCCAACACGTCTACATTACTCAGGGCGTCGGAAAGCGACACTTTCTCACTCACAGACATATTTAAATTATTAAGAAATCACTCAAATATGAACACGATAAACACAGCGGAAAGGATGTGACTAATTTACAGTTTACACATTTCCTATTAAAGTTCCACTACAGCATCATAACAACAAGGAACCACAATCGTATTGTGATTACGGCAAGTAACAAATTTGATATTTTATAGAAAATTAAAACAAACTTATTTCAGAATATAAAAATACAACATTGTTCGGTGGCACACAAAAATAAATATGGATGGATGGAGAAAAGACAAGACAGATCAAAGAAAAGAAACTGTCTCACGAACTGCTGTTCTTTTAAATAGGGCGTCATACGATTCGTACATTAGAAAGTGTCAAGTATAAAGTAAAAATAAAAGATAAAAATTAAGTCAACTACATAGAAAAAGAAAATTGGAGACTATAATTCCGAATAACACGGAAAAAAATATTAATTATTAAAGAAATCTTTATTTCAGACCACAAATCCATATAGGGTGACTCATATATCTCCTTCCTTGCTATAGTGTGGCTGAAATGGCATGTATAAGACGTTTATCTCTTTCTCTGTCTACGTTTATTCTTGATTTTTTTAACTTATGGCGGTATGGCCAATTGACCACAATAGCACAATAGCTTAAGCCTGTCTAATGACCACTTTAAAAAAAAACCTTTGCGCAAAGAAAGTAAATAAGTTTCTCGGTTTTTTTCGCATATTTTGCACATATCGTGAGATAAATGTTAACTTATTTTGAAAACGAATAATTATCCAATGGAATAGAAAAATGCTAAATATGTTTTCATATAGTTGTCACTAGTTGCTGCATGTGAATAAGTATGTACTATATTCTTGATAAGCCATGAAAAATCAAATTTGCATTGTTTGTTTGCGTACCGATAGACCACTCAAGAGTATAAATACTATTCTGTTTGAATTTCACGATGAGCTCTGCGAATATGACGTAAGTAAAGTAATAACTATTTACATAATTTTGGTTAGGAGTCCTTAATGGGTAAGCCTAGTTATTGTACAACCAATAATGTCCCACCTTACAAATTTCCATGACAACCTAAAACCAAAGAATTATCAGAATATGAATATCAGGCGTGCAGTTGAGTGTCACAGATAAAGAGAATGCTATCCTATTGTTATGTGGGAGTTTTTGATTGATTTGTTTGGCATAAGTTACCTACCTCTATTTTAAACAAGTTATTTTCGTAACAGTCAAGTGGGTCACCTAAGGACAAGCATCCACCTGCAAATTACAGTTGCAGCTATCAAAAACCAACTATTAAACTTAGCATTACACTGTGACTGATATAATATTCGACAGATTATTGCTTAAAAATGTTCTGTTCCAATTTTTATTAATGATTTGCGGCTGATAAGTCCCTCGCTGACTTCCTGCTTGGTTTTTTGTGCATTATCCCTACCCATTGACAGTTCTATAGACGTACACATTGTCGTTGTAGAATGATTACCTCGTATGTCCAGAAACGTAAACTTTACAGGAAACGGAAATAATTGTTATTTTTGTTGATGTATTTAATACTGTTTTTTTCTTTTGCTTCATGTTTTGTATGATAAAAAGGAGTTATTTAGGATACATACCAATCCTTTTCTATACCGGTTAATACTAGTTTAATGTTGTTACCAGTACAAAGTTACGAGGTATTTAAAAGTAAAGGCAGAATTATATTGACCAAAAAATAATATTTAATGAATACAATTATGGACGTTTTTGGTAACAAATCAGTAAAGAAGGTATTTACATTCCAATTTCATAACAATTCAATATTACTTATCTTAAGACATACGAGGTTTTCATTCTACAGCGACGACATGTGACATTCATGAGCTTTTATAATCCTAATTTAGTAAAACCTACTTTCTGATATTAGTTAGTTAGTGGTAGCCTAGTCAGTAAACTCCTTGCCTCGCAAAAGAAAAGATGCGGGTTCAATCCCAGGAACAGGCATGCACTATGGTGGACTATGGCCTACACCCCCTTCATAGGGGAGATCCGAGCCTAGCAGCAAGACGTTATTGGTTGAAACAACTGACAGATTTACTGTGATAGCTGGCACTAACACTTAAGTAGGAGCAGCTTCAGGTCCAAAGTCACTCATCACACTGTCATGAACTGTCTTTAATACTCACCAAGGTTGTTATGTAACTTTTTTAGTATATTTGGCTTGTTTTACAGAAACATAACCATAAATAATAATTATTATTTCAGTTGCCCAGCACTGCGTTATATTATTGCTCTGAATGTGTACATCTATTGAAAAAGTTTAATAAATTCCAAAAACAATGTAGAAGAGCATTGCTAATATATAAAAAATGGGCTGCTACAAAGAAACTGGTAAGTTTATTTATTTATGAACTAGCTGACCTGGCCAGCTTCGTACCGCCTACAAGTTATTTATGTTTCTCACTATTTAAACCTTCCCTGGAACATGACAAACATTTCAAGATAAAAATCAACTACATCAGCCCAGCCATTCTCGAGTTATTGCAAGACAAACAAAAAGCAATTGATTTTTATATACAATACTAGCTGACCCGGCCACGCGTTGCTGTGGCTAAAGTTTTTAGTAGATTTACCATAGCAGCGCCATCTATTGATTACTTACTCAACCCAGTCGAAAGGTATCGACATCTGTTAGAATCATTTGGAGTTAACAGATAATTGTGACTGTCAAATAATAACAGACAAATAATTAGCAATAAATTAAAATTGCGACTATAATTTGAGATTTAAACTATCCTATCTCTCAAGTTGGATCGAACTGCGCATGGTGTGCGAATTTTATTATAATCGGTTAAGTGGTTTAGGAGTCCATTGAGGACAAACATTGTGACACAAGATTTATATATATTAAGAATAATCATTTTCTGTTGAATTCATTAATTGTCCAATGCATTGCACAAATTGCCCTTATAGGTTTGCAAGAGATAGTTATGTTATGTTATGTCGTAAAGCCACTTATCAAGTTGATTTTATAAATATTTTATCAACTTATTGTTTAAATAATTGAGTTTGACTGAGGGGGCAAAGCATCTAACAGCTAACATTATAAAAGTGAAGAATATATATTTCTTGATAAATGTTAGGTTATGTACATTGCACTAACTTTTTTTAAAATCTTTATTTAATGTGTTCCGCAAATGCGAAAATGACACACTTATTGCTAAAAACATAAATTAAAGGAAATTGCATAAAATATGACTTATCTATTTTGCAAGCAACACTTCACTACATCTAGAATTCACGAGCTTGTGTGCGTGCGTGACGTCATCAGCCGCCACCAACGGCTGACCAGCGCTGGTTGTTTACAACCAGCATTATTATGCTGAGTTGAACCTAGTTTGTGACAAGAAACTTAGATATTAATCATGAAGTCTCTTTTAGCACAAATAAATTCATTTAATTTTTTATATTACGCAGCATATTGTAAAATATGTCGCCAAGCACCTAACGGTGTGTTCCGACAGCCTTGCTTGAAAGCCAGTGTATTCCAGACTAGGCTTGCTCCATATAGGGCTACAGTATCGCTGGTATTCGTGGTCTCGCGAACTTTGGTCAAATGCCTGGCTGTAAAGGTAAAAAAAAATAATTACATGTTTCATTTCAGAAAAGACAGCCTATATCAGTTCTATGTACTCTCCTGCCTCCTTCCTCCCTCGGCCATTGGACGCAGAGCTCCCGAGTGGCTACCATAGACTATGAACATGATCTGGATCCCATATCTCTCGGGAATTTGGTCCATGACAATTCACATCCAATGTCTGCTAAGAGTGTGGCGGAAGAAGTACAGGTACTTTGAAGTTTATATATTTTTTTATGGTTAATAAGCTTGCGCTTGACCGCACCTGATGTAAAGCGACGATGCGGCCTAGAATGTAGGGCGCTGGCCAAGAAAAAACCAATTCACTTGTGATTTGAAGAGACCGAGACTATATCTATCGGGTTTTTTTTTTACTATGGTCCACAAACCATAAACAAGACCTTATAACTAAGACTTTAATTTGCTGATTGTTGTAAACTGCTATAATAAATTTTACAAAAATTTAGAACACATATTTAATTTATGATATCTATGACAATTTTATAATATGATTCTCAATAGATGTCATTTTATTATTTAATAGGCAATAATGTTATACTTTAGGAAATGATGGGAGAGCACTGTACGCCGTACTCGTAACACAGGCGAATAGCCCAATACAACAACAACACAACAACAGCAACAGCCACCTCGTTCTAGGATAGGATAGGACCAGGTCCTCGTCTGTTGCCAGTTCGGCAACAGACGCCCTATCCGTACATATTGATAATAAATTAGCCTAATTTATTATGTTAACAAATATGTGTAAATCTATGGAATTATTATTATTACTAAGACTAAACAGTCTGTTAGTCTGTCTGTCACCCGGCTTTATCTCAAGAACTGTGTTAGTCAGACAGTTGCAATTGTCACAAATAAGAAAATAGAATAAAATAAATATTAAATCCCATACAACAAACATGATTTTTTTAACGTCTTAGCTAGACATTAATAACGGCAAAAGATGGAAACTTGATAAGAAGGAGGTTATGTTTTTCGAGTGTACTATGTAAATTTCTTTGGCACGTCCTGGAGCCTATACGGCTTGTCGTATTTTTATGTGAGTGGTGTCAATAGATTCGTGTCCACCTGCAGTTGGTGATATGCTATACTAGCTGCATCCCGCGATTTCACTTGTTAACATACGTGGCTCTAAAGTTCTTGCAGTCGGGTTTTTTAAAGTCACTTTGAATCACTAGTTACAGATTTTTTTCTTATCATTACTACCTTATTTTTTGTGAAATAATATTCATTTCCATCCCACCATCTTAGAAAGAGTATTTTTGCTATTCCATATCTGAGTGCAAAAGCCGTTTTTAACCACTAGAGGATAAAGTAAATTTGAATTTAGAATATCGTGTGCACTAAGTTTGTGAAATAAAAACCTCATTCAACCTATTTACTTTTACCTCTGTGGTGCCGAACTCATAATACAACCTTTTTTATTTTGTTAAAAACTCAGACTCGGAACCTTTTTGCTTTATTAATTTTTTTTTTGTATGTAGTCATTTCCCCGCTGAGTGGGATGAAAAGTTACGTGTTGCACTCGAGTGCAAAGATTTTTCACCTTGCGCTCTTTTAATTCCCTCGCTAACGCTCAGGATTTAATTTCAGAATCCTTCGCTTGCTCGGTCATCAAAAGTGAGCACGCGGTTAAAAAGCAACTTTGCACTCTTGTATAACAAATAACTATTTTTCTATTTCACTTTGCACTTATATTATAAAGACTAAGTCTATATGTGTGCGTTTGTTTGTTTCTTTCTCACACTCGAACGGCGAAATGAAATTTGTCATCTGAATAGCTCATGGATTTAGACAGCATATTAAAAAATAGTACCTTCTTACAGGAAATCAAATTGGAACAAGAGGATCCGACGTACGAAGTTGACATAAAGGATTTCATTCGTAACGTCACTTTCACTGATGACGCAAATGACTACAAAAAGAATGACAACGATGACAAACAAAAAAACAAAAATGATCTACTCGTAAACAACGATCTCAAAAACTTTACCATAGACGATGACGTAGATGATGATATATTGATGAATAATGTCGTGAAAAGAAAAATAAATGTAAGTAATGATGGAGATGAAGATGATGAAATTTTGATGAAAAATGTCGTTAAAAGAAAAATAAACAAAAGTGATGATGGCGATGGAGATGATGAAGTAGTGAAAAATGTAGACGACGATGATTCCTTCGATGTGGAGTTTCTGAATGATGATTTGATTGAGTCACTAGTGTGCAATGATGATGGGGGGAATGATGATACTGATGCTGGACCATCTGATGATGAGGGCGATGGTGATGGTACAACTAAAGAGAAAGTTAACAGACAGCACCGGCAGATTGACGTTGCGAGGTATATCATTTGTTTTTCAATAGAGATGGGCCGAGTACTCGGTTGATACTCTGTACTCCGCTGGTTTTTTGATACTCGTACTCGGCCGAATAACTAGGTTTGAATGCCGAGTACACTTTGTTTAATAAAAGCAATATATTTACGTAGATATAATTTAAACAACGGTGTTAATCAAAAAGTATTTATTACTAATTTAGGAAATCTTTGACAATATCAATTAATAAAATCAAAATTATGCTAATGAATGAGTAGTGCCTTCCGGCGTGAAAGATTTTAATTCATAAAATTTCGTGCTACAAGTACATACTGACCTTATTTAATGCACGTGTTAAAAACTACAGCCTGGATGTTATGTAATGTTCAATTATTTTGTCATTTTTTGTTACAGTGTATTTTAAACCACACAAAAAAGGCGAATATTAAACATTGTCTTTGTAGTAATATGGCGTCTTACGATTAGTATGTTTGCAAATGTCAATTTTAATTTTTATTTTTTTATAACAGACGTGTCTTGCTGCCATATGCCAACACATTTTAAAAGAAAGAAAACGTCTAATTATATTAAATATTTACATATATTATAATTTTTATATAGCGTTTTACGACATGCATGTTTGCCAGTGTTAAATATAATTATAAATTCTATTAAAACAGGATCAAAGCAAATTTGTCGTACAAATTCTCGTTTTGCGGTGAAATACTGACAAAAGATGGTACACCTATAGAAAAGGATATTATTCTGAAGAACTTTCCCGAAAAAGTTTTGTACCATGATTTAAGAAGGCTGTCTAAAGCGCTGCGTGGGGAAAGTGAGTAATATGATCATATCCACATTGTACATTTGTCTGTTCAACTAATTGAAGAAATTCAACTAATTATGCGGGATTTGTTCAACTAGATATTCAAATGAACAAATTGCACCCGTTTTGTTCGGCTGTTTGTTCAACTAATTGAACAAATTTAACTAATCATGAGTGATTTGTTCAATAAGATATTTAATTGAACATATTCCACCCCATTGTTTGGCTGTTTGTTTAACTAATTGAAGAAATTGAACTAATTATGCGGGATTTGTTCAACTAGATATTCAAATGAACAAATTGCACCCATTTTGTTCGGCTGTTTGTTCAACTAATTGAACAAATTTAACTAATCATGAGTGATTTGTTCAGTAAGATATTTAATTGAACATATTCCACCCCATTGTTTGGCTGTTTGTTTAACTAGTTGAAGAAATTCAACTAATTATGCGGGATTTGTTCAGCTAGATATTCAAATGAACAAATTGCACCCATTTTGTTTGGCTGTTTGTTCAACTAATTGAACAAATTTAACTAATCATGAGTGATTTGTTCAGTAAGATATTTAATTGAACATATTCCACCCCATTGTTTGGCTGTTTGTTTAACTAATTGAAGAAATTCAACTAATTATGCGGGATTTGTTCAACTAGATATTCAAATGAACATATTCCACCCCATTGTTCGGCTGTTTGTTCAACTAATTGAACAAATTTAACTAATCATGAGTGATTTGTTCAATAAGATATTTGATTGAACATATTCCACCCCATTGTATGGCTGTTTGTTCAACTTTCAACTAATTTATAAATTCAACTTATTATATGATGAATAAATTTTGCAATTGAACAAATCACACTTAAATTTTAATGGTTTAATTCGTATCAATTAAATTCGATTAATTTGAATTAAAAAAATATGCAACCCAAAAAAATAAGTAGGTAATCAATACGACTAGACATGATATATTCTTTTAATTCTTGTAACTAGACTTCTCAGAGAGGGCTGAACAAAATTGTTTTTTTTTATGAGCGTACCTCCAATGAGGTCTCATATAAAAATTTACTAAAATCAGTCCAGCGCCTACTTACAATTTTAAATCGAAGTTACTAGGTACTAAAACAATTGTCTTAAAGTTAAGGGTAATATTGTTTTTTTTTTATTGATTTCAGATACAAAATCTGTTTCCGGAAAACTGAAAGACATATTGGATATTATACAAAAAAAGTTCAAAGAAGACGAAAAATACGAATCAGTTTTCGATATACAGTATTTATCTACACACGAAATGAGGGTATGTTTAAAAACTAATCACACTAATATTATAAATGCGAAAGTTTGTGTGTGTGTTTGTTTGTTCGTCCTTCACGCTCAAACGCCTGAACGTATTTATATGAAACTAGCTGTGCCCCGCAGTTTCACCCGCGTAATTCCCCATTAGATTGTCGAGATAATGGGGGAACTACTTTTATGAAGTCTGTTGAAAAGTATCCTATGTCCTTTCCCGGGTTCCAATCTACCTGTGCACCAAATTTCATCCATATCGGTTCAGTGGTTTTGGCGTGAAAGCGTAACAGACAGACAGACAGACAGAGTTACTTTCGCATTTATAATATTAGTTAGGATTTGGCACGCATATAGCTTGTACCTTGGACTAACACATAGGCTACTTTTTATCCCAGAAAATGGAAGTGTTCCCATGAGATGATCTAATATCTACCTAGGTGTTTAATTACACTAAAAAAACAAATATTAAGTAATATATAATTAAATAACAAAATTTAAATTGGTATTCTATTAATATTTTATTAACGCGAATGTTTGTAAGAATGTAAATTTGCCACTGTTTTACGCGATAAAACTCACAAAACCGATTTGTATGAAATTCGTTACAGAGATAGCTTGGACCCTGAATTAACAAATTGGCTACTTTTTAATCCTGTGCTTAACGCGGGTAACACCGCAGGGTGCAGCTAGTTATATAATAATAATTAATTACCACATGCCTGAACGGCGAAAGGAAAACATCGTGAGGTAACCTGCTTGTCGAAGAAGAGTTATAACTATCAAAGATAAGTGTAGACCCGCGATTTATAGGGACGCCATTGTCTGCTCTTGTTTTCATCTCTTTAATACTTAACTTAAGCCTGACAGGGGGCAATAAAGTTTGACCGTTTTCTAAAAAATGGAGCAGATACTCAATTTGACGGTAGTTATTTTTTTAACGTCTGTCACTATATATCTCGGAGAACTGGCTGGACCATATTGAGATAAATATTTTTTGTTTGAAATATACGGTATATTTATATATGTTCTAGAGTGCCATTGAAAATGAAACAATTCATTAAGAATTTGTTTCATTTTCGGCCAGGACGTTGTAACGTCTACTAAAAATGTCGTAAGATGTGGTTAATATTGTGTATTAATGAAAAAGGCAACAGTCGCCCCCTTACTTGTTTACAAAAATATCTTATTCTGTGAGTAGTGGAAGATTTATGTATCATGGGTTGACTCCAATCGTCACATTGGTCTATAAATTGTACCGCCCGTCACAAATGTCAAATATGACAGTAAAAACACATAAATATTTTGTTTAGTAATTAATTTGGTACACTGCGATAAGTTACGTTATTTTAAATTTGGTTGATAGATTTAAGATTGATAGTTCCTAACGTATTTATGGTATCATGTACACTGTCCTGGCCGAAGCTCCATACAGTTTAGAAACATCCCTTTTGATCAAAATCTGTCCGGAGGTTTGGTTGTTAAATCGAAATAACTAAACAAGTTGTACCGCCCGCGCCCGCGCCGTCTGCTGTCATGGAAATTGGTAGTCAATCCTAACTAATATTATAAATGCGAAAGTAACTCTGTCTGTCTGTCTGTGTGTGTCGCTTTCACGACAAAACCACGGAACCGATCTGGATGAAATTTGGTACACAGGTAGATTGGACCCCGGGAAAGGACATAGGATACTTTTTAACTGACATCAAAAAAAGTAGTTCCCCCATTGGATTATCTCGATAGTAAAATGGAGTACTACGCAGGTGAAACCGCGGGGCGCAGCTAGTTTTCGTCAATAAACAACTGACTTGATTTCAGGTGGAAGAGTTCGAACAACGCACAACTTATGAATGTTATATCACCGCTGAATATAAGTGCGATATATGTTACACGCCTTTCAAGTTACAAAAACATTACAAAAACCACGTGGAACTTTATCACAATGTAAGTTTAATCCCGTCAAAAACATTACATGTCATATTGACTGGAGATGATGGTCGAGTTAGTGGGGTCGATTATCGTGCAAAAGGTACGATGTTCGAATCCCTTGTCTAACGCCATTATTTATTTCTATCCAGCCTGTCTAAACTCCCATTATATTGACGCAAGCACTGAAGCCCTCACAGTGTTTATATAAAATTTCCTCGCAAGCTTACTTAGACAATGTTGAACATAATTCATTTCTTCACTACGTATGTCATATGCCTTCATATCAAAAAATTCGCAATAAAACTTCTGTAATTCAAAATTTTGCCGTGCAAACGGTACGAGGTTCGATCCCACGAAACATGCAAAAGGAGCCTGAGCTGCCGGTGAAGGAAAACATCGTAAGGAAACCATAGCATGGTGGTAGGACGTTTCCTATCGCTCGCCTGGCTAGCTACCACCCTTAAGTTGTAAAATCTGTCGCCAAGCACCTAACGGTGTGTTCCGACAGCCTTCCTTGAGATCCAGTGTATTCCCGACTAGACATGCTCCATCTAGGGCTACAGTGTCGCTGACTTCCGTGCTCGTGCGAACTTGTGGTCAAATGCCTAGCTGTTCGGGATAAAAAAAGCTGTGTCTGGGTGTTTATTATGTATATAAGTATGTATATCAGTGATCAGGTTACCATAGCACGCTTTGCCTAGTTTCGACCTGAAGACCTTTGTGTGGATGTTGTCCCATATTACTATTATAGTATAAGAGACACCGCCCGCTTGCTCTTAAATGTTGAATCACGCCGTCAACGATAATACTTAATTTTTTTATTAGTTTATTTATTTATTTAGGACCTTACCGTTCGTCTATCCTGATCTATCGTGGCCTTTTCACGTTGAATAATTCACTAATTAAATAATAAACAAGTTGTTAGAAGCAACTTCAAATAACCCGACTGCTAAATCTTTAAACCTTTGTATCATCCTTAATTATTTTTTATAATTTTCATGTACCCTGTGTCACTCTCACGACTAAGACGAATCTATTGACATTACTCACATATAAATACGACAAGCCGTTTAGGCTCTAGGACGTGCCAAACAAATATACAAACATACACCTTTTATGGATATGCCTCTGTCTAGCAAAGCTCGCCCATGGTATAGTCCTAAATGTAGAAGCGCTGAGTTTCAAAAACATGAGGCTTACCTAGCATGGGCTGATGCTCGACAACGCAAAGCAAGAGATACAAGCCAGAAAAAGAAAGCATTCAATAAGGCTGCTAAGTCTTGCAAGAAGGTTTTGCGGAAGGCTCGCTTCGATCATATAAGTCGAATAGGGAACAAACTGGCTTCATACCCTGCGGGTAGCAAAGTGTTTTGGCCCCTCGCAAAATCGGTTGAAGCGAACTACTGCCGGCCCTCACTGCCTCCAATGCTTAAAGCTGATGGATCATTGGCTCACACCGCTGTGGAGAAAGCAAACCTGTTTGCTTCTTTATTTGCAGAATCTTCGCATCTAGATGCTGGTGGCATGGTTCCTCCAACTACAGCTGGCAAAACGGCTACAATGTCGGAAATTCGCATTCGCCATATAGAGGTACGCAGAACGCTACGCAATCTTGATGTGAACAAAGCCAGTGGCCCTGACGGCATTCCGGCAATAGTCTTGAGGAACTGTGCGCCTGAGTTGTCTCCTGTGCTGACACGTCTCTTTCGGCTGTCTCTCGTGACTGGCCAAGTGCCGAAATCCTGGAAGCTTGCACACGTGCAACCTGTTCCTAAAAAAGGTAGTCGTGCCGATCCTGGTAACTACAGGCCCATTTCAGTCACGTCCATACTCTGCAAGAGTATGGAACGTGTCCTGAACCGCAGGCTCTTGGCGTATCTATAAGCAAATGATCTTCTCAGTGACCGACAGTACGGGTTTCGCCGAAATCGGTCTACTGGGGATCTTCTTGTATACGCAACTCATATCTGGAGTGAAGCCATAGAGAAATACGGGGAAGCGCTTGCCGTTTCTCTCGACATTTCGAAGGCTTTTGACAGGGTCTGGCACGAAGGTCTTGTAAGCAAGCTTCTTACATACGGCTTGCCCGCTGGTTTCTGTGGATGGATATCAAACTTTTTGAGGGACCGGTCAATACGAGTGGTCATTGATGGCTGCTCGTCAGACCAAATGGCTACTAGTGCCGGAGTCCCTCAGGGTTCGGTGCTCTCAGCGACCCTTTTTTTGCTGCATATCAACGATCTGTTAAAACCAGGCATCTTTGGGTACGCAGACGACAGCACGGTCGTTGAGAGTTACATTTCTTCCCCACGTGCCAGTGCGGCTGAAGTTCAGTTACTTAGAGAAGCTATGGTCGAGCGATTGAACTTGTCCCTCAGGGCAGTCTCTGATTGGGGCGATGCCAATCTGGTCAGGTTCAATGCTGCTAAGACGCAGGCGTGTCTGTTCTCCGCCAAAAAGAGGCCATTCCAGCTGGCCCCTACTTTCCGAGATGTATCCGTTCCCCTAACCGACTACCTTGAGCTCTTAGGTGTCACGCTGACTTCAACGCTCAATTTTGGTGCGTATATTGAGTCCAAAGCTTAGTTAGCTGCCAAAAAGCTGGGTATCCTCTCAAAGGTGCGGCGGTACTTCACGTCGGAACAGTTGCTCACTCTGTATAAAGCACAAGTTCGATCGTGTATGGAGTACTGCTCGCATCTTTGGGATGGATCAGCAAAATATCAGCTTGAAGCGTTGGAGTCTGTCGAAAGGCGAGCTAAAAGACTTATAGGTAACGATGCTCTGGCCAAATTTAAACTTCAAAGCCTCGAGCATCGTCGAAAAGTGGCTAGCCTATCGGTCTTTTATCGGATACATTTCGGGGAGTGTGCCTTGGAATTGCATGAATTAATTCCTCCATCTCCATTATACAATCGGACAAGTAGAGATAGAGAAAGGCGCCACCGGTTCATGGTAGAGGTTCCACGGACTCGCACAAAACGCTTCGCGTCTACATTTATTGTGCGAACTGCCAGGTTGTGGAATTCGCTGCCAAGTTCTCTATTTCCCGATAGCTATAATCTCGGTCTCTTCAAATCGCGAGTGAATCGGTTTCTTCTAGGCAAGCGCGCTACATCCTAGACCGCATCGTTACTTTACATTAGGTGAGTTGCGGTCAAGCGCAAGCCTATAGACTATAAAAAAAAAATACACTCGAAAAACATAAACCTCCTTCTTTCGCAGTCGGGTAAAATTTTTTTGCCATAATATCAATATGCATAATGCCTCTTTTTTATAAATAGATCGTGTATAAATGTTTTTTCGTTTTAAATCAGGACAATTCCGACGGCGATCCGTGTCCTATATGCAAGATGCGTATAAGCAAAC
This sequence comes from Ligdia adustata, assembly GCA_947049295.1. Classification (NCBI taxonomy): domain Eukaryota; kingdom Metazoa; phylum Arthropoda; class Insecta; order Lepidoptera; family Geometridae; genus Ligdia; species Ligdia adustata. The sequence continues at coordinate 4,992,797 of OX346242.1, read as the reverse complement.
GTATCAAGTCACACGTGCATTCTCACGCGGCGGTCTACAAGTGTAAAATGTGTCCACTCGTCACTTATTACAGGTAAGTTGACAGGCGAGCGAAATGGCACTACTAGTCTGGCCAGATTATCTTTTATTGTCTGTCAATCTGTATGTCTCCTGAAATTTTGTTAAATCTTGGTGTAGGGTTACACGCATAATATTTTTTCCTAATTTACTTTGTCATAATGAATGTAGCATAATATATAGTGGCATATGCATAATCGTTTTTTTTGGCATAATGTGTTTTAAGCATAACAATCTATTGTACTACATTTCAACAAATCAAATTACAATTCGACTATTGATGAGATGCATAATAATCTAGGCAATTGTTATTTTTATTTTACCATAAGATAAACGATTATGCGAAAACAGTTATGCGTTTAGTTGTTATGGTAAATTATCACTAGTCCTAAAAATGTTATGGCTACTTAAATTACTACAAATATTGTTATGATACTAGATATAGACCCCTTGTTGTATGGGTACTACGAATTTTTAGAGTTTTTCTGTCGTCGAGGATTTTTATAGATGGATTACTCCTAACAAAAGGGCAAGTTTCCTACGACCTCATTTACTGGCTGATTTTTGTAATATTGGACCCTACATTAGTAAACATTTCTAAATATTGGAAAAAAATGGTCAAGTTGTTGTCATCTTCTTACAGTCCCTAATTGAGAGCTCGAGGAATTGACAACATTTCAAATTTTTTACTCCCCGTATTTATTAAGTTAATGAAAAGACAAATGATAAATAACGTACTCCGATTTTTTATTTTATTCAGAATGCAATAATTAAGTTATTAAAGATTTTTGAATATATAAGAAAAGTTCAGCTTAATGTTATTAAGAGCTCGTAAAAAAATGATGTTATTAATTATCTACATTTTTGTTGTTTGTACGGTTCACAGATGTCAGATACAATAATATATTTTATTGGTGGCATCTGACGGCTTTAACATAAATACGTAGTTTTATTTTTTATATTTTTTTTTTGTAAATAACTCCGCAGAAAGTGAATATAAAAATCTGATATTTTTAGTATGAACTCTTCGAAATGGTTTTCGAATTTCCATCACTTTGCAAAAATGAAATGTTGTCAATTGCCAGCATTATCTTACTAAACGTTATTTTTAACATTACAGAAGCACAATGCTAAATCATTTTGGTTTACACACGGGGAAAGTGTATCGTTGTGAGAAATGCAACTTTACATATAAGTAAGTAAATTTATATACAATGTTCTATATATTAAACACAAGCTGTGCTCCGCAATATTGCCCGCGGATCTCTAATTTATTATAGCCTCTGTTTTTTTTGTTTGTTTTTTTTATCCTACACAACTAGGCATTTGACTACAATTTCGCACGACCACATAAGTCAGCGACACTGTAGCCCTAGATGGAGCATGTCCAGTATGGAATACACTGGCTCTCAAGGAAACTACAATAATGAAGCTAACGGCGAAATTTTTATTGAAATCGGTCCTTGAATAAAATACAAATCTTGCCTGTTTATAATATAAATGTAGATATTCATCACTTGTTTTTGCCCGCGGCGTTACCCGAGTTAATGTTGTTTTCCCGGAAAAAGCCTATGACATACGCCAGACTTCGGACTTTGTCTGTTTAAATTAAGTGGTTCCGTCTCTCAGTTGCTGAGGAGAAATAGGACAAACCAACTAATAAACGCACTTTCGCATTTATAATGTGTTAGAAGTTGAATATTATAGTACATTAGTAGTCGTATGCTATAGTGCATTAGTAGTCGTATGCTATAGTACATTAGTAGTCGTATGCTATAGTGCATTAGTAGTCGTATGCTATAGTGCATTAGTAGTCGTATGCTATAGTGCATTAGTAGTCGTATGTTATAGTGCATTAGTAGTTGAATGTTAAAGTATTAAAATGTATTGTGCAGATGTCAGTCTGGGTACTTTCTGCACATGTCACGGTTCCACCGCAGCGTTCACCACGTGTGTGCGACTTGTGGCCGAGGGTTCTCCACCATGCAGGGGCTCACCACTCACGCTAAGAGACATAAGGCATGTATCGTGACATAAAAAAATACATGAACAAAATGACTAACTAAAACAACAAAAAAAATTTACAGGAAGACTACCTATAGACCAGTTAAGATATATAGATAACTCCAACGCACCACCAGAGAGCAGCGTGCCCAGAATGTCAAAGTCAAAGTCAAATCATTTATTGGCCTTATAACTGCGTTTGTTACACTAGGCAAGTCAATACGTACAATAATGAATTATAATATTATGACGAAACAAGAGTTAAAATTTAAAGAAAAATTAGAAAGAATTAATTTGTGTCTAGATAATAATGTTAAATTTTATATTGATGTCTGATTACTATATACATAATACTTAGTTATATATCAGTCCGGTAACATTACAAGTCAAGTATTGTTTAATGTCAATATCCATTTTTAATTAATAATTCGAGAATGAATATTCAGTCAGATCAGTTTGCAAGAATTCTTTTACTGAGTAAAAAGCAGTGGATTCGAAGATTTTTTTTAATTTACACCTAAAATCATTGCCATGTAAGTTAGCTACAGGACGAGGTAATTTATTGAACATACATATTTTAATCCAGATGCCTTGTTTCTTTACTTTGGCTAATCGAACTTTTGGTTTTGTTAGAAGTACGTCCGGTCTATTGCGATCTCTAAGATTGTATGGTATGTGAATCGGTTTTATCATTAGATTTTCTTTCTCGTCAAAAATTTCTAAGAGGCAATTATAAATATACATGGATACCGCTGTCATTATTTTGTGTTTTTTAAAGTATTTTCTTGCTGACGTGCAAGAATGTGCCGCATTACCGCGCTGAATGGCAATGCTTACACGTTTGGGCTGATAAAAACCGGCATTCTGGGCACGCGTCGAATCTTCAAACGCTCCGATAAGTTTTGTAAAATAAGATGAGCTCCCCACGGTACTAAAGTCTCGACTCTAAATGACTCAAATATATAACCTCTGCCGAGGCGAGGCTAGCATATTTTCACCACATATTTTTGGTATAAAATGTATTGCATAACATGATTTGTATTAAGTTTGTATATGATACTAGCTGTGCCCCGCAGTTTCACCCGCGTAGCTCCTCATTTTACTATCGAGATAATCCAATGTTGATCTACTTTTTTGAAGTCAGCTAAAAAGTATCCAATGTCCTTACCCGAGGTCCAATCTACTTGTTTACTAAATTTCATGCAGATCGGTTCAGTGGTTTGGCGTCAAAGCGAAACAGACAGACAGACAGTTACTTTTGCATTTTTAATATTAGTTAGGAATATACTTGTTTCAAGCCATTAGGAACTTTAGGTGAAATAAGAAATAAAAAGTAATATTGCAGAAAGACCCACCAATGACAGAAGAAAACAATGAGGAAGGCGTTCGCTGTGAAGAGTGTGACGTCACGTTCCCCTCGAAGACAGTTTACGATGCGCATATGCAGGATGTACACGATGAAAAGCTAGCGGGGACTAGATACTACAGGAAACCCAGGGACTCGAACAGTCTGCCTGTCTACCATAAGTAAGTAAAATAACCGGCAAACCAATGACCTTGACTGCTCAGTGGGGGTGTGTAGGTCTCCTAGTAGCGCACATGAGATACTACAGGAAACCCAAGGACTCAAACAGTCTGCCTGTCTACCATAGGTAAGTACGATCACCGGCAAACTACTGCGGCAAACCAATGACCTTGACTGCTCAGTAAGAGTGTTTAGGTCTCTTTGTAGCGGGCACGAAATACTACAGGAAACCCAAGAACTTAAATAGTTTGCTTGTAAATAAAGAGTTTTCTATTCTATTCTTGTCTACCATAGGTAAGTACAATTACCGGCAAACTACTGCGGCAAACCAATGACCTTGAATGCTCAGTAGGCCTACACATCGCCGAATGTGTAGGCAGTCTTTGTACCGGGTACGAGATACTACAGGATACCCAAGGACTCAGTCAACCTAGCGAGACAATCGCTAGGTAGACTGTTTGAGTCCTTGGGTATCAGAATAGACAAATGGTAATCATTTCAAAAATTCATTCATCCACCTTTTACTCTCGCGATTATTAATCTCCGGTTAAATTATTACGTGTGTCTACAGTACAGTACACAAACTTGAAAAAATTGTTGATATTTGGTCTAAAAGTATTATTAATTTTTTATATTATATTTTCAGCAATCAAACCGTAAAGAAAAAAAGAGCTCCGCACAAAATGCCTCGAGTGAAATGTAGACTGGTAAGAGTTACTCTGCGTATATGCAATAAGCTAGATGTCATCCACAAATCACACCAGATTCCACGATGTCTAAAACTCGCCTTTTAACCAATGTGTTCTGTCCACCATGACTAAAAAAAATACGTGACCCATTTTGTTCAACTTTTTACCTTTCTTCCCCTCGTTGGTGGACTTTCGTGGAATTTCGTCTCACCCGTGGTATATGAGACGAAATTTTCACGTAGAGTACTCACTTCATAAAACGGGTTTCGATGTTCGTGAGTGTTGCCACCTGTGAGTTTTAAAAAAGCGCTTAACGATATGCGACACTGTTGTAGATTATTGAAGAAAAAGCATGTTGTTTGCAAGAATTTTAAATTTCAAGTGCCAATATCGAAGAAACAAAAGTACAACAAAGAGTTTTAATTGAGTACATAAATAAAAATAAGGTTGTATTTACAACAGCCACATTTGAATATAGTTCAGAAAGCGCGAATTTACTTATAGGATATAGATTACGTGACGAAAACCTAAGTTCCATCCCCATGTGACCAAGCGTGGTATTGAAGACCTACCTGCCCTTCCTGAAAGGGTCACATAGTATGGGTATTTTTCCTTAAGAGATATAATTAGCAGTTATGGAGCATTGAATGCTACAATTTTACTTTAATTTCGATAAAACTATATCGCACACTTCTTTGCAAAAAGCTCATTCAGTAATATCTTAAAGATTAAGATTTTTATAATATATTGAGAGTAATATAATTATGCTATCCCTCTACTGAATGGGTCACTTAGTGTGGTTATGTTTTCTTACGTTATAACAATTATTTTAGTGTAACGCGACACGTCTGGGCGGTGGGTGGTTGAAGACACATTTTAAAAGGGAGCATCCAAACGAAAATTGGGATCTCGTGTATTCTGACTCGAAAAGACATCTTTGCGATGTCTGTGGCTCTGGATTTACGGTGAGTTATTTTTAAGTCATACGCCTCAAAATGGTGCCTTCCTGGTTGTAAATAACTTTTTTTACTCTCTATATAATATGCACTCTCTTTTAAATGAATTAAGCAAATGTTTACGAATAAATTGAACAGTTCTAGTGATGAAACACACCCTTGTCTAACACTATTCTTTATTTCAATCCAGCCTGTATATTCCATTTATATTGACGCAAGCAATGAAGCCCTCACATGTTTATATAAAATTTCCTCGCAAGCTTACTTAGACAATGTTGAACATAATTCATTTCTTCACTACGTATGTCATATGCCTTCATATCAAAAAATTCGCAATAAAACTTCTGTAATTCAAAATTTTGCCGTGCAAACGGTACGATGTTCGATCACACGAAACATGCAAAAAGAGCCTGAGCTGCCGGTGAAGGAAAACATCGTGAGGTAACCATAGCATGGTGGTAGGACGTTACCTATCGCTCACCTGGCTAGCTACCACACTCAAGTAGTAAAATCTGTCGCCAAGCAGCTAAAGGCGTGTTCCGGCAGCCTTCCTTGAGAGCCAGTGTATTCCAGACGAGGCATGCTCCATCTAAGGTTACAGTATCGCTGACTTCCGTACTCGTGCGAACTTGTGGTCAAATGCCTAGCTGTGTAGGATAAAAAATAAAATATTATTTAATAATTGTAGAGTATATACGCTCTCCGCGACCATATGACGCTACACACGGGCGCGCGTCCGTTCCCCTGCGACCTCTGTCCGAAACAGTTCCGCACTAAACTGCTGATGAAGGAACACCGATACAGGCACTTCCCGCCGACCAACCTGTGCACCATCTGTGGGAAGAAGTTCAAGACTAAAGGGAATCTCTTCGTACATATGCAGGTACGTAGCTCTGTTATGTGGGCTCGGGAACAGGGTTTAAAGATGGCTATCTTTTTACCCTGGCGGGTTGCACATGACAATGGGCGTGTCTATTGTAAGAATGAATGAATTTTGTTTTTTAACTTACACATACAACAGCAAAAATTAATGATGAAAATCGTTTAAAATAATTATGATAAATATTTTTGTGTAAGTATTTGTCACAAGTCGGCCCAACTCGGCAAAATGCTAGCTGCTATAGAGATACAGCGACCAGCGCTGGTATTCCGATGAGACCGACAAGTGAATATGCTAGGAAATGTACACACGAACATGAAACAAATCTAATTTCCTTAAAGACCTAATATACGAATTATCAAGAAAAACAATATTGAAAGAATATTACCTGCTTCAAACCACAGGAAAATAATGTAAATATTCTGTTACAAAAAAAAAAGTTCTTATAAATGAAAAGAGCAAAAAATATTGAGTTTCCCAGGTCGCTAGAAGATCTGCTAGTATTACATTTGCCATAATTTCATCTGCTATACTGGTCAACAGACATAATATTGATTCTCATAATTTTATACTATGTTATGTTGTTCACTATATTAATAGCGTGCTAGAAACTTTGTTACCCATAAAGTCAATTTCAATAACATCATTTGTTATCATTTGACATCGAAATTGCTTCTAGAAAAAGTCATAAAATCATAAGGTCATAAACTAAACGATCAATAGGTTTAGGTTAGAAAATGAGGAACAACGCTCGAGCCGAGCGTAATACGTACGGCACTCGTATCATTAGTGAATCTTATGTACGGGTAATGAAAAGAATTTCAGATAACTTTTATGGTAAACAAACAATTCGGGCAAATGAAATTCGTTAAAAGAAAAATTTGGACATATATATGAGTATTTTGCTTATATTTTTCGGGCAAACAATAGACAACCCGGCTTATTGGTTTGCGATAAGGCCTCTGGAACACCCTTTAGATTTTGTCGCTCCAAGCTGGTCTGGGGGGGTCTAGCGTGTTTCGACAGATTTATCTCTGGCTTTGCCCTTCAATTGTTTGTATCGTGAGTCGCTAACATTCCCGTCGCTAGTTGCATATACAGCTATAGTTTCAGGCAATCTCCTTGAATCAAAAGCGAAATGGTGGGGATATTTTTGCGCATGCATACTTCTTATTGACGAATCACAAATAGCGTCTCGGCAAAATCCTTGCCATGCATTCTATCCCGCGCCGAAGAGACAAAAAAATCGTTACTGGCGCAGTGGCAAACAATTTCGACCCATGAATTTGACTTTGGTTGCGTATCCAAGGTCAAATCATTTGCCGGCAAATGTAATCAACTATATAAATATCAAAATTTTCCATGACTCAGGGTCACAACGGCGAGAAACATCACAAGTGCGAGATCTGCGGTAAAAGCTTCCGTGGCGCGACCGTACTTAAGGAACATGTCAACGGAGTACATTACAATATACGTCGGGTCAGGAAACGGGGGGCCACTGGCACGCACCCGGGCGGGAGTAAGGACAATGAGCAGATGGAAGAAGACTCGGAGTAAAATAAAATAATATTAGTATTTCAAACTCAAACTATTTATTGTAAAAATTATAAGTTTTATGCAGATCATAAATATGTTATAAATAACAGAGAGACAGACAGAGTTACTTTCGCATTTATATTATGCACCACCGACGTGACTGTTCTCACTTCCGATCCATCCCAAGGCTGCCTGGAAGAAATTGTTTTAGGCGATAATTACCGATGTTTTGTTCTTGTTTGTATTTTATTGTTTATATTTTGTTTTTGGTGTGCAATAAAGAAATATTGTATTGTGTTATCTATCTATTATATTAAAATGAATCGCTAACCAACACATACTGCTAAGCGTAAATCTCGAGCGCAGCTGAACCGATCGATGTGGCTAATTATTTTTTTAGAATATTCCTTGAAGTACGATGATGGTTCTAACAGAGAAAAAAAAAACAAAAGGCCTATAAATATTAATGTCAATATTGATACGATGGTAACATTACTCATAAATAATTGACTGTTAGGCGGTACGAAGTCAGCCGGGTCAGTTAGTAGTGTCATAAAATTATCATACTACCTACATAGTTTATGAATTAATTATTTATCAATGGTCAGTTTTTAGATGTTATTTGACTGCCGTTTTAAAAGTGTGTTAAAAAAATTTGAAAACTTACATCAATTTCTCTTATTATTCTTAGGTTACAAAACACAATGTCATCTATGTAATAAAGACAATTAAGAAAGAATACATATTGAAGATGGCTCAAGAAGAACTCTGACAAAAAAATATAGTTTCAAATTGTTACCGCCGTGTTTTAGAAATCGAGAAACAAATTAAAAAAATGAGAATTTAATGATTTACAACTAATTTAATCAGAATTTAATGAAAACCTACATTTTGGAAATCTGTTATAATTAAGGCAATTTTTTTTATTAAGTTGTGTTGTAAGGTATTTGAATAAAAATGATTGTGCTTTAATGTCCATTTTTTTTTGACGCATACATTTACGGCGTGTAACAGAAAGGTTTGAGTACTTAAGTATTAGTCTACCAATCAAGGTGAAACCTGCGTGCAACAAAATTTTGCAAAATTCAATATTAAAATATTGTCCGTAATAGATTAATTATTTTAAAAAAATGACCGCTGATATCCATTAGGACAGGCACACTGCTAGAAATTATTCAGTTAGGTATTTAAAAATCTAAACTCTTGACCGATTTTGACGAAGTAGGACTCATTGTTATTTTAATATTTTTCAAATCCGGTCCCGTAGTCTCCGAGCAGAGTAGAAAGTAACAAACAAATTGAGTAAGTGCCTCCTCTTTCTTGGAAGTCTGTAGAAAACAGAACACTAGTGAAACTGACTGTTATAACCAGTATAATGCCGGAATCATTCCCCCTACGTAGCGTTACCTCCATCGCGTGTTCCCGCTATGTCGCGATCGGTACAAACAGCGTCTTTATGTCAGTAGTACCTTTGATGGTACTAATCAATGGTACTACGGACATAAGGCCAGTTTGCAGAAGACGTTAACGTTTTCATTCCCTCAGCGTCGCGATTTTTTTAAATATTTTGTTCCCATATAGTCAGTGTGACACACAGTGTGGGTGTTGCTCGTTGGGAATAAACGCTTTGAAGTCATAAGTGAATTTATTTCTTCTAGGTAAGTTTGCTTCATCACTTTCAATCAGGCACAATGCAATTGTAATTCTGAGACAATTCAAATCACAGACTTGACCACAGGTGAATCGCGGTCAAATGCAAGCCTATCATACAAAATTATAAATTAAAAAAGATAAATAATACAACATCAGTACATTCATAATATGTATAATAAATGTATTTGCAAACTTATTCTTACTTTATTTACAAATAATTGCTGTCTTAATTTTCTTTACTACTAATGAATAAAAATAATGATGAGTGAACTGAACATTACTTTACTTTTTGTAGCTAAGCTTATTAAGATTCCAATCTAATTATTTAAAAAAAGCAAAATAAACATTCCTATTATTTCTAATATTTAGATATATTTTCCTTCTTATCTTTCTTTCTTCTCTGCTTCTAGTAGATTTTAAATGCATTGTGAAAGGTATACCGTAAACAAGTAATTAGAAGCGATTTCAACAGAAACGGACTGCAAAAAGGTTAAAGCATGGTATCTTAATATATTGAACTGCGGGTTGCAACCAGTATAATCTATGGCCATTAGCAGAGAAAGATAATCCAATGACATCCAATCCTCCTGGCGAGCAGCTTACATCTAATGTGCCTATATCATATGTTGAATTAGGTACATGTCCACACATTGCACCAATTGTCTTTATAGGTTTGCAAGAGATATTTGATTGTGTATTAGCTATTTATGCAATAGATTGAAAAAAATATTTATTGATGATGCAGTGATTAGGGAACCAGTTCCCGTTGTGAACAACTCTGTTGCTGAAGTTGTGGTAAGCTGTCTTCGTGTTGGTATGAGTGCGCTTGATTTTCATTTTGTTTCCTATGACATCGCTGGTTAGAGGGCTTTTTACTTAAAAATTATGAATGCTATTATTATGAAGGTTATAAAAGCTATTCAAAATCTCAAAGTCTCTATCAAATCACCTCTTTGTATTCTTTCTTTAAGAGTAGTGAGATGTAGGGTTGAAAGCCTTTGCTTTCAATGTCTTTTATTTAATCTGCTATTAAACTTTAGTTTTAAGTTTCTTATCCATGTCTTCAAGGTTGGCATGCTTCTTCATATGCCGTTTTAAATGTTTTTTAATTATACAACCATAGTCACAATGACTACACTTGAATGGACGTTCTCCAGTATGTGTCTTTATGTGCTGTTTCAACCGTGCAGCTTGTACGCAAGAGTATTCACAAATATCACATCGGAATGGCTTCACAGGGTTATGCACACCCATATGCGTGTGTAGATGACTTCGCTGAACGCACTTATAGTCACATTCCGGGCAAGAGAACGGTTTCTCACCCGTATGTTTACGCATATGTATCTTTATATGTGTTACATTACCAGTTTTATAATCACATATATCGCAGTGGTAAGGTTTGTCTCCCGTATGGTTTCGTATGTGCTGTTTCAGGTTGACAGATTTAGTTGATCTATACTCGCAGAACGGACAGGCGTATGGTTTTATGTTCTTGTGTATACGTTGGTGCTGTAATAAGTTGCTTCGTAATGTGAATCTGCTGCCGCAGATGTCGCATTCGTGCGGGTTTGTTGTCTTGTCTTTTACTCTTGCAAAGTAATTGTTTCGTTTCAATTGCAGTTTGTTCTTCATGTGGGATGGAATGTTGTATTTAATTTTCTGGGTTTCTTTGTCAGGTTTTAGAGGGCCTTGAAGTTGAGAGCATTCGTCACTTTCGTCATTGTTTTGGTTGCATGCATCTGATTCAGCGTGTGTCAATATGTGTTGTTTTAGAGCTTCTGCGTTTATTGCATTAAAACTGCACATATCACATTTATGCTCTTCGTCTAAACCATCAGTTGAGTTTTCAGTTTTAATATGTTTTTTTATAACGTCCGGGCTTGTTTTGCTGCTGCTTTCAATACAAGATGCAGTTTCCAAATTACCATTAATGTGAGTTCGAATGTGAGTTTTTAAATCTGTCTCTATTTCACATGTAAAATTACACATATCACAACAAAGTTCTTTGCTTATTTCAACTTCTAAAACAAAATTTGAGGCATACGATTCACACATCTTGAGAACGATTTGTTTTTGTTTTATCACTTATTTTTATTGATAAATAATCTTGCATAAATTAAGTCTCAGAAGTTAAGAGGATATCAATTTTCTGATAGTTAATACTTAGATACCGAAATGCCGAACATTGAGATGTAAATTAACGTATCATCATTATTTATAAAATTTGAAGTTCTTTTTTTTCGAAACAAGTTTTTCACTTCCATGAGTACCATACTCGATGAGATTGTTTACACTTTCATGATGTAAATGTATGGTTCAGTCAGCTAGATTCTTCTTCATTACTTTACCTATTTATATCATTTATACATAATTATGTATTAATAGTTGTTTCCTCGTCAATTATTTATTTAATTTTCACCAAACTATACACGATCTCGATCATAGAGGAACTATCACTACGTTATTAAGAGACAGAATTGCAAAAACCTATAAGAAGATACTACGTATCAGACGACTCACCAACATTATTTTTACTTGTTAAGATTATCTGTGGTAGAGACGCAATTGAACCCCGCGCCCCGCACCACCATGCTTTCTATACATACCTACGTACATATAGACGGATACTACGTTTAATGGGTAATAAATAATAGGCCACAAGTAGTAAATAAAACAACCATGTTTAAAATCACTTATTATTTTAATTTCTTTTTGTATTTTTACAAAGCTTTCTGCTGCTTAAAAGGTAATTTGGAACACATTTTCAGCCGAATAATGTTAGTGCCCTTTGGGACTTTAATTATTATGTTGCACCAATTTTTTTTTCATTACGTATTCTCAACGATAAGGCGGAGGGCTCAACTCGACGCACTTATAGAGCAAAGAAGCCTTCAAATTTCTAATTCACTGCTAAAAATAACACTTAACACAACCTCCGCGACGTTGTAACGTGAATTTGACAACGAACGATAAACAAGACAAGCAACATGGCAGCCAGCTGGAACGAACGGCTTCTATCAGGGGGAGAAGTATAGCGCAAGAGGGACGAGGTTCATCTGAGGAGCGTCGCAAAATTTATCACTCGTTCTCGTTCTATGCAGAGTTTTTTTTTGTATGACAGTGAATCAGGTGTGCAGAATTGGCCTTCCTTTACTGAGCTCTGTATGAAATTGAGTAACTTTACACACACTAGCACATACCACGTTCATATAGTAATATTCACACACTTTAAAAATCAGGGCTGCCAACATACAAACAGTAATAAGGATGATCTAGGGTTTAGTGAAATTATCGATGGTATCGATATAAATAATCCCGTACCTAACCAAGGTAAGCAATTTTAATACATGAAGACCAAAATTGCTTTTCTCTATGGGTTTTAAATATTTACTTTATGTAGATCCATGCAGTCACTTTAACAAAACACTACTAGCCACATGCTATAAATTATGTTTGCTGTTAGTGTTTAGTAAATAAATAAAAAACGTATTAAAAATATGTATTTTATTCTATTTAAGTTTAATTTTTTGAAGTTATTAATAATTCATGTTTCAAGACTGGCCTGTAACGAATGTTATTCAAAGGCCAATAAATATTTCTTATTATTATCCTGAATTTACGATATTTTTTTATTTTCGATACCTATGTACGTAATTAACATTCATAGTTCCGAACCATTATTATTTTACTTAATGTATTTACTAATGCGTAGTATAAAAAGTACAAAATATGCAAAGGAAGTTAAATAAAACTTGTAAATGCCTCTAATCAATCCAAACGTGACGTCTCATGCTACACATTTATATAGGAAAAAGTTTCTTTACCTCAAGTACCGAAATTGACATTTCTATTGTTTACAATAGAAACGTCAAAGAGATGAAGATTATGATTGAGAAAATAACGAAATTATACAATAACTATTTAAGTTGTTTAAAAAACCTAATACAAAAATATGTGTGGAGCCATAATATTTGTGTGACAACAACATAGGTTTAATGATAAGGAACCCTATAATATGAATGCCTCGAAACGCTATCTCATTTTCACGTAATATAAATTTATGTTCATCATCGATAAAAAATATCGATATGTGTCCATCACTATTTTATGAGGCCTAAAAGTTATATGATCTTCGTAAACTATAATTACACACAATATAATAACTTAAATGAACTATATTTAACGAATAAAACAGTATCTTTACTTACCGAATCCCATTAAGAGGAAATTTAGCCATAAAAATCGCTTTTCATTCCTGGTCAAGGGGTGTTATTATTCCTCATATCCGGCATCTTATTATAGGCATTGTGTTATACTGCTACACGCACGAGTGGGAAATAAGCTTAATTATTCACCATTTAATACGCAAACCTGCTAATAAATATTTACCGCTACAAATTTTTTATATCTTCTCCTATTTTACGACTACAGCACAGATAAAATAAAAGAATGCAGGGTAAGTGAAGGGCGAACGAATGGTACATATAACACGCTTAGAAAAAAACGACTGGTGAATGTATGTAAATACATGAAAAGTAGTATATTTTTTACTTGGACGGGTTTTCATGACCGAATGCACTTACTTAATTTTTCGTACGTTGGTTTTCTTCCTCTGAGCTTCGCACGGCTGATCTCGATTTTACTGTTTTTTTTTCATCGCTGTCTTTTTTCATATTTTTTAAATATGACATAGCGTCCGTCATACTTTTAATGGATTTGCCAACCTTAAGTATTTAGATATCTATCGCGTCCACACTACGACAGGTTTGAGATCATACAAATAGTCTTAATTCGTAAGTCGTGTGACGACATGCCCCGATAAATAGTATAGTGTAAGAGTCCAGTGGTTTTAAATAATCTTTCATAATATGAAAAGAAAGTTGTGCTTCCAGTACACTGACGTGCGTGGCGTTTTAAAAAAAATTTAAGTAAATATCACTTTCGCGTCTTGCGAATTTGATATTGATGTTTTTTTCTTCTTAGCTTCACGTGAGTAGTGGATTCAGCCAGTATCAGTCTGCTGTTTACTCTTCAATATTTGTTTTATTAGATACTTATTAAAACGGCAACACACATACATTATCTGTGAATATTTTAACCATCTTGCTATCACGGTTTATGGTCTGGTGACGGACGGACGGTCAACTAAGTAATAATCGGTTCCCATTTTTACCCTTTGTCCACGCAACCTCGATCCTGACACGATAAGATAATATTGGCTTGCCGATTCAAAAACGTAGATTTAATTTATATACATACTTAAAGAATTAAGTAAACTGAAAGTAGTTTTCGCTTTTGGATTCGACGCTGTCTTAAACTCTATGCAGTAATGCGTTGTTCTGAAGATTCCAACGTGTGCTTATTCCAATCTGAATACTATTGAACTATGTGCTTGTCAGAAAATAGATAAAAAAAAGAACTCGGTTAATTTTCAGTAAATAACATCATAAATATCCTCTACGAGTATACCTATGTAATTTTTTTTCCACCCCCCATGTTCGATTAGGCGGCACAGTCAGTATTAATCAAAACATAATCTTTAATACTAACTGATCTATTCTATGTCGAAACGGCCATTCAGGCACAATGCGATTGTAATTCTGAGGCGATTCAAATAACAGACTTGACCACCTGAATTGTTGACACGATGGCTCTCGATTTTTACACATAGGCTATTTTTCATTCCGGAAACATAGCATTTGACGTGTTAACTGCGATAACCAACGCCGCGAGTAACACCGCGTAATCATGCTAGTGGCGAAATAAAACAAAACAAACTCAGCTATACATTTTATTTAATACCTAAAACCATACAATAGCTAAAACGAATATCGTATCTTCCAATTCTGACGTACTAAGTATTCATACACTGATATATTATGTAGATATTATAATGGCGCTTACAAATACATGAACATGATCGTTACATTTACCATCGAAAACCGGAATTTCGGAATTAGAAAAACCGGAATTTCAGAATCAGAAAACCGGAATTACAGAATTAGAACACCGGATTATCGGAGTCATAAAACCGAGACACTCAGAATTAAAAATCAAACTATTCCGAGAGGCGAAAAATCCGGTCTTTCTTTATTCGGTACATCTGAATCATCCGAAATATTTACTCTCTAGTTGTTTATTGCCGGAACCTTACTCGCTCCGGCAATGGTAGAATTCCGATATTTCTTTCTACACTATCGTGAAAAGCATAATCCTTAAATCTAAGTATTTCTTTCGAGTTTCTTATTTTCTTTTTTGTAACTAAAAAATATCTGTGCAAAAAGTGACATAAGACTTTTTTTTATAAATAATCGAGTTATGGCCTTAAGACATAGGTACTTTCTAGGTCTGTTGACACCTATTTGTTTTTTTACGAGCAATCGGAAATCTACCGTTGCGATAACTACGTTACGAAGTTTAGATTTCGATACACATAGCGATGTTTGCTTGCTATAAGATTTGACAAAAAGGGAGTCGTTGCACTTATTATTATGAATCACTTTTACTATGGCACCAAAAATCGACAATATTATAAATTTTAGAGTAAAAACATTTTCATAACGATGAGTATTACGACCCTCTCGCGACTTTTTAAAGAGGCAAGTTTATAGCAATGCATGTTTTAAAAAAACATGCATTGCTATAAACTTGCTCGAGTTACTGTGAATCGCCTCCAAAATTGAGCAACGGCTGTGCACTTTTTGATCAAAACCGGTGATTTGTTTGTGAAGAAAACCTTTACATTTAGTTCCTTGTTTGATCTCAATTTTCACACCCATTATTATAAGTACCAAGTAAATTTAAACATTTCAATTGCAACTATGAAGTAAATTGAAAAGTAATTATAATTCGATAAATAATAAATTAAAATATAAGAAAAAAAGCTCTTATCAGTTAAGTTATCAGTTAAGACTTAATGAAAAAAAAACACATAGAAATTATAATTAAGAAGGTCACGCATTTTTGAACAAGTAAAAATAAACAGATATATATATAAGAACAATTGGAGATAAGGTAAAGAAAAAAATACAATATTAAACAAGGATGGTCTATAGGGAGATGAGTGACTTCGAAACTAAAACTGAACCTACAAAAGTGTGATGACCATCATCACAGTTGAGCCGTTAGTTGGCTTAGAAACAAAAGTTTACTTTTTACTAAATCGGGAATAACGAAGCTCATGTTTTTCAGCTTTCAAGTTAGAACGTCACCTCCAAAAAAAATTCCTTGGTAATAAACAATTATGAATAAAACTTGAGTCGCAAAACAAATGTTTGAATTTTCTCAAAACTTAAGAGTCCTTTGCCCATATTTAAGACAGAAATTACACATTTTTTCATTCAAAATGAGGAATCATCGAAGTACATCTAGTCAAAACTAGGAACATCAAATACCTTACAATATTTTAGTGGCAGTAGACAATTATCACACTTTATATTCACAATCAACGTATGTGCAAATAAACACAAATATTTTTCTGACAATCAAATGTCGGAAATCTTTTGTGCATTTCACGGGAAAGTCCAGCTCATACAGTTATAATTTTTCAAACTAGATGGCGTTAAACTTTTTATATTAGATTTCAATTTCAATATAGCTGTGACATCTGTGAACGAAAACTCGAAAAATTATGATAAAATAACGCGTAACGCCACCTGGGCCCTTATTTTCTATGAACATTTCAACACGTAACGCGGCCGTGTTATTTTAAACACGCAGAATTCACGTGGAACGATATTCACTAAGCTTATCTCACATAACGTTAAACATGCGTTTTCAACAGGGAATCTCGTTGTTCATTGGAGAATAAGGGCTCTGTTGAACTACTGATGAACTGATTATTAGAATGGAAACCGTATAATTACATTTGAAAAAACGAGTGTTCTGTCCTTGTTTAGCGACGAATGTAAAACATTGACCCCGATTCGGTCAATCACACTGACTAAACCAAATGTTCCTAAATTTATATCCATCCTTTTTTCACCTTTGAAAACAAAAAGAGAGGAGACAATTTTAGAACTGTCAAATAAGGTTAGTTTAGAAAGTTTGACCAGCCAGCATCGGGGTCATTGAACGCCGATTCGGCACAATAAACCCAAGTTAACAGTTCTAAATTGCCGCATATTATTTGAATTCCACGAGACAAAGGATATTTAACCGACTTTAAAAATAATGAGGCTCTCGATTCGTCTTTTTAATATCGCATGTTCCTTGAAAAATCGGAAAACATACATATAAAAAGGGTATCGACAATTTAAGAACCTCTTACTGTACATCCAAAGTCTTCGGTTCAAGGTCATACGTCCAAGGTCACTGGTCCAATTTGTTTGCCGGAAATTGTTTGAAGATTTATGTTTACTTGTGCGCTAATGTGTTCCGTTTATGTTGAGGCGCCGAGAAATACCATTCGAAACGTTTGAAGGACTCTATCTCTCTCTCGCACGCCTCTAACGAGGATAGGTTAGTCGTGGTCGAATCCGCCACGTACGGGTTTGATTCTGGAACATGAACAATTTAGAAACGTATCAAAGCCAATACAAACGAATAATATTACACTTTAGTAAATCAATAATTTTGTTTTGAGTGTCAAGACTCATAGAATAACATGTCGATACAATAACTTAAATTCTAGAGATGGGCCGAGTACTCGGTTGATACTCTGTACTCGGCGGGTTTGTTGATACTCGTACTCGGCCGAATAACTAGGTTTGAATGCCGAGTACACTTTGTTTAATAAAAGCAATATATTTACGTAGATATAATTTAAACAATGGTGTTAATCAAAAAGTATTTATTACTAATTTAGGAAATCTTTGACAATATCAATTAATAAAATCAAAATTATGCTAATGAATAAGTAGTAATGAGACAAAATTAAGAGAACAGTAATAAAATTACGCGCACGAAACGGGAATTTGATTGAAACGAGTTAGTTGGCCAAGTACTCGGTTGAGAAAAAATTGAGCTGAGTAAAACTCGGTACTCGTTACTCGCCATATCTCTATTAAATGCAATCATTAAGATATAGCCCAATTACTTTAGTAACACAATACAATTTGAGACGGAATCCCGGAATCAGAAAAGTCAGAATTAGACTACCAGTATATCAGTATGAGAATGTCAGAATCAGAAAACCGGAGCTTTGGAATTTGAAATATCAAAATCAATAGTTGATCAAAATTTCAAAGACAAAAAACTGATATTCCTCATCTGTTAGTACAAGAAGTTTAAATAACTAACTCTCTGGTAACTTAAAATGTGCAGGGGCGGGTTATTTAATTAGTATGCCAAGTTTTTCTTTTTAATTTATATTCGATTTTTTACATAATTTTGATTTTGAAATTATAGATTTGTATTTTTTAATTCATACATTAAGAGTTGAATTAAATAAATATGTTTAAATTTTAAAATTAATTCACTAAATTAATGTTTACTCGTATACCGGTAACTTACTGGCCGCGGATATTTTCCTTTTTGTCGATTTACAAAACCTAGTGTGAAGCGCAGTCTAGCAAAAATCCTTATTAATTAATAGAGCCTAAACGGCTTGTCGTATTTTTATGTGAGTGGTGTCAATAGATTCGTCACAGTCGTGAGAGTGACACTGGGTACATCAAAATTACAAAATAATAATTATGGATCAAATTTAGTTTATTTCTTTTTAATTTTGATGTTTAAACATTTTCCAGTCGTATTTTTTCGAACTAGTTTCTAACCACTTGTTTACTGTTCTATATTACTCTCTAGTTACATGTATCAAAAACTACATTCGTATCGTATCAACCCACAGCGTCCCCCTGGGCACGGGTCTCCCCATGATAGCTATAAAAAATGAAATTTTGATCTTTTTACTATGCTATCGAGTAAAAACATCATCATTTCACTTAAATCTAAGTACAGGGTTATCGGCTAGAGGTGTACTAAGACAAAAAAAGGTGGGACATCATGACGAACAACTTTCACGATGGGATCAATTCGATATTCAGAGAAAAAATACCAACATAAAAAAAAGTTTATCGGCCGTCGATAAAATGTATGGGATTTCGAGTTGGTCTCATTGTTAAGGTCGTTTATCATGATGGGTACAATGAGCCCCTTACGGCTTAGTTACTCCTAACCGATAACCCTGTTTATATTTTGCCTTTTACTCGTAAGGCCTCTAATATTTTTTATCATTATTGAATACTTATTCATAAAGCTTGCCATAAAAACGAACATTATATTTTAATGATATATAAAAAACTAAAAATGACATGTACACAGACACACATACACGTTACACTAGCTTCATCACTCGCTATCTTTAAAAATAATGTGAAGAAGTTCTATGTAGCTACTACTCGTATCTGAGCAAAGATCGTCTGTTTTCTGCTCTATGTATTCATTTATTTTTTGTTTTTTCTCTCTCTTCTGCTGTTAATCGTTTATTTTTAGTCTTATAAATTTTGATTAGTAAATAATCTTTATTGTATACCCCGTCCTATACTATATTTATTTTGTAAATTATCTCCATCCTAAGGCTGGAAGATATTGCTTTTAGCGATAATGCCGCCACTTGTGACACTAGATGTAAGGTTTTTCCTGCATACTTGATGTTTGTGTCTGCAGTAAAGAATATTGTATTGTAATATTGTATCAAATATTTTAAATTCTTTATTTTGTTTACAATGTTATATCGTATAATTTTATTTTTATTGAATCTTTGAAATTCTTTAGTGATAGCATTTTTTTCAATAAGTCAGACAGCACATTTGGAACACAAATTTAGGGGTATAATTTGGACGGTCACCAAAAATACTTTTTTGTTACCCAAAATGGCTTAACGTCCACCAAATTATGACACTCCGAATACTTTGCGCCACAAGGTCCGCAGTAGGTTCAGGTTATTTTTTTTTTGACATTCTGATTACTTTCGGCAACAAGGTCCGCAGTTTTTTTTTTGGTGACCATATATCCATTTTTTTGGTGACCATATATCCATTTTTTTGGTGACCATATATCCATTTTTTTGGTGAACATTTATCAATTTTGGTAACCGTTTAGTTTTTTTTTTTTTTGGCAGTAAAATTGCGATAACTACGTTATAATAAAAAATAGATAAAAAATAGGACTTTTTTGGGCGGTGTTTAAACACAAGCCCAAATTTAGTCGAGCTATCCGCCACGATTCGACCTTGGCGCATAGACACCCGTGATGCTAGCTGCGTTCCCGCGCTGGATGGCGATGGCTAACCTTTGGACCGGAAACGAGCCGTATGTCACCGCATCTTTCAAACTTTCAAAATTGAATCATTGCTTTAGGCAATAAGGTCGCCCAGTGCACTACCATTGTATAGATATGTCTTGCTGTATATTTTATTTTGGTGTGCAATGAAACTATATTCATTCATTCATTGTAATTTGTGACAATTAGACCTATAGATACTCATTCGAATCAGAATAACATACCTATAATTTATCTCCAGAATAATACCTCCCCTATGGAAAAGGTGAAATAATAAAATAAAAATAATGGTTTACTATTTATTGCCCAAATGTAATTCTAAAATTAACAACTATTTTTTTTACAATTATCTATTAACATTATTTTTAATTAATTAATTATATAATAATTATTTATTCTAGTTGAATATTCAAGAAGTGATGAGAACGATCCTCAGTAGTAAATTTTAAAGCCTACATTATATATATATATATATATATATATATATATTAAACAGTACATAGACAACTTTTTTGCGAATACATCGATTTAGTGTGTAGACAGTGAAAATTTGCAAAGACAACATTTCATTTTTGCAATGGGATAGATATACGAAAACCGACTTCGAGATAATGTAATGAAGAGTTCGTACTGAAAATACCAGATTTTTATATCTACATCTTCCGAGATATTTACAAAAAACAGGTGAAAAAATTTTTTTGTGTAGAAAATTTATGTTAAGACCGTCAGATGCCACCAATTACAAATATTACTGTATCTGTCATCTGTGAACCGTACCAAAACAAACAAGAAAAATACAGATAATTCATGACATAATTTTTTACGAGCTTTTGACGAGAATAACATTATGCTGAACTTTTCTTTTATTTACAAAAGTCTCAAAAAACTTAATTATTACGTTATGAATAAAATAAAAAAATTAGAGTACGTTATTTTTCTTTTGTTTTTTCATTATCGTTATAAATATGAGGGGGTCAACAAAATTTAAATGTCGTCAATTACGAATTTTATAAAAATAAAAAGTGGTAAATGGTCACAATAATATTAATATACATAAGAGTAGCTACCCTTAAGAAAATTCTAATTATTTATCAATAACATTTATATATATATATGTATATATATTCTGTTATGTTAGTATGTTTTACCGTTCTCATTGTGGAGCCTTGTGCCGACCGGTCCGTGCGCGCCGCCCGACCCGCTCGAGCATACTGACGACGCGGTGGGGGAGCTACGCCCCGAAGCCAGACCTGACAATAAACAATTGACAACATTTCATTTTTGTATAGTGATGAAAATTTTAAAACCATTTCAAAATAATGTAATGAATAGTTCATAACATATATACTAAAAATACCAGATTTTTATATTCACTTTCTTGCGAATTATTTACAAAAAAGTAATGAATAAATTCCTAGTATTTATGTCAAGACCATCAGATGCCACCAATAAAAATATGATTGTGACTGTCATCTGTGAACCGTACGAAAACAAACAACAAAAATACAGAACTTTAATGACAAATTTTTTTCGACTAGCTTTTGACGAGAATAACATTAAGCTGAACATTTCTTATATTTTCAAATATTTCTAAAAACGTAATTATTACATAGTGAATAAAATAAAATAAATAGGAGTACGTTATTTTTTTATTTGCCTTTCGATTGTCGTAAGGTCGGGAGGTCAAAAATATGAAATGCTGTCAATTACTATCTTACCACAAAAGATTTAGACATGCCTATGTTGACAACTATTTAGCATATATGTCAGTTCTAATCAGTAAAGTTCAGAATAGTTTAGACATTTGAACCACCTCGTTTACATTTTTACAACTAAAAAAACCTTGTATAAACAGTATAACAGCTAACGTTGACATTCCTTTGCAAAATAACAGTTTAAACTATGTTTAAAAATATTTTCGTGGTAAGACTTTAAAGGTTTATTTTTGAGCATAATTTAAACGGTCACCAAAAATATTCCCAAAATGGCTTAACAGTCACCAAATTATGACACTCGGAATATAATCGGCAACAAGATCCGCAGTAGGTTCAGGTCATTTTTTTATGCCAATCCGAATACTATCCAGCAACAAGATCCGCAATAGCTTCAGGTTATTTGTTATGACATTCTGAATACTCTGTGCAACAACTTTCTTTGTGTTTACTTATCCGTTTTGTTGGTGATCATTTATCCAATTTAAGAACCGTTTAGATTTTTTTGGTATTAAAATAAGAATTTTTTGCGCGGTGTTTAACACGAACCTTTATTTATTATACCCTTGATTACTTTTCATTCAACCCATAACGTCCCACTGCTGGGCACGGCTCTCCCCTATGAAGGTAGTGTAGGCCATAGTCCACCACGCTGGCCAAATTGCTGATTAGGGATTTCGCTTATTTTTGAAAGTTATTAACCATCTCCGACG
Source organism: Ligdia adustata (assembly GCA_947049295.1). Taxonomy (NCBI): domain Eukaryota; kingdom Metazoa; phylum Arthropoda; class Insecta; order Lepidoptera; family Geometridae; genus Ligdia; species Ligdia adustata. The sequence goes on along the minus strand of OX346242.1, from coordinate 4,969,849 downwards.
AACAGGTTTCCTCACGATGTTTTCCTTCACCGTTTTAAGCACGTGGTCATTAATTCTGATAATCCCTTGATTATCTATGTCTAAATAGCGGCGCACTTCAATGAAACTAAAACAGGCCAACTTTGCCAAGGTAGTGTTAGTGCATTAAATTCACGGTTTTAATTGAAACGATGAGCAAAACGAAAAAAAAAACAACAAGAAAATATATCAAAACGTCTAGCGGAAGCGTCATGTGACCATAATGCTGGCTCTTATTTGGTTAGAAAATTAGCATTGCCATGCAGCCAGCGTTAGGGGAACTTGAATTTTTTTGGTGTAATTGAAAAAAAATTAATTGTATCGTATTCAACATTTTGCTGAATTGGGGCCGAGTTATGACAAACACACTATTAAATATTTTTTAGATTATTTGCTAATTGAGTTTGATACAAATAAATAATTAATTCATTCAAATACGAGCGGCTATGACAGGACAGGTTGGCTGATCTGATAAGTACTAACTGGGCTTGGTGTTATTGTTGGCTGCGTGGTAGTGGTGCGGGCGGTGTTTTTTTTTTTTTTTTTTATAATAACTATCAAAGGTTAAATGTGGCTACGATATAATAATAATAATAATAAAAAAAACTAATTCCACAATTTTTTTCTTTATTTTATTATTCCCAATTAGACCAATAATCGTTATTTTGCTGTATTTTTTTTTTGGCGAGTAATAGAAAAAATAAATGTATCGCATTCAAGAGGAGCGGCTGCGACAGAGCAGGGTTGGCTGATCTGTTAGGTACTAACTCTGCTTGGTGTTATTGATGACGGCGTGGTTCCACACGGGAGGCGCCGCCGGCCTCGAGAACAGAGACTCGTGCGGCTCTTGGATCACTTGGTGGACTGCTTCCGGTTGTGGTGGGCCCTCCTGGAATAGGCAACAAGTATTGATTGAACTAAAATAAATATCAATATAAATAAATACATACTTATATATATAATATAATAAACACCAGACACAGAACAGACGTGTCATGTCACACAAATGTGTGGACCTGTCCGGGGATCGAACCCGGGACCAGAAGATTAGAAGACTAATATATTAGTAGCTAGCTAGCAATTTATATGAAAATTAAATTAAAGAAGCGATTAAAATATAAAATACCTGTCTATAGTATTTGGAGTCGGTGACGTGGTGTATAGAAACTTCGCTGTTAAGCTTGGAGCCAGCGCGTAATCGTTGGAAGTACGGCAACGAATCACCGTTGGACATGTGCCTCGGGCCAATGTCGTCAAACTTGCCAACGTTGGCGCCAACCTCCGACTTGTCGTTGAACAGCGCGTTGCGGAATACGTTCCTAGAGTAATAAAAATTAAAGTATAGAATAATGAATACGTGAACAAATATCTCAAGTTTCTACAATCAGGCTAGTAGAGATAATGCAAGACGCCACCTCTGTATGGTAGAAATTCCACGGACTCGCACTAAACGCTTTGCGTCGACTTTTATTGTGCGAACTGCCAGGTTGTGGAATTCACTGCTGAGTGCTTTATTTCCCGATAGATATAATCTCGGTCTCTTTAAATCACGAGTGAATCGGTTTCTTCTAGGCAAGCGCGCTACATCCTAGGCCGCATCGTCGCTTCACATCAGGCGAGTTGCGGTCAAACGCAAGCCCATTAAATAGCTATTACAAAAAACTCAAAATAAAAAAAATATTTTAAAAATTCTGTGAATTGTAGTGGAATTATGGCATCCTGAAAGATTTATATATCCCTAGCTTGACTCCAATGGTCACATTGCTCTATAAATTGTACCGCCCGTTACAAATGTTAAAATAGACAGAATTAAATCACCTTTATGCATAAATAACGTGGCAATATTTTGATTAGTAATTAATTTGGTACACTGCGATGAGTTACGTTATTTTAAATTTGGTTGATAGATTTAAGATTAATATTATCTAACGTATTTATTGTATTATGTACACTGTCCTGGCCGGAGCTCCATACATTTTGAAACATCTCTCCGAATTTTCCCATCCGAAGGGTGTGTATAGGCTCCGGCCTCTGTATTAGGTTGGGTTTGGGTTTCAATTCTTATTTTGTTCACCTCTATTGGTGATTTGTCTTAATACCGAATGACGTTACAGTGTGTGTAATGACGTTACAACGGAAGATCAACGCTGGTTGTTTCAACCAGCATTACATTAAGTTTTTGATTTATTTTGGGTGCCAATAATTATTTTTGTTTTAGAAAACGGTTAAATTTAATACAATTTCTACCTATCCTCCTGTCCGAAGGGTGTATAGAGGCCGGTGTATACATTATCTCTCTTCAACGGCGTGCCTATAGACTCTGGCCTCTGTATTGGGTTGGGTTTGGGTTTCCAGTCTTATTTTGTTGAACTATATTTGTGATTTGTCTTAATACCGAAAGACGTAACAATGTGTATTGTGATTATTTATTTGTTTGGGGAATTATTTCTAAATGTTTGACAGCTTGTTTGTTCTTTATTTCCTATGTTTTTTATTTTGTTTAGTTGCACTTTATTATTATTATTTATCAATAAATTTAATACTGATCTCACCTATCCTCCTGTCCGAAGGGTGTATATAAGCCGGTGCATTCATTATCTTCCCTCTTCAACGGTGTGCCTATTGGCTCCGGCCTCTGTATTGGGTTGTATTTGGGTTTCATTTCTTATTTTGGTGATTTGTCTTGATACCGAAAGACGTAACAATGTGTATTGTGTTTTTTTTGGGTAATTACTTCTAAATTTGTTAATTAGTAATTTTTTTATTGTTATTAATTATTATCAATAAATTTAATAGTAATCTCACCTATCCTCCTGTCCGAAGGGTGTATATAAGCCGGTGTATTCATTATCTTCCCTCTTCAACGGCGTGCCTATAGGCTCCGGTCTCTGTATCGGGTTGGAGAAGAGTGAAGAATTGTCAGTCTCGAACGTCCTCTGCTGCTCCACTGGTCTGGTGCCTGGAACAATGAAAACAAAATGAGGTTAATAATAAAAGTTTAAGAGTTGCACCAGAACATTCTGGTACACATTCAGGTTGACATATATTGATACATGTATATATTGACTGGCCGGCTGACGCAGTTGGTAGCAACCCTGCCTTCTGAGCTTCTGGTCCCAGGTTTGATCCCCGAACAGGTACAACCATTTGTGTGTATGAACATGCCTGCTAGACCTGTGTCTGGGTGTTTATTATATATATAAGTATGTACTTATGTATATAAGTGTGTATATCAGTCATCAAGTTACCATAGCACAGGCTTTGCCTAGTTTAGGACCTGAACACCTCCGTGTACATGTAATTAAAAAAAATAATGTACAGTTGGTTGTATTGGCATGGCTAATGTAAGACTATATAGACTTATGTGTCTATGAACTTCTAATTAAAAGGCTCGTGTTTAAGCACCGCCTAAAACGTCCTATATTACTACCCAAAAAATTCTAAACGGTTACCAAAATTGGATGGAGTCACCAAAAAAGCTGTTGCCGAAAGTATTCAGAAGGTCATAAAAAATTACTTGAACCTACTGCGGACCTTGTTGCCGAAAGTATTCAGAGTGTCATAATTTGGTGGACGTTAAGCCATTTTGGGAACTAAAAAATATTTTTGGTGACCGTCCAAATTATATCCTAATTAAAATGGTAAAATGAAAACTTACCGATTGGATTGGGTGACACCACAGGCTTGGGACTGGAGTTATCATAATACTCCGGAGACAAGAACCCCCGTTGATTACTATCATCGCTGGTCTTAAACAACGAGTAGCCATCATCGTTCTTCTGAGTGAACGATGCCAGATTCATGATCCGATTCTGATAGTCATCAGTCTTGGGCACGTTCTGTGGCACGGGCTGTTCCATGACATATTGATTTGGTACGTTCTGGTATACGTTAGGGTTGACATAGTTGTATGGTTGGTTGTACATTGGCATCGGTGGTGTTGGGTTACGGAGCCCCATCAGCGTCTGCTGGTGCATCATGGACATCAACGGGTTGCGGATGGTGTACATTCCGTTGGATGTGGGTGTGATGGTCGCTTGGCAGGCGTTCGGTGGCATCGGGATTGGGTCCGGCACTCGGATCTGTTCGGGTTTCTTCTGCGTTGGGGCTGACGATGGGGATATCTGTAGGGAGTATACAATAAAATTAATCTTCTTACATATAAATAAAAATCAATAGCTGTTCGTTTATCTCGCAAAAACTCGAGAACGGCTGGGCCGATTTAGCTGATTTTGGTCTTGAAATGTTTGACGTCCAGGGAAGGTTTAAAAGGTGAGAAACATAAATAAATAACTGTTAGGCGGTACGAAGTTCGGGACAGCTAGTTTGATTACACAAATAAACAGATTATTATACATATTTGTTTCTAGACAAACATTATAGACAGGTTACAGTTGTGATTCTTATTTGAGTGCACATATTTAGTATACTGAAAGAATATTGAAAAATAAAATACCCGTGTTTGTTTGTTTAGTACAAATATATCGAGAAAACTTCAACTGAACTCATCCAAAGTGAACGTGAAACTCGTGGTCACCCTAAGCCACGGCGTCGCCCCGGTGCGAAACTAAAGGTTACGGCAACGACAAGCGCGTTCGCTTGACCCAGATTTGTGTGGTACCGCTTAGGTCAACATATATTTCATTATCGAAATACGTTATATCAACGATGCTGATTGCGTGGTAAAAATATACGCATTCAATTTAAAATCACTCCGTATTTCTTGTCGGAAATATTTTTAAAATTAGTTATAATTTCAAAAAAATATTTAGAAGTTTAAGTTAGTTAAATTAATTATTATCATTTTTTTTATCAATACAATTTATATAAAAATCAATTGCATAAGTCAAGAACGGGCTCACGTATCCAAACCAAATATGGCTTTGTTGGGACTATTTAGTAGATGGTTTACGAGTATGTGAAGTTTGCACAACATCGGTCGAGCGGTTCTTCATGTATCACATTTTGTGTAACGAATAAATTCAATACATGGCGGATCATTTTGTTAATGGCGACTGTGCTGTCAAATCGAAACATTTTTCAGTGTTGACAGTACAACCCGCTAGTTTTTTATATTTCTAGGTAGGGTTCTTTAACGGTCACCGTTAAAGTCGGATACTGAGAGAAAGAGAAATATTAAGGTGAGGTGTGGCGGTGGTGAGGAGGAACCACACCATAAAAACAAAAATATTTTATCTATTTCTCACGCTGACATCAAGACGAGGCGGAAAAACACTAAATATCTTGTATATACCATATTATTATAAATGGATTTCTGCAAAGTAACGGCCGACTCCATCAATTATCACCGTTAAGTATAGTTACAGACCTGAACGGGCGGTAAATTCGGATGGAACATGGGATTCCTGAGCGTCACCATCTTGGCTCCTTCCTGGCTGATCTCCGGTCTGCTGTCAGCTGCTGCAGCAGCTTTCTTCGCTTTCTTCTTTGCCTTCTTCGACTTGCCGGTAGGCGGCGGTGGCGGCGACGGCAATATTGGCTTTGGTGGTTCTGCAATAGTAAATTATAACATTCAATTTCTTGGAAAGTGTCAAAGTAAAATATGACAAGATTTTTTTTTAATTTGAATGTAGCAGTTTCACTCTCACGACTAAGACGAATCTATTGACACCACTAACATAAAAATACGACAAGCCGTTTAGGCTCTAGGACGTGACAAACAAATATACATGCATACATCAGACATACTTCTTTTTTGTATTTGTATGTGTACAAACATATATACAATCCACTCGAAAAACATAAACCTCCTCCTTTCGCAGTCGGGTAAAAAATAAATACGCGTATGGCCGTCATAGTAGATAAAAAAAAATATTGAGAAAAAAAATTAATAAATAAAATTAGCCCATCTAACCTGGGTGTGCAGTAGAGAACATCATCATAGACGGGTCAGCTTCAATAACGGGCACGGGTCTCGCCACCGGTGTAGGTGTGGCCGGCAGCTGATTGCATTTCCATAGCGGCTGAAATAATAAATAATATATGGAAATAATAAACAACTATAAAATCAACTAAATAGTAGTAGCGCAACCCCGGCTTTGCCCGCGATTTAACATTAAATATAGAGAAGTTTCAAATTTTGAACCCTCATTTGACCGCCTCTGCTGAGTAATTCGTCAACTCGTCCTACATACCTACGGCCCATTTGGGACGACTTGCAGAAAATCAAGTCATACAATATTTCCATTATGCAACTCGTCCTACGTTATTCTAAATGTGAAATTGTAAACTTTACAAACGTTTGGTACTAGACAATTAGAGAGGTACGAAAAAAAAAAATACTGCAAAAAATATGGCGAGTTGACAAGACTGAGATTGTGTCTAATAAAATTAAACATTTATTTAGATCAAAGAAAAAGTAATAACATTGCGTGTCATGACTTACTCTTTTATATACAACGTGTGACAATACTTAAGACAGCTGTAGACCTCCAACTTGTCCATACAATAAGATATAGCTCTTTTCTACCTTTTAATGTGGTCTGATTACAGTTGTTTTTTTACATGGCATATTATTTTTTTCCATCTTTTATATATTTATATATCACTATAAAGTTACAAGTTTTCTAAGCAGTGATATTTTTGCGCTGATACGATGCCTATGAAAAGTCTTTACTATGCAGAATTCAAAAACTTTCTTCGAAATAATAAAACGTGTAGACATAAAATACATCATAGTGAAGCGATTGACAACAATAACAAAAAAATACGTTACAGTTTATGAGATGAAAAGAGGTACGCCCTGGAACGAAGATTTTATCAGAAACACGAAAACAGTGAAGGGTCGGTGATACTGTTAAGGGTGTTAGTCTACACATCAAAGTGAACCCTGAGTAGAACAAAAGTACTCACAACTGATTTGATGGGAGGCGGCTCCTTCTTCTCATTAGGTTGTACCCTGGTCAGAGTGATGCCGGGGGGTAAACGCAGATCCGCCACCTGGAAACGACACCATAAACTTTATTATGCGAACTGTTGACCCGCACCTCATTTTTTAGTCGAATCCATAAATAATATAAGAAGAAAACCAGTGATTAGAAGAGAGTACGAAAAAACCCGACTGCTAAATAGTTAAACATTATTTTTTTTTAATCTCGATGTACCCAGTGTCACTCGCACGACTAAGACGAATCTACTGACACCACTCACATACGAATACCACAAGTCGTTTAGGCTCTAGGACGTGACAAATATACATACATATATATATATATATATATACACTCAAAAACCAATACTCTCTCTCTCTTTCGCAGTCAGGTAAAACAAAACTACCACTTGTATAGAACAATTTACCTGAACGCCACAGCTGAGTTGTTCCATTATGCTGGACGACGTCGGCTTGTCCGATTCAGATTGGATCGGTTCCTGTTAGACAACAATATGAACATAATTTTTAAAATTGTCAACAGTCATCGATAAGACTAAAATTTTTAAAATGAAAATTTTGTCTTTAATTTATTTTCCTATTACGTGATTTTTCGGAGACGGCTGGATAGAGTTCAATTTTATTTTTCTTTATTTAGGATCATTTCATGGCACTCAAGAAGTAAGGGATAGGATATATTATAGGATAGGATATATTTATTGAGTGCCATGATAAGAAATAATCTTCGAAATTATATCAAAATCGGTATATACAGATATATAATTATTAGAACGACAAAAAAACTGAAAAAACTACAATATACAATAAATTACCAAATAGCATTAAGGAACTCAATTTTATTTTAAAATATTCAAACAAAAATTAATTATTTTTTTTGATAGATTTTTTTTTTTAAACTCAGTGAATATATGTGAATGCATCTTGTTGAATCATCGTTCTTGTGTGACGAACAACAATTACAAAATATTACTAATAACTAAAGAAATAAATCACAAAGTACATATATAAATATAATAATTATTTGTTCTGAGAATTAAGTTTTTTAAGTTTAATATTTTTAAGTAATTAATAATTCAAATGTAACAAGACTTGTATGCAACGAATGTTATTTAAAGGCCAATAAATATTTCTTATTCTTGTTCTTAAAGATCTACGGGCGTCTGCCGTAATAGACTCAGTAGACCGTAACTCAGTAGTAATTTTCAAGTTCTTTTCAATAAACAGCGATTAGGGGACGACCATTAACTACGCGAGGCATTTTGAGAATTTTTCGACCCCTCCTCCCACCCTTAGTGAGATATCGTAAGATTTCCTTCAGCTCCCCCCCCCCCCCCCTCCACAAATCTCACGCAAGATTCTTCAAAACTTCTATTTGACCTGTAAACGTGTTGGATAATTAAGAAAAAAAAAAGAAACAAATTAATTAAATTATTAAAGAAATAAATTTGATTAATTTTTCACGCAATTTTACACTGTTTTCTGCGAGATAAATATTTACGTGACATTTGCCAAGAAACCCCCTCCCCCCCGCTCCCAAGTGAGATTTGGAAAGATCCCCTCCCTCCTAGACACTACCTCACGTAATTTATGGACGCCCCCTTACCTACTTCCAAAATCCTTCCTACTTCCAAAAGCCGTGTCCGAGTGATCAGATAATAAGCATTTATAAAAACATACCGTCGTATAGAATACCTCTTCTTTTTCGAAGTCAGTAAAAAAAGAACTTGTATAAAGCTTTTGTGAAACTTTTGATATAATTTATTTACTCACATTGTTATCAACAATTTGAGTCTTCGGCTGTTCCTTCTTCTTCTCCTTCTTGTTGTTTTGTTGTTGTTGTATTTGTTGCTGTTGTATTTGTTGTTGTTGCATTTGTTGTTGTTGCATTTGTTGTTGTTGAATCTGCTTGTTAGGTTTTGTTGTCGGTGTTGGCGTCACTGAGAAAAATTGTAAATAATAAATTGTACAAACCCGACTGCGTAAAAAAAGGGTCTTGAATTTGGTAAAGTTTGTGTCTACCGTGACTTTATTAAGAATCTATCGACACACAATTGATTAAAAACGGTTCAGTAGTTTAGGTGGAACATACAAACATACATACATACATACATAGACTATCAGACAAGTCATACTTTAAAAAAGTGAAACCGAAAACCTTCTTCACACATAATTTTTTTTCATACTTTTATTTTCGATTTCCATTCAACCTGCAAGACTTTTTTTTCAACCCGAAGTAAAGTTACTTAAGTTATTGATAATGTCCTTATAATTATAATTACAGCATAGATTTAGACAATATTTATATCGGACTATACGAACGTGGTTGTGTTCATGGATATTTTAGTTACACAAAAAAAAATACATACAGACCAACAACCTCCTCCTTTTTGAAAGTTGGTTATAAAATCCATAATTACCCTTCCTTTAGACTCAGCCATAGTCAGGCAAAAATCTAGACATACAAATTGACTAAGTTTAAACACATTATTTGTTATATGATCATAATTAGGTTCTGAACTAGTCCAAAATTGGCAAAATTATTATTGTCGCAAGGTCAACCGTTCGTAGAACTTTTTTTTGTTTGAACTTCTGTGTCTGGGTGTTTATTATATATATGTATGTATGTATATCAGTGATCTGGTTACCATAGCTCAGGCTTTGCCTAGTTTGGGACCTGAACACCTTTGTGTGGATGTTGTCCCATACTATTATAATATTTTTTATTTTGTGCAGCCTTACTACTCACCAATCTTCTCCTGTTTATTCTCCTTCCCCTTCTTCTCTTTCTTCTCCTCTTTCTTGCTCTTGACCGGCTCCGGTTTCTTGGCCATCGGTTCCACAGAAGATTTCTTTTCTTTCTTGGCGATCTCCACTTTGGGCGGTTCCGCTGCTTTCTTACTCTTCTTGTTGTTGCTCTTCTCTTGTTGCTGTTGTTCTAGAAGAATTTGTTGTTGCTTACGTTTTTCTTCTTCTTCCGCCTGGAGAAAAAAAACATATGTATAAAATTTTATAAATGATTTCGCGCCTATACAATTTATTTGGTGATAAGTGACCTATTCTTTGCCAAAAACTGACCTGTCACTTTGTGAGATAGTTCACCTGTAGAACTAAACTGTTATTTGATGACAACTCACTTGTCTTTTGGTGACAATTGATCTATTTTTACTGACAACCGAAATGTTGTCTGGTGGCATCTCCTCTGTTATTTGGTGACAACTGACCTGTTACTGAGTTAAATCTATCTTATTATTTGGTGACAACAAATCTAATATTTGGTGACAACAAATCTAAAGTAAATGAAATGGTTTAATTTTTTCATCTAATATTTGGTGACAACTAACCTGTTATTTATTGACAACTAACCTGTTAGTTGGTGACAATTCACTTTTTAACTTAGCGACAAATGACTTGTTATTTGGTGACAACAAACCTGCTATTTGGTGACAATTTACATGTCACTTATATAGCGACAAATGACCTGTTATTTGGTGACACTGACCTGTGATTTGGTTACAACTGACCTGTGATTTGGTTACAACTGACCTGTTGTTTCGCCAACAGTTTCCGTTGTTTCTTCGACATTGGTTGCGGCTCCACGATGGCGGTAGGCTTCGATGGGGGTTCTTTGACCACTTTGGTTTCTACTTTAGCTTGTTGCTGTTGTTGTTGTTGAGCTTGCTTTTGCTTTTTCTGTGAATATTTCGTTATATATTAGTATATATATTCAAATAGCGAAAACAAAGCACTTTTTACTTTATTATTTACTAGCTGGGCCCCGCGGTGGATATTTGATTATTCCATGGAAGATATTATTTTTGGCTCCTAAAATGGCTTGACAGTCAACAAATTATGACACTTCCAATAGTTTCGGCAACAAGGTCTGCAGTAGGTTCAGGTCATATTTTTATGACATTCTGAATACTTTCGGCAACAAGGTCCGTTTTAGGAAACCTAATTAGGTGACCATTTATTCATTTTGGTAACCGTTTAGATTTTTTTTGGTAGTAAAATAGGTACTATTTTTTGCGGTGTTTAAACACGAACCCTTAAATTTTCCGGGATAAAAAGTAGCCTATGTGTTAATGCAAGGTATAAGTTATCTGCGTGTCAATTTTCATCCAAAGCCGTTAATCCGCTTGAGCGTGAAGGAGGAACAAACAAACACAACAAACATACAATACATTAAACAAATAAATTAGTCTGATATTCTATATAGGTAATATTGCAATTAAAATAACTGATACACTGATTTTTTTTCACATCGTAGATCCGTGCTCAGCATTGGTACGTTAAGTGTATGTAGTACATTTATTATTTCGTTTATAACAACTCGCACGATAAAGGAAGTCGGTACATTCCAATTTGTTCACGTGGGTGAACAGAGTGAACATTAAAGTATCCTCAATCTCCTTGTACGCATTATATTTTGTAGTTTATTCGGCACCAAACAAGGATAAAAAATACAAATTAGCACCTTTTGAAAGTATTAGAATAACAACAAACAAGGAATTGACAACATTTCAAATTACCCTGGCAGGTTGGCGCAATCGGTAGCAACCCTGCCATCTGCGCCGCTAGTCCCGGGTTCGATCCCCGGACAGGTCAAACATTTGTGTGCATGAACATGTCTGTTTGACCTGTGTCTGGGTGTTTATTATATATGTAAGTATGTATTTATATATATAAGTATGTATATCAGTCATCAGGTTACCATAGCACAGGCTTTGCCTAGTTTGGGACCTGAAGACCTTAGTGTGGATGTTGTACCATATTTATTTACTAGCTGCCCCGGCGAACTTTATTCCGCTTCAGAGGCAATAAATGAACAGATTTTGGATTTTATTAAGTTTAAAAAAAGTATTCTATGTCTTTCTCCTGGTTCTATGCTACCTCCCCAAAAAACTCCCCTTCTCAGTCAAATCGGCTCAACCGTTCTTGAGTTATAAATAGAGTAACTAACACGACTTTCTTTTTTATATATAGATTTTATTTACTCTGCGAAATATTCAGAGAGCTGTTAATTCGAGTGTTACTCGTATTTTTCGACACAAACAACAAAAATACAGATAATTAATGACAACATTTTTTTACGAGCTTTTGACGAAAATAACATTATTCGGAACTTTTTTTTTGATTATAAAAATACGAAATTGATTTGTCTTTCCCTATCTTTTTAGTTATAGATTTGACATTTAATGTAAGGTTTTTGTAATTTGACCGTGAATTAAATTCTTATATTTATGTAAATGTATAATATAATAAAATATTTATCTTTCCAGCATAGTAAAAAAACACAGGGTCTAAAACTTTGAAATTATGTCAATTCTGAACTTTCAATTTTTTTGAAGTACCTTAAAAATTAACAAAAACGCATATGTTATATAACAATACCTTTTCTTTGTTCCCTTTGGCTATTTGGTTGATGTGCGCCAACGCTTGTTCCCAAGTTTGTTTACGATCGGCCTGCTTCTGAGCAACGGGCTCCTCTGGTGTGTTGAGAGCTACAAACGAACAAAACTTAATATAGAATCAAAATTACTATCACCGGTTAACAAGTTGAACCGACGAGTTTGTCGCCAACGTCGCTTCAAGTTGCAAGTGAATCGGTTTCTTCTAGGCAAGCGTTCCCCATCTTAGGCCGCTTTGTCGCTTAACTATTATATACACCATTAAAAAAAACAAATCCAAGATGGCCGCCACCACAAAATGTCAATTTCAAAATTTTAAATTTGCTTGGTTAGTTACAGTTTTAGTATTTAGAATAAAAAAACTATTTTTTTTTAATTCAAGTAAATATATATATTTAGAAAGAAATATATATTTATTTTCAACAGAAAACATAACTTAGACAACAACAAAAAATATCGTAATATATATAACTAAATGCTTCCTGTCACACACCGGTCCCAACTCAACACAGTGCCGCATGCCGGCTGAAACAACCAGCGTTGACCTTCCGTTGGGACCGGGACGTGACGTCACGCACGTCACAATCCGCACATTTACTTCTGTCACTTCTGTCAGTGTCATAAACCAAGTAATGAGGGTAGGTGTATAACTCACGGGCTTGATGTCTATCGACGGGCAGCGACACTGTGACCGCGCCGGTCGGTGCTCGCCTCACCGTCACCATGCCACCGCCGCCACCGCCCGCGTCTGACGTAACAAACAAATGACAAGCGTTACACTCACACAACATCACAAAGTTGCTCGGCGTGCAATGGAAAGAGCTATGTTGGGTGCGTCTTTGCGCGATTGAATCCGTAATGAGGACATTCGTCGAAGAACTGGAGTTGCCGACATAGCTCGTAGGATTTGCAAGCTGAAGTGTGAATGTGCTGGCCACATCGCTCGAAGAACCATACACCGATGGGGAAGAATGTAGACTATGAACTGAAAGACGCAGCGTAGGTAGCCCTCCCTAGGTGGACCGACGAAATAGCAAAAATTCACAAGTAACCAGTTATGCAATGCAATTGGCAGCTTGTCGTTCGGAATGGCGTTCAAAGGAGGAGGCCTATGTTCAGCATTGGATGTCTTCTGGCTGATGAAGATGACACTCACACATCCCCACTTGGATTTCTCCTATGACTATATTCAGATACACATAAACTATCCAACACGAGGGTAGAAATTCAACATCATCGACCCATCGGGTGTGAGTTTTTTTGAACTTGAACTTGAACTCGATGGGTCGTTATCGGCTAGGGTTGTACTAAGCCGAAAGGAGGTTACTATACTTATACTAAGAAACAACAAAAAAAAATTCAGCTGTTGAATACATAAATTTGATCGTTCGTCAACAACATGTGTGAAACAGCTGATTTTGTTTACTCGAATTCAGAGTTGGTCCTATAGTGAAAGTTGCTCCTTAGGATGAGTACAGTGACCCCCCTTCAGCTAAGTACACCCCAAAACGATAACCCTATATATATATATATATATATATATTAATTACACATTAAGGACATCCTCAATGTTTTTGAAAGTCGATTATAAATACTCACTGAGCAATATATTCTGTTTCTGCTTGTCCATATTCTGTTCTTCCAACAGCTGCCGTTGCTGCTGCAAGTGCTGTTGCAAGTGTTGCTGATACATCTGCTTCTGCTGCAGGTGTCTCTGTTGCAACTTCTCTTGTTGCAGCTGTTGTTGCTGCTGCAGCTGTTGCTGCAACTGTTGCTGGTGCAATTGCTGTTGCTGTTGTTTTTGCGCTTGCAATTCAGCCTGCGGAGAGAGCGTTGGTACGGTTCAACATGCAAGTATTCCTAATATTGTAAAGAGGAAAGATTAAGCCAATAAATATTTGTTAATCTCATTCTTATTTGTACTTACGAGTATGTATGTAACGAGCGGTGTAAGTCGTATGGTACCGGTAGATTAGAATACACTTCTAGATTATCTATAACCAGGTGCAGTGAGAGGCTAATTTCACCACACCCCACCGACCGCATAGCAACGTATAATAATGTGTGCGTGTGTGAGTGTGTTTTTTTTTTCATTTGTATTTTATAAATAACATGTCACATATTAGTATCCCAATACTAAAAATCCCGAGATTTGTCTTACGCACAATACGTATACGTGCGTGCGTGCGTATACGTATTGTGCGTGAGTGTACGTGCGTGTGTGTGTGCGTGCGTGTGAGCGTGTATGTGCGCGTGTGCGTGTGTGTCCACGTGTGAGCGTGTACGTGAGTGTGTGCGACGCTTCGCTCGCTCGTTATACTCACCTTTTGTTCCTTCCCCGTAATGGATTTATACTCGTTCAGTTGTCTCTCACACCGTTTGAGCCGGTAGCTCCATTCTGCCACTTGTCTCTCAGCCGCTTGCATCTCCTGACAAACATAATAATAATCAGGTCCTCAATATGGAATGTGATACTAAACAAACTGCGAAAGAAGGAGGGTGATCTTTTTCAAGTGTATGTATGTACATTTGTTTGGCTTGTCCTATTTTTATGTGAGTGGTGTCAATAGATTCGTCTTAGTCGCGACAGTGACACTGGGTACATCAAAAGAAAAGAATTAAGAATGATACACAGGTTTAACGATTTAACAGTCGGGTTTTTACAAACTCGCTTCTAAACACTTATTAAATTTATCTTTCTTTCACTTATGGAAACAAAATGAGAAGCGACAATTTTAGAACTGTCAAATTAGGTTAGTTTAGTGATACTGATAAGATTTTGTTAAAAGAATAATTGCCTATTTTATTTGGAAAGCTGACGCGTGTTTGATTAATTCTGTTTAAGAAGACGTTGTGTTCGTTTTGTTTAATACAAGACGTGCCATCATTGTTGACTCATTTCATCCCTGACGAAGTTCACCGAATGTGAATGAAACTATAGTTGGACCTTACCATCAATCAGGTACGCGTAAAAACCCGTCTTATTAAACATAACAAATATTTAATGTTCGACCTCTTAGTTTTTTGATGTCAGCTAGATAAAAGCGTTTTCTTTTCACCCCACCTTAGTATTTCTCTTTTCTACTGACTTCCAAAAAAAAAAAGGTACTCAAACACGAAATACCACAGAAAACAGACACAAAAGGCGTACCTATCGCTAAAAACGATCTCATTCAGACAACCTTGTCCACTAGACAAATTTTACAAAGTGTTTGTTGATATTATCTTGAGGAGGAAATAGCTCTTGCTAGTAATCCGTTAATTTTGCAGTTTTTCTTATCAATTTGCTTAACTTTAACTTTTTCACAAAATAATGTTACTTGACTGTTTATAAGAACGAGAGCAAGTGAACAACAAAAATGAATGAAAAGAACGAAGAATGAGCAATTAATCTAGTAACAGTATAGAATCAGGAATCCCTAAAAACGAACGATTTAACATTGAAACCGAAGACTTAGTATAGAATGACTCTAATCACAAAGACTATGTTACACACACATTGTACATACACCCTCTCTCTCTCTCACATACACACATTCAGACAAACACAGATAATAAAACTCCTTGCACAGAACATAATTAGCAAAGTGTAGATTTTGTAAATGTATTTTTATTTATTATTTCCTACTTACTACTTACTAAATTATAGTAAATTACCTTGAATTTAGATTTTGTTTTGTATAATGTAGCTTTATTTTTGGTCTTAATTCAAGATAGTTAAAATTTAATAAAAAAAATGTAAGGTTACATTGAAAAACTTTAGTTTAAATTCTATGGCACCACTTACAGGTACTGCAATATAATTGTTAATATTAATAATATTTTTACGAATGTGAGAAGCCATTAACTCCTGAAGCAACTCCTGAAGTTTTGAAGTCTTTGGATCTTTTATTTTTGTGATACTATTTGTACTGACCTTGAGCGTAGTATTCATGAGAGCCGTGTACTCATTCAGCTGATCAGAAAGTATCTCTATCTTCGTATGTTGGGACGATTTCTTTTTACCTGAAATAAAATATAACAATTTAATATTTATATATAGAGCGGTTTTACCTGCGGATCTCTACATACAGACAGAGAAAATACAGCATTAAAAAAGGACGAATCGTAAACCACATTATTTTCGAAGTCCATAAAAAATCCTTTTTGTCACTTATGGAAATTTAAGAGGTGACAGTATTAGAACTGTCAACTTGAGTTCCTTTTGGTTTCGCCGTATTGTGGTCAATATTTAGAATGCTCGAAGACGGGTCTCAGAGAAATCAGGTGACGAACATATACATAAAAGAAGAAGAAAAAATACAGTTGGATCCCATCTCATATTTTTGAAAGTCGGTACGCCATAAAGGCTTCAAAATGATTCCTGGGAGCACAGCCTTCACCACCTGGCTTTACTGCGCCTCTAAGAGTTTAATAAAACACTTGTGTTTAGTCATATTACGAAGGTCATTAACATAAAGCAGAAAAAGGACCCCAAAAAAAGAAATGGGACCCAAAATGCTACCTTGTGTGACTCCACGTTTATAGTAAGCTCACCCTTGTTTTTGTTTAAGAAGACGAGTTTTCACGCGTACTTGATTGTTGTAAAGGTCCAACTATAGTTTCGTTTACGTTCGGTGAACTTTCGTTGAATGAGTCATTCGTGTCTTCAACGATGACGATACGTTAGTTTTGTAAATAAAATAGCTCACCCTTCTTCCCAGAACAGGCGTTTAGCGCGTGCCTGGTGTCATCCACCCGGCGCTTAGCCGCCGCGTGAGCCACTTGTAGAGCTTCACACTCTCGACTGAGCCGGGACAGTTCTTGGGACACGCTAGTATATTCCTCTTGCAAGCGACTCTCCATCTAGAAAAAAAAACATGTATTGAAAAAAAAAGAAATTGTTTGTAATTACCCTTCTACCTGGATTTTTACCTGGCCCAACATAGTAGGTTATGGGCTAGCCGAAAGCGGGTCACTATACTCATCCTAAGGAACAATTTTTACTATGGGACCAACTCTGAATTCGTGAAAAAAGTATCTGCTGTTCCATGCGATTAACTTTTTGTATGAAACTGCTGTTTTTTTTTTAAATTTTTTAAAGTTGATCACATAGTAAAAGTTGTACCTTAGGATGAGTATAATGACCTAATTTCGGCTTAGTACAGCCCCAGTCGATAACCCAAAAATAATGTTCGAAATTACCCGTCTACTTCTAAAAGCGGGTTTTAGCTGGCCCAACGTATAAGCATTGTCATTGCCACGAAAGATTTAGCAGTCGGGTATTTTCGAAATCTCTTCTAACCGCTTGTTAAGTTACTCGTACCTTTTTCGCCTTCTGCCGTTGTTTCTTGGCACGTTTCTTCCCACGGTCCACGTGTCTGGTTGGACCTTCGATGTATTGCAATAAAGCGTCCAAGTCCCTAGGGTCTTCTTCCCGCGAGCCGCGCCAACAAGATCCGCTGCACAAATAATTAGCATTGTAATAGAAAACAAGTTATTGAAAACCATTTCATTGATGCATGGAAATTCAAAAACCATTTCGAGATAATTTAATGAAGAAAAACTAACGCGTGTTTGAATCATATTGTTTAAGAAGACGGGTTTTCACTTGTACATGATTGTTGGAAAGGTCCAACTATAGTTTGTGCGAGACGTGTCATCGTTGAAGACACGAACGACTCATTTCATCCCTGCTGAAGTTCACCGAATGTGAACGAAACTATAGTTGGAGCTTTCCAACTATCAGGTATAAGTGAAAACCCGTCTTCTTAAGCAATATGAATGTAATGAAGAGGTTATACTAACAATACCAGATTATTATATTCACTTTCTGCAGAGATATTTACAAAAAATGTGATGAAAAAAATTCTCGTATTTATGCTAAGACCGCCACTAAAATGCCACTAGTAATTTTTTTTTATTGTAACTGTCATCTGTATGACATAATATTTTTACGAGCTTTTGACGAGAATAACATTATGCTGAACTTTTTTTAAATTTTCAAAAATCTCTATAAACGTAATTATTACATACTGAATAAAAAAACCTTGACAACGAAACGTTGTTCTGTTGCTGTTGCAACTGTATCTGTTGTTGCTGCAACAACTGCAACTGTTGCTGTATCAACTGTTGCCTCATATAAAACAAAATGAAATACCCAGAACACCCAGAAGACGTAGAACACAATAGTGTCACGACTTGACAACGAAATGCTGTTATGTTGCTGTATCAACTATTGCCTCATAAAAAGAATCACTTACCCAGAACAACCAGAAGACGTAGAGAACACACTGGTGTCGCGACTTGACAACGAAACGCTGTTCTGTTGCTGTTGCGGCCGACTCTGCCTCTGTTGCTGTTGCAACTGTTGTTGCTGCAACATCTGCAACTGCTGCTGCTTCAACTGTTGCTGTTGTTGCAACTGCTGTTGCTGCGCTTGTTGCTGCGCCTGTTGCTGCTGCTGCATTTGCTGCTGCTGTTGCAATTGTTGCCGTTGGATCTGCTGTTGCTGCGCTTGTTGCTGCGCCTGCTGTTGTTGTTGTTGTTGTTGTTGGATCTGCTGGAATTACACTGAAGTGTTAATTATGGTTGAAAAAAAAATACTTGACTTACGTCGCGCGTGATGCGGGACGAGGGAAAAAGGGACTCCCATCCAAGAAATGAATAATAAATTGTCGAGAAAACTAAAGACAACTTTTCGGCTTGCCTATCATCATCATCAACCAGAAGATGACCACTGCTGAACATAAGCCTCTTCTTTAGTAGGTCATACCGAAGGACAAGCTGCCAATTGCATCCACTGGTTACTTGTGAGTTTCACTGTTATTTTTTTTTAGCTGTTGTAATTGAATCGGTTGCTGTTGTGATTGTCATTGCTTACCTGTTGCTGTTGTTGCCTCAATTGCTGCTGTTGAGGTGTCGGCTTGTTGTGTATCGGCAGGTCGTATATAGGCTCCGGTTTCTTCTGTTGCTGTTGCAATTGAATCGGTTGCTGTTGTGATTGAACAGGCTGTTGTTGCGATTTAGGCGGTGGCTGTGGCAATTGAGCCTGTTGCTGTTGCAATTGGGGCGGTTGATGTTGTGATTGTTGTTGCTGCTGCTGTTGTTGTTGTTGTTGCTGCTGGGCAACAATTTGTTGTTTTTGTTGATAGTGAGCCAAGTGCTGCTGGCGAAGTTGCTGTCGGAACGTAATTAAATTAGGATTGTTAACATAAATTAATGTAATTAAGGTAATCGGTCAAACTAATAAATAACTTCCATACAAAACTTGACTGGATTGATTTAACTTAACTTCGGTGATTATTTAGAAACACTTAAGCTATGTATTTGACATATCGAAATAATAATAACTGAATTTGATTTGAGATAGACTGAAAGATAAGAAGATAGAAAGTTGCTCCTGAATGCTTTAAGTGCAAAGGTTTGGCCATTTCTATGCATCGTATCAACGCGGTCATCTTTGCGCAGGGAACAGTCAGTGGCGATTACAGGATTAATAATAAAAAATCATGTTGCAAGTTAGATATATAAGATATCTACAACGTGTAACAGAAAGGTGAGACAAGACTTAAGGGTGTTAAGTCTACACATCAAATTGAACTTAGTGTTGACCAAAAAAAAATATGTTGCATCCTCCATACAACTTGGCCGATCACATGACCAATTTTTGTACAAAAAAATCAATCAATCAATCAATGATTACCTTTAACCGTATCTGTTCCATAGCGTTGGGGTTGACTTTCCCTTCGGTCTTCAAGGTGGGCGGTACGTTCACCTGCATGGGCAATATGCGCTGTATGGTCTGCAACAATAACACACTAATATTATAGGGGCTAAAGGAAATATTATAGGAGTGAACGGTTTTGGATAAATTTTGGCACAAGGAGAGCTTTTGTTCTGGATCCGTCCGTCCCGGAAAAATGAAGTGTTCCCGTAGGATAGTCAGATTTACGCGAGTATATACATATAACATATAACTACCAAGCAAGATAAATAATTATATAGATGATGAATATGAGATGTAGCACGCTTGACTAGACCGATTCACTCGCGAGTTGAACAGACCGGGATTATAGCTTTCGGGAAATATAGAACTCGGCAGCTAATTCAACAATCCGGCAATTCGCACAACAAAAGTAGACGCGAAGCGTGATAATGATTAAATAAAACATCACAGTTGGTCAGTCTTACCTTAGGTTTGTTGTCAGTTTTGTCAGCGACTGTCAACTTGTCCATTTTGTCAGCCAACAGCCTCTGATGGTTCTCCAACACTTGGCGCTTGGCTTGCGCCGCCGCTGTCAGATTGGGAGGCAGGGTCTTCGGTAATGCCTGCAACAAATTATAAAGATAATTTATAATAAGATCGTATATAAAGAATATCTAGTGTTTTCCCGCCTCGTCGCCGTAGAAAAATATTTTTATATTTACGGTGTGGTTCCTCCTCACCACCTCCACACCTCACCTTATTGTTTCTCTTTATCTCAGTATCTGACTTCCGAGACACGTCTCTCGCACTAAGCACAAGACTCAGGTAATGTTGACAACGATAAAGAGAAATAATAAGGTGACGTGTGGAGGTGGAGAGGAGGAACCACACCATAAAAACAGAAATATTTTTCGATTTCTCACGCTGACATCAAGACAAAGCGGGAAAACACTAGACATTCTTTATATACCATCTTGTTGTAAATAGATTCGTCGCAAAGTAACGCCTGACTCCATTAATTAAGATAATTTACTTTTTTTATCCTGCACAGCAAGTCAGCATAACCACGGTGTAATTAATATTGAGGGTATTTGACAGCTCAACTAATATTCATGCGAATATTGAAGGAGTTCGGATCAGCGACGCGATTCAGTCGACACAGTGTTTTAATGTTCCTCAAAGTTCCCGGATCCCTGAATATTTTACACGCGGAAGACAGTGATACTGTAGCCCTAGCTGAAGCATGACAGATAGATACATAGATGAACGCTTTTTTGTAGACACACAAAACATAAAAACAAAAAAATATTTAAATTTAAATGTAGAGCCACAAGTGGCGCCCTTATCGCTCAAAGCGATCTCTTCGAGGCAACTTTTGGATGGAGATTATTGACAAAAAATAATGTATAGAACGGGGTGTACTTTTACAATAAAGAAATAAATCTACTCTTAATTACTCATATACCTACAAATATATACAAAATATAATAAACTAGGTTTAAATATCTACTTATTTTATATAATATACATACTTATATACTAATACATACATACTATCAAAATAGAATACGATACATGGATGATATATATATATTAAAGGGGAAAAAACTATATACCATCGTACTAAACACGAGTAAACTTACATCAAACATTTATAAATTTAAAGTAAAGGAAAAATCATTAAAAAAGAAATCTTAATATATATAAATCTCGTGTCACAATGTTTGTCCTCAATGGACTCCTAAACCACTTAACCGATTATAATAAAATTCGCACACCATGTGCAGTTCGATCCAACTTGAGAGATAGGATAGTTTAAATCTCAAATTATAGTCGCAATTTTAATTTATTGCTAATTATTTGTCTGTTATTATTTGACAGTCACAATTATCTGTTAACTCCAAATGATTCTAACAGATGTCGATACCTTTCGACTGGGTTGAGTAAGTAATCAATAGATGGCGCTGCTATGGTAAATCTACGAACGTGTCATATAAGCTACATTTTAACAGCATAATTACCACGTGTTGTTGACGCTATAAAATAGCCACAGCAACGCGTGGCCGGGTCAGCTAGTATATATATATATATATATATATATATATATATAGCACTTACACCGAATACAAATACAATTCCCTAGTCACCTACCCACAAGCACGCAGCTTGAACCCATGACGTAAAGTGAGCGTAAAGTGAGTGAACTAAGAATGCAAACTTTGTGCGTGTGTGTATACTTACAGGGGGTTTTGTTTGAGGCTGTACAGGCGGCTTGGTTAGTTTCTGCTGCGTCCGAAATACGAAAAAAAGAGCGCAAGATAGAAACAAAGCTTTCATATATACAGGTTTATCGGATAGGATTTTACTAAGCCGAAAGAGGGTCACCGTTCTCATGCTAGAGAACAACTGTTAAATGTGATTTGGGCTGCGGTGCTGCGATTGACTTGCTTTGCTTATTTGACCTTTAAAGTTTCACTGCTCTTTTTACTGTATCATCGTTACTTGCCTTTAGGCAAACTAATATAACTTGAACGATGTATCCGATTAAGTCAGTCCGTAATGTGTATTTTCTGGTTAATTTAGTTCATGATGTGTTTAAAAGCTAAATATAAGACGTATTTCCGCTGAAAAATTAATTGCTGAATGTGTTGCTAAGCGCAAATCTCGAGAGCAGCTGAAATGATTTTGCTAATACTTATTTGAGAATATCCATTAAAGTACAAGGATGGTTCTTACAGAAATATTTTTTTAAATTGCTTGAAAGAGCCTAAAAACAAGACTTTGCTATACTCCCATACAATCGATTCGTAATAATACCTAAAAATCAAGGTCAAGTACTAAAAAAAATTAAAGAATCGGTTGTTAGGCGATACGATTCGCCGGGTCAGCTAGTAGTTAGCTAAATCTAAGAACTATTCGCGTTGTAAATAATGTCTAACCGGTGGTTTAGGCTGCGGTGTAGCGATCGGCTTGCTCTGTTTTGGTGATGCGCGTTGCTCGGCGACGGTTTGCACAGCCGCCGAGACCTGTTTCTTCTCCGGCAGAGGTTCGGCTTCACCCTGTTCAAGTTAAACACGGCAATTTAGTTAAGTTAAAATTTGCAAAATCATTGTCATAATAATTTAAAAATATATACAATACGAGAAACAAAGAAAGAAATTTGGACAGCATTTAGTGGATTCGCTCTTTTACAATTACACACTGACACAATTGTAAAGAAACAGAAAACTCACTTAGTTGGTTGTTGTAATAATAACGGCTTTAAATATCTATTAATGTGTAAAAATTAACACATCTCGGAATTTGACCACAAGTTCGCACGAGCACGGAAGTCAGCGGTACTGTAGCCCTAGATGAAGCATGCCTAGTCTGGAATACACTGGCTCTCAAGGAAGGTTGTAGCAATACCGTTAGGTGCTTGGCGACAATTCTTTTAACTCGAGCTAACCAGGCGAGTATTAGACCCTACCACCATCTCATTGTAGATGTCTTCAACTTTATTATATAATAATGTACATTTAAGTTATAATATAACTTTTAATCGAAATATAACTAGTGTAAAAATTTAAAAATTGTCATGTCAAAATATTTTATCATTTTCATGTATGTTAACTTAACACATTAGATTTGGAACGCGGTAACGAGAAGGCAAACTCTTCGATTGATTAGCAAATTCCAAATCCGTAAGTCCTCCGAAATATTTTAAACACGCACTTTAGTTCCTTTAATACCGACGCAAAACGGTTAAGAAAGTTATAATTGACGACATTTCAAATTAATAAAATTACGTTTTTACAGATTTCTGAAAATATAAGAAAATGTTATTCTCGTCAAAGCTCGTAAAAAAATGATGTCATTAATAATCTGTTTTTTTTTGTTGTTTTTTTTTTGATACGGTTCACAGATGACACATAAAATAATATTTATTATTTATGGCATCTGACGGTCTGATCATAAATACGAGAATTTTTTGAATCAGGTTTTTAGTAAGTAACTCTGAAGAAAGTGGATATAAAAATCTGGTATTTTAATATGAACTCTTCGATACATTATCGCGAAATGATTTTCGTATTTCATGACTTTGCAAAAATAAAATGTTGTCAATTTTAAAATAACTTGCATACGTATGAAAATAACAAAAGTAAAAAATGGAAGAAGTGGAAAGAAAAAGAAAGGAAAAGCAGAAGTTATAATTATTAATAAACGCGTCTTAACTTGAATCGTCATTTGTCTTGTTTTGACATGTGACTTTCTCCATTAGATAGAAGACAAAAGACGTTTAAAGTTAAGACGCGTTCATTAATAAGACCGTAAGACAATTAAAAAGCAGCCTAGAATCACATACATTGGCGGCTTTGCATTGCTGTTTCTTCTTATTGAGTATTGAACGCAATCTTTCGCGGGTTTCGTTGAAATTCCGAGGCACGGGCGTTGTTAGAGGAGGCTGAAATACATACGGGATAATTTATTACTTTAAAATAAGTGGTTAGAAGAAACTTCAAAAAACCCGACTGCTAAATCTTTAATTTTATTGATGTACCAAGTGTCACTCTTACGGCTACGACGAATCTATTGACACAGCTCACATAAAGTAAGAAGACAAGCCGTTCAGGCTCAATAGCGCGCCAAAGAAATAAACATACAGTCGAAAAACATAACAAATCAGATATTATTATTTATAAATCAAATTACTATCCGATTTTAATAAAAAATATATAAGAAGACCAAGGTGCTAGAAAGATAATTAGATGCCCGTTTCTCCGAGGAACCAATTTTAATTTTTTTTTAATATTACACTAGCAGTACGTCCCTACTTCGCACAATTGGACATTTTTTCTTCAAAAATATAGCCTATGTTACTCAGTGATAGTGTAGTTTTCTAAAGCAAAAAATAATTTTGGAAAATAGGCCTAGTAGTTTTTGAGTTTATTCGGTACATACAAATATACGAATCTTTCCTCTTTATAATATTAGTGTCAATAACTAATAATTAATTTTATCTTGTGTACATTAAAATGTGAAGAGAATGGAATAGTAATTAAACGATTAGATAAGTCTTTCTACCTCACTCGTCTAAAACATTTTACAGGAAACATGTGTAAAGAAAAAAACCCGACGAATCGAGATCCAAGTCGGTTCCAAACTCTGAGCCGCTGTAGAACTGAGAGCATCATTGAAAAGACAGCGGACAGTACACTCACCGCGTGTCCAAACACAGTGCAGTAACAGCATGTGCAGTGTTGATCGGGACCTCCCTCTCCGCTGCATACACCGCCGTTGTTGTGACCCACTGTACAAACATAAAAAAAAGTAAAAAAAACGACTCCAATTCGGCTTAAATTTTGAAGTTAGTTAAAAATACTATAAATAAAATAATAAGACTTTAGTGTATAGACAGGCGGCTTTTCTATCTATGTCTTCCATTTAAAAACTAAACCAGTGGAACGATTTTCAGAAAATTTGTTATGGGATCAACTAGAAATTTCTATCAATCCCTCTTTTTTGAAGTCGATTAATAAGTTACTAACCTTTGCAGACGTGCTGTTGATGCATTGCGTTTTCACATGTTTTAGGCGGAGGCTTAGCTTGCGTTTTCGCCGGAGTTTTTACTTTGGCATCTTTCTTTTCTAACCCAGCTTTACTCTTAGGATCGTCATAGCTTATCTTTACTATATCACCTAAGCAGACAGAATTATCGTCTTTACAAGTATTGCACACGCAGTCGTTAGTCCATTTGCAATCAGTTCTTGGAGTGTCACAAGCTTCGCTTTCACTCTTGCTTTGTCCATTTCTTGCCATGTTTTTAAATGCGACAGCGTTTAATGTTTGCTTCGCGTTCCTGAGCGCTTGAGCGGAATATTTCGCTAGTTCTTCAGGGTTTTGCGTAGTGATTGTTAGTACGTTTTTGTTAGAATTGTCAGAATCGTCCTCGTTCTTCAGAGATTCGGCTAAGTCTTCTTCGAGAAGTTTCGCGTCGATGCTAGAGCATATTGATATGACATGTTTTTTGTAAGTCTCGGGGACTGGTAGGCCTTGGGTTATGTAAGATTTGATTGTATAAAAGCTGTCTAGGAGAGTTTTTTCGCCTTTGGACGTCAGAATCGCTTCGCATTTGGCAAGTAAGGCGTCGTTTTTACATTTCTTTTTGTCTTCTTCTTCGTTAGTTGCCTTTTCGGGGGCTTTCTCTTCTTTCTTGACGGTTTTCGGTTCAGGTTTCTTTGTAACTCTCGCGGATTTACCAATGATTTTGCTCAAACCTTTAGCTGCTAGTATTTCCGCTTCGCTAGCGTTCTGTTTCTCGCTTTTCGGTTGAGGCGCTAGTTTCACTATGCTGTCTTTAAGCTTTTTTTCTAACTGCTCTATTCTATATAACATGACGAGCCACTCGTCACCTGTCAACGATTTCTTAGGAATAGACTCCATGTACATTCGATTCAAGTTTTTTAATTGGTCCATGAAATAATCGCGTTTTTTCTCAACGCTTTGTGAAGTGAAATCTACCTTTTCTAGTTTGGTTATAGGAAAGCTCATTAGATCCTCTATGACGTTGATTGCCGCGCATGGATCACTCAGAATCCATGCGATAAGTTGCTGCGATTCCGCACAACGTTTCAGTACATCTATATATTTGAACCTTAAACTTTTGACAGCGGATTTTTTGTCTTCAGACATGTTGGGCATTTTCATTAGCAACAAATCAAAGGTATTACCAGCGGATGTCGATAACAGCTTCGTGATTTGTTTTAGCGATTCTTTAGAAGCTGGACATTCGTCTTCAGAATCGCAACATTCTGGATCGTTAAACTTTCTCAAGTCTTCGAATTTGTCTATGACCTTATCGCTATCGTTGACGCTTTGCTTTCCGGCTAAATCTTGAATATAACTATAGAACTTATCTAGCATTGCTTCGATTTCATTTTCTAATAATTCCATGGGTATGCTTTTGAATTTGGTAGCAACATAATGCTTCCAAGAATTGAAACGCGACTTCACAAGGTCTCGCAACTCGTCCATACTTAGCGCATCTTTAACAGAATTATCGAATAGAGTTGATGCTTTCGAATACATTTCAGAATTGATACTGTTTTTGGGCATCAAGAACAAATCCTTGTCCTCTTCCAAACATATTTCTAATTCAGGACTTTTATTCTGTTTTAAATATTCAAATACTTTGTTGATGACAACTTGCGCCGATATAGAAAAGAGCAAGTCTTTAAAGTCTTCCTTGTTATTAGATTTGTTTTTCATGAGCGCTTGAATTTCTTTCTCGTCTTTTAGAAGATCGCTTATGTCTTTGCTATCAAATTCAAAAGTCATCGTGCCTATAATATCGTTGGTGTCCACGTTATTTTTAATCTTACGACAAATCTTACGCTTGGCAGGTTTGTTCTTAGTCACTTTAACACTATCTCTATTTTTGCTTAATTTTAACTCGCGTATTTGCTTCAAAGTTTCCGGTGTTAATTGTGCTTCTTGATTTACGTCGGGCAGGCTGTTCATTATCGACGCGAATTCCGGTAGCTCAAAAGACGCGTTGGCAAATTCGGACGCAATTTCTGGCATATTAGCTAAAATTTGTGGCATATTCTCTACCAATTCCGCTAGCTTATTATTGGCAGTGTTCATATCTATAGGTTCCTCTGTGTCTATTTTGTCAAGAAACTCGGCGGAATTTTTATCTAAGGTCTTCATTACTTCACAAATTTGCTCCAGAGACAGCTTCCCGTTCTCTATCACGTCACCTTTGTCTTTAATATTGTTATATGAATTAATTATATTCTGGCACTCTTCCATAGCCTTCTTGATTTCTAATCCAAATGTCACGTATTTATAAATATTAGGATCTTTCGTCGTGTCTACAACTAATTCAGTGTCAGTAGTTTCTATTTTTAGATCTTTATCCGTTTCTTCTTTTACTAAAACGGGTGTGCGTCTCGCGTTTAACGGTACATTCAACTCTGGAGCAATGAGCGTTGTAAAATCGACCTTATCGTCAACGGTTAAAAACTTATTCACAGTAAGCAGTCTTTGACTAGGTTTCGGCGTATAAACGGGCATAGGTTCAGTACTAGTCGGGGACATTTCTTGCAACGGTGGACTGACCGATTCCGGATATTTGTCGTCTTGATTATCATTATCGGGACTGTTCAGAGCGAAGTTGGCAAACTTTGCGAGACACTCCTTCATGTCTTTACAAAGTTCGCTCGTCTCTTTCTCTCCTACGATAGTTTCCGTATCGCTATCGTTGTCTTTTTCTAACGGGAACGCTTCTGGGGGCTCCGCTTCTGACTTTTGGTCGTCTAATTTCATATCGTCGAGTAGTAAATTGATAGTTTGAGCTGGGGCTTTGTGTTTGAGAATTTGAAGGATTCTATGTGATTTGCTAAGCGATGGGGATGTTGATTTTAGTTTACGTTTGGTGCCAGTCGTTAGTCTAGGTAATTTGGGACTGGTTGTGCGTCGCTTGCGACGTGGCAAGTCTTCTAGTAACGTCACGTTGTTTTCTGAGCTGTGAAGTGGAATATTTGTAATTATAAATTCTCTCATATCATCGTCATCTCATTTCAAAATAATTATATGATGAAACTGCACTAGGGAGGACGAAAAAAAAATTAATATTCTATAGTTGTTTAATAGAATTTGTTTTTCACAAAAATATCACGCTTCAATAGAAGTAAAGTGCTTATACAGAGTTAGATCGATGGAATCTATGGGCCCACTGACAACATTTAAAATTTTTCGCCTCCCATTTTTATTAAGGTAATGGCATTTTTCAGAATATAATGTTATTCTCGTCAAAAGCTCGTAAAAAATGATGTCATTCATTATCTGTATTATTGTTGTTTGTTTTGGTACGGTTCACAGATGACAGTTACAATAATATTTTTTATTGGTGGCATCTGACGGTCTTAACATGAATACGAGAATTTTTTCCATCAGTTTATTAGAAATATCTCGGAAGACACTGAATATAAAAATCTGGTATTTTAAGTGTGAAATATTCATTACATTATTTCAAAATGGTTTTTGAATTTCCATCACATTGCAAAAACTAAAACATTATCTTGTATCAATTTGTATCGAAAGCGTGGATCCGAGTGATTCAAATGTTAGATAAATCTCTTTCAGTACAATCTCTACGAAGTATTTTTTGACATACTCACCTATCCTTCTCGGTTCTAAGCTGATCTTCCAGCCACATCCTTAGCCGGTGGTAGTACAACTGTTGATCGCGCATGTGTAAAACTTTGCGACGCACCTGTGAGACAGGCCGATATTTTACTATATAGTCGCGAGTGAACCGATTCAGTCGCGACTTGAAGAGACCAATTTTCCCAATCTGGCAGTTCGCACAATAAAAGTAGACCCAAAGCATACTTGTACGTATACTTATGAAATTACTAGCACTGTTAAGAATATTAACAAAAGTCTTTTTTTTTCGGATTTTTACTAGTTTGGGTATATAATTTAGTGACCTCATTGTCCTCAACTCGACTAATTAGACCGAGGCGACGATGCGGCCTAACATGTGGACACACAAAAGATTATATAAAAAAAGTAAATTTCAGTACAATTCCTTATTAAAAAAAAACCATAAGTAAAAGAATAAACATAACAACAATATATACCCACCCACATAGAGCATTGATTATTTTTTACATCTTTTGAGGGTAGTCAAAAAATATACACAAAGTATAAAATTTGTCATAATGTAAATATATGTCATGAGAACTATTAAACTGATATTAACTACTCTGTATGTAAATAAGATTATTAAGTTTGATTTTTTATTTTAATTAAAGTGTAATAAGACGTTGCCTATAGCGAACGTTATATAAAGGTCAATAAATATTACTTTACTTTAAAATTAAACCTACCTCCTTAAACCGCTGCAGGTGATATGTGACGCATAGAGCGCGGCAGGGCTGCCGCCGCGGGGCCGGGGGCGGAGGCCCGGGCGCCGGCGGCGCGGGCGCCGTGCCACCCACCAACTGCATGCACACCTGCACCGCGACACATAGCTCGTCAGTTGTTTACATACACAGCGCCATATGACGTAGTTGACAACATTTAAAATTTCTGACCACCATATTTAATCTTTTTATTATGGTAATAAAAATGGCGGGTCAATAAATTTGAAATGTTGTCAATTCCGATGAAATTACGTAATATATAATTCTTCATTAAGACTGATATCCACACGCTAAAGCAAGCTCTCGTGCGTTGACATAAGGCACAGAGTCATTTGTTCCTGCTCCACTTAGCCTCTACAATAGACAGTAGAGCTATTGTGAACCTTATATCGAAGTAGTTAGGGTATTTGTTGCTTTGAGTTGACTCACGGTAGATAATTTCTTCTGTTTCCTATAGTCCTGCAGCTGCTGCCTGCGATGAACGTCAGGCAGTCTCCGCTTTCTGTCCACTTCATTGAGACCCATATCCACACGCTTAAGTGAGTTCTCGTGCGTTGACATAAAGCACAGAGTCGCGCGAGATAATATCGAAGTAGTTATGGTGTATGTTATTTTGAGTGACTCACGGTAGATAATTTCTTCTGTTTCCTATAGACCTGCAGCTGCCTGCGATGTACGTCGGGCAGCCTCCGGTACATGGCCATTAGCTTCCTATCCACTTCATTAAGACCCATGTCCACACGTTTTCTGTAGGACAAGAAGAATAGAAAATTCAACACGTCGCTAGTTCTACATAATTAAAATTCAACATTTTGCCAGTTCAATATTTTAAGATTCAAGGTTTTGATGTTCTCAACTCCATATCAGTTCAACATTTTGAAAAATTCTACTTTCTGGGCCTGAAGGGAATATTATATATATTATGGCCGAATGGTCAGGCATCATCTGGGCGTGTTGCTCAGAATCAGGTTCGGATCCTGCCCGTCGGGTTACTATCAATCTCATAAGCCTTAACCAAACCTTAGTGTGATTTAATCAAATCAAATCATTTATCACACTAATATTATAAAGGGATCTGTCGCATTAATTTTTTGGTTCAGGCATGGCGTCATACTGTTAGCATTTTTGCCAGCGTCACGTAAATTATTCGAGCAATTTCTTTTCTTAATTTAATGTGTTTGTACATTGACTTGGTTGTTTTTTGACAAAATTTAGTCTTCTTTAAAGAAAACATGTAAAAAAGTTTTTTTGCTCATAAAAATAATGTTTTTTTTTAAATAGTAACCTCGCCTCGGCGTCGTTAGCGCGCGTACACTTCGGCCACTCGTCCACGTGTTTGAGCACTCGGTCCATCTGTCGCTCTATGGACGCGATGCTTCTCATTAGGTGACGTACGGTTCTGCACAGTTCGCCCGGTGCCGCTTCGCCTGTCAATATTCAATTTTGTCTTATTAATAAATATATAAACGGTTTTCAGTTTACCCGCATTCGCTGTTTTTTTTTATCTCTGTCTGTGTATTCATTGCTTTAATGTGTAATATTGGTAGATTATTAACCATTAATATCTTGTTTATGTGCACAAGTGTGGGAAAGCGATATAAAGATGTAATAACAACTCTGGTTGAGATGAGGCGAGACGTGTCATCGTTGAGGACACGAACGACTCATTTCATCCCTGATGAAGTTCTCCGAATGTGAACCTTTCCAACAATCAGGTACAAGTGAAAACTCGTCTTCTTAAAGAATAACAACCAGAGTTGATATTCCGTTGGTACCCAGAGGTTACATTTAGGTTTCCTTACCCTCAGACCCTCCAGACTCCACCGCGGCCGCTGCAGCCAGCAGCAGTTCCGATGCTGAATCCAGCGAGGATGAAGTGGATAGACCCAGGGAAGCTGTCCCGGAGTTTGCGTCCGAATCGGTTACCGTTTGAAATGAGCCTGAGTAAAAAATAAGTATACGATAAGACAAAAGCTAGGTGACAAGAGAGTTCGAAAAAATCCGACTGCTAAATCGTTAAACCTGTGTATCATCCTTATTTTTATATTTTTTAGTTTTGATTTACCCAGTGTCACTCTCACGACTAAACGAATCTATTGACACCACTCACATAATAATACGATAAGCCGTTTAGGCTCTAGGGCGTACCAAACAAATGTACATACATACATATAAACACTCGAAAAACATAACCTCTCTTATTTCGCAGTCGGGTAAAAAGGGAAAGGGCAGGTTAAACTGGTAAACTACTAATTTGTAGAAACTTCTAGACAAAACAAAAAAGCTTAACCAATGAACCGGGCGGTTATGTACTCGTCAAACAAAAGCCCGACTCGCTGTCATTGTCGACCGAAATCAACCATCTCTAGATAATGGGTTTAGAAGATTTTGAGCGAGTTTGAAGCTTTTAGAGTTACTGCTTTGAAAGCCAAAATTGATTTTTTGTAGCTAACAGCGAGTTCATCTTTAAATCAGTCATAAAAATCCATACCTTACAAGCTTTCATAAAAAAATTGAACATTTTAAGCGGTGGTTGATATGCTATCAAAATAGTCGAGGTCGTCGAAGTCGAAACAGACGACACTATCACATGCTCCGCCAAATAAAAGGTAGGTCTTTTCAAGCTGAGGGTCATGTAACCGCAACAAAAAAGCTTGACCTTTCAAGCCGGGGGGTGATGTAAGCTACCAAAATACTCACTATCATCGAAGTCGTGGTTGACGTCGCTATATTCAGCGTCGTGGCAGTCGAGCGCCTTAGCCGCGCCGGCAAACATACGTTGGGCTTCCTCCATTTCTAGATAATATAATGACAACATTTCATTTATGCAAAGTGATGGAAATTCGAAAACCTTTCCGAGATAATGAGTTTATACTAAAAATACCAGTTTTTTATATCTACTTTCTTCAGAGTTATTTACAAACATGTGATGATAAAAAATCTCGTATATGTAAATACCATCAAATGCCATCAATATAAAGTATTGTCTATGTCAGCTGTGAACCATACCAAAACAAACAACGAAAATACAGATAATTAATGACATCTTTTTTTATGAGCTTTTGACGAGAGTAACATTATGCTGAACTTTTCTTATATTACTCAAAAACCTCTAAAACATAATTATTACATTCTGAATAGAATAAAAAAATAGAACTACGTTATTTTTCATTTGTTTTTCCATTATCGTAAATGGGGGGACAAAAATTTAAATTGATGCCAGTGACGTCACTATATTAAACGACTTCGTGCTCTTTCGAAAATAAAGTGTTACTTTGCTTTGAAAGTCGAAAGTGGGTTTTTGATAGCTAACAGCGAGTCAACGGTTGCCGAATAGTCAGGCATCTCACTACATTACGAGTCGGAACGACGCACATTCAAATTCATCAAAAAAAGCTGGGAGGTGATTTACTAGTCATAAAAACCTAACCTTTCAAGCCGGGGGGTGATACAAGCTACCAAAATACTTACTGTCATCGAAGTCGACATTGACGTCACTATGTTCAGCGTCGTGGCAGTCGAGAGCCATAGCCGCGCCGGCAAACATACGTTGAACCTCTTCCATCTCTAGATCCATGTCCGGTGGTCTGTAAACAATAATCATTTTTCAAAACAATTGTGACAACTGACGATAATTACAAACATACATTTTAAGCAAAATAAATAAACAATACCAGATTGATCAAAACGGCATAGAAAAGGATGACGATCCTGCTAAGGAAAAGCAGCAAAGGGACGTGAACCTCATCATCTCGTATGCTAAATTTTTTTAGCATACGAGATGATCGCCTCATTTTTCTCAACTACTTTTTGCGTAGTAAGTCATAAATATGGTTTTCAAATATATATTATCAAATGAACTAACCTAACCTAAAAAAACGATTTTCGGAGTATTAATTGCTAGAAAAAACGCAAATTAACTTAAAGGATAATTGACTACGTGACGAAAACCATAATGTCCAATAATATGTTTAAGTTATTGAATGCACACGTTTTGATTATGTGTATTTCTGTGTATCGACAAGTACCTACACCACACGCACACACATGCAGGTGTACTCACTTGGCCCCCGTCCCGTCGCCGTGCTGTAATTCTCCGCTGACACTGTCGCAATCAACCTCGCTGCACGGCTGAAACGACAAAATGTAATTCACCATTTTGTGGTTGAAGTACAATTATTGTGGATATTAATTTTATTATAGTGTTCGAAAAGTCAAGCACTTTAATTTCATAGCCCATATACAGGGTGAAGTTGTGTAAGTCCCGACTGACTGACTGTCTGATGTTAGCTAGAAATCAACGCAGAGCCTGCATGAAATTTGGAGGGTTTATTCATTATAGGGTGTAGGGCTGTACTAAGAAAGAATTTTCCTACTTCGTCCTACTCAAACCTTTACCTACCATTCCTTTTTTACTGCAGGCTATTTCAGCACTTTCTATTCAGTCATTAATATTTCTCCTAGTACAAATCGTTTTTTTTTATATTACAATGGCAATCGTCCCCATTAACCACCCGGCCATCATCACTTCAAACCCACATCCAACTCAACATAACGCGGTAACAACCAGCGTTGATCTTCCGTTGGAACTCGTCCTAGTGCAAGGGGTTGTAGTTAGAAAGCTCACCTTATCATCGGGCCCCAAGTCGGGTAAAGTGCCGTTGAATTCGCCGACGGCCTGCATCATGCCGCAGAACGACACACGAGAGTATATCAATCTGTGAATACGAAATATATATATATATATATATACTAGCTGACTCGGCGAACTTCGTCACTAACAGTCGATTTTTTAGGAGTGATGTTACCGGCGTATAAATATTGACACTAATATTAATACGATACTAACGTCACTCAATTGTTTCACCTTCCCGGAACCTCTCCACTAACACTTACACTTTATGGTATGGTGTTAAAGTACACATTGACTTCTAAGTATTATTACGAATTGATTGTATGGGAGTACAGGAAAGTGTTGTTTTAAGACCATTTCAGGCATTTTTTCAAATTGTTCTCTCCATAAGAACCATCCTCATACTTTAAGGAATATACTAAAAATAGAATAACAAAACTGCTTTCGATATTTGTGCTTAGCAACACATTCAAGTATACATTTTTATATTATAGAAAAATATATACAACGTGTAACAGAAAGGTGTGACGATACTTAACGGTGTTAGTCTACCCATCAAAGTGAACCCACCACAGTAGAAAAAAATATTGCAAAACACGAGAAAAAATTATTGCGTCCTCCATACAACTTGACCGATCACGTGACCAGTTTTCGTATGGAGAAACTAATTGTTGTTTTCGAACTTTGCATAATTTTCTTCTACTGTGTGTTCACCTTGACGTGTAGACTAACACCGTTAAGTATCGTCACACCTTTCTGTTACACGTTGTATAAGTCTTACTTCAGTAGTTGTTTTCTTTGCTGAGCGCAGAGAGAGCGCGGCGAGACGCAGTCGCATCGATGTTGGTAGTTAGACCATATAGTAACTGTAACACAATAATTACACATAATTAGGTCTACACTAGTACTGGGTGGGTGTGTGTGTGTGTGAAGTGTATATATACGTACGGTCACGCGGGTGTGACCTGGCGGCCATGTCTATCAGTCGGTCGCTAGTGGCAGCTCCCTGCATGGGCGCCAGGTAGCGCGCTAGTTGTGCGCGCGCGGTGGGTAGCCACGGCGCGGCCCCCTCCCGCCCCGGCGCCATGTCGATCTGAACACCAGAACAAGTAATGATTTGATCACGAGAACCAGTAATGCTTTGACCACAAGAACAAGTAATGATTTGACCACAAGAACAAGCAATGATTTGATCACGAGAACAAGTAATGCTTCGACCAACAGAACAAGTAATGATTTGATCACGAGAACCAGTAATGCTTTGACCACAAGAACCAGTAATGATTTGATCACGAGAACAAGTAATGCTTTGACCAACAGAACAAGTAATGTTTTGACCAACAAAACAAGTAATGCTTTGACCACAAGAACAAGTACTGCTTTGACCACAAGAACAAGTAATGCTTCGACCAACAGAACAAGTAATGCTTCGACCAACAGAACAAGTAATGCTTTGACCACAAGAACAAGTAATGCTTTGACCACTAGAACAAGTAATGCTTTGACCACAAGAACAAGTAATGCTTTGACCACAAGAACAAGTAATGCTTCGACCAACAGAACAAGTAATGCTTTGACCACAAGAACAAGTAATGCTTTGACCACAAGAAAAAGTAATGCTTCGACCACAAGAACAAGTAATGCTTCGACCAACAGAACAAGTAATGCTTTGACCACAAGAACAAGTAATGCTTTGACCACAAGAACAAGTAATGCTTTGACCACTAGAACAAGTAATGCTTTCCCATTCAATGCTTATCAACCGCAAGGCTGTCGAAACAGCTTCAATAATAAATGAAGTCACAGTGAGACAATCTAATATTTATTAAAATTGCAACCGCAGAAGTGAGCAAAATTATAATGTAATTGCTAAGACTAAAGAAACACAATGTCTTCCCCTTAACAAAACAATAAGAAAAGTGTTGATGGACATCATTGCGTAGAATTTTAAGTTAAATTTAAATACTATTTTAGGCTTAGACTAGATTGTAATATTTCTAGGAAGGCTCTTATAAGGGTCTCCTTTAAGCACAAAAAAGAGAGTGAAAATAGTAGATTTTTTTCTTTAGTTAAAACGCAAGTTAAAAGCATTTTAACATGAAATCCATTGTAGCCACACACGAAAAAGTCTTCCACTTTAAAACAAAAATTAAATAAGTTTTAAAATACAATTATTATTTTTTCCTTTTTATCTTTTTTCGTGCCATATGTTTTACTCATCGAAGACCTAAAACATTGCATAGACTCGGTTAAGTTGTTACAGCATAAAAACGTACCTTAAAAGTGATGACGGACGCGACTTTGTAGTTCTCCAAGAGTCTGCAAAACCTATCGATGGCGTATCTGTAAGAAAAATACAAATGTGTCAGAGGCACCGTATGAATTTAATACTCCGACATAATTATTAGTTTGCAACTGATTTAACAATATCACCGACCCTTCACTGATTTCGTGTTTCTGATACAAATTTTGTTCCGGGGCCTACCTCTTTTTACCCCCTAAATTGTAACGTATTTTTTTATTATTGGTGTCAATCGCTTCACTATGTCGTATTTTAGGCCTACACGATTTATTATTTTTTTAAATAGATATTGAATTCTGCATAATAAAGACTTTTAATAGGCCATTGCCCTATTAATCTGTTTATAGAGTCATTATTTCTACCTTACTCACAATTATTTCGCTCATTTCGCTCCAATAAATTGACACTAAACAAATATTTCAGGATGATACATATAGAAAACTACTTACTGTGGCTCCATAGGTTTGTCGTACGGTCTACACAGACATATCTTGCTAACGACTATTTCGCTCATTCCGCTCCTTTTGCTCACGCGCATCAGTTGCTCGTGAATGATTGCCATTGCAGCTGTGGGTAAAAACATGTGGTTAGAAGCAAATTCGAAAAAAACCCGACTGCTATATCCTAACCTGTGTATCATAATTAATTATTTTTTAATTTTGATGTACCCGCAGTTTCATTCCTACTACTAAGACGAATCTATTGACACCACTCACATAGAAATACGAAAAGCCGTTTAGGCTCTAGGGCGTGACAAAGAAACATACATACACTAGAAAAACATAACCCTCCTTCTTTCGCAGTCGGATAAAAATATAGTTAGAAGGCGTTTCAATAAAAAATACTACAATATAATCAGTAGCTATTCCCCGCAACATAAAATGTAATATAAATAAGTATCAAACTTGGAACTCCGATTTCCCCCCTGACGATACTGACTGTTGACTTTCTAAGAATCCCTTTGTTAGTACATGGACTATGGCAGTGCATTCCATAGAGTGATAGCCTGCACAGTAAAAGAGGAATGGTAGGAAAATTTTAATTAGGAAAAAGTAGGCAAATCCTATCTTATTACACCCCTACACCCTATAATGAACACACCCTCCAAGTGTCATATCTCTAGGTTCAGCGGTGTAAGCTCTACGTTGATTCCTAGCAAATATCAGTCAGCCAGCTAAGACTTACTTTATATATATATAGAAGACTGGTTACTGTTATGTGTATGATGCCCGAGTCAGAATGGAATTTAAACCCACATTTGACCCCCTGAGGGGTTGAATTTCCAAAAATCCTTCCTTAATACACTCCTACACCCCTATAACTCAAGAGTCATCATGGCCATTTGAAGCCGTACAGCCTAATCAGCTGAACAAAGGCTCGACGTAGATTCCCAAAAAAATATCAGTCAAGACTTTATTTTTTATTTATTTGGATAAACACTGAACTATTTTATAAAACACGAACTTTTAAATACAAAATTGTCGCACAGTCTATGTTTGCAGCCTCTGTGAATTTTGCCAGGTTACAATTAACAACGTCAATATCTTCCGCTATAATATTGAACAACGCTATTGCACGTGCGCGTGATGTAGGAGCAAACCTAAGCAAGTTAGTTGTTGAAAGTAATAAGGACATCCTACGGCTAGTGGGTTCCTCGGGCGCGCGCAGGCACAGCGCCTCCAGCACCGCAGGCTCACTCTCTTATAAACAAAGTGTAACAGAAGGGTGTGACAATACTTAACGGTGTTAGTCTACACATCAAGGTGAACACACAGTAGAACAACATTTAGCAAAATTTGAAATAAAATTATTGCGTATTTCATACAACTCCGCCGATCACGTGACCAATTTCCAATTTCCATATGGAGTACCTAATAGCTATCACTAACACCATTAAGTGTCGTCACACCTTTCTGTTATACATATGTTGCATAAATAGTTCATCGTATGTCTTTCTCTCTTCTTTACATTAATTCCCTCTAATTTCGGGTTGATCCCCTCTGAAAGTATGACGTGCATTCGTCATCGTTCAATACGCGTCTC
The DNA here is from genome assembly GCA_947049295.1 of Ligdia adustata. NCBI lineage: Eukaryota > Metazoa > Arthropoda > Insecta > Lepidoptera > Geometridae > Ligdia > Ligdia adustata. The sequence continues at coordinate 4,930,934 of OX346242.1, read as the reverse complement.
AGTCGTTGTATGTCCCAGTCGCCTTAGTTTAGTTATTATATTTCTCCGCATGCAAGGACATCTTTACATTAGTTCCCTCTAATTTCGTGTTGATCCCCTGTGAATGTATGACGTACCTCCGTCAGCGTGCAATACGCGTCTCAGTCGTTGTATGTCCCAGTGGGAAGGCGCTCCGTGTGACTCCCCGGCGAGTTGCAGCGCTCGCATCATGTACGCGGCCGTCGGTACAGTGCTGCTGCCTGAAGTAAACATTACATGTTACATTCTAGTATTGTTCATATTATAATAATAATTATGGGACAACATCCACACAAGGTCTTCAGGTCCCAAACTAGGCAAAGCCTGTGCTATGTTACCTGATCACTGATATACATACTTATATATATAATAAACACCCAGACACAAGTCTAGCAGGCATGTTCATACATACAAATGTTTGACCTGTCCGGAGATCAAACCCGTGACCAGCATCGCAGAAGGCAGGGTTGATACCTACTGCGCCAACCAACCAGTCAAATTTATTAGATTTTTTTTGATTTTTTAATACAATTTATTTTTGGGACTTATATATTATATAGATAATCATTCCATCAGTGTCTATCAATCAAACTTTGTTTATATCTCAGCAATAGATTTTTTTTATCCTACACAGCCTAGGCATTTGACCACAAGTTCGCACGACCACGGAAATCAGCGATACAGACCTAGATGGAGCATGCCTAGTCTGGAATACACTAGCTCTCAAGGAAGGCTGCCGGAACGCACCGTTAGGTGCTTGGCGACATTTTTTACTACTCGAGTGTGGTAGCTAGAAAGGCGAGCGATAGGAAACGTCCTACCACCATGCTATGGTTTCCTCACTATGTTTTCCTTCACCGGTATCTTTTTGCATGTTTCGTGGGATCGAACCTCGTACCTTTTGCACTGCCATCGACCCCACTAACCACTCGACCATCATCCCTACAATAGATACATGTTTAGTCTACGATGACAAATCACCTCGACAGCTTAGCTTTAAAAGATTATGCACTCTATGTTCAAACTTCATTGAGATCACATGTGTTCATTAAAAAATTAAAATCATTTAAATTGTTATTTTTCTTACAACATTACCGCGCGCTTTCCGAACAAGTACAGATAGACACTGACCCCGATGCTGGCTGGTCAAACTTACTAAACTAACCTTATTTGACTTCTTGAAAATTGTCTTCTCTCTTTTTGTTACCTAAAATTATATCCATCCTGGATATAATCTTAGGGACTTTTAGTTTAGTCAGTGACTGGCCGAATAGGGGTCAATGTGATAGCGAAACGAACCAATACATATTCTGTATCGGTTCTAATCTAATAAAATTAAATTTATATTAAAAAAAAAATGTTTTATATATTTTTTTCCCTTTCCGCTCGCTTTGTATAGTATGTACTGACTGCACACGCAGTCCCCGAGCAGCGTGTGCACAGCGCACAGACACGCGCGACAGTGACACCCGAACCTACTCGGTACACCGTCGAGTCTACTAATGTACCTTACTAATCGAACGCCTATGAGTACATTAAATTCATCATCGAATTTTAAGACAATAATATAAAAAAATATATTATCAAGGAAATAATTTGTATTTTTCTTAGCCTTTTTTTTACTATTTTTAAATAAAAATCTTTAATAAAAAAAAATCAATAATTATTTTTATCTCCCTAGCAAATATGTTCTCACCGTGTGCCAGCGCCCACACGCAGTCCCTGAGCAGCGTGTGCAGCGCGGTCGCGTTCGCACACACGCACAGACACGCGCGACAGTGACACCCGAACCTGCTGCGATACACCCAGTTGTCAGTCACCATCTCCACGCTCCTGACAGACAAAACAACACAAATATTAGAAAAAAATATATATTGCGAGCATCAAATTAAGGTTATTTACATACATTTTAGGTTAACTAGATATTAGTACAATAAGGCCGCTATCCCACTGGCGTTATACGAACGTTGGGGAGACGTTTTGCGTGGCGAGGATTAACATTCGCTGAAAGAAACGTTAACGTCGCGCACATGATTCACCTATTTAAAGCGAGAACCCGAAGTTAACATTGCGTTAGTGCGGCGTTAACGCTGCGAGGACGCATGGTAAACGCTTGCCGCTAGAGACTCGCGACATTGACGTTGCGTCTGCGCAGCGTTAGCGCTCGGCAGGCGTTGGAGAGACGCTAACGCACGTAAAACTCCAGTGGATTAGCGGCCTAAGTTGTGCTCAGAAACCCACACTAGAGTGACCTGTGTCGTGGGCTCCACTCTCTTCCTTAAAAAGGTCTTATAGTCCAGGATCACTAGAACATGTTTGGCACTTGATTACTATCAAGCTAATTTTCCGTGAATAGCTTGATGATACGCCCAGCTATGACCAGCTATGACAGCTGGACCGATTGTGCTAATTCTTTTATTAGTATTAGGTCCTTACATATGAAATGGGCGTTTTGTCGTACTGGCCACTTTGATCTCAAATATCTCTTCTTTGGTTAGGGATTCCAATTTCAAATTTATACAGCTATTTATTCATACATTTGTATTTCGAAAACCGTAATTCATTTGTTTTATCCTCGTTTGGTTTTTTCTTTGCGTCACGCAGTTTACAAAATGGAAAACTTGAAATATCGCGTTATTTACGAGTACGAATTCCACTGTGGTACCAGTGCTGCAGAAACGGCTCTAAGGATTATGTGTATGGCGGCGGTGTCGCAAAAGAAAACACAGTGGGTTTTTGGTTCCAAAGTTTTCGTTCTGGAAATTTCGACCTGCAGAACAAGCCCCGTGGACGGCCGGAGACTAAAGTTGCTAATGAAGAATTGAAAGCTATTGTGGAAGCAGATCCATCGCAAACCACGTCCGAGTTAGCTGCAGGCTGCGGTGTTAGTGATAAAACTGTTTTAATCCACTTGAAGCAAATTGGAAAGATGAAAAAGCTTGAAAGGTGGGTACCTCATGAATTGAGTGCAGCAAACCGACAAACACGCGTCAACTGCTGCGTTACATTACTCAACCGGCACAATAATGAAGGGATTTTAAATCGGATCATTACCTGTGATGAAAAGTGGATCCTGTACGATAATCGGAAACGCTCATCGCAATGGCTGAAACCTGGCGAACCAGCCAAACCCTGCCCCAAGCGAAAATTGACTCAAAAAAAGTTACTTATGAGCGTTTGGTGGACTAGTGCCGGTGTCGTTCACTACAGCTTTCTTAAATCTGGCCAGACGATTACAGCAGATACCTATTGTCAGCAACTGCAAACCATGATGGAAAAGCTAGCTGCTAAACAACCGAGGTTGGTCAATCGCTCAAGGCCACTGCTGCTTCAGGACAACGCTAGACCACACACTGCACAACAGACGGCTGCCAAATTAGAGGACCTTCAATTGGAATGTCTAATGCATCCACCGTACTCCCCGGACCTGGCTCCAACAGATTATTTTTTTTTTCGAAATTTGGATAACTTCATGCAAGGGAAAAAATTCAACTCTGATGGGCCAGTCCAAAGCGCCTTCAAAGATTTCATTGATTCTCGTCCTAATGGGTTTTTTTAGTCTTTACTAAAAAACCCATTAGGACGAGAATCAATTGATCCCTTTGGATCAATGAACTACCTATGAGATGGCAAAAGTGCATAGATAGCAATGGTACATACATTGATTAAATAAATATATTATTATAAAAAAAAGACTTTATGTTCCTCCCTTACAAAACGCCAATTTCATATGTAATGACCTAATAATATATTCCTTGAAGTACGAGGTTGGTTCTTATGGAGGAAAAAAAAAATAGCTTGAAAAGGTTAAAAACAACACTTTTCTATACTCCCATAATACAACCCAGTAGTAATAATACTTAGAAGTCAATTTGTACTTTAACACCACACCATAAAGTGTAAGTGTTAGTGGAGAGGTTCCGGGAAGGTGAAACAATTGAGTGACGTTAGTATCGCATAAATATTAATGTCAATATTTATACGCCGGTAACATCACTCTTGAAAAATCGACTGTTAGGCGGTACGAAGTTCGCCGGGTCAGCTATTTATTTATTTATTTAATATGAACGCCTCAATAGCAATAACACATATTATAAAATCATACAGAATACAATACTTATTGAAATTAAATTAGGAAAATTACAGCTACTTATGTCATAATTTATTAGTTTTGAAGTCATAGGACTCACAAAACGTCAATAATAAATTAATAATTATACACCATTTTTCGCAAAAAATGTCGCAGTCGGAATAAATTCTTAGAAATGCGTTGAGATCACACATAGCGCGGTGTATCGGCGTAAACTTGCGGTGCTCAGTGCGGCACCGTCCCGTGAAGAAAAATGTATGCTTGTGATCTGGTCTATGGCGGATATACACTCGCGTGCAACTGAATCGACTCAAGCCGAACATTAGCACGAAAACTCGATTTTTCGTAAAACCGCTTTTCCGATTTTCTTGTTTTTATTATTATTTGAAAGCCTAATGTTTTTCCTTTAAAACAATACCTTAGTCATGGGAATCGGATACGAGGTTTTAAAATGAATATGGTCAGAACGTGAACGTACCAAATACACTCATTGTGGTACCCACGAGTTGACAGACTAAATTGCCTATAGAAGCTGACGTGACCCATATTTTATTATCAATCACGAATCAGACGTTGACCGGTACACATCTCCACGAACTCCAGACCATTTTATTGCACAAAAATGGACACTACTCCCGAAGAAGCCGCCCAAGTTGTTGCTTTGTTGCAAGCGGGCCATAGCCAACGAAAAGTCGCTGGTGGGTGAACTCAATATGAGCCAATCTGCTGTGTCTCGAGTATCCAGAAGATTTCAAGAGACAGGTACCTTCACTCGGAGACAACAAACCAACCGACGACGGTGCACATCTGAGAGGGACGACCGTTTTACTGTCTCAACTTCTCTCAGAAATCGACATCTCACGGGCGTTGATGTGCAACAGGAGCTCAGGGAAGTTCGAGGGGTGGCTGTTAGTCAGTGGACGGTCAGAAGACGATTAAAACAAGCGAACCTAACTCCAAAACGGCCAGCCAGAGGCCCAAAATTTACCGCAGCTCACCGTCAAGCCCGACTTCAATTCGCACGCGAACATTTAAATTGGACCATAGAGCAATGGATCGCCGTATTGTTCACTGATGGGACCAGGATGTGTCTCCATGGCAGCGACAGAAGAGGCCGCGTGTACAGGCGTCCAGGGGAGCGGTTTGCCCAATGCTGTTTCACCGAAACAATGACATATGGCGGTGGTTCTGTCATGATATGGGCTGGGATATCGGTTGAGGGAAAAACCGATCTTGTTTTCGTACCTGGTGGCGGTCGGAGAGGAGGTCTGACTGCTGAAAGATACATTGAAGATATTCTCCTCGATAATGTCGTACCTTACGCACAATATATCGGGAATGATTTTGTGCTAATGCACGACAATGCTCGATGCCATACAGCGAGAACAACGCAGCAGATTCTGGAAGAGGTTGAAATTGAGACGATGGCGTGGCCAGCCCTGAGCCCCGACTTGAATCCCACTGAGCATTTATGGGACGAGCTCAAACGAAGAGTTCGAGCCAGAAATCCAGCTCCAAACAATATTGACGAGCTCAAAACTGCGTTGGAGGAAGAATGGGAAGCGATTCCTCAGGAATTGATTAAAAAGTTAATCAGATCCATGCGGAATCGTATACAAGCGGTTATAAAGGCTAGGGGTGGCAATACTAAGTATTGTCCAAACACAATTGATCCTTTTTTTTATAATAAAAAACATTAATTTAACGTTTTTCTTGTGTTTCTTTCTCTTTGTAATTTCTTAATTTTTATGCATTTTTATTCAAATGTTATTTGATTAATTAAATACACAATCGATTTTCCTGACTAAGGTATTGTTTTATAGAAAAAACATTAGGCTTTTAAATAAAAAAATTAACAATAAAATCGGAAAAGCGGTTTTACGAAAAATCGAGTTTTGGTGCAGTTGTTCGGCTTGAGTCGATTCAGTTGCACGCGAGTGTAGTTATCATGCACATATATTGCACACATACGGTTGTGAAGGGCAGTAGTCTATATAGCACCTCTCAAAATTTTACAGCCGGTCTTAAGCTGGTCAAACAACCTCCTAGTTTTCAGCGAATTGAAACCTAATTGGCCAAGAAGAAAATCAGTGGAGTATAAAAATGGGTAATACCCGTAAGTTTTTTATAAAGATTTCTTAAAAAAGCTTTTTGAACTTTCTCAAGAGACAAGTTATATGTTTCGCAATGCGGGTTCCAGATATTCGCGCTCGACTCCAGTTTACTCCTGACCAGGGTAGTGAACAGTAGTTGCAAGACCTGGGGATCGCGAAAATCTTTAGCATTGCGAAGTACACAGCCAAGACGCTGGTAGGATTCCTTTGCAGTAATTAGGACATGATCATTGAAAGTAAGACGACGATCAAAAGTCACGCCGAGATCTTTGATAGTGGATACTCGCTTCATGACATCACAATTAATAAAGTAAGTGCGCGGAACAGGAACACGCTTACGGCCAAAAGACATCACGTAGCATTTTTCTGGATTAAACAACATTTTGTTAGATACACTCCATTGATACACGGCGTCAACGTCGTTTTGTAACTTATCACAGTTGGCTTGTGATCTTAACTTCGAGCGCAAGTTTTAGATCATCAGCATATAATAAACACTTAGAGGAACTGACTACCCTACACACTACCCTATGACTACATTAACCATAATCAAGAAAAGCAAAGGTCCCAGAACCGATCCTTGGCTCACCCCCGAAGGGGTTAGGTAAGGCTCGGAGACGAATGTGCCATACCTCACAAACTGACCGCGATCACGCATACAATCTGAAAAAAAGTAGAGAAGGCGGGGAGTGAAACCGATATTACGGAGCTTTTGAAGTAAGATGTCATTATTGACTTTATCAAAAGCTGTTTGAAAATCGAAATATAAAACATCTACTTGATAACCACGATCCATACTAGCAGAAACATATTCCACGAGGCTAAGAAGGTTTGTACTAACAGATCGTCCGGGTCGAAATCCATGCTGCTCATCACTCAAGTAGTGCTTGACCTGCCTGTAGATTTCACTATGTAAGATATATTCGAAAACCTTAGCTGGAGAACACAATATTGCGATTGGACGGTATTGTTCCACTACAGTTTTATTACTGGAGTTAGGAATCGGAGTTACTCTTGACAATTTCCATTGTCGTGGATAAACGCCATGTTCCAGTGACAAATTAAAGATATGACATAAAGGGAGTGTGATATATTTTTTAGAGGATTTTAAAATGAAAGCAGGAAGATTGTCAGGCCCCGGAGAACTACTCACCTTAGCTATGTTCCACTATATCCACTATGTTGTACTACAGCTATGTTCTATAATTATACTCACATATCAGTGCCGTATAGAGTGTACATTAAGGCCGACACCTCGCACCACGAGTGGTAGACCCCCACCAGCCACTCGGCCACGGGTGCGAAGTCGCAGTCTCTCTCCGACGGCCGCTCGCCTGGGGGACGGAACAAAACAATTATTGCAATTTATAACAATATTGGAAAGACAAATGTAAAATAACGTACTCCGATTTTTTTATATTCAGCATGTAATAATTAAGTTTTATTGATTTTTGAAAACATAAGAAAAGTTCTGCATAATGTTGCTCTCGTCGAAAAGCTCGTAAAAAAATATGTCATGAATTATCTGTATTTTTCTAGTTTATTTTGGTACGATAATATTTTTTGTTAGTGGCACCTCACGGTCTTAACATATTAAGTTAAAAAAATTATCACTTGTTTTGTAAGGAACTCTGAAGAAAGTGGATATAAAAAATCTGGTATTTTTAGTATGAACTCTTCGTTACATTATCTCGAAATAGTGTTCTAATTTCCATCAGTTTCCAAAAATGAAATGTTGTCAAATCTTCTTTTCAGTGTGGCGTCATACGATTAGTATGTTTTTTTTATAGGAGATTGTCTTGCATTTGGCTGCAACTCGCCTGATGTAAAGCGACGAAGCGGCCTAAAACAGGACACGCTTGCCTAGAAGAAACCGATTCACTCGCGACTTGAAAAGGGCCAGATTATACTCGTAGTTATCAGAAAATAGATAAGCCGACAACGAGTTCCACAATCTAGCAGTTCGCGCAATAAAAGTAGACGCAAATCGTTCCGTATAAGCCTTGGGAACATCTGGCTGGGCCGATTGAGCTGATTTTGGTTATGAAATGTTTGTGAAATTTTAGGGAAGGTTAAAGCGGTGAGAAACATACATAACTGTTTGGCGGTACGAAGTTCGCCACGATAGCTAGAAATCAATATTTTTTGTATTTATAAAGAAACTATGAAATTTCATATTTTTAGGTTTTTTTTATATTAATATACAAGTCAGTAGCGTCTGTCGTATTCGGTTGCCACTTCTTTGAAAGAGTATTATTTTTGTAATAATATAGTTTACAAAAAAAATTTGACCGTGAAATGAAAAAATAAAACAAAAATATATATATATAGTTTAAAATATATACTTTAATAAACAGATTACTTTATAGACACGTTTCTAAAACAGCATAAAACACTTTTTATTTTACTTTTCTTCACTTCTATACTTAACAAAATAATTATTTTCGAGCGCAAAATGTAAACATTTACTGATCACATCAATTTTTATTTTATTTTTGCAAACACTGCCATCTGTTGAGATAATTTTGTACTTTTATGATATCCCAATGCACGTAAAAATAATTGAGATCGTTCAAAAATACAGAATACAACACACAAGCCTTATAAACTTAGTCGAAAGTTGAAGTGTCCAATCACTAGTTATGTCCAACAACTAGTTAGTTACACTATCTAATATTAAATACCTATAATAATTAAAATCAGTTTTATTTGCTAGAAACACGGTGATTCTTGTACAAAATCATTACAGTAGTTCAGAGCATACTCGGTACGTGACATCGATCTACCTACTGAATACATTGTCGAGCTTCGTATACAACATGTTGGGATAAGTATAAGCCCAACAGAAAGTTGGGATATTACTTACGGATGTCAGTCTAGAAGTCATGCAAGTCATTGTATGTGAAAATTTTACAAAATTTCAAATAAAACAATTAGTTTCTTACAAAAATTGCCCACGTGATCGTTCAAGTTACGCAAACACAACACAACGCAAATATAGCGCGGAGGGAGCAACATTTTTTTCTCGAATTTAGCATAATTTTGTTCTGCAATTGGTTCATTTTGATGAACTCACTCACTTAGACGAACAGCGTTAAGTATTGTCACACCTTTCTGTTGCACGTTGTATATTGACATTACGCTTTTTTTTATTATTATTTTTATTGGCAACTGGATACAAAGTCCTTAATGCCTAACTTATTGAAATTGACATTACGCTAAGCGGCAGCGTTACCAGGATTGTTTCAATATTTTACCCGACTGCGAAAGAATGAGGGTTATGTTTTTCAAGTGTATGTATGTATATTTGTTTGTCACGTCGTAGAGCCTAAACGGCTTGTCGTATTTTTATGTGAGTCGTGTCAATAGATTCGTCTTCACCTGCAGATGGTGATATGCTATACTAGCTGCGTCTAGCGATTTCACGTTGTTAACATACGTGGCTCTAAAGTTCTTGCTGTCGGGTTTATTGAAGTGGCTTTTAAACATTTGTATTTAACATTTTCATGTTAAAAACTCACCGCAAACGTAATGCAACAAAGCAGCCTCCTCCTCAGGGGTGACCGCAGGCTCCGCGTACGAGAACATATCGTCTGTAGACAATCTGCAAACAAAACAATTACATATTGACTGTCCGGTTGTCGCAGTTGGTAGCAACCCTGCCGCTGGTGTCGGGTTCGATCCCCGGACAGGTCAAACATTTGTGTGCATGAATAAGTATGTATTTATGTATGTATATGAGTCATCAGGTTACCATAGCGAAGGCTTTGCCTAGTTTGGGACCTGAAGACATTGTGAGGATACTGACACATATTAAAAAAAAAATGTTTAAGAAGACGTGTTTTCACTAGTACCTGATTGTTGTAAAGGTCCAACTATAGTTTCGTTCACAAATTCGGTAAATTTTATCAAGGACGTAATGAGTCGTGCGAGACGTGTCATCGTTGAAGACACGAACGACTCATTTCATCCCTGACGAAGTTGGGCTATTAGGCGGTACGATGTTCGCCCTTTCAACTAGTAAATAAATTACACCTTTATATATTTACTTTTTTTTTTGTAATTTTTTTTGAACTATCACACTAATATTATAAACGCTGAAGTTTGTGTTGTGTTTGTTTCTCTTTCACACTCAAACAGCTGAACGGATTTTGATGAATTTTGGCAGGAAGATAGCTTGTACCTTGGATTAACACATAGTCAACTTTTTTTTCCCGGTAAATTTAAGTGTTCCCGTGGGATGATCAAACATACAACGCGGGTAAAACCGCAGCGCGCAGCCAGTTATTAATAAGTTAGATGATTCACAATAATATATGTGAATATAAACAGCTAAAGAGTTCGTACATAAAATACAATAAATGGTGTACATTTCGTGAAAAAAATCATAAAGATTTTGCTGCATTATATCAAATATATTAATAATAGCAAGAGACAACATCCACACAAATGTCTTCAGGTCCCAAACTAGGCAAAGCCTGTGCTGTGGTAACCTGATCACTGATATACATAAATACATACTTATATTAATAAGATTATCGGCATTTTTCTCGAATTCAGAGTTGGTGTTATAGTGAAAGTTGTTCCTTAGGCTGGGTACAGTGACCCCCTTTAGGCTCAGTGAACCCCTAGCGGATAACGCTGTATATTACAAACACCCAGACACAGGTCAAACAGACATGTTGATGCACACAAATGTTAGACCCGTCCGGGGATCAAACCCGAATACTGTACATATTTTTAGGATATATTTATTATTTATGACGTTAGCTGTCAACTCACATGTCCTGTTGGTCGGTGGCACCGGAGCCCCCCGGAGGCACCATCTCGTCCCGAGCACTCTCTTCCGCAGACTCGAGGAGCTGAACATTAAATATACAATATAATCATAATTATCCTCTAATATCATAAAGAAGATAAAACGATTAATATTTGCTAGTGAGTTCCAAACATGAGTAACATATACGATAAGACAGCTGTTTATTAAAAAAAACTAGCTTATAACAAAAGTAAGTTTTGCGTAAGTTTGTAATAATGTAGGTTTTGTTATAAGCTAGTTTTTTTTGCTTTAGATTTGGATGAAAATTGGTGCGGAGATAACTTAGACTTTGGATTAACACATGGACACTTTTTATCCTGAATTAAAGCGGGTAACACCGCAGGACGCAGCTAGTATGTAAGATAAGATAAGACAACTCTTTATTTAAAAACCAGCAACAATACATAAAATATGATTAAAGAAAACCTTATACACGTATACCGGCTTTTAAATTGCGGCCTTATCGCTTAAAGCGATCTCTTCCAGGCAACCATGTATGTATGTATATAAATATAAATTTGAAAAATAAAAACAAGAAGAAGAAGAAGTTGGAAAGATTTGTATATGTCCTACTGTCTTAAATAAAGAGAGTAAGATCGAGAGTAACTCTTCATTAGAAAAAACAACTTAAAACACTATTTTTAAAAAAAACAATACATAAAAACATACTAGATTTCTAATGGCGGCCTTATCGCTTACAGGCAAACGTGCACGTACAAGATATCACAAAACCGGAGTGGCCTTAGCGAGGTAAACATAACAATAATAATAATAAACATGACTAGACAGATAAAAATATAATCTCGGTCTCTTCAAATCGCGAGTGAATCGGTTTCTTCTAGGCAAGCGCGCTACATCCTAGACCGCATCGTTACTTCACATCAGGTGAGTTGCGGTCAAACGCAAGCCTATCGACGATTAAAAAAAAGTAATTTACAAGATATACAGGGTTCCCGGTTAAGGGTGTACTACGTCGAAAGAGGGTCACTATACTCATCCTGACGAACAACTTTCTCTACGAGACCAACTCTGCATTCGAGAAAAAGAAATCAGCTGTTTCATACATTTTGTCGACGAAATTTTCTATGGTACAGCTGATTTATTTTTCTCGTATTCATAGTTGGTCCCATAGAGAAAGTTGTTCCTCAGGATGAGTACAGTGACCCGCTTTCAGCCAAGTACATCCCTAGCCGATAACTCTAGAACAAATACATACACAAAGATATATTATTATTATTATATAAATTTTATTTATTTATGTAATTGCACCACGAATATAGGTATATAATGTAACTTATGTAAGACTTGGTATATAGTAACTAAGTACACCTCATAACATATTATTTTTCCCTAAATTCTGCACTAGGCGCACCTGTGTTGCAGAATTTAGTCTCTAACGTTTCTTATGTTTATTATTCTTCTTAGTTCATATACTCATATACAAGACATAATATAATATGTTGTAGTCGTAGCTAGCTAAACTGTATATAGTGTGAGTGTGTTGTAATAGTGTGAGTGTGTTGTGATTGTGTGAGTGAGCGTATTGTGATTGTGTGAAAGGAATAAATACATACAATTTATGTAGGTATAGGATATAAAAAATTAGTGAAATTATTTGTAAATTAAATACACGATTGTTTGATTGTTGAATAACTTTACAAGTCGAATGTTTTTTATTGTTTTTTTTGTTTTCTCGGAGACAGTCGGACAGATTTAAAAAAAAATCAGATTTTGTTACAAATTGTGTGAACACTTGAGAAGTGGACCCAATTGAATTAAATCTAAAATCTGTACCAGATTTTTGATTTGTAAATCGATATAACTGTAAAGTCTAAAGCCGTAATGGAAGTTGATAATTTTTTTTATACATTTGCTTCTTGGATGTTTACTGTAAATCTTGAGAGTTTTCCCAGATAAATGTCGTCTCTGTCTGTGTATTTCTTGCAAAACTTAGTGGTTTTACCGTTTCATTTTTTTCTGTTTTTTATATCACTATAAAGTTACAAGGTTCCTAAGCTGTGATATTTTGCGCTGATACGATGCCTATTAAAAGCCTTTGTTTTGCAGAATTCAGTATCTTTTTTCAAAATAATAAATAATAAGTGTAGGCCTAGAATACATCATAGTGAAGCGATTGACACCAATAACAAAAATTACGTCACAATTTAGGGAGTGACAAAGAGGTAAGCGCCGGAACGAAAATTGTATCAGAAACACGAAAATCAGTAAAGGTTGGGTGATATTCTTAATGTCTTGTTTATGTGTCCAAGTGTTCGCAAGCGATATAAACAGAATAACGTGGTTTTCTTGTTCGCAGGAAATCTCGAGAGGCAAGTGTTCCACCACCTAGGCCACTTATGATCACTGGTGAGTTCGTCTAGATATCCCGAAGCCCTTCATAAAGCACTGAGACAGACCACCGGGGAAGTTTTAGTAGGTACAATCCTACATAACCCGGCTGCACCCTCTAATGTAGTCGGGTATCTTGTAGATTTCCCGTTAGTAAAAAAAAAGGGCCACTTATGATAATCACCTGCAGTATATCCTCATGTCTGATGAGGAAGTGGTCAGGGTCAGGGGCTTCGTTCATCAGAGGCAACAGGAACTGGCCGAGCGCCGGCGCCTCCGCCGCCTGAAATACATTAAATAAGCTTACTTTGAGTACAATACAATTAAACTTATTTAATACAGAAATAAGTAAAACACAAAAAAATAAATAAAAAAATAACAACTAAAAACAAATTTAAAAAAAAAATATATAATCTCTACTAATATTACAAATGTGATTGTTGTGAAGTTTGTTTGTTATTCTTTCACGTGAAAACTACTAAACCGATCATGAAACTTTGTACACTTATTCTTGGAGGTATTAAAAAGTATTAAAAAGTACATTTTATTTAAATATTAAACAATATTTTTTTCGTTAGATATAAAAAAATTGTCATAACATCTCAAAATGTAGCTACTTTAACGCCATCTAGTATTCCAGTAATGAAGTTCCAACCCTGAGTACTATAATACCATTCCAATGTATATACTTTTGATCGCAGTAAATTACAGAGGAGGAATAATAAATACGACGCGGACGATCTCGCGGACATCATGTTATAATAAACCACTAACTTTAAAACAAATATTTAATTGCCGTGTGTATGGTACGAGGTTCGATCTCAAGAAACAAGCAAAAAGAGCCTGAGCTACCGGTGAAGGAAAACATCGTGAGGAAACCATAGCATGGTGGTAGAACGTTACTTATCCCTCGCCTGACCTACCACACTCAAGTTGATAAAATTTAAGCAAGTAACCTCTAGGGCCACTGTCGCTGTATTCCACGATCCAGAGGTATAATATTTAAATGGAAATAACTAAATAAGTTATATCAGAGCCTGCCGTAACAGAAGTCAGCAATTACTTTAAAAAAAAAGGATATAATATACACTTAAAGCGTTTTTCTGTTCTTGTACAACGTGTAACAGAACGGTGTGACAATATTTAATTGTGTTAGTCTACACGTCAAATAGAACCCATTGCAGAACAAAATAAAACAAAATTAAAAAATATATATATATAAGGTTCACCATAGAAAAATTAGTCATGTGATAAGTTTTGTTTTTTGCAAAATTTTGTTCAAGAATGGGTTCACTTTGTTGTGTAGACTAACACCGTTAAGTATCATCACATCTTTCTGTTACACTCTGTATATAAAAAAAATGTTTTATGTAATAAATAGATGATGATTAAACTCACGGGTTCCTTGTCATCGTAGTGGCAATCCAGGTTGCCACCCGTGGCTGTCTCCTTCAGCGACGAAGAACTGTCAGACGTGCCGGCTGTCAATCAATAAAATAATTATGGGACAACATCCACACAAGGTCTTCAGGACCCAAACTAGGCAAAGCCTGTGCTATGTAACCTGATCACTGATATATATACTTATATACATAACAATGCAAATGTTTAACAAAAATTTATATAATAAATTAATATCAAACTAAACAAGTATAGTCAAACCTTACAAAGTGATTAATAGTCCATCATGAGAACCCTGCCCAAACGCGCCCATACAACTTGCGGCGTTACCGCGCTCGATTGCCAGGGAGATCCTTTGCGTTAAAAACTTCCTATATACATCATATATATAATTATATTTAAATTACAAATATGGTTTTTTTTCCGTGTTCACTGTATTTATGGCGTATTCACTGTATAGTCATTGCAAAACTAGTGATTCTTCAATTAATTTGGTTTAATATTGGTGGTGTTAAAGTTTTGTTTATATGCACAAGTGTGGGCAAGCGATATACATAAAGAAGGAAGAACGTGGCTTTCGTGTTTACGGGAAATCTCCATAGAAACCCTGGTAAAGTCTCCACTGCTTTACGAGGGTACATGATATGACTCTAACTTGACCATGATGACATATTACTTGATATTTGACTGTGTATAACTTGATTCATACATAACTTGAATATTTATAAGCTTGACGCTAGCAAACATACAAATCATATGGTGCCATATTGGGTTAATACCTTTTGAAGACAAATGGATTTCCCAACTCATAATTTGGCCAGCGTGGTGGACTATAAGCCTATACCTTCTTAATGGGAAGACCGTGTCCATGAGCGGGGCGATATGCGATACGTATAACCCACTAACTCATAATAACTCACATGGGTCGTCGAGCTCGGTCCACTGGTCGTCGGAGTCCGAGTCGGCGCCGACATCAGACGCGTCGGACAGTACTTCGACCCGTCGCAGTCGCATGCAGGCAGCGCGCCGCGCGGCCGCGCTGCGACGCCGGGTGATCTGTGACCGGAGCTTTATTTTAATACTGATAATGAAATGAAAATAAAATAAATTGGTTTTTTCTTTCCTTTTCAAAAATAAAAAATTATGATATGTTTGTCCATGGAGGCCTCGTCCCGATAGTCGTTTCGCCAAACATCTTTAAAGCTATGTCTCAACCAACATCTTAAGAGACTCTCGCTAGATGGTTGGATCAAAGGTCAGATACAGAAGGCGGTGGTCCTGGATACGGCACATATTGTGAGGAGGTTCCTCTCTCTGTAGTCCCTACCACCCGTAGCTTGTAATATTTATGTTTTACATGAATATGTTTTAAAAATTAAAGAATAAGAAATAGGTCGAATTAAGAATAAGAAACATGTATTGGCCTTTAAATAACGTGAATTAATTTTTGTAAACCTAAAATGAAATTGCGCACTGAGTACTACTCTTACTAAAAATAACTACATACATCTTTCCCCTTTGCGATAGGCCTCCGTCGTGGGGCGCGCTGAGGTCGCGAGGTGCGCCTGCCGCGGCCGCGCGCTCCAGACCACGACGACGACGATGAACCGCTGCCGGAGTCACGGTGACCCATCTGCAAGTTGCAAGTTGCTTATCAATTTACAGGTATAAGTAGATAATAACTTTACAATTACAAAACTCAAGGCAACCACAAAAAAAAAATTGAACATCAGCGTATTCCAGACTAGGCATGCACCTAGATGGAGCATGTTGGGAATACACTGGCTCTCAAGGAAGGCTGAAACTTATTTATTAAATAACAGGGGAGCAGCTTCAAGCTGATGTGTCTATATCATATTGTATTGAATTCATTAATTGTCCAAGGCATTGTACGAATTGTCCTTAAAGGTTTGCAAGAGATAGTTGATTGTCGTATAGCCATTTATCCAGTTTATTCCTTAAAGAATTTATGGATGTTGCAGTGATCAAATTATCAAGCAACCTGTTCCATGAGTGTGGTTGTGGTTTTCACTTTATATCCTCTGATGACCTCTCTAGTCATAAGTCACTGCACATAGCAATTATGAATGTCTGGGAGGTAGTAAAATCCATTCAAAATCTAAAGTCTCCATCAAGTCACAGTAAATACAACAGAAAACAGGCACAAAATGTGATATTATCCCTAAAAAGAGATCTGTCCTAGACAACCTTTGTAAGTATGTAAAATTAAAATTATATTTAGTGCGTAGACGGTGATGAAACATAAATACTAATCCCTTTATTGACCGAGGAACTAAAGCATCTCTGTTTCATAAGTTAGGGTAAGTTTTCTTTCAAACACACCTCACACCACAGGACAAAGTGTTATTATAGCATGGAGCAAACTTGTCTCACTTTTGTTTTCTTTCCATTGTTTAAGATAAGTTAAATGATATATTGATAAAAAAGCATACTATTCAATTAAAAAGTCTCTGAAAGACAAAACTATCAAAAGCTGACATAGTAATATTTAATTTTAATAATTATTGCTAGGATTGACAATAATTAATTGACATTTAATTATTTATAAGTACTTTTTCTATTGTTTATTTTTTACTTAACATAAATTTGTTTCTGTAAACCCCTGTGGGGCGAGATGCTAGCAAACTAGTAGGTTATTTAAGATCTGCACTTGTATCTAGTTTCACAGACTAATAAATCATTTATAATTCAACATATTCTTATGGAAGGATTCCTTAATGTTACTACAACATAGCCACCATACACTAATAAGTAATTTCATTTTAACTTATACTTCCACAACTGCCTTGCACCTCATAGAATGGTACCCAAGGGATGGAAAGCGTAATAGAGGCGGACAGTTGAAGAGATGGGAAGATGACCTGAAGTTAACTGTTGGACCCAACTGGAGAAGGGTGGCCCTGGATAGACAACAGTGGAAAGAGTTGGAGGAGGCCTATGCCAAATAGCATCTCTGAAATCAGAGACATTTCATAGAAACCTGAAGAAAATTATTTGAGACTAAATTGGTTATTATTATATTTTGCTTTTACAAAATAATGTCTCTAAGAATGTGTCCATCAATGCTTTTTGTTATTGTACTATTAAGAGGAACACACTTTATTCATATGTTCTTTGTTTTTACTCTCTTAAATGATAACCATTAGCGAGTTGAAGGCACATAGGCTTGTGCCTTCAACTTGCCAATGATGTTGGGTTAAATAAGCTCTTTTGTTACACTTTCGTTTTTTCAGACATGTGATCTGTCATCTTCCCTCCGTACTAGTCACAGTATATTTCTGATTTCGGATTTATTTTCTGATCTTTTTGTTATATTTATGTGTATAGCTATTACAGAGTTAAACCTAACTGTCTGTAACTTTAGGCATATCACTTTTTTATTTTAACCTAAACTAAATTTGTATTGTTGTAAAATATAATACAGTCATAGTCTCTATCTATATCAGAAGCTATCTATATTTATGTTATACCTTTAAATTAAATAATTAGTGAAATTTTAGTTTTATGATGGGTTTTTTCATTTGTTTGTTTATTAAGCAAGATTTCTTTGTACTTAAATGTTTAAGTTGAGTCTTTGTAAATATATTGTTTACATTTAACAAAAACATAGGAGTTGCCACTCTGATTAGTTTTTCTCAGGCTCACTGAAATATTACCTCATTTCTAATACGAAAATTGTTTTTCACAATATTTGTGTGTTTAGTTTTCTGTCACATGTATCAAAATTTGCGACGAGCTAAAGGTCAATGACTCGAATGGGAACAGCGTAATTTGAGGGTTTATGTCAGTCATGTTAGATACTCACGGCGATCTCAAAGAACGACGGGAAGTCCGGTTGTGCGTCTCCGTCTGCAAGACCAGCCAGCAGTCCGAGTTCCGCGCTTAGGTCTGCTAGCTCCGCACCTATGCGGTCGGCGCGGTCGGCATCACCGAGCTCGTCTTTCAAGATGTCTCCGATCTCTTCGGATGCTGCGGCCACCGCTGAAGTCACCTCGTCCGAAGGCACGCCTTCTTTCCCCAGGCCTTCGCCACCACCGGCGAAAAGACCTGCCTCATCCGCAGTACCAGTCTCATTTCGACCCAAGCATTTCTCCATCGAAAACATCATTTGCGAACAGAATAACACAACTCACAGCGCGAACGGAACATCTAAAGTCACAGCTGATGGTTGTCGATCACTCAATTAAGTCTAATTTGCAATTAATAAGGCGAGATACCATTTTTTCTTCGGCTCCAATTTATCCCGAACTTTTTGACAATACCAATATGGCGACGGTATTTTTAGGTATTTTGTGACCAGTCGCTACCAAAAAAATTATTCTGGCTGGCAACATAGTGGCTTTAGAAAATTAGGGATGTGGTCAAGATGATTCAAGACGTTTGAAAGCTCATGGCTAATCAAATTACCTACATTATATATTTTTACACTTTACAAATATGTTTTATGTACACAAAACTCCTAATTTTAAAATGCTTCGTATCAATCTTAAAATTGCGTTCTACTCGACAACAGATGCTATTTATCCGAATTTTATTTTTCTAATGCAGCAACATTATTCATATTATGTCAAATTTGACATGTTTACATGTCATTTGTTTTGACATTTGGCCACCGATCTACAGATTCTGCGCGAATTTGGTTCACGATCTAATTATAATATTTCTATATGAAAACCTATATTGCAGGTAAAATACCGCAGTGCGATGCACGCTAAACCATGCACGCTTTAATTTCCACGCGGTAAATCAGCCCGGGTAATTCAATTAGTGTCTTAATTAGCTTTGAAAGTTCAACATAGTTTTTGATACTTTGCAATAGCTTTTTTACTATATTTAGCCCTGTAAAGTGGACCGGCGGAAGTTCGTAACGTGAATATTATATGTGATAACCTAAATAGTTGGTTTTAAGTGAGTTATGGCTGTGCAAAATAAAGTTTTGTACGCTTTCCGCGGGTGGATAGCTTTTGTAGCATTCATGGATTTAGGAACCGCTGGAAGATCATATATTGAAGCCAGGTCGTTCTTAAGTCACAATAACGGAGATGCTGATATTTTGGACGGTAAGAAATATTAATTGCATCCAGCTTTTTACGTAGGTAGTGCCATAAAGAAACCTTCATTATATCTTTTCAAGGTCTTTGCTGATTGATTAATATTAATGAAAGTTAATATTTAATTTGACCTAAAGTACATATCCATACAGATGAATAAAAGTTGACTATTTCCAGGCAGACCATAGTTACGAAGTATTAATTTACTATGTTTCTGTTGCTATATTTAAATGAAAATTAATTGTTAATTAAACTTTTAAATTGAGTCACCTTCTTATAGAGTCAGGAGGTATATCTATTGAAAGTCACCCCTCTATTTTCCTCTTCCGGAGTTGCCTACTTATTTGATATTCTATTTTGAGATTCAGTTTGGTACAGGCAGAAATAAACAAAATTTGATTCAAACATCACTTTGATCCTTTTTTTCCTATTACACAAGGATAACCTGTAAAAGCCATTTTTTTATTAATGTTGTTAAGGCAAAAACACGTTTTTCATGTGTTCTTTAAGCTTAGCATTTTCACTATTATATTTCACTATTTTACTTTTTTTAAATACTACTTTGAACCTAACCAACTGAAGTCTTACTCTGGGTGGGCTGTCGCTAGAGGATCTAGCACTATTAATATTCTCTCTAGGGGTGTCAGCCACAAGACTAGGTGGAGTTAGGTGCTCTGTTGGCTCTGTCACTCATTTCAAACCTAACCAAGTTAGGTTGCTCAGATCTTTCACTGATTTGTAAAACTGTTTTTTAAATTCTATGGGTTTTCCTAGTGCAATAGAAAAAAGAGAAAAATTAAAATTACTTTTTAACCTTAGGCTAAGGTTAGATTGTAATAATATCAAGTAAAGCCTTCTATGCGTTTTCCTTGTGCAATAGAAAAATAATGTGTTTCAGGTGATTTCACGATATCCCGCATGTTGGGGATGTACTCTGTGCTGAAAGCATTAGCGCTGATACATTGCACACTCTACATACATTACAGGCCGTAAGTATTTATTTACTAGTCGTTCTGCAAACTGTTGACCTTGCCAAAGATTTCTATATGTTACAGTAACTAGATATAAAATGATTCTAGAGTTATGATCAAGATATTGCGAACGCTATATTTTTACAACTTATGAAACTAACAAGTGTTTGTTTCATTTTGTTTAAGAAGGCGGGTTTTCACGCATACCTGATTCTTGTAAAAGTCCAACTATAGTTTCGTGCACATTCAATTAACTTCATCAGGGATCAAATATGTCTTCGTGTCTTCAACGATGACATGTCTCGTCACAATTGAGCGAAACTATAGTTGGACCTTTCCAACATTCAGGTACGCGTGAAAACCCATCTTAAAAAAATACTTTGTAAAAATAACCATAAGTACTTGATTTTTTTTAAACAAAATCATAAATACGTTACGTTATACGTTAAAAAAATCTAAAAATACGTAGAAACATTATTAATGACAACATTTTTTTACAAGCTTTTGACGAGAATAACATTATTCGGAACTTTTCTTAGGTTTTCAAAAATCTCTGAAAAAGTAATTATTACATTCTGATTAAAATAAAATAAAATAGGGATCACTTATTTTTCATTTATCTTTCAACATCGTAATAAATATTGGGGGTCAAAAAATTTAAAGGTGTCAATTGGCCGCCTGCATAAAAATAAAAATGAAAAGTAAAATTAAATAAATAAAAATAACCCCCTACGTAAGAACGACGGGGTGTTATAAGTCTGACTTGTCTCTTTCATTGTAGCTCTTAAACGAATACACCGTTTTTTTTGTTTTGTTTGAAAGACCGGGAGTGTTCTTAGCTATGTTTGATGACAGTCGGTCCAATATGGCCGCCGCCTCAAAATGGCGGAGCCCAAGGTTTTTCATAACTTCCTGAATATATATAAAATAAAAGGGCTTGTAGAACTAGTAGAATACTACACTACGATAATTTTAAATACAATATGGCTGCTACAACACATGTTAATGATTTTCTCAACATTTTCAATTTTACTTGTTTTATTTATCAAGTAAATTTTCATAGAAAATTCTTATAGTATCTTAGTCCACGCGGACGAAGTCGCGAGTAACAGCTTTTTTTTTATCCTACACAAGTAGGCATTAGACCACAAGCGCGCACGACCACGCAGTCAGCGATACTGTAGCCCTAGATGGAGCAAGCCTAGTGTGGAATACACTGGCTCTCAAGGACGGCTGCCGGGTGCTTGGCTAAGCGTATAACTGCGTGTGTTTGTGTTTCAGTGTGGTGTCCATGGGCTACTGGTCCCTAATGCTGACGATCATACTCTACTTCTCTGAAGCTTTCTACTTTCATTCCACAAACCTAAACTTCTATGTCGTGTTCCCTTGTATATTAAATAGTAAGTATTACAATAAGGTGTGAAATCTAATGTAAACCAAGTCGTTTAGTTCAGTATGTGTTTATCTACGGGAGAAACTTTCCAACTACTTTGTCATAAATGCTTGCTTGTAAGCTAACAACATTTTTAAGTAACTATGATATTATTAATATTTCATTTATTACTTCTTATACTTATATCCTATATATTATATATATATCCTTATATCCTAAATTTTATATATATTGTATTAAATACAAAAAGAAATTCAAAATCGGTCCAGACGTTGAAAAATTGAGGAGCTGACGAATTGTGAGCCTTTTCATTTGTATAAAGTCAATAAAATAAATTCATTTTATTTTTTTGTATTTTCTGGTTTTATCTGCAATCAGTTTATACTATAAGCGGATGTAGTGAGTGTATCATTATGTGTCCAGTGTGCCCTCCAGTGAGAGCGTCTCCTGATCTTCATCTCTGAACCCCGCGATCACTCGCTGGGTGTCACGTATTTTCGCTTCAGCCGTGGAGTGTAGGCTCGTGTTTTTAATTCGCCGGCCAATTGATTAGGGTGTTTTGATAAGCGATGCCTGTATGATTTAGAAGCGTTTGTAACTTCTTCATTAACTGTGCTTATATTAAGATTTTTGTGAATTTCAGTGTTAGTTGTGTAACAAGATACGCCGCTTATTGTCCTTAGAATCGTGTTCTGCATTCTTTGAATTATTGTTATGTTGGATTTTGCAGCTGTTTCCCATAATTGGACACCGTACATCCATATTGGTTTCAGCACGCTTTTGTATATCAGGAGTTTATTGTCTGTCGACATTTTGCTATTTCGGCCAAGGAGCCGAGAAGAAGAGAAGGAGAGGAGTATGCATGATACCTTATTTTGAGAGCTTCTCTTTTCATTAGAATGTGGTGCTTCCAGATCATGCGTCGGTCCAAATGAACGCCTAAGTACTTAAATTGTTCTTGGTGCGGTAATGTCACAATTTCTATTTGTACAGGTCGACAATTTCTTTTTCGAAGAGTAAAAGTCACTTGGACAGATTTTGTCGCACTTGCTTTTACTCTCCATTTTCTCAACCAGGATGTTATTTCATCAAGACTTTTTTGCAGTGTTGCAGATGCATCTTTAGGATCGACGTTGCTTGCGAGAATAGCGGTGTCATCCGCAAATGTTGCTGTGGTAACTTTCTCTACTTTAGGAAGGTCGGCTGTGTATATAGTGTATAAGACCGGTCCCAACACTGACCCCTGCGGAACTCCGGCCTTAATTTCATAAAATGGTGATGAGGCACTCATCTCTCGTACCTGAAATAGTCTATCCCACAGGTAAGATTGTAGAAGAAGAAAGTAGCTGTGTGGTAAATAAGATTTTATTTTGTAGAGTAGTCCCTTGTGACAGACTTTGTCGAACGCCTGTTGGATATCCAGAAATGCTGAAGAACAATACTGTTTTTCCTCCAGGGCTTGTCTTATATGCTCATACACTCTGCACTTGCTCTATAGTGGAATGCTGCTGTCTGAAGCCAAACTGGTGATCAGGAATTATTTTGTTCTCTTCTAGTATCGGAGTTAGTCTTTGAAGCAATATTTTCTCGAATACTTTAGACATGGTTGGTAGAAGGCTGATTGGTCTATATGAACTGACTTCATATGGTGGTTTACCTGGTTTGTGTATCATTTATATAGATGAAACTTTCCATAGTTGCGGAAAATACTGGATTCTCAGCATACCGTTAAAAACCATTGTAAGAAACACTATTGCTTTCCTTGGTAGGTTTTTCAGTATCTCTTTGGTTATTAAGTCAAATCCTGGAGCTTTTTTGTCTGTTAGTTCCCGGATTGTTTTCCAGACTTCCCTAACAGTTACCGGCTTTGGAGGAGATAGTTGTAGATCTTGGCCCAGTACCGAGTTGACCAAATTGTCTGCTGATTCGTCAAGAGACTCATTCGGAGTGAACACCTGGGACAAGTGCGATGCAAATACATTGGCTTTCTCCTGTGCAGTTCTTGCCCAAACATCAGTTTTAAGGGGCGGTTTCATAGTTTGTGGCTTGTTCATGTTTCTGGTGAATCTCCATAGTGAGTAATTTGTAGCAGCAGTGCCTGTAATAGACTCCAACTTGGCAGAAAGTGTATTGTCGTGCCACTCGCGTATCGTTCTTTTTAAAGTATTAGAAGATTCTTCCAGAACCTTTTTATCCTCGTATAGGCGACTTTGTTGCCACACTCCGATTTTTCCTCTTATCTTTTATCATATTTTTAATATGGAGTGGAATATTATCCCTTCTAACATGTTTGACTATTGGAGTAGACCGCCAGCAAGCTTCCTGTATTAGTGTCGTTATATACTTGACGGCGCTTTCTATCTCATCTTTGGTTTTTAGAGCAATTTTTAAACAAATGTTGGTTCCTAAATATTCATGAAATGAATCCCAGTCAGTATTTTTATTGTAAAGCATTTCATTTTCAGCATACTCTATTAGGAGACTACTACAAGTGAGGAGCACCGGAGTGTGATCGGAATTTCCATCAAGACAAGATTCCACTTTAAAATAGTGTCCTGTCAATCCCTTGGAGATAAAAAAGTCAAGTAGGTCTGGCTTTTTCATTGGATCACTTGGCCAATATGTATGTTCCCCTGTTGTTAGTGCTGTAAGGTTGTTTTTGTCAGTGCACATTTTCAGTTGCCTCCCTCTTGTGCTGCTGAGCCTAGATCCCCAATCAACGTGTTTTGCATTCCAGTCTCCCCCAGCGATAAAGCGATTACCGAGAGTTTCGAAGAATTTGGAGAATTGATCTTCAGTTATTTTGTGTTTCGGCGGGCAATATACAGCGGAGAAAGTTTTTGGGCCTGCTTCTTCTACTACACATACTGAACAAGCCTGTATATGTTCAGTTTTATATTCTGGGAGCTGGTAATAATTTACAGTTTTCTTTATCAAGAGGGCAGAACCTGCATGAGCGGTGCCGTCGGGATGATTTGTGAAGTAGGTATCGAAATCATCAATTTTAACACAGGTGTTTATAGTACCATGTGCTTCTGATATAAGGACTATGTCTAATTTGTGATTTTTTATTAGTAAGTCTAAATCTGATGTATTACATGACTGTCTATTTATGTTCCACGTGGCTAATCTGAGCATAATCATTTCGAGATCTTGTCTATGAGTTTTACTATGAGACTCATGAGAGTACTCATTTGTTGTAGGATAAGGTCAAATCTTTCAGGTTGCTTTACAAGCATTATTTCTATAGTGGTAGAAGAGTTTTGGTTTCTATGTTCAGGAACATTGAAGAGTGGGATTGGGCCATCATTGGTACTTGTTTTGGCCACCGGTTTTTCTTGAGCCACTTGGCTATATATTTTTTGCCTATTGTTGGTGTTAGTGTGTTGCTCTGGGCGTTGATCTTTTCATTCTTTTCAAATAATTCACTGTGGTTAACTATGTCTTGTATAGGGGTCCTTTTTTGGGGTGTTTGTTTATTCTGTCTTACTGTAGTTGGTGCTTTTAATGCTGACTGTTTTTTATTCTCACCTTGTTCTTTGTGGTTATTATTTATCTGTTTAGAATACAATTATTAAATTAAATTAGATCAAGTCACAAAAACAAACTTTAAATTAATAATATATAATTAATTATTTAATTTATTAAAAATAAATATTGCATGGTATAGTTGTTAAATTTATTTTTAAATCTAAATCTAAAATAATTATTATTTTTTGTTTCAGTAATAACCTTACTCGGACTTATCTACTTGCCTACAAAGCTAAAACTATTCGGTTCAATTCCGGGCTCTTCGGGCATGGATAGAGAAATCGAAGACGAAAACACGCAAATCCTACGCTCCATGGGTAACTTTAAACGAAGAAAAGCTCACACAACAAAAAACAAACATGTCTGACTTTAACACGAACGAATAGACAACTGGGTTACATAACCAGTTGTCAAATAATTACACGTAGTTTCGAAAGTAACTTGCCGTGAAAGATATTTGGCCCTTATAGCCGACTAGACAACTGAGTTTCACAACAAGTTGTCAAGTATTGCCATGAAAGATGTTTGGTTATGGGCTCATAACCAACGTGGACGACGGCTTCGTCTCGCAACCTGCCGTATAAAA
Source organism: Ligdia adustata (assembly GCA_947049295.1). Classification (NCBI taxonomy): domain Eukaryota; kingdom Metazoa; phylum Arthropoda; class Insecta; order Lepidoptera; family Geometridae; genus Ligdia; species Ligdia adustata. Next base: position 4,904,590 of record OX346242.1, on the reverse strand, counting down.
ATAACACTTGATTATGCCAGTAAGTTACAGTAAAATGTTGTCTAAGATTAGTTTCCGACCAATATAGATAACAGCTGCGTTTCACAACCAGTTGTAAAAAAGTAATTTAACGTGCAGCTTGCAAGGTTCATGTTTTTAAGTTAGTATAAATCTAAAATGCTATTTCGAATCTAATCGACTTTACTACTAGCATCTAGTCATTTTTATTGATCAAAAATCTTATTAAGAAAATAAATCTAATTACTTAAGTTTTATTTATAAAATGTAATTGAGTCTTACAAATGTACAAATTGATTAAGTACTAAAAACATTTGTTCTCGGATAAAAAATACTATAAAATGTCCAATATTCAGCCAAATATAATGACTGTTCTATTCCACACAATGAACAACAAACTCAGTTCGTAAGTAATTACAAGAAAAAAGTTAACATGTTGAAATTAACGCATTATTCTTTAAAGTAACTTTTTAAAGTAATAAGTTCAAAAATTTTATTAACGAATCGTTTCGGTATTGTATAATATGTTTTTAAAACTTAGAAATGTTACTTATCAGGAATTACGCCTTAATTCCACTTAGTAAACGTTTTTTACAATATGCGCTGATTATATGCAAATGTTTTGTATAAAGTTTTATTTGATGAATAATCTTATTAATTTTTTGTTTGGTTTTCTTAGTTTTTATAAATAAGGCAAATTTTAAAGACTTCTTGCACTTGCACCTATTGATATTTCATGTGTTCCTTAGTCACTATATAGTTTTTTGTAAAAATATTAAGACTTCACACAAGTTTAATCCCAATTCTAGTCTTATTATAATAGCGTTCATTATTTATAATTTTGTTAATTAATTTGACTAGTCCCTTTCAAATATTTCGAAAATGTTGAACTAACTTTCTTGATTATTCGAAGACACTCAGACCTTGAGATTTGGAAAATACTTGTTTTTCATGTACCTTGTATATAATATTAAACTTGACATCACAACGTTACAATCTTCTGACCATATATAAAATATTTAATACAAAGTGCCATCAATAGCCAAATGCATAATAAATATATTATATATTTCTATAGGAAGTATAGTGAAGTGAAATTTAGTCAAAAAGAGAGCATATCTTTTTAAACACATTAATTCCATAATGACGATTCCTACGTTCGGTACCAGCTGCGAAATAAACATGTTTTGTGCGACACCAGTTGCGAAACAAGACTGTTTTAGACTATTACAAAACCTATTGAAAAAAAAAGTAGATATTGTTCGTAACTGAAATTATTGTTATAAAACTGGAATTTCACAACTAGTTACGAACCTTTTCGAACTTGTACGAAACAGAAGATTTAGTCCGTAGCCACCATATTGACCATAGTGAATTATATTTACAACCTGAAGTATCGTAGCCAGTTGCGAACAAAGAATTTTTCGAACTTGTACGAAATCGTGAAATTAAATTCGTATCTGGATTTTTTTTACCAAATTTACTAAAGATGAAAATGTACATTAAAAAAAAAATTACACCTTTCTGCTAAGACAATCTTTTATCGTCAATTCTTAATATTTTCACTGTTTGTTAGTTAAGTTTTATTGCACGTTGTTTTTTTATTAATAACTTCAATTCGGAAGTACCAATGATTAATATTTTGAGTACCTACACTTCCAAAATTTCTCAAAATACTAAATTTTACTTAAGTGTAATAACTTCTTACTTTTACCCCCGACGCCAAAACGACGGGGTGGGACGGGGAAAGTATGACGAGTCAGTGGCATTGTAGCTCCCGAACGGATTACGCAATTTTGTTTTGTTTTTTTTTGTGTCAATTAAATCCAAATCCAAAATGGCCGCCAACCCAAAATTTACTTGTTTCTTATATCGGCAGTGGCCTATATTGCTTAATGCATCTGGACGTGTTACCCAGAGAAGCTGGTTCGTATCCTGTCGCAAAATGTTTGGTTCTCTCTTTTAAAAGTATAACTCATAGTTTTAGCAAAAGTTATTAAGATTTAAGGTATACCTCCCTGTATTTTATAGGCTTGCGCTTGACCGCAACTGACCCGATGTAAAGTGACGATGCGGTCTAGGATGTAGCGCGTTTACCTAAAAGAAACCGATTCACTCGCGATTTGAAGAGACCAAGATTATAGCTATCGAAATTAGAGAACTTGGCAGAGAATTCCACCACCTGGCAATTCGCACATTAAAAGTACCATGTACCGGTGGCGCCATGTAGTATCTCTTCTTGTCCGATTGTAAAATGTAGATGGGCATTCTTTCTTGTAATTCCAAGGCACACTCCCCGAAATGTATCCGATAAAATGCCGATAGGCTAGCCACTTACGTGCTACATCTTAGGTCACATCGTCGTTTTTTATCTATCCGAGTGTGTTTGTAAATGTCTCGGACAGAGGGGAAATCCTAGCATCCATTTCGGTCCGACTTTCATCGAACATAGCTGAGAACACTGCCGACTAAGTAACATTTCAAATACATCAAAATCGACTCATCCGTTCAAGAGCTACGTTGCCATACACTGAACAACGAGCATTATGACATAATAACATTACTTGAGTCCCCGTACGGGGGTACTGGCACTTGTGACAACCCTTAGTATTAAACAAAATGAATTATTATTATACAGGGCTATCGGCTAGGGGTGTACTGAGCTGGAAGGGGGTCACTACACTCATCTTAAGGAACATTTTTCACTATGGAACTAACGAATTTAAGAAAAAAACAGCTGTTTCGTACGACCGATCAACTTTTTATATGAAACGTCTGATTATTTTGTCTCGAGTTTAGAATTGGTCCCATAGTGAAAGTTGTTTGTATTGATGAGTATAATGACCCCCTTTTGGCTTAGTACACACCTAACCGATAACATTGTAGACTAGCTGTCTCGGCGAACCTCGTAGCACGTAACAGTCTATGAAAATTGTCGGCTCGTACTGCGGCCTCGCTAAATTATCTAAGTTTATTCGCAATTTTATATATTTTTTCAATGTAAGAACCTTCTACGAAATATTAGTAATCATGAAAAAAAATGATGAATGAAATAGGTAAAGCCATTCTCAAGTTATAGCGTGACAGGAAATATATAGGTTCGGTTTTATACAAGATGTAACAGAAAGGTGTGACAATACTTAACGGTGTTAGTCTACACATCAAAGTAAACCCACTGTAGAATAAAATGTTGCGTCCTCCATACAACTTGGCCGATCACTTGACTAATTTTTGTATAAAGAACCTTACATAGAATTGATGGAGTCAGGCGTTACTTTGCGGAAATCCATATATAATAAGATGGTATATACAAGATATTTAGTGTTTTTCCGCCTCGTCTTGATGTCAGCGTGAGAAATCGAAAAACATTTTCGTTTTTATGGTGTCTCGCTCGAAAGAAGGAGGAGCGAGCGCTTGAAGAGTCAACATCTCCTGAGGATGCCTTGTGCTAAGGCGAAACACGTGTCGAGGAAGTCGGATACTGAGAGAAAGAGAAATAATAAGGTGTGGCGGTGGTGAGGAGGAACCACACCATAAAAACGAAAATATTTTTCGATTTCTCACGCTGACATCAAGACGAGGTGGAAAAACACTAAATATCTTGTATATACCATCTTAACCTTACATATTTTTTTTTTTTATAAAATGTTGTTCTACTGTGTGTTCAATTTCGACGTGTAGACTAACACCGTTAAGTATTGTCACACCTTTCTGTTACACGTTGTATGTATAGGGTTGTCGGTTAGGGGTGTATTAAGCCGAAAAGAGGCCACTATATTCATCATTACGGACAACTTGCACTATAGGATCAATCCTAAATTCGAGAAAAAAAATTCAGCTGTTCCATACAGAAAGTTTATCGATCGTCGACAAAATGTATGAAACAGCTGGTTTTTATTCTGTATTTTGGGGTTGGTCCCATAGTGATAGTTATTCCTTATGATGAGTACAGTGACCCCCTTTCGGCTCACAACACTCCTAACTGATAACCTTGTTTAGATATAAGCTCAATACGAAGTGCTTTGGTAGTGATCCTAAAATATTGACGTAAGTATAAATAATTAATAAAGAAAGTTATCTATAAGTACACTGTAATTGACTCCTTTTTACTGCTTTAAAATGTGTTGTGAAATCTGAAAGTTTTTATCCGACTGCTTAGGAAAGAGGGTAATGTCTTATAATAAGGTAACGTACCTAACTATAATAAGTGATCAATTTAGGTAATTAGGTCTTCAAAATACCACGCTTGGTCCCGGGAGAATGGTTGTAAAATCAGTCGCCAAGCACCTAACGGTGTGTTCCGGCAGCCTTTTTTGAGAGCCAGTGTATTCTAGACTAGGCATGCTTCATCTAGGGCTACAGCATCGCTGACTTCCGTGCTCGTGCGATCTTGTGGTCAAATGTCTAGCTGTGTAGGGCAAAATAAAATAAAGGAAATTCGCGCTTTTTTGATAAATAAAAAAAAATAATATAATGGGTCTTGGGGTTTGGGTACTATCCCTATGTGTTTAAAAGCCACTTCAATAAACCCGACAGCAAGAACTTTAGAGTCACGTATGTTAACAACGTGAAATCGATAGATGCAGCTAGTATAGCATATCACCAACTGCAGGTGAAGACGAATCTATTGACACCACTCACATAAAAATACGACAAACCGTTTAGGCTCTAGGCCGTGACAAACAAATATACATACATACACTTGAAAAACATAACCCTCCTTCTTTCGCAGTCGGGTAATTAGATTGGATTGCGGTTAAAAAGAATCTCACTTTTCTTCTAGAATTTTTTCATCGCTAAAACTACAGTCCTATCGGCTAGAGGTACTAAGCCGAAAGAAGGTTTTACTCTTTTACTCGTACTATAGGACCAACTCTGGATTCGAGAATTTTTCTAAAAATTTCTGTAGCGATGATGGTCGAGTGGTTAGTGGGGTCGATTGCCGTACAAATAAAAAAAATATGTCATACAGCTGATTTTCTACCGAATTAAAAAAAAAGAGGTACTTATGTTTGTTACCTGATTTCTCAGAGATCGTTAAACCGGTTTGATTTTTTTGTTTGTTTGACGAGGTATACCAATGTCAACTCGGAATTCCAGAAAAAAAAATAGATATTTCTTACATTTAGTCGACTATTGATCAACTTTTTGTATGGAACAGCCCATTTCTTTTTTACGTTTTCAGAGTTGGTCCCTTATTAAAGTTGTTACTTATAATGAGTATAGTGACCCCCTTTCCTCTAACCGATAACTGTTGACACGATAGCGCGGCATCAATAATTTATAGTGCCATCAATGTATCTGTAGATCGGCCAAAAGCTAGCCCAGCGGCGGCCTTAGGGGGTGGCGAACAGGGCAATCGCCCGGGGCCTCGCTCTTGAAGGCGCCTCGCGCAACAACCCAAACGAATGTTAAAATAGTTTTGTAAATCTTTGCTAAATTTCAATTAAGTTAGCATTTCTCCTCGAGTCAAGTATCTGATCGGTTTCGAAAACTTTGCAACACGAATTAACGCAACACGCAAAACATAATAGAAGATCCTAAATTATTACTTTGAAAATCGATTATAGATCTAAATTAAAATAATAATCACTATTTAATATGCTTCACCTAATCCCCGTTGCAAAGTTTTCGAATCCGAGCGGAAACTCATTGTGAATATGGGTGCAGATCTACTTTTATTTAGAAACTAACGCGTGTTGAATAATTCCGTTTAAAAAAAACGGGTTTTCACTTGTTGTTGTAACAACTGATTGTTGTTAAGGTCCAACTAAGCAGTGCGAGACGTGTTGTCCTTGTAGACACGAACGACACATTTCATCCTGTTGAAGTTCACCGAATGCGAACAAAACTATAGTTGAAGCTTTACCAACGATCATTTACCAGTGAAAACCCGTCTTCTTAAACAAAACAATCCTATTATCGCATCAGATACTTTTCACGAAGGACAAAGGGTAGTACATTGAAATGTTACAATTTCAAGACCACATATTGCATTTGTTAGAGGACGCAATTTTATTTTAGGGACATGAGTGGAGGATCAATAGAAGCTTAACTCCCAAGTTTGTGGAGTTGCCGCCCCTGCGCGAAAATGGTGTTTGCACCCTATTTTTCAAGATGGCGGCCGGGGGCCAAGGGCGGCAACCCCACAAACTTGGCATTAAGTTTCTATTGACCTCCCACTCATGTCCCTAAAATAAAATTGCGTCCTCTGACAAATGCTAAGCTCTTGTAACATTTCAATAGACTATTCGCAGAGACCTGCCGCCCGGAGCCTAACAATGGGTAAGGCCGCCTCTGTTTACGTCATTTTGATTGTGTTGCGCCAGTTGTCACTTATCAATCGTCACAGTTGACACTTTACTTAACTGCTTGTGATGTGCGTGACGTCACCTCCCGGTTTCAACAGCAGAGCGCTGGTTGTTACAGCCAGCATTATGTTGATTTGAGGCCGGTTTGTGACAGAAAGCAGTAATTCAGTTGAAATAATTGTGTTAAGTTTGTGTGTTATACTGTTTTTTTTTCTGTTACAAATACATTTAATTCTATCGTGGCGCCTTCGCTATATTCTACGGAAAATCGGTTGCATTGTATCTAAGCCTTGTTTATAGTTAAAATATGATAAGTTATAATAATAATGTAATAACAAACCTAATTTAGAGAACGGACCATACATTACCAGTGCCATATCATATTGTTACATTTGAGAAATAAAACCACGGTTTTAAAATTAGTTTTTTATTTAATTATTGCCCACCGCTCCCTCCTGACATTACCAGTCCCCCTAGTCCTAGCATGGACAATAAATGGTTGTTGTTGTTAGCCTGTAGTGTCCCACTGCTGGGAAAAGGCGCCTCCTAGGTTTCTGGCCCTTAAAAGAATCACCGACCTTTCACTGTTTTCGTATTTCTGATAGAATCGGGCCTACCTCTTTTCACTTCCTAAGTTGTAATGTATTTTTTTGTTATTGTTGTCAATCGCTTCACTATGATGTATTTTAAGCCTTCACGTTTTATTATTTTGAAAAAGGTTATTGTATTCTACATAACAAAGGCTTTTAATAGGCATCGTATCAGCTCAAAAATATGACTGCTTAGGAAGCTTATCTTTATATTGATATGAAAGACAGAAAAAATAAAAAAAATAAAACAGTAAAGTCTAGTATATAATGTGTTAGCTATGTGAGGGAAAAAAACCACTGGAATCGAACAACATAAAAAGGTAGTAAATAGCTATATCTTATTGTATGGACAAGTTGGCGGTATATAGGTCTTAAGAGGATGCTAGTCGATTACCAGTGACCTTGTATACAGGGTCAACGATTAGGGGTGCACTAAGCCGAAAGGGAGTCACTATATGAGGCTCGGCAGCCTTCTTTTGAAGCCAGTGTATTTTAGACTAGGCATGCTCCATCTAGGGCTACAGTATCGCCTGACTTCCGTGCTCGTGCGAACTTGTGGTCATTGCCTGTGTAGGATAAAAAAACTATACCTACTCGTCCTAATGAACAACTTTCACTACGGGACCATAGGACTTCAAGAAAAAAAACAGATGTTTCATACATTTTGTCTTTGAATGAAGCACATGTTTTTTTTTTCTCGAATTCAAAGTTGTTTCTATAGTGAATGTTGTTTGTAATGATGAATATAGTGACCCCCTTTCGGCTTAGTACACCCCTTACCGATAATAACCCTGTAAACGAATGAAAACCGGTCCTAGATTAATTAATTCATGCAGACAGAGAAACATAACATTTTACGATTCTATATATATGCTTCATTATGACGTATTAATTGTACTTCTTGTGAAGTACAACTTTGAAACAGGGTTATCGGTTAGGGGTGCACTAAGCCATAAGGGGGTCACTGTACTCATAAGTGACAGATGAATGAGTACTGTAGCTCTCCTGGCTAGCTACCACCCTCAAGTTGTAAAATCAGTCGCCAAACACCTAACGGTGTGTTCCGGCAGCATTCCCTGAGAGCCAGTGCATTCCAGACGAGGCACTGTCCATCTAGGGCTACAGTATTGCTGACATCCGTGGTCGTGCGAACTTGTGGCCTAGCACATGCCTAGCTGTGTAAAATAAAAAAAATTGAACAAGTTTCATTATGGGAAGAACTCTGAATTCGAGAAAGAAAGCATCTGTTCCCTAAAAAAAGTGTTTTAGGTCGTCTGACAAAATGTACGAAATAGGTACACAATTTCTTTCGTTCATTACGCTCAAATAAAGCGCATGCTTCAAAGCATAAACCCCTAGTTTACCCCTACACCCCTAGCCGATAGCCCTGTATTCTAACCTATAATATCCATTAGGGCCTGCACAGACGGGGGACTTTTGTCCGCAGAGGACAAACTAATAAACATTTGACGGCCATCTTGGATTTGAAATTAACGTAATGTATAGTTTAGTCTACCAGTTAAGCCCTTTCATTTGATACCCATATAGAGAATTTTGAGAGAAATTTGAAACGGCGGCCATGATGAGTCTATGTGGTGTCGCTGGCTAATTGAGGTGAGTATTCTATATAGGGTCAATTAAATGCAGTGTTATCTTTAAGACATGCGCTTTATTGGAACGCCAGCGAGAGACTGGCGTGACGGTCCGTGAACCGTAATATAAACAAACTACGCCTAAGTACATGTGTGATGTGGGCGTGTGCAGCCTGCCCTACAGACCGATTTTCATATATCTAAGAACAATTCCGATTAATACAGTTTGTAAAAAAAAATCATAATCGGTCCATCCGTTTGGGAGCTATGATGCTACAGATAGACAGACACACACATACGAAGATACTCCAAACTCATAAAACCCCGTCGTTTTTGCGACGGGTAAAAAAAGCCGTTTAAAAAACGCTTTGACTTTGTTCGTGCTTCAGAATCAGAATCAGAATCATAAGCTTTATTGATAAAACTGTGTACATAGATGTTAAATATCAAGTCAAGTTTCAACAGTTTTACCCTTGTCGGGAGTACAATATCATGTGCAACTTGGTACACATACATAATGTTGCAAATGTAAAATGCATAAGACTTTTAATTTTATGCACTTTACACTTCGAAGTTCGCTGTGTGCTTTTCCCAGTCACGTCAGTTTTTTTTAAGGTTGGATTGTGTTCGACCGCAACTCGCCTGATGTAAAGCGACGATGCGCCCTAAGATGTGGCTCGCTTGCCTAGAAGAAAACACGATTTATATACTCGCCATTTGAAAAGACCGAGATTATACCTATAAATAATACGTAAGAAATAGAGAACTCGGCACCGATTTCCACAATCTAACTGTTCGCACAGTAAAAGCAGACGTAAAGCGTTTAGTGCAAGTCCGTGGTATCTCTACCATATATCTGTGATGGTGTATGTTACTTCTGTTTTTTTTCGGGTTCTTTCCCGTACTTTTGTCAAGTCCCATGACGTCCTCGGTTATTCGGGGGTAGTAGGAGACTATTAGTTGCCTTACTCCACAAATACCATTAGACGATCCCCTGCGCAGGGGATTTGTGGTATTATTGTCCATAAATCCCCTGCGGTATTGCTTGACGTCCTCAGTTATTCGGGGGATTGGTTTTAATAGGGTAGTTACTATTAGTTGGCTTATTCCACAAATCCCCTTCTACAATCCTCCGTGTGCGTTATTTAATATAGTTGTAACGGATCTATTATTAAAGGACACAAAAGCACGCCGTGGATTGTCGCTCGTCTGCGCAGACCATTATAATGTTCTGTTAACTTCATAATTTATTTAGCCAGCTTAAGCGAGTATCTATCTACCTATAATTAACATTCGGTTTTTTTTGTAGATATCAAAGGTATTTTTTAATTGGATATGCATGTTAATTACTCTGTTATACAGGATAACTGATTTACGATATTCAAAGACCTGATGTTCCCAGGCAAGAAGTAATCGCATTTGCATTGAACTTGACCCATTGGTGCTTAAGCAGCTCCATTATTAGCTAAATTTAGATATGACATACAAAAACACAATAGAATAAATATTAGTAGTAATAGAATGAATAGGTACAAAATAGCAAAAAGTTATGAATGAATCGAAAGAAAAATAAATGAAAGACAAAAGTTACAGAATATAAAAGGAAGCAAACTTGGTTTCATTTAGACAAGTTGAAGCGGTGAAATGTCAAAACAAAACCAAGTCTGCTTCATCTATTTTTCATTTCTTTCATGTCTAATTCTATGCGATAGACCGATATTTAGATTGTGGGCAAGTATTGGCGCACCCTCCGCGGGACCAGACGACCATAAAATTGGTACACCGCCTACACATCCTACTTACGGGAGAACCGTGCGCAGCTGTGAGGCGTTATGGGTTCATACTAGTAACTACGTATTTAGAAGGAAAGGCAAGATGTTTAAAGAATATGTGTTTTCCCGCTTTGATTTGATGTCAGCGTGAGAAATCGATAAATATCTTTGTTTTTATGTGGTTACTCCTCACCACTTCCTCATCTTACCTTATTATTTCTCTTTTTCTCAATATTCGAGCGAAGTTGTAGAGTCAACATCTCCTTCTGCTAAGGCGTAACACGTGTCGAAGAAGAAGAGAGAAGTAATGATAAGGTGAGGTGTGGAGGTGGTGAGGAGGAACCACACTATAAAAACAATGATATTTTTCGATTTCTCACGCTGACATCGAAACAAAGCGAGGAACACGCAGATTTTAAAATACAAATGTACACTACCCTCAATTCTAGTCCTATTTCTGCATCATCACATTTTTTATTTTCCGTTCTTGTAATGTATCTGAATCAAGTAATGGTTTTTCGGCGTGCATACATCGATCGCTCTCTCTCACTCGCTCTTGGAGAAACCATCCGCCAGAGAGCTGCGACTGCTACAATTACATTGCCCTTACGTCAAAACAACGTGCTACTAGTAGTAGCTATCACCCACGGCGTTGCCTGTAATAAAATAAAATATATATTAATGGGTATAAATTTGAACCCTCATTTGACTCAAAAGAGGGTTCAAAAGGGATTGAATTTTCAGAAATCCTTTTTCTTAGTATCATATAACGAATAAACCCATAAAATTTTACGTCTCTGCATTGATTGTGACCTGTCAGTCAGGATTTATCCTTTTTTACTGACTTCTTAAAAGAGGAGGTACTCAATTAAATTGTTTTTTTAATGTTTCTTATCTGATTTCTCAAAGATGTGTAGAGCGATTAGAATTATATTTTTTTTTTTGATGGGGAATATACATCTCATGTGGTTTGTTTCCCAAATTTATTCTTAAATTTAACGGTAGTAACTTAAAAAAAAATATGTACAGGGTAGGTACAGGGTTATCGTCTAGGGGTGTACTAAGCTGAAAGGGAGTCACTATACTCATTCTAAGGAACAACTTTCACTACGGGACCAACACTGAATTCGAGAAAAAAGATCACCTGCTCCATAGAAAAAGTTTATCGGTCGTCGACAAAATGTATGAAACAGCTGATTAATTTTTCTCCAATCCATAGTTGGTTTTTTTCCCCTTTCGGCTTAGTACACCCCTACCCGATAACCCTGTACCTATATAGATTCATTAGAACACTTGAGACTAATTCAAAAATTTATATTAAGCGTTCAACTAGTCACCTTGTATAATGTACTTGCAACTTTTATGAGGAAAATTAGTTTACCTACTTTACAAAATTCTCATAATTATTAAACATAATATTTTATTACAAAGTCATAAAAAATGTGAGTAAAAAATTCGACAAGAACTCCTCGTATCATCAAATGTAGAGTTATATCAAAAAATTAGTGATCTTTGGATTTTGAAGTTATGCGTACGGTATAGTTAATGAAATAATAAGGAACTGGAAAAGATAGCTTTTAGCGATAAGATCGCAACATCTGGCACTAAATGTAAGAATTTATTTAAAGTTTTATGTGTCGATAATAAGAAGTTAATTAATACATTTATACAACTGTAGTGTCTGAGCCGACCTTAGACAGTGGGATAGGGTCACAAAGGTAATTACGAATGGGAGAGGTATAAGGATGCCAGAGCCCCGAGTCTGCTATTTAAATTGTTCAAATAGTCGTTATTGACATATTCAATTTGTCAAACCACAATTACAATAGAATTGTAAATAGAATTGTAATTCTGAAAGAATTAATTTTAGAAGAACGGATTTGTGCCTCTGGAAGAAGGCGCTAATAGTTATAGTAAGTCCGCTACTCGTGGCGGGCTACACCAATTTGCCAGAATTTCATTTGCCATAATTTCATCTGCTATATTGGAACAGACATACCTAATATTGTTTCTTATAATTTTATATGTCATACTCATTGCTTATTATTTTAATCACGTGCTAGAAACTTTGTTTTCCATAAAGTCAACTTCTATAACATCATTTATAGTTATCATCATTGTAAGCCGTATAATTATCATATGCCATAACATCATTAATTGCCTTCGAAATTGCTTCTAGAAAAATAAAAACATAAATTCGGTTTAAATTAAACGATCAATAGGTTTAATTTAGGTTAGAACATGAAAAACTTGGATGTACTTATTTGAAATATTCTATATATACTGTAAATACGTATGGCACTCGTATCATTATGGAATCTATGTACGGGCAAACAAGAGAATGTCTTGGAGTAGCTAGTTGGCGCAGTTGGTAGCAACCCTGTCTTCTGCGCCGCTGGTCCCGGGTTCGATCCCGGACAGGTTAAACATTTGTGTGCACGAATATATCTGTTTGACCTGTGTCTGTATATATGTATATAAGTATGTATGGGTCAAACTCAGAGAGGTGAGCATTATGCTACTGACAAAGTTTTTCTTAAAATAAATAATGTGATATGCCTAAAATATATATTTCAGGATAAAGGTTCTGTGAATAATTATTGGGCACTCAGCATTTTGATATTTTTTTAATCATGTTTTAAAAATTATAAAACAAATTTTAAAAATCAATAGGTCTTAATAGTCATTCCGGGAACGCGTCCTTATACCATGTTTCATACTTCAGATAAGTACAACTTTTTACAGTTTATAACTTAAATTTGTCATTTTTTAATTTACTTACTCGTAGCTATGAAAATTATTAAATTAAGCATATATGTTCAAATTACATTAATACCAGTATAATTTCTTCATATTTTGGACATTCATATGCTGTCCGCCGTTTATTAAATCATTCTGTGAACGCGGGGGACATCAGTCGATTTTATTGACAACACACGTTAGGTAGTCTTTGCGAGCTACAGTGTGATGTTCACTATTCACTGTTCAAAAAGCGTGTGTCAAATTTCCGGGGAAAAGTAATTGATTTTGTTGGAAAGAACCTTCCAATTTGTTATGTTCGAAGCGTACATTAATTCCCCGTCATTATGGAAGCGCTCTTTCGTGATTAGTTTTTCGAAAATCTGCATACTTTTTGCAAAATCATTATAAATGTTGCTGCTCATATGTTCGTTACTTCTAAAAGCAATTTCTAATATGAAGGCTTCAAGCATGAAATGAAAGTATTTATCGAATAGTCATTTCGGGAACGTTCGCGTTAATGAAGGGCGCTCCCGAAATTCTTTCAGTATACCAAGTAAACGCAGTAAATTTAGAATCACCCCGTGTAGCGGGATAAGGCCACGCAGAAAAATACGCTGACAGATATAATATTCCAGATTTTCATTGTTTGTCCCGAAAAAGATAACTACTTATGTATACTTGTAAGCTTTTTGTTTAAAGTATTTAAATAGCCTTGCGTATGACAGCAACTCGTCTGATGTAAAGCGATGATGCGGCCTAAGATGTAGCACTTACCTAGAAAAAACTAACTTGCCATTTGAAAAGACCAAGATTATGCTATCAAAAGTTAGAGTGGCTGTTAATATTTAATAACCGAGCGAGCGCAGCGTCTCTGGGGTTCGTTCCGTGCCTACACTCTATGTGCAACTATTCGCTCTTCTCGCGTTCGTGGCCTCAGTGTAAATAACAACTGACATGCAACTGACGCGTTCGGAGCATCCGTTAGGTGCAACTATTTAACGATCAAAATAGCTGTGACGTTTATCTGGCAGTTGACAATACATGGCTATAGCAATAAAGACTATTTTTCTGTGAAGTGTGAGGTTGAGTTGCAGTCAGTGTAAATATTCTACTAACGCGTTCCGTACCTACGGGCAGGGTAAAAAATAACGAATGACAAACCCTAAGGCACGGAACACATCCCTGCTTGCATGGTGGTAGGGCGTTTCCTATCGCTCGCCTGGCTAGCTACCACCCTCAAGTTGTAAAATCTGTCACCAAGCACCTAACGGTGTGTTCCGGCAGCCTTCCTTGAGAGCCATTGTATTCCCGACTAGGCATGCTCCATTTAAGGCTACAGTATCGCAGACTTCCTGGTTGTGCGAACTTGTGGTAAAATGCCTAGCTGTTCAGTACAAAAATATATGCTTGGAGTCGGTCAAATTGTTCTTTCTTAAGTCAGTTTGTTTGTGTGTTAGTAGGTATGCCTCCTGAAACTTGAAAGGCACTCCAACCAAATCTAACTTGGTGAATAAGTTTGGGAGAAGTCCCATCACAATCGAATATCCGTGACGAGCAAAAAATTCGATTATTTTTTTTAGAACTCGTACTCTAAGCTTCGTCAACATGATCAAGGATGGACACTACGACCTGGTTGGTGGTCAAGTCTGTTATTTGAATTGTCCCGGAATTACAATTGCATTGTGCCAAAATGGCCGTTTCGACATAGGATAGATTAGAGTTAGTATTAAAAATTATGTTTTGTGTCGTAATCTATGTCAAAACGGCCATTTTGGCACAATGCAATTGTCTCAGAATTATAATAGGGTATTACACCCATTTTTAAAAAGTGTCTCAATTACATTTTATAGTACAAGTGCACCACAAAAAATTCACAACATTTTTATTATATCGATATGTGCCGTAAAAATGCATTTAAATTTTGCATTTTCGAATTTCGCTCGTAATTTGACGAAAACGCTAGTTGCAGTGGACACCATATCGCTCTGTGGTCATGACGTCAGCCGGCTGTGTAAATAAATGCAGTGACGCTAAATAAATAAAGGCACGCTGATAGAAGACAGATGACACTTTTTAAGTTACATAGCCGAATAACGTAATTGGCGATTGCTATTTAAATATGTCAAGGACAATGTAATCTGTTATTAGTTATAATTATGTTATTTTATAAATGTATTTATATTGTCTGTTGTGAGTAATGAATAAAATAAAATAAATGATGTCAATGGTGTTTTCGAGCTGATTAAAAATCTGAAACTTTAGAATTCAATTTTAAAATTTAGTTTTCTATTTTATGAACGAAAACTATCGATTTCCGATGCTTTTTGCCTAAGCTATCTCAATAATATGTTTTTAATTATTTTTTTTTCCAAATAGAGTAAAATACCCTATTGCAATGTGGCAATATAGCAGTTCCGACATAGAATAGAAAAGAGTTAGTATTAAACATTCTGTTTGGTTTAATACTAACTGCGGCTTATTCTATGCCATATCGGCCGTAATTGTAATTCTGAGACAATTCAAATAACAGACTTAGGCCCCTGACAGACGAAAGAAAATTTTGTCAGACTCGAAACAGAGACACTGCTCGTTCGGTCAATTATATATGTAAGTATTAACAAACTGCTACATACATACCTACATACTGATATCTCGAGGATTCCCCGCAAAATACCTAAATGTGGGCGGATGACGTTATGTTCCGTTCAGAGTTGTGAATAGATATTCCGACTTCTGAGTTAGTTCTAATTTATGATGGCTTCGTGCACTTCGTCATATTTTTAGATTCCTTTTGTGTTGTTAATTAATTTTATATTTTTTCGTGTTTTTAAACGCGACCGTATTATGGCTTCGTTTACTTTTTAATTACTATGTTAAATTCGTCGGAATCATTTCTTTTCGTCTGAATTTTTGGACAATTAGGTATGTCATCATTACATTATTATTTTAAAGGCGAAAGCTTGTATGTGTGTGTGTTTCATCCTCCTTCACGCTCCAACGGCTGAACGGATTTGCATGAAATTTGGCACAAAGATACCTAGATTAACACATAGGCTTTTTATCCCGAAAAATTTAAGTGTTCCCATGGGATGATCAATAATTCACCTCGAGTAAAACCGCAGGCGCAGCTAGTTTATTATAAAAATGTCGAAATTTGCACGATGAATTGCTCGAGCGAGATAAATACATTGTGTAACAAAAAAGGTGTGTGACAGAAAGGTGTGACAATACTATTTTAAATATATATCTATATTTTAAGTTTGTTTATTGTTTGCCCGAAAGATAAAAGCAATAATACTTATATATTAAGTTTTACTTGCCCGAATTTAATTTGCTCGATTGTTTGTTTACCATAAAATTCATCTGACATTATCTTGTTTGCCCGTACATTAGATTCCATAATGATTCGAGTGCCATACGTATTGTTAAATATTTTATTAATTGCAATAATTTTATTTTACAGAATATTTCAACGCCATACTAAATTAATATCAAATACATCCAAGCCTTTTTAGGGCATTTTTGTACGGCACACTGGATTCGCTCGCTCGGCTCGTGCGTGGTTTTTCATGTTCTAACCTAACCTAAACCTATTTTCGTTTCGTTTAGCTTAAACCAATTTAATGTTTTTTTCTAGAAGTAAATTTAATGGCAAATGATGTTATGGCATATGATAATTACGGCTTACAATGATGATAGCGAATAATGTTATTGAAATTGATTTTATGGGAAACAAAGTTCTTAGCACATGAATAGAGTAAAAAATGAGTATGACATAATAAAATTATGAAAAACAATATTATGTCTGTTGGCTAGTACAGAAGAGGAAATTATGGCAAGTGGGTGTACCCCATATTTTGATAATACAAAAATTAAAAAAAATTACTAAATTGTTCAATTTCACTTCTTATATCACCCTGACTCGGATTTTTTGCAATTTTTACACTATACAGAGATTCGATCTCTTTGTCATATGTATAGATTTTATTTTTATTAGCCAACGGATAGCTCAACTGTTATGGCTGGCACATTTTGGTAGGATCAGCTCTAACTCCGAAGTCACTTATCTCCCACTTATAGAACTCGTTATGTTTTTAAACAAATTATTATTTATTTCAGAATATTGTTCTTTAAACACCGATTTATGAGAGAAATAAGATTAGTAAAACAAAATGGAGGATTACAAATACGACCCAGTGAATACTTGTGATAAAGAACGAGATCAACACACGTGGACACCATTTTTGAGACAAGTAAGTTTTATAATATTTATGTCCGCTTGATATTATTATGACAACTCGATATATATCACTAACTTATAAAGCATGATGAAAATTAAGACAATCACCGACCCTTCACTGTTTTTGTGTTTCTGATAAAAATTTCGTTCCGGGTCCTATCTCTTTTCACACCCCAAATTGTAACGTATTTTTTGTTATCGGTGTCAATCGCTTCACTATGATGTATTTTAAGCCTACACGATTTATTATTTTGAAAAAAATATTGAATTCTGCATAACAAAGTCTTATAATAGGCATCGTATCAGCGCAAAAATATGACAGCTTAGGAAGCTTGTAACTTTATCTTAATATATATAAATCTCGTGTCACAATGTTTGTCCTCAATGGACTCCTAAACCACTTAACCGATTATAATAAAATTCGCACACCATGTGCAGTTCGATCCAACTTGAGAGATAGGATAGTTTAAATCTCAAATTATAGTCGCAATTTTAATTTATTGCTAATTTGTCTGTTATTATTTGACAGTCACAATTATCTGTTAACTCCAAATGATTCTAACAGATGTCGATACCTTTCGACTGGGTTGAGTAAGTAATCAATAGATGGCGCTGCTATGGTAAATCTACGAACGTGTCATATAAGCTACATTTTAACAGCATAATTACCACGTGTTGTTGACGCTATAAAATAGCCACAGCAACGCGTGGCCGGGTCAGCTAGTAGTGATATAAAATAAAAGACGGTAAAACCTAGTAAATAATATGTTAGCTATGTGAAAATAAAACAACTGTAATCAGACAACATTAAAAGGTAGAAAAGAGCTATATCTTATTGTATGGACAAGTTGGCGGTCTATAGCCGTCTTAACTAAAACTTATATTCTAGATATGAAATATATATATTAATTAGGATATTTATCAGGCAAGTACCTTTATTACCAAAAACAAAAGGACTAAATACGACAAAAAAATATAGCACAAAGATTACCTATAGACCGTTTAAGCTCTAAAGATGAACCAAATGCTCCAACCCACAACCAGAGGGCAGCGTGCCTAGACTGATAGCCAGTAAATATGCAAATATATATTATATTTGTATAGCATGTTATTAAATTTTATCTATTTTAGGTGTTGTAATGGTGATGGATGAGGAATTTTCCCCTGATTTCTAAGTGACGCCCAAACGAAATTATTTTTTTGTTCAAAGGCGTTGACTTTAGAGGTAGCTTACATTAATATTATCGAATCGAGTTAGCCTACATTAATATAATTAAATGTTTAATTTTCATTTAGTATACATACATTGATAAAATTGATATGGGAGCAATTTGTAAGAAACGAAGACAACAGTAAATTTATACAAACAAAATTTAAAAAAAAAAATTGAAGTATTAATTTACTCAAGTAGTTCTTGGTGCAAAGGATGGCCATTGCTATTCAACGCGGTAATGCGGCAAGAGTGATGGGCACCTTTGCGCCGGCAATGGTCAGGGGCGGGTTATTTGATTGATATGCAAAGTTTTTAATTTATTATTTGACAATTTGTAATACAATTTAATTTAGACTTGAAAATAACTGAAAATAAAATTATTTTTTCTTTAAATTAATCACTGCACTAGTCTCTTCTCTCTCTCTTCCAATATTAGATTACACAGACGCTTGCTATTTAGATTTAACCGAGGAGCAACTCGACAAGCTCGAGCGTTTACAAAATTTCTGCATTCGGTTTATATTTGAGATGCGCAAATATCTCATCATCTCTGAATACCGTAAGAAGCTCAAATGGTTACCTATTCGCTTTCGCCGTAACTGTCATATTCTGTCTTTTCTATACAAAATATTATTTATCCCAACCACTCCCTCCTACTTGAAAGACAAATTCGTTTTTGTGACTGCTTCCCACTCAACTTCCCTGCGATCCTCACGTGATCTTCATCTTATGTTGCCAACTCCCACATCTACCAACTCTTTCTTTCAGGCATCATTTACTATGCAAGCTGTCATGTTGTGGAACACGACTGCCTTTGTTGGTCATACAGGCTAAATCTATTTTTATATTTAAGAATTTGTTGAACAACTACTATCTGTCAATAAGTTGTTAATCGAAACTTCTATGTTTTTTAACATCTCTCATTGGTACTAATATTTTTTATTTATTTCTTTTTAAATTTTCATTTGTCTATATAGATAGTTGTAGTGAAATGGTTATTGTGTATTTTTTTTCTTAGTACTTATTGGTACACCACCGACGTGTTTTTCTCATCAAGTCCGATACATCCAAAGGTTGCCTGGAAGAAATCGCTTTAGACGATAAGGCAGCCCAATGTACTGTTTTATGATATCTCTTCGAAATATATATATATATATATATTTGGTGTATAATAAAGTTATATTTGAATTTGACTTAGACTAAAACTATTATAATTAAACTATTGTTTAACTCATAAAATATTTAGTTAAACTATATTAATGAAAAACTCTAGTAGTTAGTTACATCTAGGGAACACTAAAATATGTTATTAAATACTAAATTAAAAATACGTGGAGCCAATTTGGAGGATTTCATACTAATAAATATTCTAATGATTATTTTCCTAACATTAACTTACATACTCGGTGGTTTGATAAGAGACACCTTAGTCAGCTTTTTACAGAAGTGCAATTAAATTTGTATGCCGTCTCTACATCAGAGCAGAAGGGCGAGGGAGATGCATAACTAGTTTGCCAATGTTTGATTTTTTTTCTGTCAACTTTTTTTATATATGATTTGTATTTTTGCCAGTGTCAAGTTTATTTCCAATAACTTTCAGGCTTTAGTATGCAGTGGTGCTCTTACCATCTACTTCTCAATCGGCATCTGCTTCGGCGCGCCGACGATCTTCATCCAGCAGATACGTCACGAGGCTAATTCTACCGAAGCTGTGAGTGTTGCCATGGCGTCTTGGTTGTGTAAGTGTAGATTTTTTGCTATTCGACTTTAAATAAGAAAGAGTTTTTCTATTCGACGGAATCTTTTAATGCAATTTATATTGCACCACACGAGTAGCACAATGAAATAATTTTCAATTGGCTCAAAGCTTTCCGAGAAATCGGGTGACACACACCAGTCGAATTACTGAACGGATTTGGATTAAATTGGGCTTATGTCCTGGATTAACACAAAATACATTGCATCAGGGAAAAAATCAGTATCCCCGTGAGTTAATCAAAGGATTTGTTTCATTTTCGGCCAAGACGTCTACCAAAAATGCCTAGAGATGTGGTTAATATTATGTATTAATAATAATAATAATCCCTAACTTATTTATGGTATAATGTACACTGTCCTGGCCGGAGCTACATACATTTTTGAAACATTTATTTTCCGCGGGTAACACTGCGGGACGCAGCTAGTAACTCATAAAAAACTCGCAAAACAATAAATCCATGTATTTTGAATTTGAATATGAAATGTGAATTTATTTTTTCCAGCATCAGTCTTCGGCTACGCGAGCGTACCTTGGATCTTCGTCCTCACCGCGATAAGTCACGCTTACGGAAGAAAAAAAACTTTCATCCTAGTCTCATTCAATACCATCCTAACTTTCATTTGCTTTTACCTTAGCAGTAACACCACGCATTTACTATTAACAGCTATAGTTCAAGGAATGTCGCACGCGGCTAGTTTTACTATATCAATACTTATATTAGCCGAATTTACTTCACCCGGCTATAGAGGAATATTTTTGACAATGAAATCCGCATCCGTATTCTGGGGAATTTGGTGCAGTAATGCGATCGGGACTTTTTTTCATTGGAATTACATAGCTTTATTTGGTTTAGTGTGTTCTTTGTTTTCGTTAACGGCGTTCTTTTGGCCCGAATCGCCTCATTGGTTAGCGAGTAAAGGCAGATTTGATGAATGTAAGAAAGCGCATCGATGGCTAAAAGGCACGGGGAAGGACGCCGAAAAAGAATTGCACAGACTAACAACAGAACATATAGAAATGATTAAATTAGGTTCTATGAAAGAGGTTACGGATAAACAGTTCTATATGCCCACTTTGATATCTTGTTTGATGATTATGCAGTTTTACGCGTCGGGAAAGTTCGTTTGTAGCATATATTCTATTGAAATATTGAAGAAGATTACTACTGGTAACACTGCGGCGTATTCGGCCATGCTTATTTTAGACGGCTTTACAGTTTTTAGTATGTACGTAGGTTGTATTCTTAACGGATTTGTTAAACGACGTACTCAGTTATTTTCTACTTCAGTAGTAGGTCTTATATTTCTTTACGGACTGGCTTTGTACTTGTATTTGATTAAATTGGAAGTTTTGGTAGAAAATAATGTGTTGACTATAGTAATTTTGGTAGTTTTTTCGATAGCAATGAGCTGCGGTCCTGGGATTATGGCACCGTCGATTTTAGGAGAAATCATACCAATGAGGTTCAAAAATTTGTGTACTATAATAGTTTCCGTGTGGTTCCAAACGTTAAATTCCACGCTTTTAAAGATTTTTCCATACATTTATTTGGCGTTTGGTCTGCACGGGACTTTTCTATGTTATGGAATAGTCATGTTAGTTTTGACAGTTGTTTTGTATAAATTGTTGCCAGAGACCAAAGATAAGACTTTGCGAGAAATTGAAGAGTATTTTTTAAAATAATACTTTTTTTTTAATTAAAAGACGCGTCTGCGTCAAAAGAAAATAAGGCTTTACGAGTTTGAAATTTTTTAAGAATTCACTAGATTCGGTGACACTGCGAAAATATACAATTGACAAAATAAAAATTTTTGATCCCTCATTTTCATTATGATAATGGAATGACAAAAGAAAACTAACGTACCTCTATTTTTTTATTTTATTCAAGATTGATTACCTTCGTTTTTAGAGATTTTTGAAAATTTAAGAATAGTTTAGCATAATGTTATTCTCGTTATAAGCTCGTAAAAAATAATGCTAAATAGACTGTTCCCCAGAAACACGTCAAGTTTTTTTAAATCGATCTTTTTTGAGAGAATTTACACAACTCGTTTAAAGTTTTGAAATCGTACTTTTAAAATGTGCCGATTTCGATGTGTGCCAATAACATTATATATTTTTTCATATACTTACTAATATACATATACAAAAATATCGCATCACATTTCCATAGATTAAAATATTACCTAAGCTTTAAGAAAAATATAAGAAAAAAATTAAGAAATATATTACGCGTTTCAGCAGATGCGTAGGTGTGCTTTGATCGAATAGAAGATCATTGTGAATTGTTCGAAAACTAGGTAGGTTAAAATAAACATTACCCCGCCAGTGGAGAAAACTTGCTTTGACTAAGTGAAAATAAACTATTGATTAATTTAGCTTTTAAGTAATTTTAATTTGATAACTGCGAAAGAAGGAAGGTTATGTTTTTCGAGTGTACGTATGTATATTTGTTTGTCACGTCGTAGAGCCTAAACGGCTTGTCGTATTTTTATGTGAGTGGTGTCAATAGAATCGTCTCCACCTGCAGATGGTGATATGCTATACTAGCTGCATCCCGCGATTTCACTTGTTAAGATACAGTGATCTAAAGTCATTGCTGTCGGGTTTTTTTGAAGTTATTTTTAACCACTTGTTACTAAACAGTTTTGTATGGAAATAAAGATCTGATTTACTAAAATAAATTTATTTCCTTGTTTTTAAATTTACCATACACCATTAAAAATTAAATATTATTTCTTAATATAAGTTACAACAGGACGGTTAAGAATACCACATATTGGAATGATTTCAAAATAAATTACTAAGTACATATTTAATTGATAAATTTTGAAGATGATGATACAGGGTTATCCGTTAAGGGTGTACCGAAAGGGGGTCACTATACTCATCATCATGAACAGCTTTCATTACGAAATTGAGAAAAAAAAACAGATGCTCCATAGAAAATCTTTATCAGTGATCAACAAAATGTATGAAACAGCTGATTTTTTCATAAAATTCAGAGTTGGCCCCATAGTGATATTCGTTAATTAGGGTGTGTATAGTGACCCCGTTCCGGCTTAGTACACCCCTAGCCGATAATTTTGTACAGACAATATTAAAAAAGAACCTTAAGTATAATGTATAAATTTAAAATAATAGCGATTTAATATACCAAGTAAAAATTGCATAGCATTAAAGACGATACAAAAGATGGATAACGCTCATTTTATTAGACAATACTTTAATACTAACTGTATTCCGGTGACGTCACTGCGCAGTCAACTTCATATGTTTAAGTAGTTTGCCGCTGGCTGTACTCAGTGACGTAATCAATAGTAATCGGGTACAGGCGCGCACGCAATCTTAACAAAATCTTCGTACCTGACTGTACCGGAGTTGGTCACGTTGGCTTCACGGAATATATTGTCTACCTGGACAGAAAAAAACACATATTAAGTTAAAATAAAAAGTGTTTTTATTGCATAATATTGTGTGAAAATAGACAAAAAAATCTTATTGAGACTCAGTGCTCCACGCTAGGTCTCCTGAAAGCTTGTACTGTACAGAGACAGATATGGACTAGAACTAGCACTTACAACTAATATCTATGCCAAAAATAGATACTAAACCATTAATAAAAAAAAAAACAAAATAAAAAATATGTACAGCAGAACAAACAATAGGTTTTTTTCTTTTAAGTTACTGAGTGACATTTAATTGACAAAAGAAGAATTTATTGACATTAGAACAAAATAATAATAAAATACTTGTGTACTAGGCGTTATTAGTTAGGAGTGTTCTTAGCTGAAAGGGGACTGTCGTAATTTTGTAGGGTTGCCAGATTTAATTTGGAATAAATGTAGTCATTTTTATACTTGCAACATTAAAATACATGTTTCTGATTGGCCGATATAAAGACCAATCAGAAACGAGAGCCAATAGTGACGGTTCCCGGGGTTTTTATTAAATCCTCTTTTAGTTAGTTTTCAAGAAAAGAAAATGTGTTGTCTGATTCATTCCGTCTCCGACCATCGTATCGAAACGTTCTTCCCTGACGTGTTACCTGTATTATAATTATCAACTTATGTGTAGTTGAAATTAATTCTATGTGAATAAAAGTGATTAAATTCGTAACTGAGTTTGATTTCATCATAGGACTAACCATTGAATTCGAGAAAAAAAAATGCTGTTTACTACAAAAAGTTTATCGGTCGTCGACAAAATGTATGAAACAGCTGATTTTTGTCTCGAATTCTGAGTTGGTCCCATAGATAAAGTTATTCCTTAGGACGAGTATAGTGACCCGCTTTCAGCTAAGTACACTCCTAACCGATAACCATACATAAATGTTTAAAAGGCCAACCAAAAATTCTCACATTTCAGAACATAAATAAATGCAGTTCTGTCGACGTAAAGAACACTATATTTTTGTTATTATAAAATAAATCAACAACCTGATAAAATAAACGATTTAAACTGTATTTAACACTTTTATTTCATTTAGAAAACTAACGCGTGTTTTTTTCATTTTGTTTAAGAAGGCGGTTTTTCACTTGCACCTGATTGTTGGCAAGGTCCAACTATAGTTTCGTTCACATTCGGTGAACTTCATCAGGGATGAAATGAGTCGTTCGTGTCAACAACGATGACACGTCTCGCACTTGAAAACCCGTTTTCTTTAACAATATGAATCAAACACGCGTTAGTTTTCTAAATAAATTTGACATATTAATTAACAATAGATTTTTTTTACATTCTGTAATATATTGAGGGTATTTGTCAACTTAAATAATATTCATGCGGACAGTGAAGGTAGGATTTTGTACTTGTTTTTCTGTCAGTTCGATTATAACGTGATTCAGTGGACACCGTGTTTTATTGTTCCTCCAAGTATTCCGGATTCCTGAATATTTTACAGTGGCGACGAGGCAAAAGAACCCGTGGAGTGTATTTACTTAAAATAATCGTTTAAAAACATACTAAAACCGCATAATGTCTATTGGAAAGATTCCGGAATTTGATTTGAGCAGAGATGACTGGCGATTGTATGTAGATCGGCTGGAGCAATATTTTGTTGTGAATAAGATTGCTAGCGAGCTGCAAGTACCTACTTTGATAACGGTAATGGGAGCGGAGTGTTATGAATTGTTAGTCAATCTGTGTACCCCGGGTAAGCCGAGCACGAAAACATTTGCTGAACTCTCGAGCATTTTAGAGCAACATTTGCAACCGAAGCCGAGTGCACTCGCAGAACGATACAAATTTCGGCACAGAAAGCAAAAAAACGGGGAAACTATAGCGGAATACGCGGCGGTTTTAAAAAAAATGTCGAAGACGTGCGAATTCGGTCAGTGGTTGGAGGAAAGTCTACGAGACCAAATGGTATGCGGCATAATGAGCGAGACAATAAGACAACGACTGTTCGCGGAAGGAATGTTGGACTACGGAAAAGCCTACAGTTTGGCTCTAAACATGGAGGCGGCGGAGAAAGACGCGGCGGCGGTTGAAGGTCACGGGCGGGAGTCATCGGCGGGCATCTCGAGCACGGCTGAGTGTCAAGCGATGACCGCGTGGCGAGGCGGCGGAGGCGGCGGAGCGCGGCGCGGCGCTTCCCGGTCGGGTCAGCGCGCGCGTGCCGTGCCTGCAGCGACAGCGCCGGCACCGGCATTTCGAGCTCGGCGCGTACCTTGCTCCGCGTGTGGTGGTGAGCACGACGTGATCGCGTGCCGTTTTGCGACGTATGTGTGCCGGGTGTGTAACAAGAAAGGCCATTTACGTCGAGTGTGCCCGAACGTCACGGGGCACTATCGAGTGGAGGCAGCGATAGCGGGTAACGGTGGATACGACCGGGAGCATGAGGAGTCCGACGACGACGAGGTAACGATATTTGACATTAATCGTTTAGCGCTCGGGCAGTGTCATCCGCTGTGTATTACATTATCGGTTAGCGGCAAAGAGCTTAAAATGGAAGTGGATACAGGAAGTGCGGTATCCTGCATCAGTAACAAAATTTATCAGAAACATTTCCAATATTTAGAACTTAAGACGTGTAATGTTATGCTTAGATATTATACGGGGGAAACGGTTCGACCCGTGGGCGTAGTGACTCCGATCGTAAAGTACAAAGGAATAGAAAAATCTCTAAATTTGTACGTCATTCGTGACGGCAAAACAACCTTGTTAGGCAGGCAGTGGCTAGCCGAATTAAAAATTCAACTGCCGACTTTAGACTACGCGGAGGTTAACCTTATAAAATATGATAATTTCAATGAAGCCAAATTCATTTCCAGATACTGTGATGTGTTCGCGGAGGGCCTGGGTCGGTACTCGGGAGGCAGCGTGCGCATTCATTTACGCGAGGGCGCACGGCCAGTGTTCATGCGCGCGCGCCCTCTGGCGTACGCGCACCGCGAGCCCGTGGAGCGCGAGCTCGACCAGCTGGTGCGAGACGGCATCCTGACGCCCGTCGAGCGCTCCGACTGGGCCACACCCATCGTGCCGGTGCCTAAGAGGGACGGTAATATCCGGATCTGTGCCGATTATAAGTTAACATTGAATAAAATGATAGAGGTCGACCGTTATCCTTTGCCTCGCATAGAAGATCTTTTATCGCGTTTACATGGCGGAGAGAGATTTAGTAAAATAGACTTATCTCAAGCATATGCTCAATTTGAACTCGACGAATCGAAGAAGTACACGGTGATCAATACACACAAGGGATTATACATGTACAACCGTCTAGTCTACGGATTGTCGTCGAGTCCGGGTATTTTTCAAAAGCATCTGGAGCAGTTATTTTCTGGTATACCTAATGTAGGTGTATTCTTAGATGACGTCATAATAACGGGAACCGATAGCCAAGCTCACATACAAAATTTAAATCGGGTATTCGAGCGGCTGCAGTCTTACGGATTACGGGTAAAAAAAGAGAAGTGTGTTTTCTTCGCGGAGTCTGTTAATTATTTGGGACATGTGATAAGTAAAGATGGGGTACACACTTGTCCAGAAAAAGTGCAGGCGATTAAGAATACTCCTGCACCTACGAACGTTTCTGAGTTAAGGGCGTTTATAGGCCTGGTAATGTACTATGGTAAATTTGTTCGAAACGTTAGCACTATTATGGCGCCGCTGTATGGGTTATTGAAGGCGGGTGTCAAGTATAACTGGGATACGGAATGTCAAGCGGCCTTTAAAGAGATTAAAGATAAATTGAGTTCTGGGGAGGTACTTGCGCATTACACACTAGATTTACCTGTAGTGTTAACAGCGGACGCGAGTGGTGTGGGGGTCGGGGCGGTGATATCACACCTCACGGCGGAGGGTGAGCGACCGATCGCTTACGCATCGCGCACCTTGACGGCGGCAGAGCGGGCATACTCACAGATAGATAAGGAGGCGCTCGCTATTGTGTATGGAGTTAAAAAATTCCATCAATATTTATATGCTAGGAATTTCCTTTTGCGGACGGACCATAAGGCTTTAACTTATATCTTAGGTAAGAAAGTTGGTATACCGGTGATGGCGGCATCTCGTTTACAACGTTGGGCTGTACTTCTATCTGGTTATAATTATGATATAGAGTATGTGGCCACCGATAGAAACTGCGCAGATGCTTTATCGCGTTTGCCGCAACCGGAACAAAGGCGACGGCCCGATAGAGACGAAGTAAGTTACGTTAATTTTGTCGAAAATTTTCTTCCTGTGACAAACGAAGAGGTTAAAATCGCAACCGCGAAGGACACCGATCTAAGCCGAATTTATTCGTATATACAATCGGGATGGCCCGGGTCGCGACCTAAAGATGTGCTCGAACAGTATTATAACAAGCGTCACGAATTATACGCAGATAGGAGCTGCATCATGTGGGGATACCGATTAGTGATACCGGCGACGGTCAGGCAAAAAGTGTTAAAACAACTTCACTCTAGCCATATGGGTATCGTAAAGACAAAGTCGATCGCGCGAAGTTATGTATGGTGGCCCAACATTGATGCGGATATTGAGGCCATGTGCAAGCAATGCGAGACTTGCGCGGCAGAGGCACCGGCACCATCACGTGCACCTCCACAGCCTTGGCAATATCATGCTCAACCGTGGACAAGAATTCACTTAGATTTCCTCGGACCTTTCAAAGGTAAAACTTTCCTCGTGTTGATTGATTCGACTTCCAAATGGTTGGAATTGTTCGAAATGGCAAGAACGAATGCTTCGACGGTTATTAAGACATTAAGATCCACGTTCGCGCGATTCGGAATTCCCGTTGAAATTGTTTCAGATCAAGGGCCCCCTTTTGCTAGTACAGAATTTAGAGATTTTTTGACACACAATGGCATTCGGCAGCGATTTTCACCGGTGTACCATCCGTCGTCTAACGGAGCAGCGGAAAATGCTGTGCGAATTTGTAAACAAGCTATAAAAAAAGCAATAAGAGATTCCGTAGATGTAGACGCGGCGCTACAAACATTTTTATTAGCCTACCGTAATACTATCCACAGCACTACAGGCGAAAGTCCATCGATGCTTTTACAAAAAAGGTCACTACGGTCACGATTAGACTTACTACGTAGTGAGCGGTCGCTCGTCGACAGGGTACAGCAGGCTCAAAGTAGGCAGGTAGAATACGCAAGCGGGGTACAACGTACTCTGGCACAGGGCGAGCCGGTATGGGCGCGTGAGTACGGCTCAAGAGATAAGTGGGTAAAGGGAACGGTAGCTCAAGGAGAAGGTTCGAGAAGGTACGTCGTAAGCAAGGATAACGGTGAACAGATCTTTAGGCATGTCGATCAACTTAGGCGCAGGTCTGGTTTGTTCAATGTTCCATGCCCGGAAGGCGTTGGGAGTGGTCCGGTAGGAGATACTGCGAATGTGGAGGATGGATTGGACGGCTCACACCGGGTGGAGGCGGGGAATGCGGATGCCGTAGGAGAAGATAGAGAGCATGAGAACAGTCCAAATGACTGTGTAGTTAGCAAACCAATTACACCGCATTCCTCACCAGCACGGTCGCCTAAATTAGTACCGACCCCGGCCAAACGTGTACGTAAACCAATTGTTAGATTTAAGGTAGAGTAAATGCTGAAATGTTAAAATTAGTGGATTAGTTATCCGGAGTGTATAATTAGTTTTTTGTTTTGTAGAGATTAATTAGTTTAATTTGTTGTTTACTGGTTATATAATTTAAGCTGAAATATATTGTAGACAATACATCCTACGATAGTAAATAAGAAGGGAGGTGTAATATATTGAGGGTATTTGTCAACTTAAATAATATTCATGCGGACAGTGAAGGTAGGATTTTGTACTTGTTTTTCTGTCAGTTCGATTATAACGTGATTCAGTGGACACCGTGTTTTATTGTTCCTCCAAGTATTCCGGATTCCTGAATATTTTACACATTCAAGCTTAGCTTTTAAACATTTTCACATGCTCAGGTCAGGTAATATAGGCAGACGTATTAAATTATGTAGGATCCGTACTTTACCATATTTTGGTGAATAGGTAAATGATTTGAATTTGGAATTATGGCTGATTCAATTTCGTTCAACACAACCGCTTTATTGTTTTTTTTTCTCCCCCTGAAAGGGTCACATAGTAGGGTTCCCTTAGCGGAGACTCATGCCCAGTAGTGGGGTACGTATGTGTTGGTATATTACCTCTCTAGCGGATAGGCCTTCGCCCCAGTTCTGCAGTAGATTGCGCAGCTGCCTCGCAGGTATTATTCCACGCTTGTCAGTGTCGCCAGCCTTGAACGCATTAACTACCTGTACAATATACAAGAATGAATTGCAATTGACACAAGTAATACTAGTTAGAAGCGAGCTCGAAAATATCCGACCGCTAAATCGTTAATCCTGTGTATCGTACTTGATTAATTTTATTTATGTCACTCTCACGATTAAGACGAATCTATTGACACCACTCACATAAAATACGCCAAGCCGTTTAGACTCTAGGGCGTGCCAAGGAAAAGTATATACATACATACACTCTAAAAACATAACCCTCGTTCTTCCGCAGTCGGGTAAAA
The DNA here is from genome assembly GCA_947049295.1 of Ligdia adustata. Lineage (NCBI taxonomy): Eukaryota > Metazoa > Arthropoda > Insecta > Lepidoptera > Geometridae > Ligdia > Ligdia adustata. The sequence continues at coordinate 4,874,362 of OX346242.1, read as the reverse complement.
AGTGAAAATTGATTTCAATTCGACATACAATATTTCTAGTTATTTTTACAGACTTAAAAAAAGAAGGTACTCGATTCGACGGGTTTTTTTGTTAATGCTTGCTAGGTAAGAATCTGATTTGTCGAAAACGGCACGAACGATTTGTTTTTTTTTTTAATACTTCTGAATCAGTGCCTTTTAATTTTTAAATCATAAAACTATCTGCGCCCTCTGCAATGAAAGTGAACACTTTTTTTTAACACGAATTTGTTTTTTTTTTTTACTATACTTACTGGACAGATCGTGGTAAAATTATATGATATACCAGCTGGAATGTAAACACATTTTTTTCAAATCGACATAAGTGTATCTGAGATACTGGCATACATAAAAAGAAATTGACACCAACACTTGAGTGCTTTTTTATTTTTAAATTTAATTCCTATTGAAATGATATATGTTTATACTAATATATATGTAAGAGGAAAGAAATATAATAACATAATAACACCGGCGTTAGTTATAATTAAACAGGGCAGGTTTTTATTAGATAAGTACATATATTTCCTCCAATGTTTAATCACTGAGAGCTTAGACTACGACCGCTCGCTTCGGCCGCCAACGCAAAAGTGCGGCCTCGGCGTATGCCTCGTTCCGCGTTGCCTCGGAGTTGCCAGTATGGTTACAGTATCAATACCCAAATTAATCCCATAAAATGAGTAAAATTACCGGAACCCTTACATTTGTAACGAATATACTCAAAAACAACACAACCAATTTAAAAAAAAAAGGACCGTGCCGCCTCGCGCCGTCTGGAAACCCCATAAATGTTACACACCTCAGTTGGCAGGTTTTCAGCTCGTGAATGTATGTGCATGACCTCCAAGAAATCAGCAAATGACATTTTACCACCTTTGCCTTTAAGGTATCCTGAAAAAAAATCGATTGTTATTCCACCTTTATTTTAAAACTACTTTGTAAAATAAGTGGTTAGAAGCGAATTCGAAAAAGACCCGACAGCTAAATCGTTAAACATGTGTATCATACTTAATTTCTTTCTTTTTATATTTTGATGTACCCAGTGCCACTATTGACACTAATCACATCAAAATACGACAAGCCGTTTAGGCTGTAGGGCGTGACAAAGAAATATACATATATGCACTAGAAAAACATAACCTTCCTTCTTTCGCAGTCGGGTAAAAAAACAAATTACATGCTTCGAGTATGGCGTTGTACACAACATATTATGGAATAGTATGTAACTTAAACATAGTCCATAAAAATGCTAAAAAATGTCTTGCCAAATAAACAAATAGGAATTTAGCAAAATTCCACACTTTGAACCCCATAGGGGTTGAATTAAAAAAGTTCCAAGCTTTGAACCCCTTAGGGGTTGAATTTAAAAAGTTCCAAACTTTGAATCCCTTAGGGGTTAAATTTAAAAAGATCCAAGCTTTCAACCCCTTTATTATAATAAATTGTGAATTTTATTTGCATCGTGCAAGGTATTGTATTAATCCATACATGCACGGATGTACGATTGTCACACTTTCAAGAAAAAGCCGCAAAACTGATTTGGATGATATTCGGTATGGAGATAGCAATACGAATTGCAATGGGGCCAGCATTCTGTGTACTCTACCAACTGGCAGTGGTTTAGATTTAAGTTAGTTTTAATTACTGGGTATTGCTTTTGTACATACAGATTATAACTTTGTATAGTGTAAGTTTTAGTTAAAAAAAAAAAATCAAAGACAATTATTGGATTAGTCAGTCACATATAAAACACATCCTAACTTATATAGATAATTTAGCATTTTTTTAGTAATTATGTTTAGAGTGTATTTTTAAGCATGCTGTGTTCGTTTTTACAAGGGCGTTCAGCCATAACTTTAACATAGAAATTGTTTTAAATTCATTACAGTTGTAACATCCAGTTGAAGAAACAAATAAAAAAAAAACCCTAGTAATTTATGTTAATGATTGTACAGCGCCAGTAGACAGTGTGGTTACCTGCCAGCTCTTGTATGGTAGGACTCATGCCCAGGGACCTCATTACAACGGTCAACTCGTCCAGCGACGTGATCTGACCGGAGCGGGCAAACAGGTAGAAACATTCACGGAACTCTGGGAAATTACAACAAGCATTTCTTGTAGCGATGATGGTCGAGTGGTTAGTGGGGTCGATTGCCGTGCAAAAGGTATGAGGTTTGATCACACGAAACATGCAAAAAGAGCCTGAGCTACCGGTGAAGGAAAACATCGTGAGGAAACCATAGTATGGTAGTAGGGAATTTCCTATCACTCGCCTGGCTAGCTACCATTCTCAAATAGTAAAATCTGTCGCCAAGCAAGGCATGCTCTATCTAGGGCTACCGTATCGCTGACTTCCGTGGTCGTGCGAACTTGTAGTCAAATGCCTAGCTGTGTAGGATAAAAAAGTCTAGCCATTGATACAAAGGTGGAACTTGGTATGTACGACTGATATATAAATCAATGCTTTATTGTAGACACACAAAACATAACAATACAAAAATATAATTTTACATGTGCCACAAGTGGCGGCCTTATCGCTAAAAGCGATCTCTTCCAGGCAACCTTAGAATGGAAAATTTTGTAAAAAAGCATGAATACGAAGAGGGTGTACTTACAATAAAGAAAGTAATCTATACTTAATTACACATTATATTTACATTCTATTTCCTTACATAAACTAAATTCAAATATATACTAATATAATATATGCTAATACATATTAGGTCCTTACATATGAAATTATCGTTTTGTCGTACTGGCCACTTTGATCTCAAATATTTCTTCTTTGGTTAGGGATTCCAATTTCAAATTTATACAGCTATTTATTCATACATTTGTATTTCGAAAACCGTAATTCATTTGTTTTGTCCTCGTTTGGTTTTTTCTTTGCGTCACGCAGTTTACAAAATGGAAAACTTGAAATATCGCGTTATTTACGAGTACGAGTTCCACCGTGGTACCAGTGCTGCAGAAACGGCTCGAAGAATTAATTATGTGTATGGCGGCAGTGTCGCAAAAGAAAACACAGTGCGTTTTTGGTTCCAACGTTTTGGTTCTGGAAATTTCGACCTGCAGAACAAGCCCCGTGGACGGCCGGAAACTAAAGTTGCTAATGAAGAATTGAAAGCTATTGTGGAAGCAGATCCATCGCAAACCACGTCCGAGTTAGCTGCAAGCTGCGGTGTTAGTGATAAAACTGTTTTAATCCACTTGAAGCAAATTGGAAAGGTGAAAAAGCTTGAAAGGTGGGTTTGAATTGAGTGCAGCAAACCGACAAACGCGCGTCAACTGCTGCGTTACATTACTCAACCGGCACAATAATGAAGGGATTTTAAATCGGATCTTTCGGGTATTTAAGTTTTTCTATTTTGTAAACTGCGTGACGCAAAGAAAAAAACCAAACGAGGACAAAACAAATGAATTACGGTTTTCGAAATACAAATGTATGAGTAAATAGCTGTATAAATTTGAAATTGGAATCCCTAACCAAAGAAGAGATATTTGAGATCAAAGTGGCCAGTACGACAAAACGCCAATTTCATATGTAAGGACCTAATACTAATAAAACTAATAAAATTCCAAATCTGTTCCAGTGCAGAAGAAACTATGACAAGTTTCCACAAACTGTCAACTTTGTACAACAACAGCTACGATATATTATATTTTTATACTATATACTGAATCTTTTTTTAAATTGAGAAATGTTTAATAGTGTTGTGTTGTGTATAACAAATATAACTGCAAGTGGCCTGTAAGTGCCGCTGTTGGAAATGTATCCTGTTTTTGGTAATACTTCAACCAAAAAATACCGACGGCTAAAAAATCTACAAATTTGTAGAACTTATAAGTGAATTTTAACATCATTTGACATTTCGTGAGTTAGAATTTTTTTGGGACATACAAACATTTGATGTGACTAAGGCAAGTAAAATTTGCAAGACCCTGAGCAGGATACTGGACTCGCTCAGTCTCCTACACTAGACACAATGGAGTTAAAAATTTGCAATTTGGGAGAACAATCCCATAGAAAGTTAAATGGGTGCATAACCATGTCATGATCAGGCTGGTTGGTTTTTTGAATAGTGATTCATAAATGTGTTCTTAGAATGAAAAGACTTGATGAGTTGACATTCACCAAGAAAAACTTGTCAAAGAAGAAAATATTTCATTGTGATGTTTCTCCAAGAGATTTAGTGATTAATATGAGTTTATTTGTAGTATAATGTAATACTATTATATTAAACAAGTTTTTAGAGGAATACTCTGTCTTGTGATTTTTTATAGAAAGTCAAACGCCAACAGCAACAAAGACTGGATATGAATACTCTGTTGACACTCATATTTTCGAATTTAGGCGATTACAATCAATATCCTCACTTTAAGAGGGTACAAGAACAGTGCATGTAAAAAAAACTATTGATGAAGACTTTGTGTACTTCTTTTCAACAAAATATCGTGCTAAATTATGGTTCTAAGCGAGAGTTTTGCTGATAAGAAGTGGGTTACTTTCACGTACCATCAATGTCTTGTTCTTTGAAGTAGCGAGCCTAAAACAAAATGATTTAAATTTAGTCAACTATAGCTTATTAAGGAAACGTATTTGGAAAAATAAGTAAAATAGTTACCATTGTAATTTATGAGAAATTAGATAATAATCAAAATATGTATTGGAATGTAAATCTAAAATACAGATCACAGATTAGTACAGAATAGATATTTTCATTATTTTTCATCGATTTGACATTGACAACGACCTATAATTTTTCTCACGCTGACAGCAGCTAAAATCTGTCAAGGTAATTTTATAGTACAAGGGTTAAAAAGAAAAACTATTGAATAGCAGCATACTCCCTCAATCCATGAAACTTAACAAGATCAACGTTTTGCTTAAATGACTACTTTTTTAAGGCCACGCTGAACTTTTTCTTCGCTTAAGAAGTAATAGCTTAAGTAATATATAATAAAGGCATATCATTGCTTTTGTCGTGATATTAAATGTCGTGCGATGGTAAAGGAGCAGTAATAGTTATTTTTATGGCAGCACCCCATATGAATCAAACGTAAAGATTGATCTATCACAATTTCTCGAAAACTGGCATAATACTCAGAGGGGGGCCAATCTATAAAGAAAAAAAATAATGAAAAGTCTAAAATAAAAAAAACAAACTAAACAAAATGGCTGACGTCTCAGCTGACAGATGTGAAGGACTATTTTTCCATGGTGTAATTAATTGAATTGAGCAAATTATTACATAAAACGTTGAACAATCGTGTGCTCATTGTTCTGCTTGCTGCTTTCTGTGTTATTATTATTTTTTAAACCATGGGATTCGAGTGTAATCATTGGTACGTAATTGGTGGTATAGATTTTTTACGTCGATTTTAATCGTAGGGTTTTTGGGTAACCTTGTACTTGCCATTGATAAGATTTAGAAAATACTTTTTAGCGGTCTTCGCAGGTGCTAATAATAGGTATGTTATATTAATAAGGAAGCGGTGTGATAACAGATAAAACTGTTATTGATCGATTAATTTGTCATTTTCCATACTCTCATACATACTAGCAAGTTTTGTTATAATGTGCTATTATATTAATCTTACAAAGTCTCACACAAATGAGTCTTTTGTTAATGTTGTAAAGACTGAATTAATATTCTGATATACATACCTTCATTATATTGAATGAAGTAAAATTACAATGTATTTAGAATTTTGTTCAACATAAACATAAAACCACAGTAGAACTATGTTTATGCCAACTTCTGATTCCTTTATTATTGTTATAGAATGTCCTATGCTTATGAAGTGTTGCAAACCCTGTGTGCCAACATCTATAGTTGACAAACTTATTTTGAAATTGAATCAATACTTTAAAAACACACTTGATTTACTATATTTTTAGTGATCTAATTAACTTATAGCAATAGCTCAAAATTGAGGGTAGAATTTATTTAGAGGGTAAAATTGTAGTATATTACAATATACATACATCTGATTACATGATTGCTTAATTAATCTTAAGCTTTATCTTTACTTCTGCTTTAAATAAAAGCCAGCACAAGCACCACTGATAGTTCCTTGCAGGAAGATCAGTCATCCTAGGACCGCGACACAATCAATTAGATATCTAATTGCCATTATGACATTTTAAATGCAAAATAAACAATAAAAAGCATAATTATTATGCCTTCTTTGGCACTAGTAAATATTTTAACAACTATAGTAAGAAGCTTAGATTTTTTTTAATCCAGTAGAGTTTGACCATAAGCTTGTATGACCACAGAAATCAGTGACACTGTAGCCCTGAGAGTATGCCTAGTCTGTAATACAATGGCTATCAAGGAAGGCATTGTCGCTTCACATCCTATTCTTCTATAAAAAAATGTAAATAGAAGTTAAACTTTTAAAATATCTTGTATCAAAGCCTAAACTATGATAAGTTTACTGCTAAATGTCATTTACATTGTATCACTCTTATCTAATGTGGTAACAACTGTCATTCAACCCTTTTGAATAAAGTGTTTGTTATTAATTATTCTGATAATATTTAACCTTATCTGGGTGCAAAGATCTACTGTTACTATCTAGTAAGGAGTCAAGCAATGACCTCATTTTGGGCAGACAGACTTACTACATACAGATAAAAAATGGGAAGTTAGTAAATGCACAGATAAAATAATAGTTTAGTTGGCATTGCTTGGTCATTAAGCTTTTTTTAAATTTAGATGAAATTTGTAACAGAAATAGCTTAGACCTTGGATAAAAACATAGGTTACTTTTTTTGCTGTATTAACACAGCTAGTAATCAAATAAATAGTTCAAAGTCAGTTCTATAGTAAATATAAATTTCATTTTGATTTTTAAGAATAAGAATGTTATAGTGGAAATTCAACTGTCTAGCTATCATTTGTAAGGATATAGCCTAGTGACAGACAGAAGGTCGAACTGACAGACAGCAGTCTCAGTAAACAAAATATTAATAATGAAAATATACTCATAGTAGCTAAAATGTGATCTATCTTTGAAGTGACCAAACACTTTTGTTTTCTTTTATTGTTCTTATTTCATAATTTCTGGAGTTAAAGAATTTCAAGTTCATATAATTGTTTTCATTTGTTCACAGCATCATCACAGAGAATATGAGAATTCTCTGAAGCTTGCCGCAAAACCATGGACGAGCCTAATAAAAAACAATACAAAGTCTATCTCGATAATACAAAAACTTAGTGAAACTAAGTAACTATAATAGAATATAAAGAGATCTAGTCTCAGTGTTAATAGTGTTGTAGCAGTATAATTATAATTTACAAAATAGTATTTATTTATCGTTAATTATTAAAAAATAAAAAAAAATAGTTGAATTTTAAATTATATAAAATAAAGAACAACAATCATCCCAAATCGTTAACAAATCAATATTCATTTAAACATTTCCATTTTATTTATATTTAACGTATTATAAATACAACAACGCAAAGTTTTTAAAACTTGAAGAAGAAACTATAACAGAAAAGAAAGTTACCAAAGAGCTGTTCAAATAAATGAAAAAAAAATATAGAATAGCCATAGACTATATAAGTGTTAGACCTAGCATAGATGTATTTGAGTCTATGGAACACGAACAAGACGAAAGGCGACAAGATAGAAAGGGATAGAGATATTAGTAAGAGGGAGAGGGGCACTATGGCGGCGACTATGGTAGAAACTCCTCCTCCGCAGCTTATAACGACCATAGAGTGGAGTATGATGGACAAAAGCAAGTTTTTTCCGCTTTATACGCTTAGTAGTTTCACAGGTGGGTACAATTATCCGCAAACAACTTGAATTAATGACATTGGACAAGGGTGTTCAAGTTGTCAAGTTATTGAACCAATGAATTAGCCCATTGGCCAAGGTCATGTTCAAGTTGTTGAACCAATGAGGTATGAGGTATAGATCTCTTTGGTGGATTGTTCACAAGCACAGTAAACATATCACCCTTCCCACAGCTGTGCTCGGGCCTCCCCTATGAAGGTGGTGTAAGCTATATAGTCCACCAGGCTGTCCAAATTCTTCACTTATCTTCGAAAGCTATTAACCTTCTCCAGCTAGCAGGTTTCCTCACTATGTTTTCCTTCACCGTTTAAACACGTAATATGCACATGAGTAACAAACACAGAGGTGCATCCCTGAACTTGGGATTGGATCCGCGCCCTTTTACTTCTAATGCATGGGTTTTTTCGACAAGCAGTAGCTCGTACGCCTGCCCCCGCTGAGAATCAAACCTAGAACCGCTGGGTCAAGACCAACTTCAAGAAGCGAGCATGCTAACAACTAGGCTGCGGCAGATATCATAAACCACTAAGACTTTTTCTAGTAAATTAATATTTTCGCAGTCAATCACTTCAACCCCGCTTGACTTCAAAAAAGAAGGACTATACATATTATATGTATGAACCCTAATTATCAGCGAGACCTGCACCAATGTTGTGTTGTGTTGTGAGTCACAATATATTCAAAGTGTAAAAAATTTGTATGGGATCAACATAATGGCATTGTTTTCAACCAAATTATCGGCTTGTCATCAAAATAACTGAAAGGACTTGTTTCGTTTTCGGCCATGACGGTGTACGTCTACCAAAAAATGTGGTTAATATTGTGTATTAAGGAAACCTGCATACGTTCCATGCTTCGTTGTGTACAAAAATATTTAAGTTTCTGTGGATTGTAGTAGAATTATAACATCCCTGGAAGGTTTTGTATCCAATGTTAACTCCAATGGCCATAATCTATAACTTTTATCGCTCGTCACAAATCGACTAACAGTGATTTGCATCACTGTTAGTAGCGGCAGTCGAAATGTCAAAACGCGCCAACCGCCTTTTTGGTTACGGGGAAACATTTTGATTCGAAATTAATTTCGTACACTGTGATAAGTTACATTATCTTAAAGTCAATTGATAGGTTTATAAACCAATTTAATTGATTTAGTTAATACGTTCTCCATCAGATAAAATAAGACAAAAGACGTTTAAAGTTAAGACGCGTTTATTAATAAGACTGTTAATTGATAGATTAATAAACCCTAAAGTATTTATAGTATCATCTACAAAGTCATGGCCGGAGCTCCATACATTTTGAATCATCTACTTTGTTTGCAGAATGTAAGTTTTTTTAATTTTTCCAGTAAGATGCGCCCTGTACCCGTTGACGTTAGTAAAGACCCAAATCCAGATTCAGCGCAGAAAAGAGGCTTACAGCGGTATCGCGGACGCTATAAGAAAAATATATAGAAACGAAGGCGTTTCCGGACTTTATAGAGGCTTCTGGATATCTAGTGTAAGTGTAATTAGTAAATTAATAATTAATAGTTCATTAGAAAATTAATAATAAGTAAATTTTAATTAATTGTTAATTAGTCTAAGTAATAAACTATTATAAGTAATAAATTATTAATTAGTTCATTGATTAAATCCTTTAATTCCTTAGTTAGTTTGATCAATTAATTATTGATAAATTAGATAACATAATATGTTTGTAACCTACTTCGAAAAAAGAGGAGATTCTTAATTTGACTTTATTTTTGTATGTTTTTCACCTAATTTCTTAGATAACGAGAAAAATACACTTCAGAAAATGTTTTGAACTTAAAGGGTCCTTTTTAAATTCATCAAAAATATCGCATCGCGTTTCTGTAAGTTAATATATTACCTAACCATATACAACGTGTAACAGAAAGGTGTGACAATACTCAGTGGTGTTAGTCTACACAACAAAGTGAACACATAGTAGAACAACATTTTGTAAAATCGAGTTTTTTTTTAAGTTTTATTACGAAAAATAGTCACGTGAAATAGTCAAGTAGTTATGAAAGACGCAATCGTTTTATCTCGATTTTTGCAAAAACTTCTGTGTGGCATCGTAGCTACTAAACAGATATACTGTTTTTATTTACTTTTTGCTAACTTGAGAGGCAAATTAGTCGGGACTGTAATTAGCTATGTTTGATGAAAATCGGTCCAAGATGGACGCCGCCACAAAATGGCGGATAGCGTATTATTTCACAAATTCAAATGTGTATCGAATATACATAAGGGATCGACTAGTAGAGTACTATACAGAATGATCAATTTTAAATCCAAGATGGCTGCCACAACAAAATGGTGAATTACATTTTTGATATTGATATTTTCAATATAATTTGGTATTTATAATAGTATCTTATAATTGTTTTGTTACAGTTTCAAATAATCTCGGGTATATTCTACATTTCCACGTACGAGGGGGTGAGGCACGAGCTGGGGAAGCATGACGTCAGCCCTCGGCTGAAAGTGAGTTTTTTTTTATCCAACACATTTGACCACAAGTTCGCACGATCACGGAAGTCAGCGATACTGCAGCCCTAGATGGAGCATGCCTAGTTTAGAATACACTGGCTCTCAAGAAGGTCTGTCTGAACACTCTGGAATGTAGCATGTTTAGAATCTATCATACAATATTTCTTTAATGCACACCAAAAACAAAATTCATACAATAAAACTAAGCATTGGTAGTAACTAACATAACTGGGCGGCCTTATCGCCTAAAGCTATATATTCCAGATGTAATCTATAGATTGTATCTATCTATTGATTATATATGTATATCTCTGCCATGTAGAATTTGCACCCGCTTTTTCTATTTCCCCGATTGTCAGAGTAAAACAATAGTCTGTGAGAGAATAATTATACACCTACTCCTTAAGGGAGGTTCTTCACATATTCAACTTTGGCTAGTAGCGTTTAGCTCTTTTAAAACTGACGGACATGAGCTCCAAATGCAGATTTCGAACTCTTTAGAAAAAATATTGTAAACTTTATTAAGAACCGTATTAGAGACGTGACGTCGTGATACCTCATGACGACACGTCTATAATACGTGACGTCGTTATAACTCACGACGTCACGTCTCGGTCTCAACGGAAGATCAACGCTGGTTGTGTACGCTATGTAACCATCGTGGTAAGAACCCGACGAAGGGTATCTTTTTATGTTTAACTGGTTATCCATTGGAGTATCAATAAATTAATTTATTTATAATTGACAACATTTAATTTTGAAAAGTGATTGTAATCTGAGACCATTTCGAGATGATGTAATGAAGAGTTGATACTAAAAATACCAGATTTTTTATATTCACATTCAGCAGAGTTATTTTTTTTACAAAAAACTGATGAAAAAATAATTGCGTATTTATGCTAAGACCGTCAAATGCTACCAATAAAAAGTGTTATATCTGTCATCTGTGAACCGTACTAAATAAAACAACAAAAATACATGTTTTCCCGCGTTCGCTGAAAAAATGGCGTCTTTTTCTATGTATTTATTGCAAATCTAGTGATTCTGCAAGCTTTAATGTGTAATATTGGTGGATTATTAACCATTATTGTCTTGTTTATGTGCACAAGTGTGGCCAAGTAATATATAGACGGAATAACGTGGTTTTCGTGTTCGCGGGTAATCTCCATAGAAACCCTGGTAAAGTCTGGTAGTAAGACTTTAACTTGACCACGACGACTTATTACTTGATATATGACTTAACTTTATTGATTAATAACTCGAAAATTTATAAACTTGACGCTGGCACATATACAAATCGTATGGTGTCATTAATCAAAAGAAAAAAAAAGAAAAATACAGATAAATAATGACATCATTTTGTACAAGTATTATTAAAGTAAATTTTGTTTATTTCCAGTCGTTCATAGGCGGCGGGTGCGCGTCTATAGTAGGTCAGACGATCATAGTTCCGTTCGACGTGCTGAGTCAACATCTCATGGTGTTAGGACTCGTTAAAGGACGCGCCGGAGGCGGGAAGAATACTGTAAGTTACTGATATTACTAGTAGTTTATAAAAATCGGTCAAGTGCGTGTCGGACTCGCGCATAAAGGGTTCCGTATAACATTCACTCGTTATTAATGTGCAGCGAAAAACGGCAATACTCACATTTGTTGTATGGGGTTCCCCCTTTTACAGATCTATCGAGTTCTCAAAAAATTAGGTATTCAATTCCATTGTTTTATTTTTCTTGATTTCTCAGAGACGGCTAGAACAAACATTATTTTTTGTTTGAAAGGATATTCTTGAGTGGTCCCATTGTAATTCAATCAAAATCTTTCTCAAAATCTGTTTTTGATTTAATCGAGATAACCGCAAAATTCTATCAGCGCCAGCCGTAATAATTTTTTAAACTAAACTATGAAATGTGGTAACAAACATACAAAAAACACTTCTACTGTAAGTCGGTCGAAAACAAATGAAAGTCGAATTCATAAGTTTTCGTATGTCGTACGTTTCGTCGTCGGCTATAAAATAAAAAAAAAACTTTCGAGCGAGCGTTTCAAGAGTCAACAGCTACTGAGGATGCCTTGTGCTAAGGCGAGTCAGATACTGAGAGAAATAATAAGGTGAGATGTGGTGGTGAGGAGGAACCACAACATAAAAACAACAAATATTTCTCCATATCTCACGCTTAAGAATAAGAATAAATTTATTCCCAAAAAAAATGTACAATACTCTTACATCAAGACAAAGCGGGAAAAAGATATTCTTTATATAATCTATCTTATTAAGAGTATCACCGACCTTTCACTGTTTTCATGTTTCATACAATTTTCGTTCCGGAGCCTACCTCTTGTCGCCCCCTAAATTGCGACGTAATTTTTTGTTATTGGTGTCAATCGCTTCACTATGATGTATTTTAGGTCTACACGTTTTATTATTTTGAAAAAAGTTATTGATTTCTACATAATAAAGTCTTAATAGGCATCGTATCAGCGCAAAAATATGACTCTTAGGAAGCTTTTAACTTTTAAAGTGATATAAAAGACAGAAAAAATAAAACGGTAAAGCTTAGTAAATAATGTGTTAGCTATGTGATAAGAAGACGCTGTACTCAGATAACAATAAAAGTTAGAAAAGAGCTATATCTTATTGTACGGACAAGTTTGTGGTCTATAGCTGTCTTAAGTAAAAAAATAAGATGAAAGCCATTGTTTCTATTTTATCCATATAGTTTTTTTTACTGTCACCAGGTGATCAATCCACTGGGTCTGGACCTGGAGAAGAAAAGCAGCAAAGCTCAGTTAGCTCGTGAGGTGTTCGTACGCGTGTATCGTACGCACGGCGCGCGTGGTTACTATAGAGGGTACTGCGCGTCGCTCTCGGCTTATGTACCCAACTCGGCGCTGTGGTGGGCGTTATATACCGCTTATCAAGGTATTTATATATATCAAATTTATTTTATAAAAAAGTACTTGGTGGGCACCAAGCATACGTTGTTATTATATATTTTAATTAATGTTACCTTATGTGTTGATTCCTAGCCGATTTTTATTACTCTTTTATGTGCAGGGTTATCGGTTAGAGGCAGAGGCAAACTAGGCACGTGCCTAGGGGCGTGTAGCTACAAGGGGCGCGCGAGCTCACTATACAAAACAAAACAAAGAAAATAACATATCGACGATTAAGAACTAAATGCTGATCTTTTTGTTTATAACAAATAAACTCAACAGCTACTAGACCGATTTTTTGAAATTCTTTTACCTGTAGAAAGCTACGCTATTTCCACGGTAACGGGATCTGCGCGGGTGAAATCGCGGGACGTTCTCTAGTGATATATTTATAAGACCATAATCTGTCAACACACATATACATTAAGGCCTGTTTCGTTCTGTCGTCCCTCTTGATATCTTCACAGTTATAACGTCAATTTCATAGATCTACTAAAGTCTAGGGTTTGATGATACAATGTCACTGTAATTGCAAAACCCACTAGTTAAAATTTATAGTATTATGATGGCTATTTATGGAAGGTACAGAGGCGCCGATAAAGTAATTGCCTAGGGTGCTCTGGACCTTTAATCCGCCACTTGTTAGGGGTGTACTAAGCCGAAAGGTGGTTGCTATACTAATCTTAAGAATCAACTTTCGCTATGGGACTAACTCTGAATTCGAAGAAAAAAACAGCTGTTCAATACAAAACGTTGATCCGTCGTCGACGAAATGTATGAAACAGCTGTTTGTTTCTTCGAATTGAGTTGGCCCCTTAGAGAAAGTTTTTCCTTAGGATGAGTACAGTGACCCCCTTTCGGCTTGGTACACACCTAACCGATAACCCTGTATATAGATTATCCCATCATCATATTAAGACAACCCCGTGGGACTAGTAATTATAACATGTATTTTATTTTACAAAAATAACTGTAGTTTTAACTAAACCAAGTATTAGCAGAACACATCCTTCCCATTTGAGGTACGGAACCCTAAAAACATACATTTCTTGTTCTCAGATGAGCTAGTAAAGATAGCTCCCTCCTACGTGTCGCACCTCCTCATACAATGCATAGCGGGCACTCTGGGAGGGTTCACCACTACTATACTCACCAACCCTCTGGACATCGTGCGAGCGAGACTACAGGTGAGCACCATCACTCTCTCTCTCTTTAGGAAGAAGGAGTTACTACGTGATATTGTAAATAGATGGCGTTGAATTTTATATCGTAAGGCTTATAGTAGCAACCACTCCATCTAGTGACAGTTTATAACATCTTTGTATTGAAAGTTTCTTGTGATAAAGGATACCTATTCACCAAATTCTTGGACCTCAAGCGAGCTAGAAAGTCATAGCTTAGTATTTCTCTCTCTTTATCAAGTTGAAGGAGTTACTTCGTGATAATGTAACTAGATGGCGTTAAATTTTATATCATAAGTCTATAGTAGCAACCACTCCATCTAGTGGCAGTTTGTAACAACTATGTATTAAAAGTTTCTTGTGATAAAGGATACCTATTCACTAAAAACTTGAACCTCGAGCGAGGTAGAAACTAGCGTTTTGTCTTTTTCTCTCATCAGCAAATTGAAGGAGTTACTTCGTTATTTTTTTATTTAATATTGTAACTAGTTTGCGTTAAATGTTATATCATAAGTCTATAGTAAAAAGTGAGTGATAAAAATAACAATTTACCAAATGTTTCGTCTAGAGAGTGAAACTACAGGTGAACGCTCTGACTCTAACAAGTTAGATTGTATGGTTTTGTAACTAGATGGCGCTAGGCGTATATAATGTTAGTAAGTATACAGTAGCAGTAACTATTTAGTTCTTTTTATCTGTGACAACTGTATATAATATGTTTTCCTTACGAAAGTTGAGACTATATATAGTAACAAAAACCTTATAGTTCATAATTAATTTTTAATAATTTAAGCATTAAAGTGCATCGGCATCTAAAATCATAAAAACAAAATTTGGCGGCGATTTCCAATCTAAAAGTTCTTTGGCCAATCACAAAAGACTTAATTTAACATCACCCTGTTCTCCACTACCGTAATCACCCTGGACCAAATACGTTTTAACAAAATCGGTCTCATGGTTTGGTTGGTAAATCAATAATATGCATAAGCGTTTGCCAAATTCAAAACTTCTGTCACTTCTATGGTTTTAAATTATTGATATCTCTTATTCCAGGTGGAAGGTGTAGGTACAATGAAACAAGTATTCAAACAGCTGTGGGCGGAGGAAGGTCTAGCGGGTCTCTACGCGAAGGGTCTCTCGGCGCGCCTAGTACAGTCCGCCTGCTTCTCATTCAGCATCATACTCGGGTACGAGAGCATCAAGCGGGTTGCTATCAGCGAAGAGTTCCGCCCTATGGTGCGGTGGTGAACTAATAAATGAACATTCACGTTACGACTTGCTGTTTCATTTGATAAGCCATTTTATTGATAATTTATGGTTTTGGAACTAGATGGCGATAGTTGTAATACTCCTAGCGCCATCTAGCGTGTACACAAGGTGTACTTTGTATACCGCTCTACGCAGAGGAACTGTTGGCGCATCTAGAGCAGTCCGCCTGCTTCTTTTTCAGCATCCCTATGGTGCGATGGTGAATTAATAAACGAACATTCAATTCATAGTTACTGTTTCATTTAATAAGCCATTGTATTCTATACATAGCTTTTTCGTGCGTAATTTGATCGCTGAGACGTTTTTATGTATGGTTTTGGAACTAGATAGCGTAAGGTGTAATACTCCTAGCGTCATCTAGTACACCTGGTGTATATTGTTCTACGCGAAAAGACTGCACATCTTAGTGTAGTTCGACTGCTTCTCTCATGCAGCATCTAGCTGCTCGCTATCAGCGAAGTGTTCACCCTATGCTGCGATGTTGAACTAATATATGAACACCATTACGACTTGCTGTTTTATTTAATAACCAACAGAAATTTGGTCGCTATGAGACGTTTTTATTCACAAGTATGATTTTGGAACTAGATGGCGCTAGGTGTATATCGTTTAACTCTACAGTAGCAATCCGCCATCTATGACAACACGATGAATTTGTGTGATAGATGCGTTGTGCTGTCATGCTATAATATCTTTAATTACAATATAATAGAAAAAATTATATTCTATTCTCTAAATCCGGCAGTTTCCTTATATTTCCATTAGTATTTACGTAATACGTTTTCGTATTACTTTTGCTACTATGAGAGACGATTTCCTTATAGTAATATGATTTTTGTTCTAGATGGCGTTAGGCGTCATGTACTTACATAAGTTTCGTTTTTTTTATGGCTTGATGATGGCTTTACAGGTTTGTGTAATTTCAATGCGTTGAATACTGAATAAATGAAGACTGCAAAATGTCATGTCATCTGTAAAGTCTATGGCAAATTTATATAGGCCATATATAAAAAAACAAGTTTACATTTTGAAATGTTTTATTACCTGAAGTAATACTTTAAAGCAACTTATCTAACAATGAGGCACCATTCCGGTAACAAAAATCAAAAGAGACTTCAAAGAACCCGACTGCAAGAACTTTAGAGCCACGTATCTTAACGATTGAAATCGCCGGATGCAGCTAGTATAGCCTATGAACATTTGCATGTGAAGACGAATTTATTAACTTCATTCATATAAAAAATACGACAAGCCGTTTAGGCTCCACGGCGAGCCTAACAAATATACATACGTACACTTAAACCCTAATAAACATCATTCGCAGTCGCTTAAAAATTTACACACAATTTGACAATTTACTTGATGTTAATTTGAATCAGTTTATAATATTTCCTTTCACATGATTTTTTTAAAGTTTATTTTAATATGTGTAGGTAGACTAATATAAATAAATTATAATATTTCTGTAGTGTCATTAAATTTAGTGAACACTTAATTTTTTTATTCTAATCCGTGATTTGGAGATATATCTAGTATTTTACTGGTGAAGGATCTCGCGAGGGACGACATATAGTCGTTCTTTACCGATAACCCTGTATATGATGTCGTTATATAGGGATGTACTAAGCCGAAAGCGGGTCGCTATACTCATCCTAAGGAACAACTTTCACTATGGGACCAACTCTGAATTCGAGAAAAAAAAACCAGTTGGTTCATACATTGTGTTGACGATCGTAGTACTTTAGTTTTTTTTTCTCGAATTCAGAGTTGGTCCCATAGTGAAAGTTGTTCCTTAGGATAAATATAGTGACCTCTTTTGGCTCAGTACTCCCCCCACCGATAACCCCTTATATAACAATACAAATGTTTTTATCTGTGTTTTTAAGAGTCAAGTAAATATAAAAAAAGAAAGTAAAAGAATAAATTCTGTCAACAATCACACTTAATATAATAAAAACGACAATTTGCATGTTTGTTATTCCTGCACACTCAAACAGCTGAACGGATTTAGATGAAACTTGGCATGAAGATAGCTAATACCAATATTAACAAACAGGCTATTATTAATTTAGGAAAATTGTGGTATTCCATCGGACGATCAAATATTCACCACGGGTGAAACCGTGCGGCGCAGCTAGATAAGCTTTTATAAAACTCGAACACACTTTCACATCAGAATGGTACCTTAATCTTAAATCTAAAAAATTAATACCCTATAATAAACACTCAGATGCGGAGTGTTTTTTTTTATAATGAGTTTATTTTTTTACAATTCTTTACTTTTTTTTTTTAAATATATTTATATACCTAATATGTACGTGTCATGTTTTTTTACATACTTCCAAAAAGGGTAGGTATTCAGTTAGACTGTATTTTTTTCACGTATATTACCTGTTTTCTCGGAGACGGGTACATACACCGATTTGTTTTTTTTTCTTTGTTTGAAACGGTATACCTACCCCATTGTGTGGTCCCACTTAAATTGAATCAAAATAGATCAAGTGGTAAAAAAACAGTTCTTTCAGCGCTTGCCGTACCTGATGATAGATAGATAGATGAACGCTTTATTAAAGACACAAAACATAAAAACAAAAATATCTAATTCTACATGTAGTGCAATAAGTGGTTAATGGATATGGTATGGCAGTCACTGTTTTGGAGAATAAGTTACAAACTGTTCTTTTGTATGTCTTTTCGTAATTGCGTATAGTATACGCATGACCTGTATAATGAAAGTTGGTTACACGAATTTTTTAGTCTTTGGCATATTTGATGATGCTATTGATTACTCTAAATAAGAAAGCGTGCAAATATATACATTATTCTACTAAAACAATATCTTTATAAAAAAAGTATATATTTACGTTTACGAGTATTACTTCGGTAGGCAAGCACCGACAGAACTCATTCTATTAATTTCTATTAAAAATAAAAAACCTCGAGATCGATTTTGATAATATTGATTTACATGGGACCACGTGAGAAGTATCACCGTCTAACAAAAAAAAAAACAAATCGGTCCAACCGCCTTTGAGAAGTCAGGTAAGCAAAACGTAAAAAAACCGAATTACTCAAAATTAAACAATATTTTTTGAAGGTTGGTAAAAAAGAACGCAAGTCTGTATCAAAAGCCGTTGGAAGTCTTGTAAAGTTATAACTTTTAGTATACAATATGTACCCTTGTTTTAAATTAACGGTATTTGATTTAACGAGGTGTTACTTCAAAAAGAATAGACAACTTTCACGTATCGGATGCATGAGCCCTCCAGCTCGCATTATCTCAGTTTTATTAGGATACAAAATTACATTTAAAATGAGTACGCGAGCGGTTTCCGAGGTATTGAGGTAGCGGGCGGGTGTGCGCCGCTCCCGACCCTCGCTTCATACCCCGCACACTTCCACTATACTACGCGGCAAATAACTAGAACCAAGATGGCGGCATCGTCCCTTTCACTCTCACGGGTAGTTTGATAAATGCGAACAGTACAACACGTCTCGCGCAAGCGTCTCAAGTTGTTTGCCGCGTACTAGCTAGTCAGAATTTTGAATTTCAGTACACAGATGTTCTTTTCAGCTAGAATCAATTCTTAACAAGAATTAAACCCGATAACAAGCCTTATAGCATTTAATAATGAAGGCAACTAAAAATATTTAAGTTCCATATAGGGTTATCGGTTGGGGGAGTACTAAGCCGAATACAATTACAAATTACAATGAACAACTTTCACTATGGGACCAACCTACGACAACTAAATTCGAGAAAAAAATCAGCTATTCCATACAAAAAGTTGTGTGGTCGACAAAATGTATGAAATATCTTCTTTGTTTCGCGAATTCAGAGTTGGTTTCATAGAGAAAGTTGTTCCTTAGGATGAGTGTAGTGACCCCTTTTCGACTTAGTAGGTACACCCCTAACCGATAACCCTGTATAATATAAAAAGCAAAATACAGTCAAACCTTTATAAGCGACATAATATCTAGTTTGACGCAAAATGTCAATGACGCAAAAATGAGTAATATCAACTCATATTGTAAAATACACATATTTGATAGCCACAGTAACTTATACATACTCTTATTTATTTTTATTTAAGACTAACCTTTTGCGTCAAACCCGACATATTAAAACACCGAGGAAATCTTAAAGAGAAGAAACTCAATATTTATTATTAATATACGATAAAAGATTTATTTTTAAATTAAGCTTTATAAAGGTGCATGCAAAAATGATTTATGCATAGGTAGGTACTCAATCTTTTTGCATTTCTATTAACAACGACATAATTATGTATGTACTTAGTGTAACTTCTCGAATCGAACCGCGGGGCGTCTTACCCCCGTGAGAGAGGCATTCCAGGTACGCGCGTCAGGGGGACGTGCGTGATGAGGGGCAATGTTATTCAAGTGAGGGTGCGGGCTATTGTCGGCGCGGTCGTACATGCCCCGCGCTAGCCGCACCACAAACTTCTCTATGGACTCGATCCTCACGTCCCTGGCGATAACGTCGTTGCGCACGTACCATCCAGCTCCGGTGATCATCCTCAAGGCAATGTTCTGGACTGCTTGCAGTCGCTTGCGCAGACTGGCCGAGCATAAGGCGTACCACGATGGCGCAGCGTAGGTTGCCCTCGTCCGGGTGTAGGTCTTGTAGATCCCCAATTTGGTCCGGATCGGCAGCTTCGAATTTAGGACCGGGCGTAGCAGTGCGCGCGCGGCCTTGGCCTGGTTGACGGCGCGATCAACGTGTAGGCGCATGCTTAGGGTCCGGTCGATGGTGACGCCAAGGTACTTACATCTGCTTTCCCACTCGACGTCTTGTCCTCGAAACTGCAGCGAGGGCAGTTTACAGGTATGTTTAAGGCCGGTCAACAGCGCAGTGGTCTTGCCTACGTTGACAGCCATACGCCATCTATCATCTATCGAGCCAATCGGGGAGGACGTCGAGGACTCTCTGAATCCTCCCAATGGCGATGGACGGTCGGGTTGACGAGGCGAAGAAGGCGCTGTCGTCGGCGAACAGGGCGAGCATGACATCCCGCTCCCCTGGAAGCCGGGACTGGGAAGTCGTTGGTGTACACGGCGTAAAGGGCTGGTGATAGACAACTCCCTTGCGTGACCCCCGCAGCAATCAGCCGGTGTCCGGAACAGGCTTGTTCGACGGACACGAAGAAGCGCCGATCGGCGAGGAAGGACGCCACGATGCTGATTAGCATTGGCGGCGCCGTTGTCTTCACCAACTTATGGATCAGGCCCTCGTGCCACACCCTATCAAAGGCCTTTTCGATGTCGAGAAACACGGCGACGGAGCACCGCCCCATGTTCATCTCGCTGGCTGGGTAGTGCAGCACCCGCGTGAGCTGGAGCGTGGTGGAGTGCTGGCTGCGAAACCCGTACTGCTCCTCCCTTAGTGTGATATGGGGGCGCAGTTTTCGCAGCAGCAGGCGCTCAAACAGCTTCGCGGCGTGCGGCAGCAATGTAATGGGGCGGTAACTGGCAGGCGATCTTCGGTCCTTTCCTGGTTTGTGCAGGACGATCACCTTGCCAGTCTTCCATGTAGAGGGGAAGTGTCCGGTCCGGAGGATGCCGTTGAAGAGCCGGGTTAGACACACCAGCCCTCTGGCGGGCATCTGCTTGAGGGCGACTACTGGGATCCCGTCGTAACCCGGCGCCTTCCTCAGCTTCAGACTGCGCACTGCTCGAACTACCTCCACTGGGGAAATGAAGCGTGCGTGCGTGATGTTCTTTCGTCTCATCCGTGGCCTCGTCGGGGATAGGGTGCAGCTGGAACTGGCTGGCTAAGTGGTCGGCCAGCAGTTCAGCTCTGTCAACGGCTGAGTAGCATCTCCTGCCCGCAGCGTCAAGGAGGGGGCATACAGACTCCTTGGCGCGGGTCAGGGCGCGGTTGAGGCTGTACAGATTAGTCTTATCTTCTTCACACTGGGATATGCACTCATCCCAGGTGGCTCCTCTCCAGATCTTGACTTTCTCTGACAGCCTCTCGGTCACTGCGTTCAACTCCCTCTTGGTCCTATGGCATCTGGTTCGGGTCCATAGATGCCTTAGCTCGCGCTTGTGCTTGCGCAGAGCTTTGAGGTCTCGAGGGAGTTCTTCACGCCTTCTTGTGGTCGGAGCGTCTGTTGTGGCGGCTGATATCGCTTCAGTCAGTGCTGTCGAAGCAGCTAACCAGTCGCGCGTTTGTCCAAGGTGTGCTGGGTGAGGTGTCGCGCACTCGACCGGAACTAAGCACCCGGTGTAGCGACACTAGCACGGCGAGAAGGGGCGTGGTTCGCACTCGAGACGGCCCTCGCGCCAGTAGGCGGAGCCGAGGTTCGGTGCGGAACACACGCCCTGAGGCTTGTCAGTGGTGGGGGTGAACTATACGGATCGACTCTCACGCTAGCAGGCGGAGTCGAAATCCGATCAGGAACACGCTCCGAGGCTTGGCGCTGCGTGCTGCGCCTTGGTAGGTGACGGGGAGGGGTCACAGCGTAGGCGGTGACGCGACCCAGTCAACGACGTAGGTCAACTCGACGTAGAAACCATGCTGACTGTGTAACATCTGATATTACTAACTTATTTGTAACATAAGATCTATATATATATATTTATATATACCTAGATATATCTACATATAAATATATGTATCGGTATACTGTACCTACATAATAGAGCCAAAGTTATAAATATAGTGACGGCAAAGCAGTACTTTTGCCTGAACTCTTTTACCGCAAACATTTATTGTTTCGATATGGTACTTTGTATTTACATAACACTGATATAAGTACTTAGTTTGATATAAGTTATTATCATATACGTGGATGGTTGCCTGTAAGAGATCGCTTTAAGCGATAAGGCCGCCATTTAAAAGCTAGTATATGTGTTTAAGCTTTTTTTAGTCATATTTTATGTATTGTTGCTGGTTTTTAAATAAAGAGTTGTCTTATATTAGTTTGACTAATGAAAGTTGAGTCTGGAAAACGCCGCCAAAAGAGATGTTTCAAAAATGTATATAGCTCCGGCTATGACAGCGTACGCGTACCATAAATACGGTAGGGAATATTAATATTCGATTTATCAACCTAATTCAAAATAACGTAACATAGTAACGAGGCAAGGACATGTGCACACTTACTTACCTTAAGATCTTGTACATTGTTTATAACCATGTTCCTAGCAAATAAAGTTAATTTAAAATCGAATATGAACATATTTTTGCGTACAAAATTAATTTCCAATCATAATAATTCCACGTTGTTTACGCAAAAACTAGAATTGTGCGTTTTTAATGTGTCAATTTTGTAATTTTTTATGACGGACGGTATAATTTATGAATCAATGTAACCATTGGAATCAGCCTAGGAAACAAAAATCTTCAAGTAGTGCCATAATTCCATTCCGGTTCACATAATTAAAATATTTTTGTACATAAAGTAGACAATTGTTACAGGCTTAATTAACCGGAGAGCGAAGCGTCTAAGCATTAACTCGCCGAATTTGTTTTCATCTGACCAAATGTTTTTATGTATGTATGTTGGTTCTCGCGTACCGGGCGCAATTTTGATACGAACTTGACTAAACTTGGTATATATAACCCGGTCAAAATATCTGCAACTCGCTGGAATGCGGCGCCTCTCCCGCTTCCCCTATCACCTCTCCGCGCACTCCCCGGCGCGACAGTACGTTTAGCACACCGTACACAGACCGCCGATATGACATCACGAGCTCAGGTGCACAGATATTGTGACCGGGTTGTAGGTTCTTTGATTATTTTAAATTTTTTGTCGTCGGCGATTTTTGATTGGGGGGTGGTTCCTATATAAAGAGGAGAAGTTTGCCACTGCACTATTTACCAACCGATTTGCATGAAATTCAAAATGTAGACCTAAATACATTTTATCACAATATCTGCCAAATATGAACAGAATTGGTTTAGTGGTATTTATCGAAGCAACGTTCATCGCGGTCAGGTCTTTGCTGGGTGACTAAAAGTGGCATTTAACAACAGTGTGCTTCCCCGTCCCGGCTGTTAGTCATAGTATAGCAGTCGTTAAACCATATCAGAGGCCCCTAGGAGGGCTTAAAACTTGACACAAGAATACGCCACTTCACTCACACGGAAAGAAAAGAAAAATGAAAAAGTATTATGCATGTACTAAGCAGTTATTTTTTATTACTTATATACTTTATGCTTATTACTATTTTTTTACAAAGTACGTTTGCACTTTTTCTTGTGATTTAATTATTTCTTAGAAGTTAAATATCTTGAGTGTAGCGGTTCGCAATCTGGGAAAAGAAAGACCGCTCGCACATGTGCGCTCACAAAACAATATTGAGAGGTCGGAAGAAACTAAAAACACCATTTTATGACTTGAAACTTTTAAAAACTAAGACTACAAAGCAATACTCTTGAAAATAGAAGAAGAACAGGGACTAAATCGATTAGCAAAAAGAAATTAACTGATTAAGTTTTCGTTAAATTAGGCTGTTAGAACTATTAGGTACCTAACATATTAGAGTTGATGGAAAACAACTTTTATAAATGACCACATTTTAAGCATTTTTTGGTCGACATACAACGTATGGCCGAAAACGATACAAGTGCTTTAAATAAGATGTGAAATAAACCCAAATTTTTTATAAGTTAATTCGAGTAAATTAAATTAGCACATATTGATAGTTGTTTAATTAAATATTTACACAATAAAGTGGAACTGATTTAATCGATACTGCAGCCACGGAAATTATAAACACGAAAGTGGTTTTAAATCTAGCGGCGTTTATTAATTACAGTCTTAACTTTCGTTAGCCTAACCCCAATTAGCTTTCCAATATTTTGGTATCGCTGAATATATCTTGATTTAGGTTCTTACGAGTAAATACCGACAAAACCGCGTAGAAAAAACACAAAAAAAATTATGTAACTATTCACAAATGAAAAATTAGTAATATCAATATGTATATAACTATTGCTCCATAACAATATACCGCTACTTAAACGTTCCTGGATTTAGAGACGTCTCATAAACACAAAATTTATCACAATATTTCTTTCATAATTCTTCGTAATCTTTTAAGAAATAATGACTTAAACTAACAAGTATATATATATAAAAAAAATAATTAAGAAACTTAACGAAACAATTCTGTCATATGTTATAATGTACCTAGAAAGAAGAAAAAGAAGATATTAAATGGCCAAAAAACGCAAGCGAGACAGTCCACAATCCAGACACTTTAAACTTAACCAACACTGTACAGTACAACTTAGAATTCAATGGGCACTTCTTGCATAACAAGTTTATACCCACTGGAAGTAACACCATTCTTATCTGGCAACACATATTCATTTTGCACCACATTGTTAGGCATGAATGTACTATCGCACTCTTTCAGCTCGACAACGGGAGCTGGTATTTCAAAATCCACCACATTCATATAATCATCGTTATCAGCGATGTTGAAATCATCGAAGCCATTCTGCGTCATGCTCAGATTGAAATTGTCGAAGAGTATTTCTGCTCGAGCATCGTCAAACGGTAGCTCAGGTTGGTGAAGACGTATACACTTATGAGATTTGAGCAATGATGGCCACACAAAAGTTTCCTCGCAAACTTTGCAACGTAGGCTTTCGTAATCTTCGTGCTGGGTTGCGATGTGGCGTCTCAAGCAGTAATTATTTGAAAAGTACTTTCTGCATGTCTGAAAAACGATTGCTTTATTTAATATACATAGGAAAAAATATTTATTTGCAACAGACTAGAAACATTAAGGCAATTGTGCAGTTCTAACTTAATAAAAAAAATATTTGAATGCCCGTAGTTACAAGGTTACGTTGTTGGATTTGATGAAGTGTAAAATATAGAAAAACATAATAAGAGCTATATCTACGTAACTGCTCTGTCACAAACCGATCACTCTACACATAATGATGGTAGAAACAACCAGCGTTGATTTATTTAACATAATAATGTCCATTACATTAAATAGTGTACATTGCGTTAAATAGACCAATAAGACACTAAGTGAAATCGCTACATGCTTGGGGCATACATTTTTCATAGCAGTTAAAGGTACGATGCCATTAGGAAAAGTAAAAAATAAATACAGCAGCTATATTAATGCAGGAATTCGATTGCAATGGTGACATGTAATATTTGAAATACAATTATAAATAAATGATAGTGCGTTCATGCTTACCTATTTGGTGATAAGTGGCGAATTATGGCGATTTACAAGCAACCTTAACCTTTGAAAGCGAGAATTAAAATAACAGTTTTTAATAGAGATTAAGAAAGTAGACTTAGTAGTAGGAGTATTTTTTAGTTATTGGGGAGATTTAGAGTTCAGTTATCAAAATCCGACTGTAAGATATATTATTTTCTAGTTAAGAATGTTACGAAGAGCTTATAAATTAGCTAGCTATTTAGCTATATTTTTTGTTTTTAAATGTATCACAAGGAAAGTAAAAACCAACGAATATTAGTGAGGATGATCAAATTTTACTGTATAATTCCTTAGAATTCACTTGAAGACGTCACACAGACAGAAGATTTGATAGTGAGAATTATGAAGTGAGTTGAGTTCAGAGTCATTAGAGAGACTTGAAAGTTTTGGCTTATGAAAGGTCGACTGTATGTTATTTATTTTTTTTACTTTACAATGGTGAGAAAAACAAATCAATTTATAGCTACGTTAAAAAACGTCAGAATATTATTATTTAGTCAATAAGTATAGCGGAAGGACATCTTTGACCAGGATAGTCAAACATAATGACTCAAAAAAAAGGGATGGCTCCATTGGGAGCAATACCCTTCGCGCGAAGAAGACTTTGCTTATCTGATTATAGTCAGAGATACTGATCCCATGATACTAAACAAAACAAAAAAAATAGTATACCAACTTTTAAGTGACAGTTTAATGGAAATAAAAGCTATTGAACCCTAAGCAACAAAAAATGCACACATTATTGTGATGGGTTTCGTTAATCTACTAATTCTATATATTCTCGAAAAACGCATTACCTACTATTAAAAATTTGCATGAGCAATCACAAATAATGAAGATACCGTTTTTCTTCAAAAAAAGAAGAAACAAATTATAAGTTTAAAAGATTTTGATTATGATCAACCTGAATTGTAACTTAATCGACTTTAACTCTAATATTTTATGTAAGGGAATAATAAAAAAGTGCCGTTTTCAGAAAGTAGTTAACCAGATTAGTACTAGTTCAAATAAAAAGCGGGTACAAGCAAAAATGCAAAGCAAAAAATCATAGAGAAAAGCAACACAGTAATTATTCGAAGAAAAGCAAGCCATGTGATTTAGTACAAAGTACAAACATACTTAAGGCGGTAGGTAGGTAAATACATTAAAATATTAAGCAAACGAGGTAACAAAAAAAAACTTAAAACTTTTTTATGGTAGTTACAGCACAAAAGAGATAGTACAGAAGTCAAACACATGTATGTATATCAGTTTTCATACCAACGCTCGGCGATCGCGCTAGCGTTATCAACTTTGGCTTGTGTACAAAAAAATACCATGGCAGTGGCACTCGCTTCAATTTTTTTTATTTATTGTTAATAGCCGTGCCCCGCGGATTCCCCATTAGACTATCGAGATAATGGGGAACTACTTTTTTTTGAAGGTGATTAAAAAGTATCCTATGTCCTTTCCCAGGGTCCAATCTACCTGTGTACCAAATTTCATCCAGATCGGTTCAGGCCTCTGAACCGATCGTGAAAGCGTGAAAGCGAGACAGACAAAAAGAGTAACTTTCGCATTTATAATATTAGTAAGGATTTTTGACAATGAATGAATGATTCTAAAAATATTTAAATTTGGTTATATTATAAACGGTCACCAAAATATTTGTTGGTTCCCAAAATGGCTTAACGGTCACCAAATTATGACACTCTGAATACTTTCGGCAACAAGGCCCGCAGTAGGTTTAGGTAATTTTTTTTGGTGACCGTTTGAAATTTAAATTTTAGCACAAGTTTTGTGCTAAAATTAGAGACGCGTGTCTCAAGCGGATGGCTATCGCGCTCGCACTGTTCCCAATCGTTTATAAAAAAAAAAAAAACTCGAGATATCGTATATGTAAGCGCTGTGTATGTGTGCGTTACTCGAGCACACGCGGTAATAGATAGACTTCTGTACTATCTGTATTTTGTGGGTATTACACAGTTTAAACATAATACAAATTAAGATCTCGAGTCAAATGCAGAGAGTAAAAATATATTACTTTAACCACTTAAACACTATATTTACTTACTATACTAATTAACGCAGTTATGTAAGCTAATAAAGTTATTCCCATCGAGTCACAGTGTGACAGTTGAGAATGTCACTCACTGGAAATAATATTAAAAGTAGTCACAAGTTTGACTGCTTGCATATTTTTTATTTTTTTCTCCAATCCAGTCACAGTGTTACAGATGGGAAAAACAGCCAACTGCATGTAACTCACGACTTAATAAAAAAATTGATTTGTTAGTTAAACATGAGCGATAAAAGTTATAGTTCGCGTAACTTAGGCTAGGCGATAATGACAATGCATATGGTATATTCAAGTCTTGATTATATAGATCTCACTGATATAGTGACTGTAATGGTATATTAAAGTCTTGATTACATAGATCTGACTGATATAGTGAATATAATGATATTATTCAAGTCTTGATTATACAGATCTAACTAAGAGAGTGACTGTAATGGTATATTCAAGTCTCGATTATATAGATCTCACTGATATAGTGACTGTAATGGTATATTAAAGTCTTGATTACATAGATCTGACTGATATAGTGAATATAATGATATTATTCAAGTCTTGATTATATAGATCTAACTAAGAGAGTGACTGTAATGGTATATTAAAGTCTTGATTATATAGATCTAACTAAGAGAGTGACTGTAATGGTATATTAAAGTCTTGATTATATAGATCTAACTAAGAGAGTGACTGTAATGGTATATTAAAGTCTTGATTATATAGATCTAACTAAGATAGTGACTGTAATGGTATATTAAAGTCTTGATTATATAGATCTGACTGATAAAGCGACTATAATGGTATATTCAAGTCTTGATATCTTAATCTAAATGTGCACCAAGCATAAATAATGTACAAATCTTGGTTATAACCAGCTAAATGCAAGCAAAGTAACAGCCGCATAAAATATTGAAACATAAACATAGTGAGTGTAAATAATAAATCAACGTACATAATAATTAAAAAAAAATACTACCAACTTCCATAACAGCAGGCGCCGATAGAATTTTATCAGTAATTTCTATTTATAAATCAAATCACTAGACCAATAAAATTAAAATGGAACTACAAGGGACGTATAACCTTTTAAACAAAAAACAATCAATTTTTCAAATCTTCTGTTTTGAGAAATCAGGTGAAAACAAAAATAAAAAATACAGTTGAATTGAGTAGGAAGTGAGTGCCTCGTCTAGGAAGTCAGTAGAAAATACCAGATTTCTGACAACCTACACCCAGTTACAATTGTCAATTACAATGAACATTGAGTTTACAAATTTAGTATAGATATTTATACTAACAAGAGCAAAATAAACTGTAATGGCTAACTAATAAGGCACAGAGTTAAATGGATTCATCTGATTGCAATTCCACATTTTGATGAACGGAATTATTGAAACAATTTTATCGTAATATCAAATTTAAAACTTCCCACAAGATGTAATTTACAGGTGTAATTTTTTTTGTAAATTATGAAATTTACAAGAAAGGTGTAATATACAGGTGTAATTTTTCTTGTCAATTAGGAAATTTACAAGATAGATGTAATTTACATGTGTAATTTTCATGTAAAGTAGTAAATTTACAAAAAAATTACACGGGTAGTTTGCAACGACGATATGAAAAATATGGCAAGTGTTGTAAGAGTAGATATTCGTGAGTGATCGTTGTAAGAGTACAAAATCCAAAACTTGGAACAAAATATGTGAATTACATTAGTAATTTTAATCCGTTAAGTACCAATCTTTTCTATACAAAATACCCAAAATATTTGAACCTTAAATCTTGATTCTTCTATTGCCTGACCAGGGCCCTCATTCTCTATAATCATTTCAACGGGTAACGCAACTGCGTTATTTAAAGCTCTAAGAATTCATGTGGAACGGTATTCACTGAGCCAATGTTATATTCTATATCGTACTGTGTTAATTTTTCATCGTCAGAATAATGTACTCATATTGCTTCAACATTAAGCACGTCTAGCGTTTTCAGCAAGGAATCTCTTTGTTTGTTAGAGAATAATAATTTATTTCAAAATACAGCCTCTGATCATATTAATGTTTTTAAAATGATGTAATTCTCTATTTTGTGTTGGCAGTCATCTGAAATTTACAACAACGACGAATCTATTACATTTCGTCTTCAGAGATATACTAAAGTGTGTACTAATCTGTCAGTAAGAAGGTGATAAAATTTTGACTACCGATAGACTTTGACACAAATATTACAAAACAATAAACAGAACAAGCTAAGTAAAACTTAAAAAGCCGCTTATTTCTGATAATTTAGTATAGAACAAATTGATCCTATGAGTGTTGGCATTACATGAAAATGGTCGTACAGTACGTGCAAATTTTTTGAAAGTCTCTGAAGGTAGGTACGAGTGACGCTACAGCGGAACGCGCACGTGTGTAGTGTACAAATGTAGCACTGACACTACCATACGGTAGTGACAGACGCGCGGAAGTGCGGTGCAGGGAGAGGTGTCCCCTCACGGTGCTAGCTGCGTCCTTTCAAAACCTGAACATGAGTACTGCGCAGCCACTCGCGCTGACCTATGGAACTTTACATAGATTTGTGCGTACTCTACTATATTTTAAAAAGTTTACTATATTGCGTATATTTAGGAAAACGGTAATAAATGACATCGCCAAGCCCATTTAAAGCGTATTTGACACTGGTTATACAAACCTCACACTGATGTTTTGATAAGAGAGTCTTGTGGCTCTTAGGATCAACTAATGCCTTTTTGTTTATATCCAGCATTGTTGTTTGGACTGCGAATTCCATAAATTCGTCTGTATTTAACTCTTCAAGCTTTTCTAAGACTACACACGGCTTCAAATGTGCTGGTATTTCTTCATTTACATTATAGTACTTTTTCTCTATCATCAATGTAGGTGATACACTTTTCTCTTGTATGTCTAAATTGTCGACAGTTTTTAGAAAATGTGTCCATTTGTGTTGGAGCATGTCCGTTTCCGTGTCAAATTGTTTCATGCATTGGTCACAGAAGTAATAGTCTTTGTATCCTGTCGTCGCTCTATTAGACAAGTCTGGAAGCTTCGAAACATGACCTTCTATAACGTCGCGTTCTACAGAGCTTTCATTGCAAAATTTACAAAGGTACAACCTCTCCGCACCCATTTTACGCATAATATACAGTTCTTTGGGACGTCTTTTCTCAGAATGTAGGTACGCAAAGTGATGAGCGATGGCACATTTTGTTGGGAATTGCTCTTTACATATATCACATACGTAGCTCTGATCCGTGTGGTCATAACTATGATCTTTTAGGTCCATTATTTTGAAGAATAATAAGCTGCAAGTTTTGCATTTGTGCAGCTTAAATACTCTGCATTGGTCTCGTCTATGTTCGAGGTACTTCGACCGCGTAGAAAAGAGGCATCCACAGACATCACAGTGCAATCGTATATGCACTTTAAAAAACATACGGTCTACGAAATTCTTGTTACAATAATTGCAAATGTAGCATTTGCGTTTTTTATGCCACCGTCTCATATGCTGTTTCAACAATTTGTAATCCTCAAATATTTTTGGACACTTACGACATTTGTGGTACTCCTTCACTTCGTGGACGATGACGTGGTCAGAGAATGTCACCCGTTTTGGCGTTTTATTTTTCTTGTATATGATGTGCTTATTCTGTTGATGTTTGAGCAGCTTCTTCTCGCTGCTGTACGATTTGTGACATATTTTGCAAGTCACTGCCATGTCTGAGGATTCAGCACCCTCAGAGTCGGAAGAAGCCGCAGAGGAAGGCGGCTGAGCCTTCAATGCAGCTTTTAGTTGTTCTAAATCATCCCGCTTCAAATTTACAACACATCTCTGGGACAATCTTTGTTCGTGCACGGCAATGTTTTTGCCGCGCTTTTTTTCTTCAGTCTTTTTAATTTGAGACCTACTGTGCCCGTTCAGATAAGGTGTTATGTCAAGATATTTCAACCGTACGTACGGCACTGGTATGAAGCCCCGAAAACTCCTGACCAAGGGCGAATTCTCGAAACTGATGGAAGATTTCGGAAGCTCAGCCTGTTCCTCGGACGAGTTTCTCCTGGTTTCGGGCTCGAGATTAGCTCCATTGTAGCTTTCCGCCATGAGATGCAATCACCAAAATAAGGAAATAAAAGGAAAAAAACTAATAAATTCCTGGCCAACAACGCTAAACCATAGCAAATATTCTCTGGCTAAACACTAAAATGCTAATCGGCTGAAAACGGTTCGGTTCTGTCGTCACTCTGGTAGCACAGATTCACAAACTAATAAGAAGATACTACGTATCAGACGACTCATCATCATATATTCTTTTTACTTGTTAAGATTATCTGTGGTAGGGACGCAATTGAACCCCGTGCCCTGCATCCCGTGCTTTCTATACATACGTAGGTACGTACATATAGACGGATCTATATTTAATGGATAATAAATAATAGGCCACAAGTAGTAAATAAAACAACCATGTTTAAAATCACTTATTTTTTAATTTGTTTTTGTATTTTTACAAAGCTTTCTGCTGCATAAAATGTACTTTAGAACGCATTTCGAGCCGAATAATGTTAGTGCCCCTTAGGACTTTATTTATGATGTCGCACCAATTATTTACATTACGTATTCTCAACGATAAGGCGGAGAGCTTAACTCGACGCACTTATGGAGCAAAGAAACCTTCAAATTTCTAATTCACTGCCAAAAATAACACTTAACACAACCTCTGCGATGTTATAACGTGAATTTGACAACGAACGATAGACAAGACAAACAAAATGGCAGCCAGCCGGAACGAACGGCTTTTATCAGAAGTATGGTGCAAGAGGGGCGAAGTTCATCTGTGGAGCATCGCAAAATCTTTCACTCATTCTCGTTCTATGCAGAGTTTTTTTTGTATGACAGTGAATCAGGTGTGCACAGATTGATTAGTAGCCTGGTAGGACGAGCCGTCTTTTTGTGTTGGCAACATAGAGTAAAAATTACGACTACTACAGAGTAAAAATTTCAAGCGTGTCAGCGTCATTGATGTTGAAAAACATAGAGATATGTTATTACTATTTATAGATCCTCACTACACCTGATTCACTGTCGTCATACAAAACTCTGCATAGAACGAGAATGAGTGAAAGATTTTGCGACACTCCTCAGATGAACCTCGCCCCTCTTGCGCCATACTTCTCCCACAGATAAAAGCTGTTCGTTCCGGCTAGCCATTTTGTTTGTCTTGTCCATAGAGGAACCATCACTACGTTAATGAAAGACACAATTATTGGCCTTCATTCACTGAGCACTGTATGAAATTGAGTAACTTTACACACACTAGCACATACCACGTTTTATAGTAATTTACACACACATATACACACTCTCAAAATCAGGGCTGCTAACATACTCACAGTAATAAGGATGATACTCACAGTAATAAGGATGATGGGTTTAGTGATAGTAATTATCGATAGTATCGATAAAAATAATCCTGTACCTAACCAAGGTAAAAAAATTTAATACATGAAGACCAAAATTGCTTTTCTCTATGGGTTTTCAATATTTAATTGAATGCTTTATGTAGATCCAGTGTCTTTAACAAAACACTACTAGCCACATGCAATGGCGCCGGCAGAAATAATTTCCAGGTGGTGCAGATTTTAGTTTTCTTACAATCTTTGCCGTATATGATTGTTAATAAAAAGATGAAATTTTAGTCTGAATGTTCGAGACATTTACAAATTTCTGACTATTCATTATGAATTTATTATATAGGTACCCAGTCGTCACGGCTCACACCTATTTGTTCTCGACGAATGATATTTAAAAATTCTAAGTTGGTGCGCAAACGCTAACGCACCCTTTAAAGTACCACCACTTCGCACCAGTTGGCACCAGCATTAATGGGATGAACTTAACAGAGAAAGCGCAATACAGTTTCTAAGCAGAGCGAAAGAAACCGACTCTTGTCAAAGTCAATCGCGAATGAACTAGAAAGATCATAAATGTGAAAGAGACATAGATTATAGATGGCAGGGACAGAGCTACGTTCAAGAACGTTTGGGAATCTGGAACCTTTCTTACATTTTAATATATAAGGGGGCTAGGTCGCGTTCCGAGTCAGTCAGTTTTCGATTGAAGTTCAATATAGGAACTTAATAGAAAACGTCATTAATAAGTTCGGTCAAAAACCCCGCCGGCCGCAGTTGCTTTTTATATGAGAATTGTGTAATTACTGCCTACTAATTATTGTGAATAAAAAAATTATTTCCAACAGACGGCAAAATGATTTCCCAAGGGTTGCAAGTAGTGCATAAAAATGTAGTAAAAATATGTATTTTATTCTTAAGAGGTCTGAATCCAGGCAAGTTTTTTTCGACCTGCAGGCTCATTCTGAACAAAGCAATAAAAAACTGAAACAATAGTTTCATTATTATTTTAGCAAAATAAAACATAATGTAGGTGTCCCAAACTGCACATAAAATTAAACATAAACCCATTTTTTGCTACTTTTGTATTTTCCCTAATCAATATTAATAAGTACTTGCAATAATGACTACCTATAGAGCAGCAGCGATGGGTTGTGTTTTTAACGACTTCCCAAAAAAGGAGAAGGAATCTAATACGAATTCTGGCGTTTGTCGTCGCTCGGAGTAGACGTGTACAAGATTTTATTAAAATTATTATCAAATAGTGTTACACAAACTTAGCCTTAAAAGTTCACACGTTAAAATATAAATCTGCAGAAATAGTGCCAATCAATTATACTTTTACGTTCCTGTGTCACAAGCCATCGCTGCACCCGCATCCCGCCTTCGCCTCCGCGGGACACGACCGATTGCTATTTTTGACTCGCTCATACTTGCACCGAGCATTGCGCTGCACACATCGATAAACAAAGCAAGTTTTTTGCCAACGACCCATTGAGCACGATGAGCGTGCAGAGATCACCAACCCGTCCGCTGCATGTGATTTGCGCTAACACATCGACAGAGATACGAGCCGGTGGATCCCAACCAGACTTGTCGAAACTTACTCTTGCTAACATAGAGCCCAATAATATAACCTTTCGAAAGCGTCCAAAACCTGAAAGCGATTGTGCATGTAATGATGACATGAAAGAAATGCGATCAGAGATGTCTCGTATTGGGTCATTATTGGAAAAATATGTTGGTTCAAATGAACAGATATTGAAAAAAATGCAGGATAGCATTGCTGAACTGAAGACGGAAATTAAAGAAATAAAGGCTTCAAACGAACAAACAGTAAATGTTATTCATGAAAATGTTAATGAAGTCAAAATACAAATGAACTCTGTTATATCCTCAACTTCAGGCGTGCTGTTAGAGCAAAGAAACATAAAAACCCAAATGACACGTATGGAGGAATCAATTTCCCTAGGTGAGCATAAAATCAAGGTATTGGAATCTGACCTCACTGAGGTTAAAAATACTTCGCATGCAACAACTCTAAAACTAGAAAACCAACAACGTTTAGGTGAGGAAATAATTCAAGAACTTCAGAATCGTAACATTAGAGAGAAAAACATCATTATCTCAGGTCTACCGGAGCCAACTACTTCTAAAGTGGATGAAAGAGTAACTAGAGATGAGTTCGAAGTCTTCAATATAATATCTTCTTTAATACCAAATATAGCTAAACCGAAAAAAGTTTTTAGAATAGGTAAACTTCACACGGGTAAAAACCGCAATATCAAAGTATGTTTCGAAGAGCACGGTCCAGCCAAGCAAATTTTAAGGAACAAAAGCAAGCTGCGAGAAGGCATTAGAATATACTCCGATCAAACACCAGCGCAACAAAGCTACCTGAAAAATCTTAAAGAAGAATTATTAAACCGTGAAAGTAATGGTGAGGATGATCTCATAATAAAATATATCAACGGGAAACCGACAATAGTACAGTCAAATACAAAAAACTCCAAGCAATAAAAAAATCTACTAAAAACCACAGAGCGAATACCAACACCTACGAAATATTCGACAGCTACAAAAATTTTCCGTCGAACAAATCACGATTCACTTTTCTTTACCTCAATGCTCGAAGTATCTGCAAAAAAGGGAAATTTGACGAACTTAAGTGCACGCTACGAACAATACCCAACGCTGTACATGTAGTAATACTGACAGAAACTTGGATCCGGTCAGAAGCCCAAGCTTTAAGCTTTCAAATTCCAAACTATACTCACTATTATAACTACAGAACAGACATTCGTGGAGGTGGTGTATCGGCGTATGTTCATGATAACTTGAAACATAGTGTTTCAGAGTCAAAATACATAGGAGGGAACAACTATTTATGGATTAACATTGAAAAATATGCACTAGAGATTGGAGTTGTATACAACCCTGGAGATACAGACTTTAGCAATTTTTTGAAAGTATACGAATCACAATTAGAAATTAAAAAAAGAGCAATTGTTTTTGGAGATTTTAACGTCGATCTGCTAACAAACTGTAAAAAATCTAAGCAGTACCAACAACTTCTAAAGGGATCTGGATATAAAATTATTAACAAAATTGCTAAAAAGTACCACACGAGACCAGGAACAACAAAGGAATCCATTTTAGACCACGTCAGTACTAACTTGAAAAATGACCATTTCCATATGGCGATAGTAAATTCGTCATTATCAGATCATAAACAAATATACCTAGAAATAAAAAAAACAAAACCTCCACCAAAGACAAAGATGCAGTATAAAGCTATAAACTATGACAAGCTAACAAACTCAATAGAAGGATTGGGTGAACCGGCAACATATGATTATACAATTTTAGAAAATAAAATAATAAAAATTACAGAAGAAAGCAAAACGATAAAAACAAAAATTCTCAACCTACCGCAAAAAGATTGGATAAATAAGAACATAATTTCTGAAATAAACGAAAGAAATATTTTATGGGCCAAAGTCAAGAAAAATCCTGAAAATAGTCATCTTAAAGAGGAATTCAAAAGAAAAAGAAACCAAGTGGCGAAGCTAATACAAGACACGAAGAACTCGTACTACCATAAAGAATTTAGTAAATGCAAAAACGAACCAAAGAAAATGTGGGACGTAGTAAGTACTTTAACAAATAATAAAGTAAAACAAAGTTGCGCTCCTACAAAACTAATAATAGACTCCAAGGATGTTGTCAATCCCAATGAGATTTGTCAATCACTTAACGCGTATTTTTCTACAATAGGGACACTTTTAGCAAACGAAATACCAAGTAAATTCCATGATAATTTTAATATGGCTTTGCCTCAACCTATTCATCAAACTTCTCAGATGTCATGCTTTGAACCTTGTACAGAGAAAGAACTTTTGACTATCATTGCTAACCTTAAATCTAACTGTAGCGTCGGTTTAGACGGAATTAGCACCAAAGCCGTAAAATGTATAAAACTCAAATTAAAAAAACATCTAACAGAATCATTTAATATACTATTGCAAAACGGAACTTTTCCAGATTCGCTAAAATCAGCAAAAGTAACACCTATTTACAAATCGGGACCAAAAACAGATGCAGGAAATTATCGACCAATCTCTGTATTACCAGTATTGTCAAAAGTTTTAGAGAAGGTAATACATATACGATTAGAAAATTATTTGAATTCTATAAACTTTATGTTTGAGCGGCAATACGGATTTCGATCTAAAAGTAATACACTTACAGCTACCATTGACCTAGTTACTAAAATTAAACATAACATTGACAAGAAGAATATAGTCTTAGGTATATTTATAGACTTAAAAAAAGCGTTCGACACCGTGAGCCACAAACTGCTTCTCAAAAAATTAGAGACGATCGGAATCACTGGAAAAGTCCTGCATATGTTCAAATCTTATTTAGAAAAGAGAACTCAGACAGTTAAAATAGACCAAATCCATCAAAGTGACCCACTGCCTATTACGTGTGGAGTTCCACAAGGCTCAATTCTAGGTCCTCTGTTGTTTTTGGTCTATATAAATAATATGCATGAGCTAGGATTACATGGACATATCACGCTTTACGCTGATGATACCTGCCTATATTATTTTGGTCCATCTATACATGATTTAGTTTCCCGAGCCCAACATGACCTAAACAAATTGCATGATTGGTTCCAATATAATTTACTGACTATAAACATCTCCAAAACGTGCTATATTATCTTCAAAGCTAAAAATAAACCCATACCACCACATACACCTTTAACAATTAATAATATTCCCTTGCAACAGAAAAATCACGAAAAATATCTCGGCCTACAGATGGATACACACCTAACATGGAACGCTCATATTGAAAACATTAAAACTAAACTAGTAACAATACGCGGCTCACTTCGAAATATAGTTGGGTGCTTTCCACGTAAATTACGTTTCACTATCTATAACGCTTTTGTAAAACCTCATATAACATACTTAATTGAAATATGGGGGAACGCTGCAAAAACAAAACTAGCCGAACTTCAAGTACTTCAAAACAAAATCATTAAAATGCTATTTAGCTATCACTATCGAACGTCAACTAAAACTATTTATAAAGAGACTAATTTAATGAATATTAAACAGTTGTTCATTTACAACAATTGTATTTTTGTACGAAAATCCTTAAACAAAAATGTTCATTCAAATATCGTATTTCATAAACGAAAAAATGTTGGTTGCCCCTCTCGGCCTACAACTCGTCGAGCCAGTTTTCTTGTTCTGCCGCGAGCTCGAACAAATTACGGTAAAACAATGGTGACTTTTGTAGGAGCGAAACTTTATAACAAACTACCCTCGGATTTAAAAAATATTACCTCGTTTAATATTTTTAAAAAACAGTTAGTACACTTCTTTATTAATGACGAAACACTCGTATAACATTAAAATTTTATTTTCGAATTTCTGTTATCTCTCATAAATTTCTCTGTTGTTTGCTGCTTACTTACTACCTTCCACAAACTTTGATAAACTTGAACATTAATATCAATTATTTTTATACCTACTGTGTTGTAACTACTATTTTTTATATCTAAGCTTTAAATTAATTAGTATCTAAGTATTTAAGTTAAAACGACGACAAACGTCTCTATTATAATATACCTTAACTATGTTCTCATGTAAGTGATGTAAATCTTGAATGAGAATAAATGTCTTTAAACCTAAATACTCATATAACCTGAATTCACATTATTTCTTTGTACCTATGTACGACATCTTTACTTCCGAACCATTATTATTTTACTTTATGTAAATAGGACTGGCGTGGAAAAAGTACTGGAGTCTTAAAGAAGTCATGAAAAACAAGGACATTGACATGGAAATAAAAAGCATAATTTATAATGTAGCTATACTATCCAGCCTCTCATATGGGTGCTAAACCTGAGTTCTGCGGAAAGTCAAAGAAGACAGGCTCACGATATACCAAAGAAAAATAGAGAAAAGCATGCTCGGCATAAGGTTATCAGACCGTATGTGTAACAAGACCATAAGACAGAAGACAAAAATAAGGGACATCGTAAAAACCATAAGACTGTTGAAATGGAACTGGGCGGGACACATCTGCAGAATGAATAACGAGAGATGGACTAAGAAGATAATAGAATGGATCCCAAGAGCTGACGCACGGAGCAGAGGTAGACCACACAGACGATGGGAAGATGTGTTCACACAGAGACATGGACAACGGTGGCGAACACTAGCTGGAGATCGGAAGCTTTGGTCGTCACTGGGGGAGGCCTACGCCAAAGAGGCGACAACTGCACAGACAGAAACCTTGACATAATCTTATAATACACATGACATTATAATTCTTTAAATTTTTATTACCTGACATTACTAATTAATTCAAGTGACTCATTATTATTACATAAAATAGTGAAGTAGTATGAAATTGAATCCTTGTGCATGTGACCCCACTCATATGGTGTGTAGTTGAATAAAGGCTGTTTTTATTTTATTTATTTTATTATTCCGCATATCCGGCACCTTATTATAGGCATCGTATAATATTGCTACATGCACATGTGGGAAATAAGCTTAATTATTCACTGTTTTAAACGCACAACTGATAATAATACATATGTTTAAAGAATTTCCCGCATCAATATTTTTGTATCTTCTCCTTTTTTATGACTACTTAAGCACAGATAAAATAGAAGAATGAAGGGTAAATGAAGGGCGAACGAATGGTACATATAACACGCTTAGAAAAAAACGACTCGTGAATGTCTGTAAATACATGAAAGTAGGATATTTATAACTTGGATGGGTTTTCATGATCGAATGCACTTACTTAATTTTTCGTACGTTGGTTTTCTTCCTCTGAGCTTCGCCAGGCTGGTTTTGTCTGTCGTTCGTTGTCAAATTCACTTTACAACATCGCGGCAGTTGTGTTGTGTGTTGTTTCAAATAAATTGACTTATTATGAATAGAAAAAAAATAATTGAATTAATTTAACGTAATATGTATATATAATTTACAATTTTAAATTTAATCTTAATGGTAATTTAATTTATATATTTTGACATGTCCAATTGCAATTATTTACTTTATTTTATATTATTAAGCGAATGTGTACTTACTCGTATGTGGGAAATGGATCTCTGTGTCTGATAATAAAATAATTTCATTTCATTTCTTCTTTGCTCCATAAGTGCGTTGAGTTGAGCCCTGTTCCTCGGCCTTATCGTTGAGAATACATTGAAGCCTTCATAAATGCGTCGAGTCGAGCCTTGCTCCTTCGCATCCAGTGACTCAAGTGACTGTTTTCAATGAAGTTTTGAGAAAAATGACTCTCTTTTGAAATTAGGAAATTGTGCTCGTATTTTGTTTTCAAGATGGTGTTCCGCCACTGTTGTGTGGATGGTTGCAAAAATACGCACGGATGGCAAGGATGATAAAGTTTTAAACTCTTTTCCTAAGAAGGATGAGACGCGAGTAAATCATTGGCTGGACTGCATCAACTCTGAAACTTTAAAAACGAAATAGGTTTTTGAGCTTCAGAGCTGATGAAAAACCTTTCGGTGCGCCAAAAATATTTTGAGAACAGATTTGTAACTGCAAGCATACGACAATATTAGGCCTATCCAACACTGTTTACACCTGATGAAATTTAAAATGGCGTTCAGAGAGGTCCATCAAGGATATTTGTAAACTTACATTATTCTATATGTAAGTTATCATGATGCTTAGTGAAATATGCTCCAAGAACTTGTTACTGTTTTCACTGTTTATATTCCAGCCAATCAATACATGCAATGGCGATATTTAGACATACTGACCATACATATTACTACGAAGGCGAGCCAACTGCGAATCGTGCAAAATTGGCTTTGGTTTGATGATCAAGATCGAAAATCTTTTTACTCGTATTATGTAACTAACTTTCTATTATACCTCATGTCACTTATATTGTAACATGACAACACCCAAGCACCTAAAAAATATATCAGTTTATTTTTCAGTATATATTTTTTTCTTTATGCCGGTAGTATTTTTAATTTTAAGTATGAGTTTTGTGCATAATATTATTCAAAGTCCAGTTGAGGGCAAATTTAACTTAATAGTATTTTAACATTCAATGTGAGGGCAAATTTAATTTAATAGTATTTTAACATTCAATGTGAGTGCAATTGCTGGAAAATAACTGTAACAATTGCAACATGACAACACCCAAGCTAGCTGTGTAGGATAAAAAACTCATTGTAATTTTATTTTATTTTTATATTATTCAATAATCACCACATACAATAAAATTACATTTATAAAATAACACAATTATAACTATTAACAGACGATTCTATTGTCCTGTGAATAAACAACACGAGCTACAGAGAAGTACAACAAATAAACAAAAATAGAAGTTAGTAGTAAGTAGGTAAATCATAGTTAAGTGAGTGGTAGCTTGAGGGCCAGATTACTTTAAGGTAAACAAGTGTCTAGTGTAATGAAGATGCTTGTGATCATAAAGTGTTTTTTTTTTATAGAAATTGAGTTGGCATTGGACTACAACTTTCTTTATGTCATTCATATCAAAACATGGTATTGAAGTAGAAATAAATTCGGTGTTGGTGGAAGTAATGAAGCAAGGCATAGATATATTTTACCCCAGTTTTTTAAGCATTTTAACTTAAATTATGTAAACATAGTAGATGCGTGAACTTTAGACCTCGCAAACACGTTAATTTTAGCCAATTAATAAAAAAACAACCACTTGTGACATATTTTTTCATATTTTTAATTCTAATGTTGTTGGTTGTTTTTCATGTCTTTGACAAAATACATTGATTTTGATCGTAAAAAAACCCTGTCACAGCTTTCCCTCATTATATCTGACTATAAAATGGAAGAAATTCCCAGATTTGTAAAATAGGTACCTATATATTTTGTTCAAAAGTTTACAATAATCGGTACAAGCGATTAATTAGTACAAGGCTTTGTTTTTTTTTCAGGTTGCCGAATGGGATTATAACAAAAAATTCAGTTCCATATCATTTGTAGAAATGCAAAGTAATGAAGGTTTATTTTATAACCAAATGAAAGATGAAATAGATGGCTTAATTCAGCTTGAGGATAAAGATAACGAATTTGCTGATGAAGCTCTTGACTTTATGCTGAGGGGGGCTATCTGGAAATGGTAACAACCATTTGCATTTTATTTTTGCAAGAGAACAACAAGCCCTGTTGTATTAAAAAATATTTAAAAATATGGTAGCAGCTACTATTTAATTTATCCTGTGGCTACGATTTGCGATTAGGGCACTGCTTTCCGAAGAGCTTTGCAAGACTTGCAACAGGAAACAATTCGAGAACAACTTCTGGAAGAGTCCTACAGGTTGGTCATAATTTACATGCCCTGTCATAGAATAATCATATAGGTATAATGTGTGAAAATAATTATTTATTTGTACTAATTCTGTTTCAGATGTAACCATAATTGTAAACGAGGAAAAGCTGAGTGTGATTTCATTTGATAAAAGGATTAAGAAATATTTTTTATTTAAATAAATATTACGAAGCAGGTGGATATATTTCAAGATAGCAGGATATAGCCGTTGTTTATTTAACAGACAGCAACCACGCAGAAATAAAATTGCTGTATAAGTTGAATGACCAACATGCGATACCAAAAATCTAAAAATCGAAAGAAAATGAAGGTTTGTATCTACATTAAAATAATTGTTCATCTGGTAGTGTTACCTGGAAAGGTTTGAATACTGCCCACTGACAAATAACCCGACATTTCATCTGGATATTTCTTAAATGTAACCTTGTACTTCACCAAAACGTCAGATTATTCGAGAGACATTTGGTATCAGCCTCGGAATTTCTTGTGTATAGTGTGCATAGTGTCATGTAAAATTATATAAAATAATTTCATTTTTTTCATATTCATGTCCAATCCTTAACAAAATGTGTTCGTTATATTTATCTTAGCGCTGCTGAATTTTAATACATCATAATATATATATATTTGACGACGCTTAGTTATAATTATAGAGTAAAGCAGTGATATTAATCTTATACAAAATGACATAAATAATATTAGTGAATGGTGTGATATTAACCAAATGCATCTTAATGTAAAAAAATGTTTCTACATAAAATATACACGCAAAAAAAGGCCCATAAATTCAAGTGCAAGAAATCCGAGATTTGGGAGTGTTGATAGACAGCCAATTATCTTTCAGATCTCATATTGACTCAATAGTAAAAAAAGCAGCACAGCAACTCGGTTTCATAAGGCGAAATTCTAAGAAATTCAAGTTGCACACTAAAATATTACTGTACAACTCTATGGTTCGTAGTTGTCTGGAGTTTTCGAGCGTCGTGTGGAGCCCCTTCTACTCTGTGCACTCGCAGCGCATTGAGAGCATCCAGAGAGCCTTCACTAGATCCTTGGCTTTTTCGTGCCAAGGTATCTCGCACAGAAGTCCATATTTTAACCGTTTGTCCTTTTTCAAAATAGATAAATTACGCGACCGTAGTAAAATTAGAGATCTCTCATTTCTGTATAAACAAATTCACAACCATACCGACTGTCCCATAATCTTGAAAGACATTTCATTGAAAATTCCTGGCAATTACCCACGTAGTAGAATCTCTAAAATCTTTAATATTCCTCATGCCAAAACGAACTTAGCTCGAAACTCCCCAATACCTAGAATGTGCCGTACTTATAATGAAATTAATGCCTCCGTGAAAGATCTTGATATCTTTCACGACTCTTTAAACATCTTTAAGAACAAACTAGTAAGGTATTTAGATGGATGATGTTCTGTCATTTTCTGTCATATAAGTATTATAAGTATATTGTAAATCACTTATATTTTATTAAATTATACCGTTATTATTATTTTTTTGCTTAAATATTATTTAAAATTTCTCAATAAATATGTTCAAGTTGACTAATTGTATTGTTCAACGAGAATAATGTTCTACTAAGTCTAAGAATGTTGTAAACACCCATACAGGGTATATAATATATCAGAATCAATATTGGTTATCATGTATTTTAAAATTTTGTAATATATATACTGTTGGTGTTTCGTTGTAAATAAATAAATAAATAAAGCGCCTTCTAGCTTTGCTTTGGGGTCCCCGAGTAAATTCAATATCACTGTAACAGTGTAATGGAATAAAGCTATTTGTTGTACGTGCAATGTCTTATTCTCCTCGCCCACTGTACCCACGTCGAAGAACTATGCCTGATGCGGATCGGTTTCTGGAGTTCCGACATATTTAATAAGATTTTTATACAAGAATGTTTGTTTGTAGGTCTCCGATGCCGCTCGTGTTTTCAGCGTAACCTGGTATCTGCAGCGTATATATGGCGCAATTTTGTTAGTGTGCTTTTTGGTATTTTATTTCTATTTTCTAAAATAAATGAAATGTTCTATCGGCGCCTGTTCGGCGAAATGTTCTAATGGTCGATAATCACTT
The DNA here is from genome assembly GCA_947049295.1 of Ligdia adustata. NCBI lineage: Eukaryota > Metazoa > Arthropoda > Insecta > Lepidoptera > Geometridae > Ligdia > Ligdia adustata. The sequence continues at coordinate 4,829,458 of OX346242.1, read as the reverse complement.
TTTTAAGAAGAACTTTTTGAACTCAAAATTCCATTTGTTACAAGTTGTATTAAGTTTGCCTAATGAGGCGGTGGAGAGTTTGCAATCTAACGAAATCTGATACATTTAATTACAAACACAAATTTATTATTATGATTTCGAAATGCATGCTTATTCTATAATATCCCACTATAGGTTTGGATGTAAAATAAAACTACATTATACAGTGCGTTTGGGTACCGACTAGCGATATTTGAAAGTATAGAATAGCAAATTTCATCGACAAATCACCCCCATTATGGGGATCCCACCCCCTCCTATTTTGGAATGGGATCCATTTTAATATTAATTTTTTGATTTTATTTTTGACTTGTATCTAATAAAACTCTATCTTTTTAACTAGAGGTCATAGACACCTAAAACAAACATTGAGCTTAAGCTAATAGTAACATCTAAGCACGAATAATACGTTAAATTTTGACCTAAGAGTTTTAAGAAAAATAAATCCTAGATTTTGATACAAATTTACCTAAATTATTTTTATTTCTTAATTCAGGGCGCCCACATTTCAGGTCAATTGTCTAGTTTGAGGCTTATTGGATGAATATTATTTATTGCTACAGTTTATATCTTTCTACCTGGAAGATCAGGCATGGAATATATTACTCAGTTATCTCATAAATCTTAATGATAGAATATACAATCTTTTTTTTAATACAAACTAATAAATTGATTAGGATTAATTGATTTTAATAATTTATTATTAAGTTTTTTTTGTTATAGCTCACTATGCTGATGTAAGGCCAGTAAATGAAACTATGAAGTATACAGCAAAAACGGTCAAATTCTATGAATGTGGTCCCCGTGTGACATGTGAAACGGAAAAAATTAAGAACAGCAGTCACAAGTACAACTCCATAATTTTTGGAGAGAGGCCATTCAAACTTTAGACAAATTGAAATTTAAAGATGATAAAGACAGTATACTCGTAGTGTTACTGGCTATAATTAAAGCATGCATAACGACATTGAAAAGTTTACTAAGACTGCTCTTTCATAACTTGGAAGTGAAAAATATGTGGCCGCGCTATTTTGATTCAGATCTAATTGAAAACTTCTTTGGGCAAGTGCGGTCGTATTACTTTAGAAACAATGATCCAGACTGCCACAGCTACATATATACATTTCGATCATTATTGCTAACGAGATTGATCACATTTCACAACCAACCGTTCAACTGTGAGGATGATCAAGCTGACCAACTTCTAAACCTTGCGCAAATTTTAAAACTGAAATTTGTTAAATCTGGTGTGCCAATGAAAAGCTTGGAAAATCAGCCAGAGCCTAGTCAGCTTGATCATTCTCCCAATGCTGGTGACGAGAATGTCACGGTCAACTAAGCCAGGAAACAGCGGTTAGACGTGCATTCTTGTACTTACACAGCAGGATGGGTAGTAAGGAAAATTTCGCAGAGAACTTCCTGTGATCAATGTAAAGAAAAAAGCTCAGTCAGTGCGCGTCTGTTCCATCAATCGCACGCGTCAAGCCTGAGACGCGAAAAGAAGGCCACAGATGCTCCGCCGATCATCATTGAGCTACAGGGTGACCACACACCCCAAACCAAAAGGGATGTGGTTACGCAGTACAACAAAGATTTCCATCTGCGGTATCGAAGGAGAAAACTTGTAAGAGTCTAGTGCTATTCGGCTAAAAACCACCGACACCTCAAAGAGGAGATAATGAGTGAAAACATACCGTTCCACGCCATCACTCGAAAAGAAGAGAGATGCCCGAAAGCTGTCATTAAAGGACTACCTAAGTTCTTACATTCTGATATAGTAACTGAAATGATGCCTTGGGATTTGCAGGCGCCAGCACTACTGAATTAAGGACGATTCACTCCACGGAAGGCCCACCCTTGCTTGTCCGGGTACCAAATGGAACAAACATGGTGAGATTTAAACCGATTAAGTATCTGTTTAACTGTGTTGTTAGTATTGAACGATACAAGCCCAACAAAACACCTGGTATCCAATGCTACAGATGTCAAGGATTCGGACACGTTTCAGGCAACAGCAACCGTCCACCAAGATGTTTAAAATGTGCCCAATCTCATCCCACTCGGGAATGTCCGAAAACAGATAGGGTTGAACCGGCTCGTTGTTGCAACTGCCAGATGAAACACCCAGCAAAGTTTTTGCAATGCAATGAACGCTTAAAATGCTTGGAGATTTGAGACTAAATGACAAACTATCTGTAAAGCTGTTTCTGCAAAGGGCGTTCGTGAATCTCTGACTGGGCAGAAAACTTGGGCACAAGTTGCTAAGTCCATCAAAATCACACGACGACCACGTGACAACAGTTCCACAGAGATACCAGAACAGATCAGTCTCACATCACAAATACGTGAACTAGTTACACAGATGCCACCGATCGAAAATACCCCTTTGGTCGAGAGGCAACCTAATTTAACTCTAGCTCAAGAAGTACCTGACGGAAAAACCACACACGATTTTAAAACTGTTGAAACGCTGGAGATCTACCGACTAACAAAACGATTAACCTTTAATATTCCCGGTTATGAGTTCTACCGCATGGACAAGCGTAGCGACGGCGCCGGACAAGGTGTACCTATACTCTTCCGCTCAAACTTAGTCGACAGTGTAATCCACACAACGCGTATTAAATATCTTGAAGCTATAGGCATCTTCGTAAATAATAAGATTAATATTTTTTCTGTTTATCAGTCCCCGTACAAACCATTCACGACTGGCGATATTCATCGACTTATGTTATCTGGCAGTAAGGTCTTGATGATGGGTGATTTGTATTGTAAACACCTCTCGTGGTCACCAGGGACACATATATACAACGATTACGTCGTCTATGCTCCACTAGACTTTACTTTGCTCCATTATTGTTCTAACTACAAATTCCTGATTTACTTCTTTAAAAAGAAGTACGCACACTAGATCATATTAGAACTATGCCATCATTGTTATCCAATCATTTTCCTGTGCTTGTATCTTTTACCCAAGTACTGCGATACCCTGTCAAGAAATTCAATTATGCTAGGGCAGATTGGGTGAAATTTCGTGCCTTTCTCGATTCTTCTATTTTACTCATCCCCCAAACTTATATTTCACCTGACGATATTGACAAACAAATTTGTAACTTTCAGGAAAATTTTATTAAGAGTAGAGACTTGTGTGTGCCTACAACATCAGTGGCTCCGTCGAATTTTTCCACATTACCTAGACGTATTAAATGACTTATTAAGTCAAAAAATCGTCTTCGCAGGTATGTGCTTTCTGAATCTGACAATGTAGTACGCGAAACCCTACACTGCAAAATTAATAAGCTCAAGCTAAATATCAAGACGGCCATCAAACAGCACAACGATGAAATCTGGAGTTAAAAAGAGTTGATAATCCCAGCGCTGACATACGGCGCCTAGCTAAAGGATTTCGCTCACCCTCATCAGCAACAATACCAACGCTTAAGCTTAAAAATGGCACCTTAAGCAACAGCCAACAAGAGCAGTGTGACATATTGGCCTAAAGTTTCCTTGACAGCACGTTGCTAACGAATGAATGGCTTAGTGATGAAGCTCCATATGTTGATAGCTCTTTGTATCTCTGGAAAGAACCTTACTAGTTCGACTTACTAGTTATTGTGAAATAAAGATCTATGAAAACTTTTAAAATATAATGTAAAGAAAAATTAATAAGCAAGAAATGATTACCAATACATAACTGGGTAAGTCACAGGGAGTTCAATGAATTTAATAGCAAACTGACCTACCCATCCGAAATGGCACTTCGGTGTTTCAGCCGGGCGATGGCAGACACAAATTCATTTTTAGACATTGATCCACACCAAGGAAATATATCAATAGTTATATTAAATACAGAAAAAAATACGACGTGGATCTGATGTCCCCGAAATACCGAACTAATATGTTTTTTAAAATGGTGATCGAGTCTGTAGTAAATAATTGGTGTAATATAATAAATTAAGTCCTAAGGGGCACTGACATTATTGGGCTGGAAATGCGTTCTACATTACCTTTTATGCAGCAGAAAGCTTTGCAAAAATATAAAAAGAAATTAATAAAGTAAATCAATTGAAACATTTTATTTACTACTTGTGCCCTATTATTTATATACCCATTAAACATAATGTCCGTATGTAGGTATATATAAAAAGCACGGAGGTGCGGGGCGCGGGGTTCAACTGCATCCTACCACAGATAATCTTACCAAGTAAAAAGAATATACAGTGGTGAGTTGTTACGTACTATCTTATTAGTTTGTGATCCCCACTGCGCGTGGCCACTATAGTACTTCTTGTTCTTTCATAAGTATTACCATAAAACTACATATAGTTCCACTGAATGCGATGAGAAGTTAGCCAAACAAATCAAGGCTTGCTTGACCTAATACCAATGTTGTTTGTCGCAATTTCTTCACGCTAGGAGATACACGTGCTGTGCTGATTGTGCCTTGTATTTTGATATTTTGGCTGTGTTTCATCCTCTTTTGGGCTCATTTTTTAATAACTTGGTGTCGGTAAGTGTTTTGTTCGGGGGAAATGAAGGCTAGTTCTTGTTCCATAACAAGATTGAAAACATCTGCCGGGATGGTGTGAAAAAAGTAGGACGAAATAAAATGTTTAAAAACATTTTATAAACATTTATAAACATTTATAAACAAAATGTTTATAAACATTTTATTTCGTCCTACTTTTTTCACACCATGCATGTTTTGAACTGTATACAGTTCAAAACATGCTAACAAGTTCGTGACTAATCCACTTCTGTCTGCCCAAAAATATGAAGCCTCTATTCCTCTATACAATGTCACAAGAATGAGTGTAGTTCGTGGAGTTCCCGTTAACTGGTCAATGGAAGACTTTTACTAAAGCCATTGAAATTCCAAACAGCTTATCCTATGTTATCAAAGCTAAGCGTTTAAACAGAAAAGTTCGAAATGACAATTCTATCAATTGGGAGCCAACGCAAAATGTTGTTCTCACTTTCAGGGGTCAACAACTTCCAAACAAAATATATTGCTTTTACTCGGCAATGAATATGGAAATTTATGAGTTCCCCACTATACAATGTCTGGCTTGCTGCCGATTCGGCCATATTCAAAGCCAATGCAGATCATCACCCGGATGTTATAGATGTTCCCAATCTCATCCCGGTGACAAGTGCAGGGTCCCTGAAGTGTCAGCTACATGCTTGTACTGTTCAGGCCCCCATTTCGCTACCAATAAAATTTGCCCCGAACGAGCCCGGCAAAAATCCATAAAGGCTGCCATGGCCCGGGAAGGTATGCCATATCAACAGGCGTCCTCCCTGTACAAATCTTCTAGACCATTTAACGAATCGGCTAGGTCATCTCCACCCGTGCCCTAACCCATTCCATTTCCTTTGCCCTCCTTTTCTCAACCTTCTCATCCCACTCTTTCATCATACAGAAAGACTGTAACCCGTTAGCCTCCTTCAAAACTAATTACTGGTAAATCATATGACAAAGATGCCCCACCAAGCCATTACTCGCCCAGTCCAATTCTCCTTCCCAAATGGTACTGCATTGCAAATGCTCCAATCAACTCAATCTTCTTCCAAGATTTCCCAAAACGATCTACTCGTTCAACTTCTTTCTATAATAATTAGCATAATTTCCCAAAACTCAATTTAGTTACCGAACCACGTTGCCCTCATGATTTCCCAATTATCATCCTTGTTGTCTCTTAATGGACCAGCTCCCCATCGTTCAATGGAACAGCAGGAGCCTTCGTCAGAAGATCCTTGAACTCATTCACCTTATCTGTGCATGCGATCCCCATATGGTGGCCGTCTCGGAGACGTGGTTTGTTCCTGGGGCTTGGTATCGGCAGGATGGAGCAGCCGGATGTGCAATTTTCCTTAAGCGTTACCATACCTTCTCCCGTATATCTGTCCCTGCGTTCTGCCCAGGGCGTTAACATCAATAAATCAATTATATTTTCGGACTGTAAGAGCTGTCTCCAAGCTATCATGGCAAACCAGTTCAAGTCGAAAAATAATTTCCCAATTGTTATCCAATTAGAGGAACTCTTAAAATGTCATTGCCAAGGCCTTCCCAGGTTGTCCTTGCTTGGACCCCAGGCCATGTCGGTATTCCAGGAAATGAACATGCAGATTCTTGTGCTAAAGAGGCTTCGATTTCTGGCGACGAGAACCATTACCATGTTTTTAGCCATGATCTTGTCTCATCTTGCCAAATCTCATTGAAACTGGGAAACAGATTGTCAAAAAACTAAATTGCAAAAGGGTAAATAATAAGGGAGAATAATCAAAAAAGTGAATAAACAGGTAGTATCTACCCTATGTTGGCTACGTTTGGGTCACGCTTGTACTCCGGTATTCCTTGCCAAACTCAAAGTGCGCTGTCATTCGCTATGTGAGTGTGGCAGAGATATAGGGAGCACCGATCATATTTTCTTTGAACGCCCAAGGTTTCGCTGTTCCTTATTCAACAAGATTCCAGAAAAAATCCCCTGTCCAGTTAACTTTGCATCCCTTCTTCCTCTTGTATTTTCTCCCTTTGTGTATGTCCTTAGTAATATATCACAATTAACAAAATTAGGCTATAACTATATATTATACTTTATGTTACTAATAATTGTACCTGTATCTGTCCTTTTGTTTGTTCCAAGTATATGTCTATAAAAAAATATAAAATAAGCTCACATTCAAAACGATTAAATTCAGTCACTGAGCACCTACGCAGTGTTTTTTGAGACTCGCGACACCGGCCAATCTTCTCTTCGTTTATCTTCTTAGCTACGCGACATTGTCAAAATTGCGGTACATTATTCCGCAGAGGCCATAAACAAAGATAGATTAGAATAGAATACCAATGTTCCCAAATCTCCATCTTATCAGAGGCAGTGGGATCGACCGATCTGTGAGCCAGATAAGTCAATAGTAATAAATAAGTTACGTAGAGGGTGATATGAAATACAGGAGTATTCATAAGAGGGATTTCATTGATTTTATCCAACATTTTGGGAGAATTTCTCAATATACTATAAATAACTGTTCTATGTGCGGTCAGGCTATGTCTCATTTTCAGATGAATAATAAACAATACAGAGTCTGAATTGATAAAAAAATATTGCAAAACCAAATTATCCCTTATCCAGTGGGATTATAGTTTTATGGCAATACTTTTCAAAAGGAGAGGAAGCGCTAATAAAAAAAAAAACGAGAAGCGCTATAGTGGCCAAGCGCGTTAGGTATCTACTATCTAGTAGTAAAATATCATTGCAATAGGCAAAAAAAAAAAACATTATCAACTCTTACTGTCACAGCTGCCACTGTCAGTCAGTGTCAGTTTGTTGGTACAAACCTCCGGAAATTGAACGAAATCGGAGGTTGCGCTGCGCTATTCCTTAATCGTAGAATTCTAATATAAACAAATTATTTTTAACACTGGGAGTGGTGGCACGTGAAAATGTTTCCACCGACGCGCATTCGGAGTTGCCTTCCAGTCATCAACCCGATGTTCAGGCAGCGGTTGCGACTGCACCGACCGTTCCGACAAACTTCGTCACTACACGCAGCGCAAACAAAGAATCTGAATAATCAACTGCAAAAGACGAAATGGATGAGCATCCGTTCAATTTTCACTCGCTGGGTGCCTCTAGGAAGCGTTATTTACGTCGGCTGGTGTTACATCCGCGCCAGTATCGACTATGAAGTGTCCAAAGTTGAGATTCGTTTCTACGAGATGTTTCCATTTCGGATTACCAGTCGGCTGTGGGGGCGTCTGGCGGCTTGCGAGCTGCCAGTTTCACTTCGGACCTTCGTCTACGGTACGTACGTAAGAATGTTTAACGTGAATCTGAACGACGCTGCTGTTACGGACCTGACATATTACAAAAGTTTATCAGCATTTTTCACTCGTCCCTTGCGAGAAGGTGCTAGATATATATCGCAATCTCCTTGTGTGTCGCCGTGTGATGGAGTCGTATTGAACTGCGGGCCAGCCGATACGGACAAAATTGAGCAAGTTAAAGGGGTCACATACAGTTTAGAAGAGTTTTTGGGCGAGAATAAATGGTCTAAGAAAAAGGGCAATGATTACTATCAGTCACTCCTCACGAATAAAGATAATATTCTTCATCAGTGTATCATATATTTGGCTCCTGGTGACTATCACAGGTTTCATACTCCATGTGATTGGACGGCGTCGTTCCGCAGACATTTCTCAGGCAAGTTGTTGTCTGTGAATCCATGGCTAGCGAGACTAATACCAGGACTTTTTGCTATTAATGAGCGTGCGGTCTACGTAGGTGAATGGAAACATGGTTTCTTCAGCATGACGGCAGTGGGAGCGACAAACGTTGGTTCAATCGAAATATTTCAAGATCCGGAACTACGAACGAACACTAAAGGCAGACGGAACAGAATACACGAACTAGAACTTGGTCAAGTTGAGTTGAAAAAAGGCGAGCTATTTGGTCAGTTCAACATGGGAAGTACGATAATACTGCTATTTGAGGCTCCTAAAGACTTTACGTTTGATATGACTGCTGGGGAACGAGTTCTAGTTGGTCAGGCAATGTTTGCTGCGTCAAAAGAACAGTCGCGGTGACATGTTTTTGACATGTTATTAAATATTACGCGATATGCGTTAGTATATTATGTGGTCTCTACGTTGCTGTGAGCGGAAAATGCAAGGTTTTTTATAACATAGGGATGATCTCTATAAGAAAATCTCTTGCCATTTTTGCATTAAAAGTTTTGTATTTGAGGCTTGCTCCCGCACTTTTGTGTGTATAATGTATGCTTAATAAACTGGACAGTTTTTGATCTTTTGTCAAAACATGAACATTATTGCAATGTCCATGCAGTTAATTTTTTTGTCTTGTATCTATTTCTGTAATGGAAACAGAAACAGGGTAATTGGTAAAGAGTACTAAGCTTAAAAGAAGTCACTATACAATTTTATATATAGTTCCTATTTTTTTATAATATTATAAAAAAACAGGAACTATACTCATTACTAAAAACTTTCATTGTGGGACAAACCCTAAATTCGAGCCAAAAAAAAAACCTAATATACTTTATCAGTCATTGACAAAATGTATAAAACAGCTGATTTTGTTCTCTCAAATTTTGAGCTGGCCCCATAGTGAAAGATGTTTATTACAATAAGTATAGTGATCACCTTTAAGCATAGTACCCTTAACTGATAGTCCTGTATATCTTTCTGAACTTTATATGTCTTGTTATTGTACAAAGAATTCGTCAAAAACTTTGTTCTAAAAAGTTTTTAGTCTAACTATCTCAGTTAGAAAAGGACAAAATCCCTTAAAAACGTTAATTGAGATAGATACATTGATTAGAGGACAGTTCAATTACCAGTATCTCTTAATATTATGGTAATAGAAGATATCAACAAGACCTTAATGTTTCCAAGCTAAAATTGTATGCAAAAATTATCTATAATTCTTTTGAAATATACTTTTAAAGTTAGGGTATTTTAAAATTGGTTAAAAAAATATTTCGTCCATAAAACATTCAGAATTTAAAAATATGAAAAAGAAGGTAGTTCAAATTTTTTACGAAAACCAAATCTTTCGTTTTTTTTTGTTTTGACAAGAAAATATGAATATTTTTCTATTTACTATTTAAGTATTTTCGTACAATTTATAAAATATGTGAAAAGGATGTTGCAGTATGAAAGAAAACTTATTTAATGATTTTTATAAATGGATTAATTTAATTTTTGTTAATGCATCACCAAAGTCTGTTATTTGATGTGCAATCGCAATAACAATGAACTAATTCTAAAACCTGTGTAAAGGCAAAAAAACATCCTAATGTCATTCCGCTTTTTTTTCTTCCTTCTACGAGGGGTTTGGCTTAACACGGCTTGTGTATTTTCTAACTCGTTCCAAGATTAAAGAAAGTCCGTTCCGTTATTGACGTCGTATGTGACAGAGAAGGTGCTAATTTCCATATTAATTCTGCACCGCAAGTACGGTTCTCTATCAATCGTTAGTTTTGAAACTCAAGCCGGTATGAACGTTCATTCCAATCATTATCGAGGGCTTAATACTTTGGATATGAATATGGAACGCAACAACTCAAAAACTGACGCTTGATGTCAAAAGGGTCTCTAAAGGGTCACACTGAAAATCAGCGCTGAAGAGCAATCCCCAGCATCATGCTGAGCGCTGACGTTGTTTGTCGCACGGGACACGGGACACTGCAACTCGACCTACTTTATTATTTTAAATGTTTGTCTACTTTTAAGTAATTAGTTGTAGTAGTGTGTACAAAATAAATGTGTTCTTTCTTTCTTTAAATGTATTAAATAAATTTGTAATCATATTCCCATCAATCAGTTATCGATGGCAAGATCCTTACTTGCAAAAAACTTTATAGCATAACGTTTTATACCGGCCGTAATAAATATACCGAACCGAACTTGCACTTTAACGACTATTAACTAATATAATAACAACTGATACTTCCTTGAAAAATTAGTTCTGCAGCCTGATTGAGGTATCACTTCCGACCGGATTCGAAAACTTTGCTCCTTGAATTAGGCAAAGATTTTTAGAAGATAAATAAAAAAATATATAATGACAAAAAATTAAGTATTATTATTTTGTATGTATATACCATCTTATTATAAATGGATTTCCGCAAAGTAACGCCTGACTCCATCAATTATCTTCATTGTCATTGTCCTAAATTATGTCATTGTAAATCGATTGTAGATCTATACAAAAAAGTGGCTAAAAGTGCCTTAAAAATCTGACTGCAAAAACTTTAGTCTCACTTATTCTAACAAGTGAAATCGCGAGATGCTGAGTATATTATGAAAATCTGCAGGTGAAGGCGAATCTGTTGACATCACTCACATAAAAATACGACAAGCCGTTTAGGCTCTAGGGCGTGCCAAAGAATACATGAATACATACACTCGAAAAACAATCCTTCTTCTTTCGCAGACGGGTAAAAAGATGATTGCATTTCAAAGTTTGATATGAGCTCTGTAATTCGTGTGCAGTTTTCGAATCCGGTCGGAAACGGTCTGAAGAGTGATTCAGACCTTTTCCTTGTCTCCAAGTACGTGGTAATACATAACTTAAAGTGGTATATAATTTTATTATGAACAAAGTATTTACGCATTAACTTATTATTCTTAAGCAGTATGTCTCATAATGACGATATTTCAGAACATTATTTTTAAGCAGTCCGTCTCATAATGCTGATAATTCAGACTGACGATATGTCAGAAAATGATCAGATCTCAGATTGTGTAATAAAGGCAGTGGGAGGGGACCGGCCCCCATGGGCAACGCCCTGAGCATAAAGATTCTCGTATACCATTTTAAACCCTCAAAGCAATAACGTCGGTGTGTTAAAAGTTTCACGAGTGTGCGTCTGTCTGTGGCATCGAAGCTCAAAAACGGATTTACCGATTTTGATTTATTTTGTTTACAAGCTGTATTAGTCGGGAGTGTAAGAACACCCCCGACTAATATAGCTTGTTAGCTAAGAAGCTAAGTTTGATGAAAATCAGTCCAAGATGTCCCTCGCTACAAAGTGGCGAAGTTAAATTTTTTTCTCAATACCCTCAATAATATACATCAAATGAAAGTGCTCGACTAGTAAAATACAAAATACTATAATAATTTCTAATCCAAGATGGCCGCCACAACAAATTACGGGGGTTAGTCAAAATTTTACATTTTACTTGTTTTTCGACTAAACTTTTCAATTTAATTCTGGTGGTTCAGGGTTTTATACAGGACACTAGATAAGTAGGTACCTATATCAATCATATAAAGTTTCGAAACAAATTTTCAAAACTACATGATTACTTGTAAAAGTTTACCAAACTCGTGTAACAGTTTGAATTGTATCTCGACTTGGGAATCCCCAAATCTAAAGTTAGGAGAGAAACATGTGAAATCTAGAGCAACCAATGGCTTCGATATTTGACAGCTCACTGCTTCAACGCTCTCATATAAATCAAATTTTGCTTACTCTGTTTTTCACCTTTTTCATGTCAAATTTTAACTAATAAGGAGCTGACCATTTTATAGCATTGTTATTTTACGGCTTTGGTAATTTACATATTTTTTTATTTTTTCGATCTCGCCATTTTACCGTTTCAATGTTGGCATTATGAGACGTAGATACTTATTTTTAGTACACCTGTCTATGTATATAAAATATAAATTATATTTGTGTTGAATGTATAATTTAGTTTATACAACGTGTAACAGAAAGGTGTGGCAATACTTAGTGGTGTTAGTCTACACGTCAAAGTGAACTCATTGTAGAACAAAATTTTGCAAAATTCCATAAAAAATATATGAAGTTCTCCATACAAAAATTGGTCGCGTGATCGGCGAAGTATGGATGCAATATTCTTCTTGAACTTTGCTAAATGTTGTTCTACTGTGGTGGGTTCACTTTGAAGTGTAGACTAACACCGTTAAGTATTGTCACACCTTTCTGTTACACGTTGTATATATAGGATGATTGTTGAGAACAAGCTCCTTATTTATTTGTATAGTGATATATGTTTAAACGATGATGTGTGGTGAAAAATAAATGTCTTGACTTGTGATTGTGGCTCTTTTATTTTAATCCCATTTTTGTATAAAACGACTGGTTTTCACGCGTACTTGACTTTTGGGAAGGTCCAACTATACTAGTAGTTTCGTTCACATTTGGTGAACTTCATCAGGGACGAAATCAGTCGTTTGTGTCTTCAACGATGACACGTGATCATCATCATCCCAGCCTTCCTTATCCCACTGCTGGGTATAGGCCTCTCTGTCAGGTCCTGTGCCAATCGTGTCCAGGTGGTCAGGTGGTCAAGTCTGTTATTTCAATTGCCTCTGAATAGGTCAGAGTTAGTATTAAAAATCTTGTTTGTTTAATACTAACTGTGGTCTATTCTATGACAAAGCGGCCATTTAGGCACAATGCAATCGTAATTCTGAGACGATTTAAATAATATATTTGACCACCGGCTAGACCTGCGACAGTTCTTATGTCGTTGACCCATCTTGCCGCCCACGCCGGTCGACCAGGCACAAATGATTGCAGTTGATGAAGTTTTCTAAATAAAATATTTTCATCTATTAGTAAATTATGTTTTATATATTAGGATTAAATAAAATATAATTCGTAGGTAGGTAAAACAATATAATTGTTTCATATTTATTACTAGTAGCTGTCACCCGCGACATATTTAAAAAGGTTCAAACTTTGAACCCCCATTTGATCCCCGGTTGAATTTCAATAAATCTTTTCTTAGTACACCCCTACACTCTATAATGAATACACCCCACAAATTTCATGTCTCTAGGTTCAGCGGTTTAGGCGTTGATTCATAGAAAATATCAGTCAGGACTTACTTATATATACATATATAGATTCGGCTTATCTTTTTGCTGGTGATTCGTAAAACATATGATTCACACAACAATAAAGAGATGATAATTATTTTTCCTATCATTAGTATGTATTGTAAAAGGAAATCACAAAGGTCGTAATGTAACATGATGTATACGTGTTTCATTGGTCAGTACATACAAGTTTTAGAAAGTTAAATAATTGAGAACTTCCTCTTTTTTAGGGTTCCGTACCTAAAAGGTGAAAACGGGACCCTATTACTAAGACTTCGCTGTCCGTCCCTTTGTCAGCAGGCTGTACCTATCTCATAAACCGTGATAGGTAGCTAGAGAGCTGATTGTTTTTCTTTTTTGATGATGTATTTCCGTTGCCGCTGTAACAACAAATACTAACAAGTGGTTAGAAGCGACATACAAAACCTACTGCTAAATCTTTAAACTTATCATGTCCCATTACAAACTACAATCAAACATATAAGTTATATAAATATATATATTCGTAAAAACCTTAAAACATCATTATTACCTGACTGCGAAAGAAGGAGGGTTATGTTTTTTGAGTGTATACCTATACATACATACATACATACATACATACATGTATATTTCTTTGGAAAGCCCTAGAGCCTAAACGGCTTGTATTTTTATGTGAGTGGTGTCAATGTCTTAGTCGTGAGAGTAACACTGGGTAAATACACCAAAATTTTGACAAACCAATCCAAAAATCCTTAATTAAAACAGAATATAATAAATATTTAAAAGGGGCTCCCGTACAAGAAACGTGTACTTTTGCAATTTTTGCTCGATATTAGTAATAGCAGACAATACTTGAACCAATGATTACGTTAGACGGAACCCTTAGTGCGCGAGTACGACACGAACTTGACCGATTCTTTAGACTATTATTTCTCAAACTCATTATGGTCGTAAGGTCACGGTTCATAGAACTACATTACCCGAAAAGATAACGAAATATTATTTTATGTAAGTAGGTACATACCTATGTACTTAATTCAATTGTAATTCTGAGATAATTCTACAATAACAGACTTGAGCCCCATTTGTAACAATTGAGTTGACTGGAGTTAATATATTTTTTTGTTACCTATTCCAAAAAGCCATCGGTACAAGGTTCCATGGAGTAGGTAGTACTTTGCATCTGCTTTTATCGTGCGAACTACCAGCTTGAGGTGTTCACTGTTTACCTCACTTTTCGACATAACTAAGCAATGGCTTTCCTCTAGGCCAGCATGCTACATCTTATGCTTATAATAATAAATACATATAGTAATACTGTAGAGGCCAAATTTCTGTGCAATGAAAAAAAGTATGTAAAAATCGAGTAAGGAGGATGTAAGAAATGCAGTAGAACTAAATTAGATTCTTTTTGCTCGCCTATAATTATATAAATATATATATACATATATCACACTTTTCCGTTGTATATAATATATTAGTTTAGTTGTAAAGAACCCTATATGTATACCTGAGGGTCTGTATACCTGAGGGTGGAAACTGAACTTGTAAAATAAGGAAATCTGGTATTGTAATTATTTAGTCTCACAAACCTCATAATCATTTCACTAATGTTTTTAACCTTCGCATGATCTACAGACAGCAGATATCAAAAATCTCAATCGGACCATCAAAATTACCATAAGGTTGAATTACGAGTAATTATCTATTTAACCCTTAACCTTACTGCCGGACGTAAAATTAGATATAATGCCTGAACTGAAGGCAAAACGAGACGCTTAAAGAAAACCAAAATAATATTGAATATAACTAAGTTAATTTGTAGATTTTTTTCCGAAATCATGAATGGATTAGAATAATCATTTATTGGCAAACTGTGTTAACATATGTGTTCTTAAGTGGTAATAATAATGCTTTGCAAATAGGTAGGTAGGTAGGTAAACGGTAAAAGCATATTCTTTGGCACTGACTTGCTTTTCTAAAATAGAGTAATTTAGGCAAAAGATCGTTGTACGCTTTATAACTATTGATGACCTATTTTACTGGGGGACTTTTGTAATTGAGAATGTATTTTAATAAAGATGTAAGTATGTTTTGTGACCAACAAAATGATATTTTAATGAGAAGCGACTTTAAAACAAACTGACTGCTATGAAGAAGAAAAATTAAAGCAACGAAGCAACCAGTAGAACCTAAGACCATTTGCAGATAAAGAAAAACCCAATGACACCTATCACATCAAAATCGGTTTAGCAGTATCAAATGTACAGGTCGCTAAGAGTTGGTATGTACGAGCACATACTTACATACAAATAAAAAAACTTAACCATCTTTTGGGCAGTCAAGTAAAAAAAAACGATTTCTCAGATACACCGGGATCTTTAGATTAAACAGGGTTATTAGTTAGGGGTGTACCAAGCCGAATGGGGTAACTATTTTCATCATTATAAACAATTTTCATTATGAGGAAATCAAGCAAAAAGAATCAGCTGTTACATAGAAAAAAATGATCGGTCGTCGACAAAATTTAGGTACGAGACAGCAAATTTTTTTCTGGAATTCAATGTTGATACCGTAGTAAAAGTTGTTCATAAGGTACACACTTTTGTGAATAATGACCCCCTTTCGGTTAGACCCCCTTATTACAGCCTAGTCGATACAAAAACCTTAATAGTACAAATACATTTTTTTGTTTAGAATATATTTTCTTTTGACAAAATTATCACATCGCGTGAGATTTGACCTATTTAACCGCACGATCGCGCCTTGATAAGGTTAACTGTTTTGACAGGCTTCCAAAATGGCGGACGTATTTTGACGTACCTATTCTGTTAAAAATATATATTGATAGTAACCTACATAGTTTGTTAATTGTATTAAATAACTTGAATAAATGTAACTGAAAATAGGAGGAGGTTCTATTTTCATCTGTATGTATATATGTTTCGTCTTAGTCGTGAGAGTGACACTGGGTAAGTACATAGAATTAAAAATATATGTAATATTTATTTTGGCGCAATAAAGTACATAATCTAAAAAAATAATGTTTTCAAAATACATCGAGTGTGGTGTCCATAGTAAATTTTTAACGCTGATAACTAATATACAACGTGTAACAGAAAGGTGTGACAATACTTAACGATGTTAGTCTACACGTCAAATTAAACCTACTGCAGAACAAAATTTAGCAAAATTAAAAAATGCCTTCTTCGTACAACATGGCCGATCACGTGACCAATTTTTGTATGGAGAATAATATTTTTTTAAAAGTTTTTTTTTATAAGAATATTCTTTATTTCTTATCTTATCAAATACAAATGTCATAAATTATCATTATATTGAAACACGTCAAAATAAATCAGTCGAACAACCCACCCCGAATCGTACCTGACTGGTTTTTTAAAGTAGTTATGGAAAATGTTGTTCTACTGTGGGTTCACACTGACGTGTAGACTAACACCACTAAGTATTGTCACACCTTTCTGTTACACGTTGTATATAATAATGTAACTAATATGTTTTATTGTAGTAGTGTAAAATATGAAATGCTATGTTTAAGATACACAAGGCTTACCACGGCGGTCGGCGGTCGAACAAATTAAGGACCATGATTTCGGAAAAATAATCATGATTTTTTTGTACGGATCTACTGTTTGGAACTATTTTACAAATTTCTTAGACGATGTGTATATCATTTTATCTGCCGCTCTTTTTAAATTTATGTGCGATTGTGTTCTTTCTTGTATGATTTTACGTCCATTCGCACACTGATACCCGTGTTTCATTCCTAACTCTATGGACACAGAACGGTCTACTATAAAGCCGACCAATCAGGGACAGCTTTCGGACAGTTGACAATTTGACTATTGTAAGATTGTAATTAGACGGTTTCACTTCGACGGATTACAATCTACCGAATAATAATACGTTAAATTGTAAGCAGTACGTAGAGGTTCACAATCTTTCGACAGTTTACAATCTCGCGAGATAGATTATAATCTAACGGTATTTACAATTTTACGGTGACATATACACGGAACGTACCCCAGACTACGTCACTGTCTATACGCGCTGTAACGCAGCGCGTGCGGTCTGCTCCACCCTTTATTTTAAAGAAAATTTAACGTGACAGATCAATACGTCTTTTTAAAATTCGTTTCAACTAGTTACTTTATTTTTTGACCGAGCGAGCAAAACGTCTATTTCGGATCTGGTAAATTTTTCTATCGTCTGTCTGTAGGACGCCTAACCATCTGCTGTCCATCTATATTAGGTGCAAATAAATATTTTATTTGATTTGATGTTTGTACATATGTTTCCTGAAATTTCGTACTCGTATACGGAGGCCATGTTTCTGAAACGTGCAAATGATTTCATCACTAGCACTAAGCAAAGACAACAATGCGATTTTTTTAATATCGTTCGTTAGAGACTTCATTAGTGAGTGATGAATTCATACGAACGTTTTAAAAATAAACCTTTATTAAAAAATTTACCTTGACGTAATTTAGGTATGGGTTGTACAATTTTTTATGTATGTTTTAAGCCGTCGGAGAATTTTCTTTGGTGAGCTATTTCTCCTATACTTAATAGGAGGAAGTTTGCGATATTAATTACGATTCCTGAATATGTAAGAAATCGGTCAAGTGGTTGTTGAGTTTTTTATAAAGTCTCAGTTAATATCGTGGTCGCGTGATCGTCAATTAGCGAAACTACTAGGGTTTTTTAAATAGACTTCCCAAAAAACGAGTACTTAGGTATATTGTTGCCTGATTTCTGGAATATTTTTTTTTTGTAATTTTACTATTCAAGTGGTACCGTAAAAATTAATTAAGTGAGTTGGATGGGGTTTTTTAATTTAAGTGTTTAGGTAAATTTTTATATTATAGATTAAAAATTGTTTTTTGTAAAAATAAAATAAATATATATTTTATTAGTGGTACCGTTTCAATTTTAATAAATTCAAAACGTAACGCCGTTAACTTATTATTATTTAACCTAAGAAAATGCAAAATAAATGCAGCGCCATCTGTGATAATTATTACGATTCACTTCGCCATTCTAAGGTTGTTGTTGTTGTAGAAAAGCTACTCGGCAACAGGTGGCGCACACAGTATAGGCGTTATATAGACAACAACGCTGTTCGACGAAAAACCTATGCGTCTACATACTCAATCTACGTTTGATTTTTTTGCGACCTTTTTGCTACAACGTACTCTGCCGTAAATATTAATCAATTATTAATTTCGCGACTGTTCCTGCATTGAGTCGTAGAAGAAATAATCTAAGCATTGTTCCCATTCGTATGTCGCCATATTTAAAAACATAACTGACTGACTGACTAATCTGACTTTACCACTGACATATGGTATGCCTGACATATTGTCTGTTTTGATTGAAAGTTTTCGACGCAAAAAGTTAGTAGTCTATATACCTACTACATAATTTTTCAAAAAAACAAATGGGTTGTAAAATTGTTTCAGCTACTTTTTAACTTTCCACCTACAACAAAATAACAACAATGTTGGAATGCAGTGATAATCCAGCGGATCTGTGCCAGTTCCCAACAGAGCTTATTGTTTACATATTAAAGTTTCTAGCGGCGAAAAACTTGATTGCTTGCCGTCGAGTATGCAGGAGATGGAGAGAAATTGTCGACGATATTACCAGTGACGATCGTTTGTGGGAAAAACACTGTGAAAATGATTTTAAGACTCTCTTTAGAGACGCCAAAAAGAAGACGTCTTGTTTACATTGGTTCGACTTGTACCGCTCTTTATCGCTATGGTGTCGTTTGTCTGATGCCAAAGAGACGCAAGACGAGTTCTGCCACCCTTCTAGAAACTCGGACCAGATTGAAGACTTGATACTACTTGAGAGTGGTGTAGTGGCTGTACGCAAACAAATATCGGTAGTTTATTATGATATTTCAACTCTGGAGCCAAATGTGCGGAGTACAGTACACGGAGAGTTCGTCAAATTCGTCGAATATGATGATGTATTAATAGTTTTGAGTAATCACTTGCATCTACGCGTCATGAAAAATTGGAAGAGGCTAGACTTGAACGAAAGTAACGAAACCCGTATTCAGGCAGAAGATGAATTAGTCTTCCGTAATGTTAGAAACGTCAGGGTATTTGGTAGAAGTTTATACTTTATAAATTTTGACGATGACATTTTTTACTGTGATTTAGATAAGAAGTTAGCCATCTCAAAGTTAAATCGTAACAACAGTGAACAAATATTAACTTTAAGCTATTACAACGGATCTCTACACGCTATAACTCCTAAACGTCAAGTCTATGTTTATCAAAATGATAAATTTCAATTTCTCTTCAATTTAGAATCAAAGAAGAGCAACATATTCGATTGTTTGTGGCGTTATGAATTCCTTGGGCATCTAGAATGGCGTATATTTACCCAGTGGCTTGTTATTTTACGTATAACTCTGCCTGAGTGTCCGTTACGTTATATATCAATGATGAAGGTGTATGGTGACATCATTTTTGTTGGTTGTAAAAATGGGGTTATGCTCATTTACTACAAACCTTTCACAGATGGACAATTAGACTTGATTTCACACGCACCGGTAAAACAGTATAAGTTCACAGAACGAGAAGACATTCCCGTCTTATCTTTGTATCCGATTGTCAGTGTAGAAGTTCTAGAAATCACCTCGGGTCACAAAGTTTTGGTTGCTATGCCAAAAAAGATTATAGTACTAACATTCATAAATAACTTTGAGGTTATTAGATCTAAAGCAGTCGTCCCTTACGTGCCACCTCCGATCGAGTTGAAAGTCTAAGCATACCATAAAAATTGTATAAAATATAGAAACCTGTATATTATCTGAAAATTGACACGGATGTTTAGTTCTTCCTGTGCAGTGAAACAAAATGTTCTTAATAAAATAGTTCTTATCAACCTTTGAGGCCAAAATTCTAATACACCTAATTTAAGACATCATTGATTGCTCTCAGCGAGTGTCGTTGTCATTGCAATTTAACCATTTTCTATTTTGTCATCAATAAGTAGTGTAAGCTAAACAATCCAATGACACTTTGTACATCAAAATCAGTCTATCAGTTTAGGCTGTAGGAAATTAGACATACATTCAAATACATTATCCTTCTGTTGGGCAGTTGGATACCTAATTCAATTCAATGTTTAAATTATGGCCTCTACAGCGTTGCCGTAAATTTGCCAATGTCGCGTGTAGAGCTGAGAAGACAGACGTTAGAGGATTGGCCAGTAAAATGAATATAATGTCCTAATAAAACTAATAATCATTTGTATTGTCAATAGTATGAAAAGTGACTGCCAGTGGGTTTCAAATTTAAACCAATGTTACCAGCAAGTTTACATATAAAAATTTTAATTAAATGTAAAAAAAAAAAACGAAAAACCAATAAAAAAATATTATGTAAATCAGCTAGTTGTTACCAAAAAAAAAAAGATTATTTTATATTAATTTTAGTACATATACATACCATTTTTAATTTAAATTATATTATAAATATAATGCTATTACAATGTATTGATGGAAGAAATATATGAGCTTCATGTGATACTAAATATTGTTATTATTTCTAGTTTAGTTCTTTGATAAAATTTTACTAATAATATAAACGCGAAAGTTTGTGTGTATCTACATCATCATCATTTTCAGCCTGTATCGATTTACAGTTGGGTATAGGCCTCCTCATAGTGCCATAGCTGTCTATCATGGGCCTATCTCGCCTATAGTATTCTTGCGATGAATCGAACGTCTTTGATCCATTGGCGTCTGCCTACCGCCCGTTTTTATCCTACACAGCTAGGCATTTGACCACAAGTTCTCACGACCACGTAAGTCAGCGATACTGTAGCCCTAGACGCCTAATGTGGAATACACTGGCTCTCATGGAAGGCTGCCGGAATCGGAAATCTGTCGCTAAGCACCAAACGGTGAGCCGTTTGGTGCTTAGCGACAGATTTTACAACTAGCCAGGCAAGCGATAGGAAACGCCCTACCAACATGCTATAGTTTCCTCACGATGTTTTCCTTCACCGGTGGCTCAGGCATTTTTTGTGGGATCGAACCTTTGTTCGATCCCACAAAAAATGCAAAAAGACAAAATGGCATTCATCACCAAGTGCATTCATCACGACTTTTATAGCGCTTGACCGCAACTCGCCTGATGTAAAGCGACGATGCGGCCTAGAATGTAGCGCGCTTGCCTAGAAGAAACCGATTCACTTGCGATTTGAAGAGACCGAGATTATATCTAACGGGAAACAGAGCACTCAGCAGTGAAATCCACAACCTGGCACGCACAATAAAAGTCAACACAAAGCGTTTAGTGAGAGTCCATGGAATTCTACCATATAATCATGGCCAAAATTAAACGCCATGACGCTACGAGCCACCCTTAAATCTAAAATTATTACGATTTTATGATGCGAAAATATAAAAATCTATATAGGGTTATCGGTTAGGGGTGCAGATACTAAGCCGAAAGGGGGTTACTATTAACGATGTATACTAACTTGTGCCAAATTTTACGCGTTTTGGTTGATAGGGAGTTAGGAGAGGAGAAAAGAGAGAAACTAGGTATAAAGGTTCAAGTCCTTGCTTCGGCCTTTCTATTGGGTCTATATAGCTTATACGTGCATTGTTGCTTGAGAGAGATCGCTTTAAGTGATAAGTTTTAGGTTAGAAATATAGCATATTTTATGTATTTCTTAGGGTACCGTACCTACTCTGAGGGTAGGTAAGATTGGAACCGGATAGACAGGCGGACAGCGAAGTCTTAGTAATAACTAAGATTTCGCTGTCCGTCTGTCTTTCATTAGACTGTAATCTAATATACTATGATAGCTAAACAATTGAAATTGTCCCAGGTGAAGTATTTCGGTTGCCGCTATAACAGCAAATACCTGCTAAAAATAATAACGACAAGAGGTTGAAACTTGATGTACCTAGTGTTGTATAAGATAATGGTACGGAATCTTTAG
Organism: Ligdia adustata; assembly: GCA_947049295.1. NCBI lineage: Eukaryota > Metazoa > Arthropoda > Insecta > Lepidoptera > Geometridae > Ligdia > Ligdia adustata. Next base: position 4,807,061 of record OX346242.1, on the reverse strand, counting down.
TGTTTGGGAGCATTTGTTCCAAAAAAGAAAGGAAGTTTCGTTTGAAAATGCTAACACCTCGAGAAATCTTATAAGTATTCTATTCATGTAGTTTATTACTCTTGAAGCAAGGTCTGCAATTATATGGCACACAAATCGAATAAATTATACCAAACCGAAAACGACAACTTTCGAAAACGACAACTTTTGAAAACGATAACTTATGAAAATGAAAACTTTCGAAAACGACAACATCCTAAATCATCAACTACCTAAATTGACAACCGCTATAATTGAGATCTCCCTAAAACGACAACGCGTATTTTCGACTCTTTTCTTAAGGACTTTTGCTGCTGATTGTACTTTCATTTTTGTCCTTTGTACCACTAAATAAAATATTTATAAAAAAAATATTTAAAATATAAAAAAACCTGTTTGTCACATTGCGGGAACAGATTAAACATTTATGACATTTCCAGATATATCATATCAGGAAATTGTCATTTTAGGGTTCTGTCGTGTTAGGAATTTGTTATTTTAAAATTGACGAGTTTGAATTCACGTTCTAGGAAATTGACATTTTCGGAAGTTGTCGTTGTAAAACTGAGGGATCCCTACTGATCTATCCCTACTGGTAGAGAAGAATGGATTTTTTTTCCACCTGTTACTACTAGGGCGGAAACGTGGATATTTTACTTCAACGTAATTCTACTATGATCAAAGACATATTCCCCGGCTTTTGGGCAGTCGGGTAAAACCATTTTTACCTAAAGGAAGGAAGATTTCAGTTATATTTAGAAGCGTTATGCGAAACACAACCTTAAGTATGAATAAACTTTTCTTGCTTTACCTATATGGTAGGTTCCTCAAAAACAGTGACGGAAACATCGTGAAAAATCGGCTCTCGGAGAAGGTTAATAGCTTTCGAAGATAAATCCCGCAAATTCCAATCCTAGCGTGACGGACTATGGCCCCTTCTAGAGATCCGTGCCCAGCTGTGGGACGCTTTGGGTTAGTACGTATGTACGTACCAAACCATCTAACAAACTAAAACTGAGACAAAATATATTTTTACCATTTTTTTAATGTTATCTTTAGTTCGAAAGCTCTGGCTTATCACTTCAAAAGATTCGCCTTTATTAAGCACTTATGTAAAATAAATAAAGTGTTATTACAGATTAACTACTTTTACTTCTGTATTCTAAGATAGTTCATATGCCTAGTTAAGGCATATGGACTATAACTGTAATAACACCAATTTAACGATATAATAATGCCCAGCGATTATCAAGACCTCGCGGTACTTCGAGTGACAGGGCTGTAAGTCCCATAATTTGTGAAACCATCGTCCACAAATGTACTGCTTCGTATTGGAGAATAGAATCGTGGGAATGAGGCGAGAATAAGCCGCTTCTTAGGTTTGCTTCTCAGTTTATTATAGTTCATATCGTAGACTTCCAAAGAATGTCGCGAGTATACCACTTCTGATATCAAAGGATAATCAGTCTCGCGTTTAGGAGTCTTTTGCGTCGGTGAGGTCTGTTTTTGTTGGAAGACCGGTGATGTGATTCTCCGACAATCAAAACCTTTGGTTGTTTTAGTCGAATATTTTCTGAAGTCTGACGATTTGGGAAAAATTGCAGCATTTCTGCAGAAGTTAGAACGTGCAGGTGTATTTTTGGAAAGCGTTTGACTTTTTATTCTGGATCTTTGACTGGGAGATGCTAGTATACGACGCTTTAATACTTGTTCTGGAGGATTTTTCTCCACGTTTTCGAATTTAATAGTATTTTGCGCCCGTTGTTTATTCTTCGCTAGGACTCGCAGTGCTTGGTATAGATTCTCTGGCTCTTCAAACTTATTGCTCATGCTCAACTGTTCTTTTAGCGAGTTCAACAGCATTTGCTTGCTATTTTTTTTGTAAAAAGAGTTTTTTTTCGCATTCGACGCGCTTAAAGAAACAAGTCTAGGCGTTTTAGGTTCTGTTCTTGGAGTGGAATATTCCGTGAATACATAATCAGATTTGAGCTTCTTCTTTTTGACTTGTTCTCGTTTTACTTGTTTTCTTTTTAAAGGAGCGTAGGTTTTGAAGTAATCTACTGATTTATTTTTATCAGAAATGTCTTCGTAATGCATGGATATTATTGATTGAACAGAATGACATGTACTTTCTGGGACAACTTTGAGTTTATTTACAACGGCTTCATCAATTTCAAAAGTTAAATTGCATGATGCTGTACTAGGAGCATTTTGAATATCATATTCAGACTTTATATTGCAAACACTGATTGTAGTTTCTAATAAATCGACAAAGAAATTGTAAAAGCCTGGATCTTTCGTTGAATGCTTTTCGTTTTCGGAAACTAGCGTTGGAGGTTCTTCGTTTGTTTTGTTGCACCTTTTATCTATAATCTCTCTACCTTCGGCAACTTCTTTGATCAAGTAGTTTAGTTTTCTTTCTTTCTCGTTGTCAATCTCATCGTTGTCCGGTTTCACTAATCTTGGAAGGAAGTCTGCCCATTTGATGTCTTCATCATACTCCTCATTAGATAAGTCAACTGAAGGCGTCAAAATAATATTTTTTTTAGATTGCAAGACCTCAAAAGATTCAGGGTTATAATAGTGACTATTTAAAACTTTGGATTTGTATTTCTTCTTTCGTTTATCTGTATCAAATTTTTTGTGTTCGAGTTCATCTGTGAATTTGTTTTTCTTAGTTTTAGGCGTATCTTCTTTGCGAACAGGGAACTGAGTTCCCCTTGAAGATTGGGATAGGAGAGAGAGCACAGAAGTCAAAAACCGTTTTTGTCCTCGGCTTGGTCTTTTCGGAGCCTTGTCTGGATTTTTTTGAGTAGTTTTTTCTGTAACAAGATATTTTTTGATTAAGTTTTGAGCAAGCGAAGAGTCTTTTTTAGGTTTTCGTCCTAAAATACAGATTAAAGGTGCGGGGCCTTATTACTAAGACTTCGCTGTCTGTCCGATTTTTGATTAACTTTTGAGCAAGCGAAGAGTCTTTTTTAGGTTTTCGTCCTAAAATACAGATTAAAGGTACGGGGCCCTATTACTAAGACTTCGCTGTCTGTCCGTCTGTCTGTCGCTAGGATGTATCTTATAAACCGTGATACGATAATTGTCTAATAGAGTGACTGTTGAAATGTTCACAGATGATTTATTTCTATTGCTGCTATAACAACAAATAGTAAAAATAGAATTAAATAAATATAAAAGTGTGGTACCCAAACAACAAACGTGATTTTTTGTGCAATATTTATTTATATATCATAATAAATAACTAAATCAAAATAAAATAAACATTTGAGAGGGGTTCCAAGCTGAACTAATCCGCGATTCCGACTCGCACTTTTCCGTTTTTTATTTATTTAAAACAGCTAGGTACGCATTTGAACACCAGCTCGCATCAACACAGAGTCAGCAATACTGTGTCCCTAGATAGAGCATGCCCAGTGTGGAATAATGCTCTGTTTCGATTCTTAAATTTTTTAGTCGGTTCAAATGTTTATAAATTTAGGGAGCACGAAACTTTCTTTTTAAAAACTAAATTAAAATACTTATAGCCGATACTGAGGCTTTAATAATAACTTAAAATACGTTTAGCCGATATGGAGGCTCTAGAACTAATTAAACTACGTGTAGCCGATACTGAGGCTTTAAAACTAATGAATACACAAAGGATTATATTCTTAACATTAACTTACATACTACTCGGTGGTCCGATAAGAGACACCTTAGTCAGCTTTCCACAGAAGTGTAAGTACTGCTGAGTAAGCCGTCTCCACATCAGAGCAGAAGGGCGAGGGGGATGCATAACTCTTCCCTCCCTAAGTGAGAAATTATCGGAATGTGCGATTTGAGGACCTTTCCGATAATTTCGTAAAAATGGAATTATTTTAAAATTTAAAACATACATAAAAATTAAAGATAAGCTTAATACTACGAGGCCTAACGCGGAGTAAACTAAAACACTGATGCTAGAGTCTTTTTCTCTTTTAGCAACACTATCAAACACTTCACTATTTTTTAACGCAAACGCCAAATACTTCACGTCGTCCAGACTGATCTCGTGCATGTTAAGTGCGCGTGCACTGGATAGGCTCGCGTTCGTATGGAGCGGCGGCAGGGTGACCACAGCTAGCGGCGTCACGATATCCATCTCAGTGTAGACGTGATGGTGCCGGATCTTGAGATCGTGGATCTCGACGTCACAGGGTTCGTCTAACGTGATGACGTAAGTTCCAAATACTGGATATTTAAACATTTCGTCACCACATCGTTTTGTCAGCATCGTATGAAATCTTGTAAAAAGTATCCAATTTTCATCGTCAATTTTCTGCAGTTTTACGTTTTCTACGTAAACAGGATACTGCTTGCAGCAGGTGAGATTGTTGTCGTATTTGAGAAGTTGTTCCTCGCAGGTTGGCCCGCTGTACAGGGCTCTGTTGTCATCGTTACAGAGGTGATGGTCTCCGGCGGCGATAGAGCGGCACGGCCCTAAGATCGGTAAGTACTTCATTCCTTTCGCCAATAGGTAAGGGTATTTAGGAAAGATGGCCAGGGTTTGGTTTTCAGGTTCAAGGAAAATAGGTAAAGTGTACATTTTTTATGTAGTTATAAGTATAATTATCGGTTAGTGGAATTTCCATAATAAACGTAATCTGGTTTCTTTTTATATATGATTTAACAGAAATAGTCTCTTCGATTTTTACTAAATTTAATTCATTAGGTTCGTATACTAAGTTACCAGATTTAGATATTAATTTCAAATGATGTAATAGCTCGGTAGAGTTAACAACAGACTGGTGTAATACTGAGCTTTTACTTAGGGCTAATGCGGTTTCAATTTCACTTAATTTAATAAATATTGTACGGAAATTACTTATGAATAGGCTATACAATCCTAGAATGTAGGCAGATACGGCTACATCGTTTTCTTTACTAATTGTCTCCTTGAGGGACTTTTCGACTTGTTTGAGGCGAGTGTCCATGGTAAGCGAATTTTGATGAATCAGTTCAGTAATATTAACAAAGCTATCCAGCATTTTGGAGATAACGGTAATTTTCTTTGATATGATTACTTGATCGTGAAAAATCTCTGTAGTTAATTTGTCATATTTAAGTGCGTCATCATTGTCTAGATTTCCTGTTACAATTTTTATAATAGAGCCTAATGGGTTGAGAATACCACGTTTATAACGTTGGGGAATTAATTGTCGGTATTTATCTACAGTTATATCGCGCAAATGCCCTGCATGCATTAACATTCCAATAAATTCATGAGGAAACGTTTTATTGTTGGCAATTAATTTCTCGAATTCGGCAAATTGTGAAATTACAAAATTTAAGTCTCCATAAACATTATCCAAATTTATGGTTTTTATAATTGTCCAATTATCTATTTGCATGTATGCTTGGCCTTGTTTTACTGGCAGGAGTCCTGGGTTTCCTTTAAGTGATTGCAGATGAAGAGCAACTGCTGGTGTCGCTAGCGTCAGGACGCACCACCTGTGGAGGGCGTTTTATATTTTTAATTGGGGCCTTTGTATTGCCTTTTTCTGTTTCTACCTTAGTGGGGGCAACATTCCGATCAATTTTACCTACTACTTTTGCTTTCTTATATCTAGGTTTATCCTTACTCTTTCTTTTATTTATATCTTTCACGTAAACTGTATCTCCTTGTTTAACTTTAATGTCGATCTCTCCACCTCGTTTTTCCTTAACTTTTTCTTTGCCTTCGACTAATCTTTTTGCCATATATTTGTATAAAAATTTAGTGCGCTTCGCGTGATCTTTTACTAGTTGCTGTGTAAACGCTTTCTCAAACTCTATTCCAAAAGGGTTGTCTGTATCTGTGTGCCCAAAAACAACTTCAAATGGTGAAAGGCCTGTTGCTGTGTGTATGGTATGATTGTATGCCATAACTGAGTACATCATAATAGATGCGGCATCTGTGCATTTGTGTTCATTTTTTCTTAGTCTATATATCTCGATAATGGTGGAATGGAATCGCTCAATGAGTCCCATAGAATTTGGGTTATTTACTGTACCTATGTGACGTTCGATTTTGTGAAGGCTAAGGAATTCTTTCATTAATTCGTTGTTGAATTCCATGCCGGGGTCAGAACATATTTTTTTTGGAATTCCGTAAAATGAAAAGTATTTCATTAAGGCTCTCACAACTTCCGGTGTTGATTTGTTAGGTATTTCGATGGCCTGTCCTAACTTACTAAATGCATCGATAAGGGTCAAGTAGTATTTGCCTTCAATAGAAAACAAATCAATAAATACTTCTTGAAACGGTGCATCCTGTGTCTGTGTTAATTGCAAAACAGGTTTAATAGGTTTCCTGTCATATTTCATTTTCCTACATGCTTCACAAGCGTTGATTATTGCTGCTACTGTTTCTTCCATTTTATCCCAACAATAGCTTCTACGGAGTCTGACTAGCGATTCTTTGATACCGCGGTGACATGTCTTTCCTTCATGGTATTTTAAAACTATCGCTTTCTGTTCGTTTTCATCTTGTACATACACTACTCGTTCTGTGCATTCGTGTAGGTTGATCATGTCTTTTTTAAATAGGGCGATAACTATGTTGCTAAATTGTCGGCGATGTTCGTGTTCTTCAAAGTATATGAAATATTTAATTTTGGGTCTTATGTACTCTTTGAGGAATGTTTTTACTAGTTCCGGGTTATTTGTTGGTAAGAAAACTTCTAAAATTTTGTGTTTTCCGTGTGAGATGTCTTTAACGTGTAATTCATTTTTAAACCATGAGAACACTAAAATTTGATTAGGCTTGGTATCAATAGCTTCTTGCAGGATTGGTATTCCGGTTGATTCTAAATCTGCTGCTGAATGAATAGTCTGTGACTTACTACTCTCAGATGCTGATAGTATTACTGGTTGTTCTATAGGAAGCATAGGAAACAGTTCAGTAGTTTCTGATGAATCTGATATGCTTATAGTTCCGTTTGTGTCTGAAATGGTAATGGTTGATGAATCTTTTCTTTCAGGTTTATTTTCAGATAATTTCATGATATCCTGTACTACTTTGTCCATTTCTCGCTTTAGTTTCCGTTCTTTTCTATTGTGATTTACAGCCATTGAGTTTCCTTCATCATCCGAATTTAAGGCATTTACCTTAATTCTGCTCAAGGCGTCGGCGTTGGTATTTTGTTTACCGTTTTTATATATTATTGTGTAGTCGAAGTCTTGAAGTCGCAGTCTCCAGCGCGTAAGCTTACTATTTGGATCTTTTAAGGAGTCTAACCAAGCTAATGGCCGATGGTCAGTATATATAAAGAATTTTCTTCCATATAAGTATGGGCGGAAGTGTTTTGTAGCCCAGATGATAGCGAGTAACTCTCGTTCTATTGTGCTGTACCGAGTCTCTGTATCGCTCAAGGTACGGCTAGCGTAAGCTACTGGTTTGTCACTACCAACTTGTCCTTGGGAAAGGACTGCTCCTAGAGCTACGTTTGAAGCGTCAGTCGTCAAAATAAATGGTTTGTCATAGTCAGGGTATTGTAGTAGTGGTGCATGAGTCAGAAGTTCCTTGCATCTATTAAATGAGTCTATATTTTCGGTCAATAATAATTTTGTTTCGTTTCTTTAAACAGGCTGTCAGTGGTTGAGTCACTTTAGAAAAGTCAGGTATGAAGCGTCGGTAATAACCAACGAGTCCGAGGAAACTTTTGATTTCAGTCGTAGTCTTTGGAATTGGGAAATTAATCACGGCTTTAATTTTGTCATTATTAGGTCTCAGTCCGTCTTTCGTAATCGTGTGGCCAAGGTACAAAACTTCCTTGCGTAAAAATTCAGATTTGTCAAGTTGTACCTTAAGATTTGTCTGTCTAAGTCTGTCAAAAACTAGGCGTAGTTTTTGGATATGTTCTTCGAGGCTCGATGAGTAGATGATGACGTCATCGAGATACACCATACAGTGTAGTCCTTGTAGTCCTCGGAGGACATTGTCCATAGTGCGCTGAAAAGTGGCGGGCGCTGTCTTTAAACCGAACGGCGTTCTCAAAAACTCAAAGTGTCCGTTCTGTGTACTAAAAGCGGTCTTCTGTCTGTCTTGTTCTTCCACTTCAATTTGGTGGTATCCGCTAGCTAAGTCAATAGTACTGAAGTAAACGCTTTTACCTAGTTTGTCAAATAAGTCATTTATATTCGGTAGGGGATATTTGTCGTCAATAGTAATGTCGTTAAGTCGTCTGTAGTCAATGACCATTCGAAATTTTTGTTGTCCAGTCGCGTCAATTTTCTTCGGAACTAAATGTACCGGAGCATTCCACGGAGAATGAGATTCTTTAACAATATTGTCATTAAACATTTTTTCTACTTGACGATTTATTTCTTCTGCTTGAGTCGGGGCCTGTCGGTATGGTTTTACGTAAATAGGGTCTTCGTTTTTGGTACGTATTTTATGTTTTACCTGATTTGTAAAAGTCAAAGGTAGTTGGTCACAGTGAAAAATGTCTTTATATTCATTGCACAGTTTTGTAATTTTTTCATATTCTTCGGCATTAGTATGGTCTAGTCTCAGTTTTTGTAGGTTTTCATCAAGTATTCTATCTGTCTGTATACTATTCACATTTGTAGAAAGATTAAGGTTGCACTCTAAGTCTAAATGTTTTGATACTTGCATGGGTCGTTTTATCGTCAGAGTCATTTGTGTGTCGGTAGCATTTTGGATAATTGTTGGTGCATATCCATTCACACAGTTAACCAATGCACTTGGCATTCGTACGCCAGGGCTAAACTCTTTATAGTCAAGTATAGCTTCACCTGAATGTTGGTCTATCGGAAGCTTTACTCTTTGTTCAGATCGTGGCTGTAGTTCAATTACGTAGTTCAAATTCGTATTTATAATAGGTATGCAAGTCGTCTTTGTTTTCAGAGTCGAATGTTTAAGGTCAATTACGGCGTCGAGTTGTCTTAGTAAGTCGTTGCCAATTAGGCCGTCGTATCGTGAGTCTACGTCATACAAATAAAATTTGTGGAAATCGTCACTTTGAAAAGATGGTAAAAGTGGTATAGTTATGGCTTCGCTATGTCTACTAGAAGCATGCGTACTAACTATTTCGAAAGGCTCGTAACGAATATGGTTGTAAAAATATTCGTACGCTTTTCGTGGGCTCAAGAATGATCTTGTGCTGCCAGTATCGATCATCATTTTCGCGTCTATTTCCGGCAAATAAATGTGTGGTAATTTAAGTGTAGGGTCACAATTTAATTCTATGATTTCTTGTCTGTCGGGGCAGCTATACAAAAATTCGGGTCTAATTGCTCTTGCGGTGAGTCTGTATGTTCATACGTCGTCTCGTCATGGTACATATCAGTTTGGTCGTATTCGTATGTTTCATAGTCTTGGTTTAAGTCTTGTTCGTAATTATAGTCAAAGTAGTCTGGTTCGTCATACAATTCGTTGAGCGCTTAAATTGTTGAGCGCTGTATATAGGCGTAGTATTTTGTGGTGGATTAGGAATTCTGAATCCCGATGGTTGTGGATTCACGCCAAATTTAAAACCATTGCCTAGGTTTTGAGGCAAAATAGGTTTTGGTGCTAGGCTGTTTGATATGCCATACATACGTTTCCGCATATTATATTGTTCGTGAAAGTTAACCTCTTCTAAAACGACACTCAGGGCATCCTCTAATGTCGTAGGAGATTTAAGCCTAACAATGCGCACCATTTCCTCTGGTAGGTTATAGAGAAACACGTTTAATGATGTGCTATTATATATAGTTGTTTTGGCACGTTTTGACTCGGCGTCATTTAACATGTTCACTTTAGATAACAAAACCGAACGAACGCTCTGTATCCTATTGCAAAAATCCAAATAATTTTCTCCTGATTTAATTTTCATAGATTCTAATTCAATTCCTACGCATTGCTCACTACGCGGGTCTCCGAAATGCTGTTTAAGGAGTTCTTTTAATTCACTCCAGGTCGAAATGTCCTCACGTTCTGACAATAACGAGGCGGCCTTATCGCTTAAACGGCTCGTCAAAGATTGGAAGAAGGTCTTGCGCTACATTTCCTCGTTGCCTATATCTACTTATTACATACTCACATTTCCTTATATATAAGTTTAATTGGGTCTTGTCCCCACCATATATAGGAACAAGAGTTAAAATTTCGCGAGGGATCGGATTAACCTGCTCTACATTCTCCATTATAATAGAGTTATGAAAATTTAGACAAGTAATATAAAAATAATTTGAATCACAAAGGTTTAATCAGAAAAATTGATTTTAAATTTTAAAATAACTAAGAAAAACTTGATCAATAAATCGGTTTGGAATTGTAAAATTAAATTAGACTAAAATTTAGCACACACAAAAATATAATTAATTTTAAATTTACCTAAATTACACTTAAATCACTTATTACTAACAATTCAAATTAATTTTGAAATTTGAATTGATTAAATTACTTTTAGAAAGTAATTTATTTAATTTGTAGAGCGATTCTACGTTTACTTAACTCTATCTTAGGTTCAAGGTTCTTATCGCTACATAGGTAGTCTAAACAGAGTTCTATTTTTAGATACCCGACGTCATAAACGAGAGAAGTCTTATCTCGATAATAACAAAGTTCGTGGATAGTAAGGATTGGAAAGGATGGCGAAAAGTTTTACTCACCAACCGATCGTTGCCATACTGGGTGTCCCGTTCTAACTTATTTCTTTGGTTCGAGGATTCGCACGCGCACTCGATTCCGCGATTGGGCAAAATTCGATACCCATATACCGACGAAACTATGAAATGCACGACAGCAGCGAATCCTACCGGCTGCGCCAGTTAAATTTAGGGAGCACGAAACTTTCTTTTTAAAAACTAAATTAAAATACTTATAGCCGATACTGAGGCTTTAATAATAACTTAAAATACGTTTAGCCGATATGGAGGCTCTAGAACTAATTAAACTACGTGTAGCCGATACTGAGGCTTTAAAACTAATGAATACACAAAGGATTATATTCTTAACATTAACTTACATACTACTCGGTGGTCCGATAAGAGACACCTTAGTCAGCTTTCCACAGAAGTGTAAGTACTGCTGAGTAAGCCGTCTCCACATCAGAGCAGAAGGGCGAGGGGGATGCATAACTACCTATTAGCTTAAATATTATAAACACTCTCGAAAATAACAATTATTATTCTGAGAAACAGTTGCGAGGTTTTTCTTTCTCTTTTACAAAAGCGCAAAAGTGTAGTTATATATACATATCGTAACTCTATGGTCTCTTTGTGTGTATGTAGTGTGCGTGGTATATTACATTTAAAACGCATAATATATTTTTCCTAATTTACTTTGTCATAATGAATTTAGTATACTATATATTGTCATAATGTAACTTTCGCATAATCGTTTTTTGGCATAATGTGTTTAAGCAAAACAATCTATTGTACTACATTGAATTCGACTATTGATGAGACGCATAATTTTTTTTCTTTGTTGATTTGCCACTACACTCTTTGTATTGTGCCAGTTCTCAAGTTCTTGAGACGTCTTTAGGCATTTTTATTTTTTCTAATTATATTTAGCCACTCGCACCTAACTTCAGAGATCTTAAAATACTTGCCCTTATTAAAGACTACCTGTGCTCTGCGGTTTCACCCGCGTAGTTCCTCATTTCACTATCGAGATAATCCAATGGAGAAGTAATTTTTTGAAGTCGGTTAAAAAGTATCCTATGTAAGGGGTCCCGGGGTCCAATCTACCTGTACCTGTACCAAATGTTATGCAGATCGGTTCAGTGGTTTTGGCGTGAAAGCGAGACAGACAGACAGAGTTACTTCCGCATATTAGTTAGGATTAGTATTATAATTTTTGTATTACCTACCTGTGTTTTTCAAAGCACCTTCAACGGGTTTGCTTTCCACATAAACTCCTCGTTTTTTCGTCATGCAGGTTTGAAACGCGACGTCGCTTTTTCCGTTCATTTCGTTAGTTTTGATAAAGTGCTAATTGATTTTGGTTTAGCTCCTTTAAACTTTATTTTTTTTGTTCATCTCCACTCGTTCCAATTTACTAGAAGTAGCCGAGGATTTATTGTTTTCGGAAATTTTATCTTTTAATTTTTGCAAAACATTTTCATTTCTTGTTTGCCAGATAACTTACAGGTTTGTGATATTTGATTTGTCACTTAGACATTTTATATGAGGTATAAAACGAAGGAGATGCATTAAAGCTTACGCTATTGGAAAGCGAGTCAGACAATGAAACCCAAGCCATAGTGTTAAGTTTAGTGTTAGATAAGTATATTTTATATGTAAGTAAGTAAGTCTGTAAGGTATTTATACTATGGGCCAATGTTTTTTAAGTAATTCTCGTTGCCTGAAATAAATGATTTATTATTATTATTATTGAGATAATATGAATTAAAATTTAGAAATAAAAATAAATAAAAAAAGATAGAAAGATATAACTGTAGTAGATTTTAAGAAAATAATAATGTTGTGATTTTTAAGTGTGGAAACAAAATTTAGCTGACGCTTTCTGTCTGTTCGTTAAAAAAAGGCGTACTGATGAATATAAAAATTACTCATAAATGTTTGACTTTTAAAAGGAGGAGGTTCTCATTTCGCCTTTTTTATGTAGGTACGCTCTCGATTTCTAAGAGACGGCTGTACTTATTTTATAAGTTATTTTTTGTTCGAAAGAGTTCGATATCCTTTGGTTCTATTTATCAAAATCGGTTCAGTAGTCATTATTTTCATCATACATACAATTTTCTTTGAGTACACATAATGTCATTTTTTTAGTACACATTATGTCATTTTTTTAGTACACATAATGTAATTTTTTTAGTACACATAATGTCGTAAGTTTTGCCTGTCGAGTGAATAAAGTGAGAAAAGTGTTTTCGCTTTTTTACCCGACTGCGAAGGAGAGTTATGTTTTTCGAGTGTATGTATGTAGGTATATTTCTTTTGCACGCCCTAGAGTCTAAACGGGTTGTCGTATTTTTATGTGAGTGGTGTCAATAGATTCGTCTTAGTCGTAAGAGTGGCACTGAGTACATCGAAATTAAAAAAATAACAAACTAAGTATGTTACACAGGTTTAACGATTTAGCAGTCGGGTTTTTTTAAAATCGCTTCTAACCACTTGTTTAAAGTATTACTTGTCAAGTTTGTCTTCTTTGCTTGTGATGTTTAACCCCGACACACAGGGACTGTAATATCGATATAATTTTGGTATCGATATCAAAATATCGATAAACATATTGGTAATGAGGTATCTCTTTATCGGTATGAATACTGATATATTATTTCAACACATTAATGTCTATAATTTAATGTGTATTTATTTAATTGGTACCGATACATAAATACCGGTATATTATCAATAAACTCCTTCCGCCCGCTTACCTCCGTCACTGCGCAATGTGACACGCGCCGTCCTTGGGCGCCGCGGCCGCTGCGCACGGTGGTATAGCGTGCGACGTTGCCACTTTGGGCTTAGCCGAGCGCCGCGCGTTTGCGGCATATCGGTATGGAGTACCGATAAAATTATCGATACCATTAACCGATAATTATTAATTTTAATTCTTTATCGATATTTTATGTACGTATAGATATTGAAATTAATATCAATATTGATATCGATATTTTACCAAAAGTATCGATAGTTTTCATTTATCGATAACAGTCCCTGCCGACACAAAACCGACGGGGTGTTATAAGTTTGAATTGTCTGTGTGTGTGTCTGTCTGTGGCATCGTATCTCCCTTCACAAGTCCATCAATATGTATATATTTTTTTCTTCCATCAGTCTGTACGCATTGATGTTTGTTCGCAAAAAAATTCGTACTCGCGTATCTGATAAACCAAAAAGTTATGCTTTACAGAGTTTTCAATGATGATGACAATGATGAAATAACTTTTGTAGCGATGATGAGTCATTAGTGGGGTCGATTGCCGTGCAAAAAGGTATGAGATTCAATCCCACGAAACATGCAATTAAAGCCCGAGCTACCGGTGAAGCAAAACATCATGAGGAAAACATAGCATAGTGGGTAGGGCATTAGCTAAGACTCGCCTAGCTAGCTTCCACCCTCAAGTTGTAAAATCTGACGCCAAGCACCTAATGTGGTGTTCCGGCAGCCTTCCTTGAGAGACAGTGTATTCCAGACTAGGCATGCTCCATCTAAGGCTATAGTATCGCTATAGCCTTAGATGGAGCATAAGTAGTAGAAATCATTTAAAAATTTATTCCTGTTTGTTCCCCTGAAAATATCGCAAAGGGACTAACAAGAAAATAGATTCCTGTGTGTCACCTTAAAAATATCGCATAGTGACAATCAAGAAAAAATAATCTATTTTTGTCGCCTTTCTAATCATAAGGAATTTAAGTGACAAGCAGGAACTTAAGAGGACACTTTGAGGTGACAAACAGGAATAAATCAATTTACTTACCTAGGTACTTGTTGAATTCAATGGCTCTACCGAAGGTTTCCTCTCGATAGGCACCTCGTCACTTTCCGTAGCATTTATTGGGAACATTGCATTGCTGTTGGTCTTTTTGCTTATTTGATTTGGTTTACTCAATATTGTACTGTTTGATGATTTTGATCTAGCTATTTTGGAGCTCGTTTTATCCATATTTATTAATACTTTAGTTGCGAAAATATTAACGAGAATTTATATGGCAGTGATATTTTAAAATTTTTGGTTTAATAATTGACATTGGCGGTAACTTTTTGTTGTCAAATGTTTGTTTGACGCAGGACCTTTTCCTTTTGAGCAATGGCACCATACGATTTATATATTTGCCAGCGTCAAGTTTATCAATTGTCAAGTTATTAATTAATCAAGTCAAATGTTACGTAATAAGTCATCGTGGTCAAGTCAAAGTCACATCATGTACCCATGATGTGAGTTTGACTTGACCACGATATAGCTGTGGAGACTTTACCAGGGTTTCTATGGAGATTTCCCGCGAACACGAAAACCATGCTACTTACTTACAATGAGCGAACTCATTGTGTAAAAGAAATAGATTTACTGTTTAACTGTAAACTTCCTAAAGTTAAAAGATCTTGTATGTAAAGTTAGTTTTTAACATAATTAAGTTAAAATGTATAGTAGTCTCAACAGTTTTTCCATTCCGAACATACAATAAAAAATATGAATCAAAATTCAAGATATCGTCTCATTTTAAGTTTTTTGAATAAACCTATATTTTGCTTGTATTAACAAAAAAAAAAACACTATGGTTATACTTAAGTAATTAATAACTAAAGAAACTCTTTTTAAAGCCGTACATAAATCACTACAGCCGGAGTTTTTCTTTTTATTGACTACAACCAAAGAGATTAATTCATAAAAGTAACTTCCTTCTGACACTTGAAAAGCTATCACATTATCTATGACAAAAATAAACAAGATGGTTATGGCTTGATTCCAATCAATCAATATTTTTGCTGACAAAAATCGAAATTACTTGTGAATTTTATTACCAAATTATTAGTATCAACATTAGTGATCATGGAAAGCAAACATATACAATATTCTAAAAAAGTGGACGGGGCTGACTTAAAGAAAAGCCTTTTAGCAAAGTTATTTGAAGATTTAGACATAGCGCATTTGATACCAAATAAAGATCGCGGAGACGCCCGAACAAATCCTCATAAAAGGTATGAAAAACCACCACTACACGATGGTAAATCTAATATATACAAGAAAAAGACCACAGAAAAACCAGCGTCAGAAGTTAAATCATTAATAACTGCAGATATTGTAGACTCTGGTGACTCCTTTAAAATAATAAAAAATACAAAAGCTATGCATAAGGACGAGAGAAAGGAGCTAGACCAATATAACGGTAAAACGCTTGTTACCGTAAAACAGTATAACAAATTCAAAACTAATAACAAAACACGTGTTTTATCGGAACAAATACTAAAATCTTGTCCCGAAGGTAGTCAACGAGAAGAAACAATTAATATTGACGAAAAACTTGATAGAATCAATAAAAACTCGACAATGATTGAAGAAAAATCAAAAGCAGATGATAAAGCAAAAAATTTTAAATTACTTTCGGGGAAAGATATAAAAGTAAATGAAAAAGTAAGTTCTAACAAAGCATTCATCGATGCAAGAAAGCTTATACGACAAAAATACACCATCAAGTTGAAGAATTCAAACAGAAATGTGGATTCTATGGGAAATATGAGGAATGGTATGCTATCACGATAAATTATTAATATCTTTAAAAAAAGAAGCTTTTTACGTTCTTTTATTTTGTTTGAATGATTTTGATTTTTTTAACTAACATTTTCTAGTTGGTATGATTTTTGCACGAATTCCGGTTTGCTGCCATAGTTAGAAATGATAAATACAATGCTTCTTCTTTAAACTTCCCACATGGGTAGTTTAAACTATCAAGCAATTAAAGAAACCTATATTGTCTATTACAGAAGATCCAGAAACCAATAAGAAAACAGAAAACGTCTACCCAGAAGAAGAGAACGAATGTCCGCAAGATATCCTACAACTAATAGCAACAGCGAAAGCCAACAAAAAGGTAAAAGAAAAAGAAAAAAGAAAACCTATTATAAAAACAATAAGACAAAACAACGACAATCGCGTTTACAAAGCCGTAACATTTACAGAAAAAAATGCCCAACCACCGACGCCATTGCAAATCAAAATGCCCCATTCGAAAAAATCCGTCCAAACAAATACAATAATCAAGAATAAAACGCCAAAATTAATCGTTAGTAAAACCTCTTCAGAAGGCAGAAAAGAAGTATATCAGAAGAAGAAGGTTTGTAAAGAGAAACGAACGCGGCGAACCAAAAATAGATCGTTCTCACCCGTTCTCCCAACAAATGTGGGCTGTCCGCAAACTGAAGTTGCAAAATGGGCGCCGTCTAGCATAGATCAATACACAAAACCATACTACGAAGCTTGGGTAGACACAACCCTAGCGGCCATATCTAAATGTACCGAACAGGAAAAAGAAATTATAAACAAACAAAACATAATCAGAACTTTCAAAAGGGCTTTGGAAATAGAGACGAGGCCTTTTTCACCAGATTTGGTGTATGAGAAATTTAATGACGAAAAGTTTATGGGCAGGATAACTGTGAGAAAAAATCGGTAATGTCGTCTTGTTAAATATAATAGCTATAAATAAATGATATTATCTATTTTGTATTGTGGTTTTGTTTGATGACCGAACGAGTAAAGCGTCTCTCCTTTTTTTTTTAATTTGCCCATAGGGCAGGCTAAAGCCATTAAGGCCATACTGCCTTCAGTTTATATATGTTGTCTTGTTCCCTCATAAAGTGGTGGAGACTTTACCATTGTTTTATTGGAGATAACCCGCGAACACGAAAACCACGTTATTCCGTCTTTCCCACACTACCGCACATAAACAAGACATTAATGGTTAGTAATTCACCAATATTGAACATTAAAACTTGCAGAATTACTAGTTTTGTAATAAATACACAGACAGAGACGCCATTTTTTCAGCGAACGATAAGCGTCTCTGTTTTGAGTCTGGGATTATGTTTTTTTTATCCTACACATGTAGGCATTTGGCCACATGGTCGCACGACCAGGGAAGTCAGTTTATTCGTTTGTCAGGTGGGTTTGTTTGTACCTAATAGATGTTTTACCGCAATACATTTCGCACTCGCGTACAACTTGTAGCTTCCAACCAATCTTTGGGAAACTTGATATAAATCTACAAAAAAAAAAAAAAATATTTTTGGCGCCTAAACAAAATAATGTTTTCAAACTAAATCAAGTGTGGTATCAAAATAAAGATTTTTTTAACGGCGATTACGAATAGGTATACATTTATAACTTGTGTTTTATTCGTTTAAGTTAATTAAGTAAGTTTGTGGAGTTACTAATAAGTAGTAGAAATAAAGTGACCGTCCTACCCACTGAGGTCGAAGGCGACCATTAGTTCCTAATTTTGCAAATATGTATATATCCGCAAATTATTATAGAGACGAATGCTGCAAATTATTATAGAGATAATTAATGATTTTACCAATTCTTAATTTTCCGAATGCATGATATCCAAGAAAAAAAAGTCTAATCGGTTCAGCCGTCTTCGATAAGTTAGGTAATAACATGAAAACTAATACGCTCGATGCGACTACCTTTTTCATTTCGGAAGTCTGAAGAATATTGCCAAACTAGCTAGAGGTGGATACATTCCAGAACACTAAGAAAAGGTAGCCAAAGGTGGGTATAATGAAACCATCATTGCCATTTTATCTCTGTCTAGTATATCTAGTCTGTATTTCATTCATTCCCACCGAATTATATCAAATTCTTGTAGCAAAGGCTTGCGCGATCTAATAATTGGTTCTCGTTTAGTTACGCCATCTAGTTTGGTTGAGTGAAACTAAATATGTATAGGTGATTGGACACGAAGCATAGTTCAATTATAAAAACTGCATTCAAAATCATTTGTCCTATACAAGAACTATTTATATTTATTGTAACTGGTAAAACCAGACTTGGACTCACTTTTCATTATACATTTTCCTGTATGCAAATTATAATAAGGCTAGCTAACTAGTTACCAACCACGGTTTCCCTTGTTCTTATTGAGTAAAACAATAAGAACAAGGTAAATATTAGAAACTTTTTTATATTTTATTTATATTATCTTATTCTTTCTTATTAAACATCCAAAGTGACATTCAAAAAGAAGTGGGCCTTTTTCAAGTCACGAGTTCGGTTTCTACTACGCAAGCGTGCTTTATCTTAGGCCACATCGTCGCTAGACATTAACTGCCTTATTAATAAACGTGTCTTGAATTGAAACGTCTTTTGTCTTGTTCTAACCAATGGAGAACGTCACGCGCCAAAACAAGACAAATGACGATTAAGTTAACACGCGTTTACTAATATTGCTGCAAGTGTGATGTGGTCAAATACAAGACTATTATACAAAATCTATACCAAAATCGTGTCTGAAAGGAGTCTGGTAATATTTTATTTTGTCTGAATGTTGGTACTCGCGTACACGTTTGTGATACTAATTTTCGCTCTTTTTTTATAATGCGAACGATAACAATGTAAAATCACTGGTAAGCAACTTCAATCAAAGGCGTTAACAGCCGCTGGCCTAAGAGAGGGCAAGTTGATAAAAAATTGACAGCCGTGTTTGCCTAAGGGAGGGCAAATTGATGAAAAAGTTGACAGCCGCTGGTCTAAGGGACGGCAAGTTGATGAAAAAGTTGACAGCCGCTTACCTAAGAGAGGGCAAGTTGACGAAAAATTTGACTCTTGTTACAAATGTTAAAATTGACACAACAAAAACGCGAAAATCACCTTTTTGTTTAAATAAGCTATAAATATTTAGATTTAATATTATTTTGTACACTGCGGCAAGTAACGGTATTTTGAATTTGGTTGGTAGATTAATGATTAATTATGTCCTGGCCGAGACTCCATACATTATTGAAACATCTCTTTTCATCAAAATCAGTTTTAGCGTAACAAACATACATACAAACTTTCGTGTTTATAATATTAGTAGGATATATATATTACCATTACTTTACTTATGTGTAAATGTCCAAGATCAAATGAGTACCTTTTTTATTTTTTAATAAATCTGTTTATTTATTCATATAAATTTAGTAATAATTTGGACTTCAAAGAGGACGGACGTGCGGTGCGGTAGTGATGTTGTTGTTCAATTTGTTTTTAATATTTAGTTTAGTTTTTGTTAATAAATGCAATGCAGTGGCCAATGGGAAAATGGAAGAAGTGTTATCGTGGAAGCAGATTGGGTATTCGTTTGACGGAGTTCGCTGTAAGTATTTTACTTAGCAAAAGAAAGAAAGAAAGAAGACGTACAAGAAAGAGAGAGATCTAATTTTTACCCGACTGCCATAAACGTGGAGTACCTAATGTTTTTCGAACGTTTCTACAGAATAATCGATTAGGGGTGTACTAAGCCAAGTGTAGTTCGCTATACTCATAATTACGAACAACTTTTTCCATGGGACCAACTTTAAATCCAAGAAAAAAAAGAGCTGTTCCATAGATAGTTCGTCTCTTCAATGCTATCAAAATAAAACCAAATTTAGTTGCTCTTGTTTTCACCTCTTTTAAAATAACCAGCTAATTTTATATTTCGCAGAAAAAAACAAGACGTAACGTTGAATAGAAATTTTGAATATTTAAATAATCTATCTTGATAGATTATTTAATATTCTATCTTGATAGATTATTTTAATATTCAAAATTTCAAATAAAGAAAAAGCTCTTGGGCTTTTTCTTATTTTCTACCGAATCCTAAAATAATAAGAAGACTCTGTGTTTTTTTAATGTTTTTTTACCTAATTTCTCAGAGACGGCTAGACCGATTTGAAAAATGTATTTTCTTATATCGAGTGGTCACATTATTTTTTACTAAAGTCGGCCCTGTGTTTAATTTTTGATTCGAAGTAACTGAAAAAAAAATTGGCGTTTATCGAACCGGTAGTAGTTAGCAATAATTAAATAAAAATATGCATAAAGCAAAAAAAAAATATATCGCGCGGTATAAACATAGATCAATTCATTGCAGACACACAAGGAAATTAAATTCAAGGAAAAATTCTTAAAAAATATAGTGCTACGAGTGGCGGCCTTATCACATAAAAGTTTTCTTCTAGGCAACTTTAGGACGGAGACAATTAGGAAAAAATTAAATGAAATAGATAGGTTTACGAGGTAAACAATAAAGAATATATACTTAATGAACTTAATTCACAAAATGCTATAATCAATACATACACTTACTAAACAGTGTAATAATATAATACAACGTGTAACAGAAAGGTGTGACAATACTTAAGGGTGTTAATCTACACATCAAAAAGAACCCTGCGTAGGTAGTTAATTTATTGCAAAATACGATAAAAAAATATTGAATCCTTACATACAACTTAACTGATCACGTGAACAATTTTTGTATGGAGAACCCAATTTTTTTTACGAAATTTACAATATCTTCTCCTTCAATGGATTCACCTTGATGTGTAGACTAACACCCTTAAGTATTGTCACACATTTCTGTTACACGGTGTATAGGTATAGTTACAGTTCGAATAACTTCTATTTATGTGTACGACCAGTCGGACGAGATCACTGACTTTTCTGTGGAGGTCACAGGTTCGATAACCGCGATATTATGATCCCGTCGAAAACATAACATGTACACAATTCTTTTTAAAAAATCTAGCATGTACATATTTAAATTATCAGTAATTTCACTAATTTATTATATCCATATCTTTATAAATTGTATAATATTATTGTACTAGCTGGCCCGGCGAACTTCGTACCGCCTAGCAGTCAATTGTTTACATTAAGCGATAAGGTCGATATCAAAAAGCGATAAGCTAGCGTGTTTTTTGTATTATTTAAACTGGTTTTTTTTTTTATAAAATTAGTTGTCTTATCTAACTCCATACTAACGTCCATTAAGGCAGGCGCCGCGCCGTTATAACTTTTTCAGTTTTTTCGCACATATATATAGGATTATCAGTTAGGGGTGTATTAAGCCGTAAGAGAGTGATTATACTCATCATTACGAACATTTCTTACTATGGGACCAACCCTGAATACGAGAAAAAAATCTGCTGTTTCATATAAAAAGTTTATAGATCGTCGACACAATGTATGATGCAGCTGATTTTTATTATTCGAATTTAAAGTTGGTTTCATAGGGAAAGTTGTTCCTTAGGATGAGTATATTGACCCCCTTTCGGCTAAGTACAACCCTAGCATATAACCCTACATACACACACACTTATGAATTCTTTCAAACGAAAAAAAAAACACATTTGTCCCGTCTATGAGAATGCAAAGTCTCGAAGCGCAGTTTTTCTTCCGTTAAAAGTTGTGAATTCGAATGTAAACCAAGTAGATTCACTCAAAACTCATTTAGCTATGCGAGCAACTATTCAAACACTTTTTCATAAATTGATACCTTGTTTATTAGCTAATAAACATATAATGTAACCATATTATAATTATTTATCTGACTTTTATACCACTATATCTTAACTTGACGAGTGAAACCGTGAGACGCAATCAGCATAGCCTATGACCATTTGCTCTTAAAACGAATCCAATGACATCAAGCACATCAAAATCGGTCTATCAATAAAGAAGAGGGTCACGAGTAAGACACTCTATCTGTATTATATATTATACTTGTCTTATACCAGGGTTTCTATGGAGATTTCTCGCGAACACGAAAACCACGCTATTTCGTCTTTATATCGCTTGCCCACACTTGTGCTCATAAACAACACGTTAATGGTTAATAATCCACCAATATTACACATTAAAGCTTGCAGAATCACTAGATTTGCAAAAAATATGCAGACAATGACGCCATTTTTTCGGCGAACGCGGGAAAAACCCAAACTTTAATTTAAAACTTGATCATTTATAAAGTTGACGCTGGCAAATATACAAAAAGTATGGTGCCATATATCATTCCAGGTATCTTATTTCAGATGAGAAAGACTCCATCTACGATCGGGACCCGGACGTTCTTCACTTTGCTGATGAAGTCGAAAAGCATGAGGAATTCTTTGTACAGTACAATAACGTGCCCATTGGGTTAGAGGTCGATGGCTCTAGGGTGTTTATTACTGTGCCTAGAAGGAGATACGGTTAGTGAATGATTTTGTTTGATATATATACACACACTTTATACTATAACACTATCTCACATTTCAGTATCTCACTATCACACTAACTCAAAACGGATGTGTATGAAATTTGGCACCAGTAAAACTTTTATAGCCTGGATTAACACAAACTGCTTTTGATCCTGAATAAATGCAGTATTCACACTATTCAATAAAAAAGATATGTTATTTGTGGAGTTCTTGGCACCAGTACATCTTTTATATCCTGGATGAACACAGGCTACTTTTGACCTAAAAGAAATGCAGTATTCAATAAGAAAGATATATTTTATGTGGAGTTAACAACGTGCCTATATATTACGGTGCCTAGGCGATATGGCTAGTGAAAGACTTTATTTTGTATATTATCATACTTAACACTATCACACGTTAAAACATATTATCACATTACACTTAAAACATTATACTATCTCACTATCCTAATATCTCACTATCTTACCGTCTCAATATTTCACTATCTCCTATCTCACTGTCTCACTATCTTACTACCACACTGTCTCAATATCACACTATCTCACTGTCTCACTATCTTACTACCACACTGTCTCACTATCACACTATCACATCACACTAATATTTTAAATGCAAAAGATGGTATACGTGTATATGCGGTGTATAAAATTAAACAAATAGTTTCGTTATTATAGATAAATTAAATAAATATTTTCCAGGAATACCATCAACTTTAAACTACGTGGACATATCTTCGCCTTCTAGACTACTGAAGCCGTATCCAGACGTCCAGGGCAGTAGAGCGCTGGTATCAGTCTACAGACCTAGAATAGACCAGTGCAATAGACTTTGGATGGTCGACACTGGTCTATTGGAAGTTCCTGGTCTGTAATATTAAATAAATAAAGTATAACACCCATAAGTCTTCTTCACTATGATAGCTGTTTTGCCGTGGAACATTCTATCGCTTGACAGTAGGAGTTCTGCATCATTAAATACTTATCTTTAAGCATCGAGTTCTTTCAAAAATGTATGGAGTTCCAGCCAGGACAGTGTACATGACATCATAAATACGTTAGGGATTATTAATCTTGAATCTATCAACCAAATTCAAAATAACGTAACGCAGCGTACAAAATTAATTTCGAATTAAAATGTTTCCACCTTATTTACGCGAAAAGACGATATTTGCGTTTTTGTTGAGTCAATTTTGATATTTTTGCCGGATGGTACAATTGGAGTAAACCTAGGATATGAAAATCTTCCAGTGATGCCATAATTTCACTACAATTCACAGGAATTAGATATTTTTGTACACAATGAAGTAGGCAACTGATGCAGGTTTCATTAATACATAATATGAACCACAGCTTTAGGCAATTTTTGGTAGACGTACACCGTCTTGGACAAAAATGAAACAAGTTACCAAGATAGCTTATGCCCTGGATAAAAACATAGGCTATATTTGTTCACAGAAAGCGTTTCATGATAATGATGATCATGAATAAAGACAAAAAAAAAAGTTATGACTGCTTGAGTATCTCAGCCGTTTTAAAGTCCAAAGCTAATATTATAAACGCGAAAGTTTGTATAAATGTATGTGTGTATGTTTGTTACTCTTTCACTCAGAAACTACTGAACCGATTTCTATAAAATTTTCTATGGAGATAACTTAGACTCTGGATTAACACATATGCTACTCATTATCCTGCGGGTAACACCGTAGAGCGCAGCTAGTAAGCTATAAAAGAGGTGTAGACCATACAGTCCACTATAAATGGTCTATACCCCTTTAATATGGGAGACCCGTGCCCAGCAGTAGGATATGTTTGTACTCATACTAAGGAACAAACTATTTACTATGGTACCAACCCTGAATTTGAAAATAAACAGCTGTACGATAGGAAAGGTTATCTATCAGTTGTCAACAAAGTATATGAAACAGCTGATTTAATTTTTTAACCCCTAAACGATAACCTTATCTTATACTTATATTTACTCATGATTGCACATATAACTGATACATATATACAACGTGTAAGAGAAGGGTGTGACAATACTCGAGGGTGTTAATCTACACATCAAAGTGAACCCATTGCAGAAGAAAATTTAACTAAATTCAAAATAAAGAATATTGCGTGCTCCATACAACTTGGCCGTTCACGTGACCAATGTTCGTATGGATACCCTTATTTTACTATTGTATTCACTTTGATGTGTAGACTAACACCGATAACTTTACTATTGTCACACCATTCTGTTACACCTTGTATATATGGTATTATTATGTTTTCCTATCGCTGCTTTTTATCCAACTGCGAATGAAGGAGGGTTAAGTTTTTCGAGTATATGGACAGTGCTCGCCACGGATCTTTATGTTTGTGAAGTTAGCTGGCTTGCGTCTAGCGGCTCCCCGCCCGCGCCCCTGCGCCGTTTGTGTACCGTTTTTTCTTCATTGCGCAGCCATTTGTTGCTAACTTCACAAACACAATATCTCGTGGCGGGCACGTTGAGTGTTTGTGTGCACGAGGGCGTGTCAATAAGTTCGTGACTGTTCGTATGAAACACAGGTTTTTAGATAATAAATTAGTCTCCTTTTGAGTTCTATGCACTTAGTCCAACGCTTCTCCAATTTTTTATCCCTTCCGAAAAAAATGATTTGACGAGGTCATCAATAAATAATAGGCATTTGTTTGTTAGATGATTTCGTCGTTTTAGTCAAATCTCTTTCCGCCAAGCCATTTCTTCAAGTTTGGTAACAAGAAATCGACTCGGAGAAGAAGACTCGGGTCTAAATCTGGAGAATAGGGCGGATGCGGGAGCAATTCGTAGTCCAATTCATAGATTTTAATTAAGATGCAGGAAATTCAAAACGTCACGGACTTATTGACCCGCCCTCGTATATATGTAATTATGTATACCTATATCTTTGTCACGTCCTAGTGCCTAAACGGCTTGTCGTATATTTATGTAAGTGGTGTCAATAGATTCGCCTTAGTCGTGAGAGTGACATTGGGTGCATCTAAATAAAAAAAAGAAATTAAGCATGATACACAGGTTTAACTATTTAGCGGTCGGGTTTTTTCGAACTCGCTTCATTCCACTTGTTGAAATTTATTTCTATGTTTTTAGATGCTCGCAAACAGATCCAGGCGCCTGCTATAGTGGTATTTGACCTCAAAACAGACAAACAGATTCTCAGATACCAGCTGAAGCCTTCGGATTTAGTCAACGAAAGAACTAGTGGAGGTAAATTGACATGTTTTCTTTATTTCCGGGTTAGTTCCATAGGACAAAATTACACGACTTATATAAATTACATGGCTATGTGACCCCTTTTCGATATTATATAGCCATTATTAACCAATCGTACAGAATTCTGTTTTCCAGGTCTCTCCTCTATCACTGTAGATATAAACATCTTGACCTAAAGAAGATCTTGTGGTCTACTGGCTGGAGGAAAATTGCTAAACAGGTCCTTGTTACAACTTTTAATGATCTTTTATTAAGTACTTTCGGTCTTTTCCAGGTCTCACCTCGATCACTGTAGATGTAAACCTCTTGACCTACAAGGTCTTGTGGTCTACTTTCTGGAGAAAAATAACTTGATTAGGTCTTTGTAACGTCTCCTCATGATCTTCTATCAAGTATTTTGGTCTACTTGCTGGAGGAAAATAACTTGATTAGGTCTTTGTAACGTCTCCTCCTTGTTCTACTTGCTGGAGAAAAATTACTTGATTAGGTCTTTGTAACGTCTCTTCATTGTTCTACTTGCTGGAGAAAAATTATTTGATTAGGTCTTTGTAACGTTTCCTCATTGGTCTACTTGCTGGAGAAAAATTACTTGATTAGGTCTTTGTAACGTCTCCTCATGATCTTCTTTCAAGTATTTTGGTCTACTTGCTGGCGGAAAATTACTTGATTAGGTCTTTATAACGTCTCCTCATTGTTTTACTTGCTGGAGAAAATTTACTTGATTAGGTCTTTGTAACGTCTCCTCATTAGTTTACTTGCTGGAGAAAAATTACTTGGTTAGGTCTTTGTAACGTCTCCTCATTGGTCTACTTGCTGGAGAAAAATTACTTGATTAGGTCTTTGTAACCTCTCCTCATGATATTCTCTCAAGTATTTTGGTCTACTTGCTGGCGGAAAATAACTTGATTAGGTCTTTGTAACGTCTCCTCATTGTTCTACTTGCTGGAGAAAAATTACTCGATTAGGTCTTTGTAACGTCTCCTCATGATCTTCTCTCAAGTATTTTGGTCTACTTACTGGAGAAAAATAGATTGATTAGGTCTTTGTAACGTCTCCTCATTGGTCTACTTGCTAGAGAAAATTTACTTGATTAGGTCTTTGTAATGTCTCCTCATGATCTTCCCTCAAGTATTTTGGTCTACTTGCTGTTAGGAAAATGACTTGAGAAGGTTTTATAAGGTCTTCTCGTGATCTTTTATCAAGTATTTTCTGTTTTTTCCAGGTCTCACCTCGATCACAGTAGACGTAGACCCTTCTTTCTGTGACGACGCACACGCGTATATAACTGACTTGGCTACAGAAGGTCTCGTGGTCTATTCCTTGAAGAAGAACGACAGCTGGCGAATAGACCATCCCAGTTTTAAGCATGATGAGCAGCTTCTGAACTTTACTGTGGCTGGTAAGTTTAATAGTTTTATCGACATCGATAATTTCACAGATGTGCTGGGCGGATTTAAAATAAAAATTGTTTGAATAGAGATCCAATATAAATTTTATGAAAATCAGTTTTAGTTTTTAATAACGACAAGGTGTTAACAAACGTATAGACCGATCTTGATTTTTTTGATTACAAGCTGTATTAGTTGGGATTGTTCTTGTTTGATGGGAATCGGTCCAAGATGGCCGCCGCTACAAAATGGCGGTAACAGTATTTTCTCAATTCTCATAATATGAGTATCACATGAAAGGGCTTGACTAGTAGAATGTACTATATAATTTTAATTCCAAGATGGCTGCCACAAGAAATATCAGGGGTTTTAACAAAATTCAGTTGTGTTCACTCGTTAAGACACAGTTGCTTAAGAACCACTTGCTAATATTTTTTTAACTTTTTTAGGATACACGATACCTTGGCGTGATGGTCTATTCAGCGTGTCTCTGGGCGACGTAGAAGATGGCAGGCGGAAGGCGTATTATCATCCACTCGTCTCCGCCCAAGAGTTCTCAGTCTACACCGATCAGCTGAAAAACCGGGAGCAAGAGTTGCAAGTCATGGTAATACTCTATGGAGGAATGTTGAGATATTGTGATGATTATATCCTACATAAGTAGGCATTTGGCCACAAGTTCGCATTACCTCGGAAGTCAGCGATAATGTAGCCCTAGATGTCGCATGCCGAGTTTGGAATACACTGGCTCTGAAGGAAGGCTGCCGGAACACCCTGCTGAGTGCTTGGCGTCAAATTTCGGAACGAAGATCCTTATCGCGCGTTACGAAAGGGGGTAGACGGAAAAAAATAGGACCAAAATTTGTAACGACACTTTTTGCTATAATTGTAAGCCGTGTGGCGTGCGCGTGTTTCTCTATCTGTCTCTCTCTCCCTCTTTCTCTCTCACTCATAGAGAGCAAGCTAGTTATTTTCGTTTCGTCTTTCTATTTCGCATTGAATTAATCTCTCCTTTAAGATTTTTTTACAACTTGAGAGTGGTAGTTAGCTAGTCAGGAAGGGTACGAGCGATACTTAGGAAACGCCCTACCACCATGCAAATTGTCTTCCAGTCTTGAGTGACTGAAGTGAAATTTATTGAAGGAGTACTCTTACCTAGTGAATGTTTTATTTCGAAGACAGCTGTTAGCTAGTATATATAGTCCCTTTCAAATGGAGGGCGAAATAACCTGTACCACGAAAATCGGTAAATGCGTAAGCGACAGGAAAACGATACATGTATACAAGGTATAGATAACGATTTAATGATACTCCGACCATCCAAACGTTACTTAGTCCGATCCATCCAAAGGTTGTCTGGCAGAAACCGCTTTAGGCGATAAGTTTACTACCAATGTTATCTTTATATTATATTCTGATGTATTTATTTTTTGGTGTACAATAAAGATATACAATACATTGTGTGATAATGCACTGTTAATTTTCGCTCATCGTTCGGTGTTCTCTTACTCTTCTGCGTCAAACGTTTTTTTGATCTACATTTGAAATGTATACGTGTGTCGAAGCTCTGTAAAATGTCTTCTGCGCGATTCAGGCCTGGCGTTGTGATTGGCCGAGAGTATTGAAACATACTAGAGAAATTAAGTGTGTACCTCGCTTGTTGACTTTGATGGTTCTGAAGCTAGGTGAGCGTTTAGCTAGTTCGCGCTGGTCTGCATAGATGGCGCGCTCATCAAATTTCCTCATTTGTGTCTAATTTCTTATCTATACAGATTCACTGGTGGCTCTAAAGTTCTTGTTTTCGGGTTCTTTGAAGTCAATTTTAACCACTTGTTTCCACTTACCTATATAGTGGTTCCGTAGGTAATGTAGCAGCATTTTTTTTTGTTGTAGTTCTTAAGGAATTCATTTTTCTTGGTCAGTAAGGTTAATGTTACTTGATATGATCAGTACATACAATAGTAAAAAAGTGCTTATTTATTTTTACAGATCGAAGGTATCAAAGGTCCCAACACACAAAGCGGCTCGCACGCGTATCACAGCGATTCCGGGATTTTTCTATACGCTAACGTGGCGCAAGACGCCATCTTGTGTTGGAGCGTAGAAACTCCTCTAACGCCTGAATACGTCACTATAGTCGCTCAGGACCATGAGAAACTGGTTTTTATTTCTGGTAAGAGTATAAAGAGAATGAGATTTTTCAGCTACCATATAAAAAAATTAATGTCTTCTAGTGACAATCAAATTGAGGAAAACTTAAAGCAACGACTTCCGGGACAATTTTATTTGCTAACGTGGCACATGACGCCATCTTGTGATGGAGCGTCGAAACTCCGCTCACGTCACGATAGTCGCTCAGGATCAAAAATTGCTTCATATTTCTGTAAGAGAAAGTATTACAAGAATGAGATTTATGGGAACGAAGTTCCTTATCGCGCGTTGCGAAGGGTTGTAACGACACTTTTTGCTATAGTTGTAAGCCGTGCGGCGTGCGCGTGTCTCTCACTCTCTCTCTCTCTCATAGAAAGCAAGCCAGTTATTTTCGTTTCGTCTTTCTATCTCAATATAATATAATAACTTAAAAAAATTACAATTCCTTTACTAATTAATCGAAAGGAACTTCGTTCCATCCGGGTGTCCCTTGACACCTATCAAGTTTTTTACAGTTATATTCAAAGTTACGTCAGATGATATAAAATGATAAAAAATAAAGTTTTTTGTATCATAAATATATAGTTTATTGTTGTTATAGAGGCAACAGAAATACATCACCTGTGTAATTTCAGTGGTCTAGCTATCACGGTTCCTGAGATACAGCCAGTTGACAGACGGACGGACAGCGAAGTCTTAGTTTAGTATGCGGCAAACAACTTAAACTTGCGCGAGACGTGTTGTACTGTTCGCACTTACCTAACTACCCGTGAGAGTGAAAGGGACGATGCCACCATCTTGGTTCTAGTTATTTGCCGCGTAGTATAATAGTGTCAATTTTTTGCCCTTTGGATACGAAACCCCAAATCAGACATACTTCGCTAGTTAGACAATACTAAAATAATGTAATTTACCGACTTCCAAGAAAGAGGAGTTATAATGTCGTCTGTAATGTATTTTTTTGTGTAAGTTCATCGATATTTTCGTCAATTGTGAAACGATTAAAAAAAAATTATCAGGCAAAAAGGTATTCCCGCGGTGGTCCCATAATTTTTCATCAAAATCGATCCAATAGTTTTTTATTCCATATAACTTTTAATTCACTAAGAGGACATTTGTATAAGTTTTGCGAGTTGATTATTTTAAAGTAGGTATGTATATTGACATTTATGTTTCAGATTTGAAAATAGTCAAAGATGAGGTATGGGTGCTTGTCAACCAGATGCCAGTATTTGTTTATTTTATCCTGAATAAGGAGACACCCAACTTTTTTATCCACAAGTAAGTAGTTCAGATGTCCGAATTTCTTATTCGGATTATTTCAGAATTACAATTGCATAGCGTGAAGCGTCATAATGGTCGTTTTGACATAGGATATGTCAAAATAATAAGTCATAGTGGTCACATTAAAGTCACATCATGTACTCTCGTAAAACTGCGGAGGCTTTACCAGGGTTTCTATGGAGATTTCCCGCGAACACGAAAACCAGGTTATTCCGTCTTTATATCGCTTGCCCGCTCTTGTGCACATAAACAAGATATTAAGGGTTTATAATCCACAAATATTATGCATTAAAACTTGCAGAATCACTAGTTTGCAATAAATACACAGGCAGAGACGCCATTTCTTCGGCGAACGCGTGAAAACGAATTGCCAAGTTACCTGCCAAATATAGTCTACTAAAGTCAACATGACAAAGTCAAACTTTTTCTTCTTTTATGGCACCTCACAGTCTTTGTTTGCCAGCGTCGTGCTTAATGCCAGCATTATGTTGAGTTGGATCCGGTTTGTGACAGAGAGCAGTTATTAGATTTTAATATTGTTATTTTTTAAGTCGTGTACACTATTGTTTTCTTTGACAAATAGATTACGTTCCTATGTGCGTTTGCCAAGTCACTATAATTATAAAAGAAATAAATATTAACAATATTGCTACAGTTACTTTAAAGTGTTGTTTGTTATCAAGCGGGGTGCTAATGTTTCTGTTATAGATAAACGGATACTGAATTAACCGACGTGGACATTTGATTTCACAACAAAAAGTGCGCTGCGAGTCTTGTGTATTTCTGTACTTACATGTAATGTTTTTGTTGGGATCTCATTACATTATGTAAATAGGTTTTGTTGAGTTGTCTTGAGATATATTCGGTTGAACGGATTTATTATCATATTATATAAAATATAGTTTTAAATTTTGTTTTCAGGGCAAAGGTAGAAGATCTAATTCGAGACACCAAGTGTGATAGAAGCTTGAACGAAAGAGTTGGCGAAAGGAGAATGATAAATACAACATTATTCTAAATATACTGTCTAGCTGTAATTATGTAATAAACAACATCCACACAAAGATTTTCAGGTCCTAAACTAGAGAAAGCCTGTGAACCTGATCACTGATATACCTACATACATACATACTTATATAGTATGAATATATAATAAATATACAAGCTTTATAGCGACTTCTTAAAGGAAGAGGTATTGTTTAAGAAGACGGGTTTTGTACTTGTGCCTGATTGTTGGAAACGAGACTATAGTTGGACCTTTCCAACAATCAGGTACCTACAATTGAAAACCCGTCTTATTAAACAATATGAATCAAAGACTCGTTAGTTTTATAAATAAAGAAGAAGTAACTCAACTGTATTTTTTTTATGCTTGAGACGGGTGGTCTGACGGAAAAATTTTTTTTTGTACCTTCCATGTGTACCCATAATAATTTTATCAAAATTTGCCCAGAGATTAGCCTAGATGTTTAAATTGAAAGTCACTCAAAACAAATAGTTAAAGAAGTCATCACCGTCTTCATTTCGGTAGATGCCGAAGTACAGCTTTTTCGATTAGTATATCAGAACTCCGGACCATTTTCGAAAAAAAAAATTATAGGACCACTTCAGAGGTACCTAACTATATTCGAAAAGAAATTACTGGACTGATTTTGAGAGAATTTATATAGCTAGCATTTAAATTTGTATTAAAATCAGTCTAGTATCCCCGGGAGTAAGTTCTTTCGAACTAATAAAGAATTTTTTGATCGGATAAAAATTGGCAAAACTGTCGATGAACACACATAATAAATACATACAGACGAGACCTCCTCCTTTTTGAGAGTCTGTAAAAGTGATGTGGTCGCGAGGTTAACAGTTCGCAGAACTACTGAAATAGTCATAGTACTGTAGCGATGACCGTCGAGTGGTTAGTGGGGTCGAGTGCCGTGCAATAAGGTACGAGATTCGATCCCACGAAACATGCAAAAAGAGTCTGAGCTACCGGTGAAGAAAAACATCGTGAGGAAACCATAGCATGGTCGTAGGACGTTTCGTATCGCTCGCCTTGCTAGCTATAACCCTCAAGTTGTAAAATCTGTCGCCAAGCACCTAACGGTGTGTTTCTACAGCTTTCTTTGAGAGCCAGTGTATTACAGACTAGGCATCTATCTCTCTATCTAGGGCTACAGTATCGCTGTCTTCCGTGCTCGTGGTCAAATGTAGATAAAATATATATTATTGCTTTTTGTACTAATGTGTAATTATATTTTAAAAAATTATGACGCCCATGTTTTCTTTTATTTTTAACCCCCGAAGCTAAAACAACGGTGTGTTATAAGTATAAAGTGTCTGTGTGTGTTTGTGTGTGCTCCAAACCTAAATAAAATAACCCAATTTAGTATTTTTTTTAATTATTGCACAACATCCACACTAAGGTCTTCAGGTCCCAAACTAGGCAAAGCCTGTGCTATGTTACCTGATCACTGATATACATAAATGCATACATAAATACATAATAAACACCCAGACACAGGCCAAACAGACATGTTCATGCACAATAATGTTTAACCTGTCCGGGGATCGAACAGTCGAAAAAATAAACCTACCCAAAAGAACCTCAACTTTTTTTGAATAGTCCCTAAAAAGATAAACCCAAATTGTAATCAATTTGAAGGGTATGTTTTTTACCCGATTGCGAAAGAAGGAGGGTTATGTTTTTCGTGTGTATGTATATATGTATATTTGTTAGGCACGCTCTAATAGAACCTAAACGGCTTGTCGTATGTTTATGTGAGTGGTGTCAATAGATTCGTCTTAGTCGTGCGAGTGTCGCTGGATACATCGAAATTAAAGAAAAAGAAATCAAGAATGATACACAGGTTTAACGATTTAGCAGTCGGGTTTTCTCGAACTCGCTTCTAACCACTTTTTTTAGGGAAGTGGGTCTGTAGGATGTGA
Source organism: Ligdia adustata (assembly GCA_947049295.1). Taxonomy (NCBI): domain Eukaryota; kingdom Metazoa; phylum Arthropoda; class Insecta; order Lepidoptera; family Geometridae; genus Ligdia; species Ligdia adustata. The sequence goes on along the minus strand of OX346242.1, from coordinate 4,773,386 downwards.
TCACAAACAGGACAGCTAAACGAGCACGACATTTTTATGAGGAATTTAGGTAAGTACCTTAAGTTTTGCAGTCGGTATTTGTGCTGTGACGTCATCAAAAAACAGCTGTCTCTAGCTTTATGAGTTCGCGGTGCGGAATTTGACTTTTTTATTTTCGCTGACAAAAGACCGCTCGTGTTCATCCTGCAGGTAAAAAAACTTGTCATCAACCTTTACCAACTCAAAGCTGAGTATAGGTCTCCTCTTGGGCGCGCCATCCCTTCCGCCCTTGCCACATCTTTAGTCCAGTTAGTACCTAGGCGGTCTGCCTGGTAGTCTTTTCCCATTTCGTGGTCATCTCAACTGTACAAGAAAAAAAAACTTGTAAAAATTTAAAATCCTACCTTACGCTAGGACGAAGTCGCGGGCAAAAGCTAGTACTTCGCTATCACACTTGTATGTCTGTATATGCTTATTACTGCTTCACGCTCAAATTACTAAACGGATTTGGATAAAACTTGACACCAGAATAGATGACCTGGGATAACATACATGTAGTCTATTTTTAGTTCCAGAAAAAATCATTTTCCCACGAGACCACAACTTTTCTGATCAGTCAGTCAGTAAAATCTTCTCAAGAAACAATGCGGGCCTTAGCTAGAATACAGGGTTATCTGCTAGGGGTATATTAAGCCAAAAGGGAGTCACTATACTCGTCATTAAGAACAACTTTCGCTATGGGACCAAAACTGAAATTAAGAAAAAAAAATCATTTGTCAACAAAATGTATAAAACAGCAGTATTTTTAAGAATTCAGAGTTGATCCCATAGCGAAAGTTGTTCATTGGTGTGTGTATAGCGACCCACTTTCGGTGTATTATACCCCTAACCTATATCAGAAGAAGAACTAATCAGAAAAACACCTTCATTGACATTTTCACAATGTATAATCGAATTCTAATCGCACACGTGTATCACACCAAGCCCCTATTCCGCAGTGAAGTCGGCGCTTGTCGCCGATGACATTTCAGACCGCAGTGAAGTGAGCTGAATGCAGCACTAGCGCCACTCTCAGACTCTCTTCCAACACTGTCTGCCTTATTAATAAACGCGTCTTGACTTTGAGCATCTCTTGTCTTGTTCTATCCAATGGAGAACGTCTTGCGCCAAAACAAGACTTTAAGACTTAAATTAAAGACGCGTTTATTAATAAGGCTGTGTATAATAAAGATCATGACTTTGATAAACTACATATCGCTGCTGTAGAATGAAATTTTCGTAAGTCCAGAAACGTAAACTTTGCAGGAAACGAAAATAATTGTTATTTTTGTTAATGTATGAAATACTGTTCTGTTCTTTTGCTTCATGTTTTGTATGATAAAAAGGAGTTATTTAGGATATTAACCAATTCTTTACTGAACCGGTTAATAATAGTTTAATTATATAAGAGGTTTTCTGTTTTTATCAGTACAAAGTTACGAGGTATTTAAAAGTAAAGACAGAATTATGTAGACTAAAAAATAATAGTTAATGAATACAATTATGGACGTTTTTGGTAACAAATCAGTACTATTGTAGTAAGTAGGAATTTAAATACGTGAAAATACGTGGTTTTCATTCCAATTTAATAAAAAAACAATAATTTGTGACGTACGAGGTTTTCTTTCTACTGCGACGATAAGGCCATGTGAGCTTGATTCCGTGTAGTCATATGATCTCTATAAGATAAGCTTAAATAATAGAAAAACAAATTAAAAGTTAAAACTATCTAAAACGTTACCTTCCTTTTAAGACATTCGAGTAAAATAACAGTGGTTATTTCATTAAATTAGTCTACACCAAGAAAAACTCAGCGTTTTAAAACGCTCATGTAACAAATTCCGCTAGGCGTAGTTATTTGACCTTTGACCTTTGTTATATAAGTTTAAATAATAGAAAAACAAATAAAAGTTAATCCTACCTAAACATCACCTTCCTTTAAAAACAGTGGTTATTTAATGAGCTCGCATACACCAATAAAAACTCTGCGTTTACTCGTAAAACACCCGTTTAACAAACTCCTAATAATATGACTCTGTTAGGCGTAGTTATTTGACCTCTATGGATAAATTTAAAAAGGTAATAGAAAAGAATATTTAAAAATTAAATCTATATTAAACATTAGCCTACTTTTGAGGCATTTGTGTAAAAAACAGAGGTTATTTAATGAGATTAGCCTAAACCAAGAAAAACTCTGCGTTTAAAACGCCCGTGCAACAAATTCTTAAGAATATGATTCTTAGATAGTAAATTAGACAAACAACGTGAGGTCGTCGCTAGTCGTGAGCTTGACTCCGCTGTGAGTAGTCATTTGACCTCTATTAGATAAGTTATAATACAATAGCGAATTTAAATTTAAATCCAAAATAAGAGTAATAAAGTTTAAAATTATATTGTTGAAATTTCAAAAGTGAAATAAGGGTTTTGTTAATACCTTAATTCGTAAGTACTTAAATAATAGACCATGTAAATTTTTTTTTCAAAGCGATTATAGACTGCCATTTCGGGGCATTAGCTGATAGAATTTTTCCACTTATTTGATTTAGAAGTTCAACTTAGGGTTCAGAATGCCGGTTTTTATCTAGCAATATCACTAATTTAAATTATATTTAAAATAAAAAAAAAAACAATTATAAAATATGTGTAAATTAACTATTTTTTAATATATATATATAATATATATATATATTTAAAAAATAATATATATATATTTAAATTAAAATAAGTAATAATAAATGAATTTATAAATTAATGATTAAAATACAAATCGTAAATTTTTCTGTAATTAGAATTAAAGCTAGGTTTTTATCTGGCCCAACGTATAAGCATTGTCACTCAGCGTGGTAATGCGGCTAGCATGCTAGGCACGCTGCTCTCTGGTGGTGGGTTGGAGCATTTGGATTATCTGTAGATCTTAAATGGTCTATAGGTAATCTTTCTGCTATATTTTTTTGTTGTTGTAGTTAATCACTGGGATTCCCAAGTTTTTTTTAAAGGGCAAGTCCCTTTAAAAAAAACTTGGGAATCGATATACAACGTGTAAGAGAAAGGTGTGACAGTACTTAATTGCGTTAGTCTACACATCAAAGTGAACACATTGCAGGAAAGAATATTGCATAATTCTAAAAACAATTATTGCGTGCTCTATGCAACTTGGCCGATCATAATGTGACCAATTTATGTCTGGGGAACGTAATTTTTTTGGGTAAATATGTTCACTTTGTTGGGTAGACTAACATCCGTAAGTGTTGTCACACCTTTCTGTGACACGTTTTTCTTATATAAAGTTTATGGAGATACCTAAAAAGAACTTTCTAGATGATCATTTCTTGTAAAATATACAAATTAATGCAGTCATCTCTATGGAATTGGACCACTTAGAAGTTCTTTCTATAAATAAGTTTTTACTATGTTTTCTACCAATTTTTTAAGGCAGGACAAAATTATGGACCGAATTCGTTAAAAATTTAATGCGACCATTCGAGAAGTGATTGAGAACCTATCAAACAAATTAAAGTATTTTTCAAATTAGTCCAGCGTCTCCGAGATATTTAGGTAAAAAACACCCGTAGAATTGAGTACTTCCCTTTTTTACCCGACTGCGAAAGAAGGAGGGTTATGTTTTTCGAGTGTATGTATGTATATTTCTTTGTCACGCCCTACAGCCTAAACGGCTTTTTATGTGAGTGGTGTCAATAGATTTGTCTTAGTCGTGACAGTGACGCTGGGTACATCAAAATTAAAATAAAAAGAAATTAAGCATGATACACAGGTTTAACGATTTAGCAGTCGGGTTTTTTCGAACTCGCTTCTAACCACTTCTTTGATTTCGGTTCAAAATGTGTATAAATTCGAATTAAGTACAATCAGGTTAAGCTTCTAAACCTGCATAGATTAAGCGACACAGTTTTCTATATGAAAGTTGGAGGATTACTAGAAAGTTTCCCTGTACATATCTAACTCCAATAAATTGTGAGAAATTAACTTGAGAATATTTAAATGTGTCTTAACCCATAGAGTCCCACTGCTGGACGCTGATCTCCTCTATAAAGGGGGTGTAATCTATGTACTCCACCACACTGGCCAAATTGCGGGTTGGAAGACTTCACTTTTTTTTGAAACCTAATCCTTCTCCGTAAGCAGGTTTCCTCACGATATTTTCTTTCGTCGTTTAAGTTTTTGTTAATTAATTCTAATATGCACATGAGTGAAAAACTCAGACGTGCATGCCTGAATTTGAGATTGAACCCGCGCTCTTTCGCCTTTGAGGCAACTGATTTATTGACTAATTCTACCACAAAATTGTAAGCAGCACATTACATTTAGTTATAAATTCTAAATATAAAGAAATCGGTCAAGTGGTTGTCGTGTATTGTGAAGTAGCAAAAAATATCGTGAATAAATATTTAAGGTGTACAAGAAACGTAATTTTCACCGTTTCTAAAACGATTATATAACGACAACAGATAAAAACTTTAACTTGAATATGCCCAGTAGATTTTATACATCTGAGAACTCCAAGGTGAATGGGAGCTCATCTTATTTAACAAAACTTATTGGAGCGTTTGATCGATTCGACGCGTGACCAGAATGGCTGTTTTTATCTGGCCCAACGTATAAGCATTGCCATAAACAGCTTGTCGTATTTTTATGTGTGCGGTGTCAATAGATTCGTCTGAGTCGTGAGAGTGACACTGGCTACATTAAAAAAAAAAAGAATAGACGTATGATTCACAGGTTTAACGATTTAGCAGTCGGGTTTTTTCGAACTCGCTTCTAATCACTTGTAGAATTATTTTTGAAAATGAGGTGTTTCAGCGCGTCCGTTAATTCACTATGATTAATGAATTACAGAAAGCCGCAAGCAGCATGTTCAAGCTAGCGGTCGCTCTGTGCATTAGCTTGCACGTGGCTTGCCAAGCAGTCCCTCAGGAGAGGAGAGTCGGCAAGCTGTCAGAAGTGTTCGCGTGGCGCCAGCTCACATACAACATTAATGGACACGTTTGTAAGTAATTCCTTTTTTCTTACCACTTGCGACATTTAGTCCCATACTCAGCGAACGGAGTGGTGTCTCTCCAGATGTCTACTCTTTATAGTCACCATAAAAAAATGGAACATCAGATAATAGATACAACCGAAAACAGGAACAACATGCGGTTACATCATTAAAAAGCGTTCTTTTCCAGACAACCTTTGTAGGTATGGAAAATCAAAATGACCTACCCTATTAGTATGTACCTATGTATGTATATAAGTATGTATATCAGTCATCAGGTAACATAGCACAGGCTTTGTCTAGTTTGGGACCTGAAGACCTTAGTGTGGATGTTGTCCCATGTAATATTACATTATTATTGCTCAACCTATTGTTTAGTATCAAGACAGTCTCCTGATGCGACAACTAGTTTCATACTCAGCGCACAGAGTGTCGTCTCTCTATACCTCTATGAGCGCATCCTATTGTTCAGTGCTTGACTTTAACCTTAACCTAACCTTGCCACATTTGTGCTTTAAATAAAAGAAAACAATACAATACGAGTACTGAATAGTGTATTTATTTATTTTTGTTTATTTACTTTTGTTATAGTTTATTTATATTTTAATTATAAATCAAAGAAGTTTATTTTACAAGGAGTAGAGAAGTTGTTTGGTTTGGTGTCTGAAAATGCTTCAACGACGAAACTCTATTTTTACCCAACTACGAAAGAAGGAGGGTTATGTTTTTCAAGTGTATGTATGTATATTTGTTTGTCACGTCCTAGAGCCTAAACGGCTTGTCGTATTTTTATGTGAGTGGTGTCAATAGATTCGGCTCCCCCTGCGTACGGTAATAAGCTATACTAGCTGCATCCCGCGATTTCACTTGTTAACATACGTGGCTCTAAAGTTCTTGCAGTCGAGTTACGAGGGCGGAGTGATAAGTCTGGTAAAAATTAAATAAGGAGTGATATTTATTTAAAAATTATTATTTATTTTTCAACGTAGTTTCCTTCTAACTCAATGCACTTCATCCAGCGTGTCTCTAACTTTTCGATCCCCTCCATATAATAAGACTTAGGCAACCCTTCGAAATAGGTGTTGGTTTCATGCATCATTGCTTCATTGGAGCTAAATCCTTTTCCACCAAGCCATTTCTTTAAATTCGGAAACAGAAAATAAGCGCAAGGGGCTAAATCTGGCGAATATGGTGGATGAGAAAGCAACTCATAGCGTAACTCATGAAATTTGGCCATGGCAATCGCGCAGGTGTGCGCTCTTGCGTTGTCTTGGTAAAAGAGGGTTTTCTTCTTTGCCAAATGCGGTCGTTTTTCAGCTAAAATTCTGTGAAATTGTTCTAATAAATTCGCTTAATAAGCGCCATTAATCGTTTCACCCTTCTCTAAGTAGTCAATATGGATAACTCCACGGGCATCCCAGAAAACTGTAGCCATAACTTTATTGGCCGATAAAACTGCTATGGCCTTATTCGGAGCTGTTTCACCCGCAGCAATCCATTGTTTCGATTGTTGTTTGGTTTCGGATGCATGGTGGTGAATCCATGTTTCGTCTACTATTACAAAACGTCGCAAGAATTCCGTCTTATTCCGTCGAAACAACGCCAAACCTGCTTCCGAGGTGGTCACACGCACGCATTTTTGATCAACATTCAGTAAACGCGGCACCCATCTCGCGGAGAGCTTCCTCATATCTAAATGTTGGTGTAAGATATTGCGCACACGTTCGTCTGAGATGCCTACTACCTCAACTATCTCGCGCACTTTTACTCCTCGATCGTTTAACACTATGTCATGGATTTTAGCGATCATTTCTGAAGTAGTGACCTCAACCGGGCGTCCTGGACGTTCGGCATCACTTGTGCTTGTACGACCACATTTAAAATCAGTAAACCACATATGAATCATTTTAATTGACGGAGACGAGTCGCCGTAATATTTATCAAGCTTTTGTTTTGATTCCGTAATAGTTTTTTTTCTCAAAAAGTAATGTTTAATTAACACACGAAATTCACTTTTCCTCATCTTTGCGAAAATGCGTTCAATTGTTTTTCCTTTAATGGCTGTATAAAAGCGGTACTGGCTGAAATTTTTAATTTAGTCCTACAAAAGAGTGTTGAACATGGAGGTTTCATGCAATTCGCGATAACTTTATTCCAAAATATTTTTTTACCAGACTTATCACTCCGCCCTCGTATTTAATGTAGACTGGTGAGATTTACACATGATTTTTTTACACTGGCTCACGATTAATAGTCGAATCTATAGACCCGGGTATTTTTGTTTTAGTATAAATAAATATGGTTAGAGCCCTTAAGAGTAGGTACCCTCACGCACTGAGTACCCTTAAGGGTTCTAAAAATATAGGTTGCTACAATTTTGTACCCCATGAAGCTCATTACAGATTGTCTAGAGTTTTTTAAGTCGATCAAAAATTGTTAATGATCTTTGCTCTTTGGAAACGTTTAAAAACCAATTAGATAAGACGTACGTAAGATGTTGTTAAAATGTTTACAAATTAAATATATTACTCGTATTTTAATCTTCGTCTTCACAATAATACATTTTAGAAAGAAAGAAAGAATTTATTTGTACCAAAAAACTACTAGCAGTGACAGAATTAAAAAAAATAAATGTAATTTTCTTGTCACAAACCGGCTCCAACTCAGCATAATGCTAGTTGTAAACAACCAGCGCTGGTCTTCCGTTGGTGCCGGCAAGTGACGTCACGCACGCTTTTTATTAATAATTAATATAATATAATTATAATTTCATTTTATGGCTCCTCCTATTCCATGTGTGCTGTTTGCCTCTGGAATGCTCTTCGATTGGCGTGGAGGCGTCAGGCGTGCGCAAAGCCTTGATTCATTTAAAGCTCAGGTTAAGAAATATTATCTTTCAAGCATTGTTACTCATTTATATTTTGTAATTTTTTTTTAAATTATATTAATTATAAATCAATTTATTTAAGGCAACTATGTAAATGTCTACTTTTAAATGTCTTGCTATTCCTTAATTGAATCCTTGTGTTGTAGTTTTGCGGTGACAATAAAGAATTATTGTATTGTATTGTATATTTTTTTGGTTTTTATGGTTTTGTATGTCTACTATAAAACATTCATCTATCTATCTACACAATTTGTTTTTAATGTTTATGTTTTTTCTGACATTTTACCACGAACAGGAAAACCTCAAAGCGTTGACTCGCACGACTTAGTTGTTAGCTATAAAAACAGAATGACCAACATGCAGTAAAGATGCGCGATTATTATCTCAGTATATAATACAGGGTGATTATGAATTAATGCGTATATTTAGTATACTGAACGAATATTGAAAAATTAAATATCCGTGTTTTTTTTTAACCCACATTAATTCGGGTTGTAACAAACACATTATTATTATTATTAAATATGTTTCTTATTGTAATATTTTTTTGCTAAATGTGTCTGTCACAAATAAACTGTACATTCATTTCGCTTTAGTACAAATTAATGTAAGCTCTTATTGTGACGTCACCGCACCAGCAGTTAAACCCAGAATGATAGACCAACTCTCGAAGTCAAAGAAGTGACGTTTCTTTGTGTGACATATTTTAAATGTCTATAGTCGTATACCGTTCAACCTAATTATTGGTTTACCTCATAACGCTTGACCCTAGGTGGCAAAACTTATCAACTACGTCGATTCGTATACCATTCAACCTAATTATTGGTTTACCTCATAACGCTTGACCCTAGGTGGCAAAACTTATCAACTACTTCGATTCGTATACCATTCAACTTAATTATTGGTTAACCTCATAACGCTTGACCCTAGGTGGCAAAACTTATCAACTACGTCGATTCGTATACCATTCAACCTAATTATTGGTTTACCTCATAACGCTTGACCCTAGGTGGCAAAACTTATCAACTACGTCGATTCGTATACCATTCAACCTAATTATTGGTTTACCTCATAACGCTTGACCCTAGGTGGCAAAACTTATCAACTACGTCGATTCGTATACCATTCAACCTAATTATTGGTTAACCTCATAACGCTTGACCCTAGGTGGCAAAACTTATCAACTACGTCGATTCGTATACCATTCAACCTAATTATTTTTTTACCTCATAACGCTTGACCCTAGGTAGCAAAACTACAATAAGTTGTGTACAATACATCCTAATTATTGGTTTTTCCATGCAGCCTTGAGCCATAACTACAGTCTTTTTACCCAACTACGAAAGAAGGACGGTTATGTTTTTCGAGTGTAAATTACTTAGGCACACCCTAGAGCCTAAACGGCTTGTCGTATTTTATGTGAATGGTGTCGATAGGCTCGTCTTAGTCGTGAGAGTGACACTGGAATCCAGTGTACAATAATTTTGATGTATCCAGTGACTGGGTACATGGATACATCAGTGACTGGATTTTTTCGAAGGCTCTTCTAAACACTTGTTCAAAGTAGAACTTTAAAGAACCACTTGTTTGTTATAAATGTGGATTGATCTTATACTTTATTTTCGAGTTTAAATATATTTTATTTTATTCGTTTTAGTTAGTTTTGTACCATGTATAGTTTCTTTTCTCAGGTTTAAGAGTATTTATTTCTCATAAGATTACATAAAATCACTTGCATGAGAAAAGTTTTAGCTTCTATATTAAATCTGTATAATCGTAGTTTAGTAAATTTATAAACAAAAACACATGTTGTGTAAAGATCCAGTTCGAATTAAATTAGATATATATATATATATATATATATATATATATATAACTAGCTGTGCCCCGCGGTTTCACCCGCGTAGTTCCACATTGGATTATCTATATAATGGGGAACTACTTTCTTTGAAGTCGGTTAAAAAGTATCCTATGTCCTTTCCCGGGGTCCAATCTACCTGTGCACCAAATTACATCCAGATCGGTTCAGTGGTTTTGGCGTGAAAGCGACACACACAGACAGACTACAGAGTTACTTTCGCATTTATAATATTAGTTAGTTTTTGTCAATCAATTTTTTTCTTTTTTTATTAGTATTAGCTTGGTTGCACCTTTCTTTTAATTATAATATTAGTTCTCTCCATCCAAAGGTTGCCTGGAAGAAATTGCTTTAGGCGATAAGGCCGCCCAATGTACTACCATTATATAGATTTGTCTTGCTGTATCTTTAATTTTTGTTTGGTGTGCAATCTATAATATAATAAAGGAATCGCTGAATGTGTTGCTAAGCGCAAATCTCAAGAGCAGCTGAACCGACTTTGCTAATTCTTTTTTTAGAATATTCCTTGAAGGACGAGGATGGTAACATACACAGAGATAAATTTAAAAAAATTGCTTGATATGTCTAAAAACAACACTTTTCTATTCTCCCATACAATCGATTCGTAATAATACTTAGAAGTCAATTTGTACTTTAACACCTTACCATAAAGTGTAAGTGTTAGTGGAGAGGTTCCGGGAAGGTGAAACAATTGAGTGACGTTAGTATCGTGTAAATATTAATGTCAATATTTATACGCCGGTAACATCACTCTTGAAGAATCCACAGTTAGGCGGTACGAAGTTCGCCGGGTCAGCTAGTAAAGCTATATTAATTCATTCATAGATTTCCATCGCAAGATAAATAAATATCTTTAGTATATTTCGCTTACAATTTCGTTGCTTAACGTCTATAATACTTGGTAATAAATACGCGCGTGACTTCACTTCACATCCGTTTGTAGTTTTTATTCATACCTAAGTCATTAATGCAACGTGACTTCAAAACTAGCTTGAGAGGTATCCGATATAGCATCCCACTGCTGGGCACGGGTCTCTCCTATGAAGGGGGTGTAGGCCATAGTCTACCACGCTAGCCTAATCGCGGGTTGATGACTTAAAGTATTACCGAATGCTGTTAACTTCTCTTACAAGCAGGTTTATCACGATGTTTTTTTCATCTTGTTTTTTTTAAACAGGGGGTTTTTAATTATTTACATAAAAAAGTATAGTTAGACAAAACTACAACATCAAAGCATTTACTCTACAACAAAATTAAGACACAATAGGCGGTCTTATCGCTAACAAATACAAACATAATATTTGAGATGGGGAATGTTGCAGTCCACACTGACATGACATACAAATCAACCAAGTGTGTCGGACTCGCGCACTAAGGGTTCCATTATCTAAACAACATAAGTTCAAATTTTTACTTGAACTAATGTTGTCGTTTGTCGTTATTTTAATATCAAGCAATCAAACTGTTTAATTTACTGTGAATATAATAAACGAAATCTGAAAAATTGTATCCTATCTCACAGATGAAATAAAAATAACAAACTTTGAAAAAGAACTAATGTTGATTTAAAAATTAAATCCTCTGGATTTCCGTATATTATAAAATTTTAATGGAAGCATATATATATAAGTATAAAAAACGTGTAACAGAAATGTGTGACAATACTTAACGGTGTTAGTCTACACGTCAAAGTGAACCCACAGTAGAAGACAATTTTGGAAAACTCGAGAAACTCGTCGCTTGTTTCGTTCTGTCAATTAACACCAGACATCAAACTAAATCAAAACTAAATTTATCTCTAAACAATGAACCGCGTTGAAGTTGAAGGCCTTGTGGTCAGATTAATAGCTTTATCTCACATAACCTATTTACTTAGTATATTTCCATTTGTATGACCTTTGTTCCTGATGATATTTGCTTAGGCTGTGTGTTTTCGGTTGTGCAAACAAACTTGACAAAGTAAATTGATCGATGGGTTTTTCCCCGACTGCGAAAGAATTAGGGTTATGTTTTTTGAGTGTATGTATATTTCTTTGTCACGCCCTAGAGCCTAAACGGCTTGTCGTATTTTTATGTAAGTGGTGTCAATAGATTCGTCACAGTCGTGAGAGTGACACTGGGCACATCAAAATAAAAAAATATAGATGATACAGGTTTAAAGATTTAGCAGGTTTAATTAAGTAGCTTCTAAGCACTTGTTTAAGAGGATCACCGACCCTTCACTGTTTTCATGTTTCTGATAGAATTTTCGTTCCGGTGCGTACGTACCTCTTTTCACTCCCTTAATTGTAACGTATTTTTTTGTTATTGGTGTCAATCGCTTCACTATGATGTATTTTAGGCTTATGAATTATTATTATTATTATGTTTTATTATTTTAACAAAATATATTGAATTCTGCATAATAAAGGCATCGTATCAGCGCAAAAATATGACTGCTTAGGAAGCTTGTAACTTTAAAGTGATATAAAAAACAGTAAAGAAAGATTAATAAAACGTTAAAGCCTAATAAATAATGTGTTAGCTATTTGAAAAAAGAACCACTGAAATTGGACAATATTGAAAGGTAGAAAGAGCTATATCTTATTGTATGGACAAGTTTGCTAGAGCTGTCTTAATCTTATAATTTTGTTTATTTCTAGTGAACGGCGATCGCTTCTCCGTGTCGGGTCTCGACCGACAGCGCAACAAGAGGCAGACTGACAATATCTACTTCATTGACAACGATCAGAATGATGACGGGAGAGTGACGAGTAAGTACGGCAGAGCTCCCGGGTACCAGGTTGTGTTTATACTCGATTGTCAGTTAGAGTTGTACTGAGCCGAAAGGAGATCAATATACTCATCCTATGAAACAACTTTCACTAAGAGACCAACTCAGAATTCGAGAAAAAAAACAGCTGTTCAATACAAAAACTTAAGCGGTCGTCGACAAAATGCATTGATTTACATGTACTAGATGCGTACTAACCGCCCCAATGCATTGCTGCTTCACTTAAGGCCACAGCCATTACCTCAGCACACTTCAAATCAGTGCCTGGTGTGAGGCCAACCGAGCGAAAGGTCTTCAAAAAATATTTCGAAATGGGTAAATGCGTTCGTAAAAGTATGTGACTCAATCACTCAAAATTATAACAAATCAAGCGAGATTACTTTCCACGGGTAAGTTTATTGTTTATGTGTGCATATTACACTAAATAACGCAAAACTCAAAACTAAAAAATTGCAGAATTTGGTATTGCCCTTAAAAACATTAGGATGGGTTCCCACAATAATGGGAAAATATCAATGCATAAAATAAATTACTATATAGCTACTTCTGTTTTTCTGTTAAAATAAAATATGAATTGATTAGTTATTGCGTTTGTTTGATTTCCTTTTTTTACGTAGAAAACTTTTGACGCTGGAATACCTTGCAAAAAGTTCTTAGGAATGAATGTTTTTAACGAAATTTAGGATAACTTTCTACTAAGAAATTTAAGAAAACCCTAATTTAGTCCAATAAGTGGAATTTGTCACTTGGCTCCTTTGTAGGGAGACCCGTGCCCAATATTTGGTTAAAAGATAGAGATTCCGGATATCTCGTACTAAAATGCGTCAAGTTTAATTGTGCGAACTGCCAGATTGCAGAACTTGCTAACAGTTTCTCTATTTCCAGATATCTATTATGTTTGGTCTTTTTCAAGTCCAAAATTGATTTGATCTAAATTGGTTACAAACATACTACAGCTACATCGTAGCGTACTTTCTACACCTTAGGCCACTTCTTCACTTTACATTGGGCGAATCACAAACATAAAAAAAACGTATAAAAAGAAGTCTTTTTAATTTTCTTTAGGGTATAATTTTCTATGGTAGGCAACACCAACCCGCAGCGCATGTTCAACTGCGCAACACCAAAACAGTTACGGTTTTTTCGACGCGCGGTAAGGAGTATTTCTACTCCATATATGCATATGAAACTCTGTGACAAAATGTATGAAACAGCTAATTATTTTATGTCCAATTCAGAGTTGATCTCATAGTGAAAGTTGCTCTTTAGGATGAGTAAAGTGACCTCATTCCGGCTTCAATTTCATTTCAAATTCATTTATTATTGCATAATATGGGTATGTAATTACATTCGTCTTATACTAATACATAGAAATCCATATTCAGCCTTCCAGCATGCATTACTTATATACTACATAATTACAAAATCAAATGAAAACAATGTCATACATATGTACTTACAACACATACTCGTAGTAACATTTGGATTATCTTATACAAATAAGTCATCAAGGCTTATAGTACACCCCTAACCGTTAACTCTGAATAGTATATAAACCACGTGTAACAGAAAGGTGTGACAATACTTAACGGCGTTAGTCTAAACATCAAAGCGAAGGCATTATAGAAGAAAATTTTGCAAGATTCGAGATAAAAATATTGATTTCTCCATACAAAGATAAGTCACGTGATCGGTGAAGTTATATGGACGAACCAATAATGTTTCTTCATCAATTTTTGTAAATAAATCAGAATCAAGTGTATATATACGAGTAAATCTGGTATTTTTAGTATAAACTCTTCATTTTATTATCCCGAAATGATTTTCGAATTTCTATCACTTTGCAAAAATGATATGTTGTTTTCAGTTGACATAAAATTATAATTAGATTGTGCCAAAATGGCCGTTTCGACATAGAATAGGTCACAGTGAGTGTTAAAATTACTATGCCTATTCTTTGTCAAAAGGGCTATTTTGGCAAAATGCAATCGAAATTTTAAGTGATCTGAGACTGAGACTGATCAAATAACAGACATGGGCCCCAAACTATTTGCCAGGTGTAGATTTTGTCACGATTTTTACTGACTTCCCGTAAAAGGAGATGATTACTCTAAACGAGTACCTACTTAATTGTGATGCGTATGTTTATTTCAGTAACTTTTTCTTAACTTTTATTTCGATTTGTTGTCTAACCTTTTGTCTGGTTTTGATAAACTTAGAATGGGAGCACATGGAAAGTATACTATATATTAAACAATATAAGATTATTTCCATTCAGTCCACTTGTCCCGAGAATTCTTATGGAACCCTTCGTGCACGAGTCTGACTCGAACTTGGCCGATTTTTACCTATTATACTTAGATATTAATTTGAATTAAATCCCTAATCCTTTTTTGAAATCCCTTGTAATATTTAGTAAGTAACTGATAAGTGTTGTTATTTTTACCAATAAAACGGCGTTAATATTTTTCATTTGTTTTTCAGAATACCCAACACATAGTAAATACAACTATCAAGGGTACAACTTTAGTAACAATAGGATTGACACTCCCACGCCTAGACCAACGAACACTGGTAAGATTTTCTCAACTTTTTTTTCCCTATTGTTCAAGGAAAGCCGTAAAAGGCTTTCCTTGATATGATTACGATCTAGCCTAAGCCTAAGGCTAATAAGTAATTTTAGCTTGACTTGATCGTCTACAAAATAATGTCTCTAAGAATTTGTCCATCGGCACTTTTCTTATTATCATCGACCCTTCGCTGTTTTCTGATAGAATTTTTGTTCCGGAACATACCTCTTTTCACCGCCTAAATCGAAACGTATTTTTTTGTTATTGGTGTCAATTGCTTCACTATGATGTATTTTAGACCTACACGTTTTATTATTTTGTAAAAAGTTATTGAGTTCTGCTTAATAAAGACTTTTAATAGGCATCGTATCAGCGCAAAAATATTACTGCTTAGGTAGCTTGTAACTTTATTAAAGTAAATAATGTGTTAACTATGTGAAAAAAACCCACTGGAATCGGACAACAATAAAAGGTAGAAAAGAGCTTTATCTTATTTTATGGACAGGTTGGCGGTCTGTAGCTGTCTTAAGACGAAAACAATTTGTTCATGTGTTCTTTATTCTTGGCACTTTCACTATTATATTTCACTATTATACATTTTTTAACTCACTCGAACGGTTTAATTCTTTTTAGTCTTCTAATTACGTCTGTGTAGTCGAAAAGCTGGATAGCCTCGACATTGACATGATGGTGAAGCCGGTTTGGTGAGCTTCGGCGTATTTATTATCACTTGTTCAACGAAATCTACTTTTACAATAAGTCCTGGTAAAAATCGATGTTTCTTATGTACCAAGGTGTATCGGTAACATCCCTCAGTACTTTATTCTGGAATCGTTGGATCATGAGCCTATTACTTTGAGCGGTACAGCCCCACAGCTGTATAACATAAGTCCATATTGGCATTCGGACTTGTTTACTCTCACTAAATAAATAGATATATCAAATATCACTTACTAGGCTACATCTACGTCAAGGTTAAATTAGCTTAAGACTTGTGTCTAATATTTTTTTTTTTAATTTGTAGAATTTATTAGGTGTGGGGACGCTATAAAAATTACAATTGCTCAACAGTCTATAGAAACGTGATGAGCTATTTAAAAAAAAACATTATTTTTGAAAAAAATATATTATTCATTTATTTACCAAAAATATCGAAATTGAACTTTTAGAAAGTGTAGGCTAACTTATTTTTTTTCTGTCCAAAAAATAAAAACGCAACGTCATTCGATGTACCGAATCTTATATTTTTTCAAAATACTAAGTTGGACTTAAGGTTGACTTTTCATACAGACTTTGGAAAATACTAAGACTGTGAACGACCACATTTAATACGGTTTAAAATTGGAGAAACAAAGTAACAGTTCTATAAATTAAGTTCACCATCAAAAAATCAAAATTCAAATAATAATAATGTGTTAAACTCGTTTTTGTTAATTTTGCAACGCATGTATAGTTTGTTGCATAATTAATATTTTTCCCGCATTCGTATTTTAACCCCAAAGCATTACTCCATATCGTGTTGCTTTGTGTCATAGTTCTTATTTACTTTTTTTATTATGTACGAATTAGTCATTTTTGACACACTTTTATTAGCTTGATAGTACATATACTTATAATAAAACAAATCAAATTCTGTAAATTGAATATATTTCGAAAAAATCTTTTGCGGGGGGTGTTATTAACGATACAGACCCCAAATCTATATTTTTCTTATTTCTGTCGATCGGTCTGTCTGTCTGTTTCTGGACTTTACATAACTTTGGAACTGCTGGATGGATACTAATGAAACTTGGAATGCTTAAGGTTTATACCATGACGTAGAATTTTATCTACTTTTTATCCCGAAACTCAGTAGGGGTTCTTGTGGGAGGGGAATGAAAGTCTTATTTAATTATAGCTCAGTAACGCGTGATTTGATTTGGATGATTCTTTTTTTGTTAGAAATAACTAACTTCACTTAATGTTATCCCAGAAATTAGAGGGGTTCCCGTATCAAGGGGGATGAAAATCGTATTTAACTAGAACTCGGTAACGCGTGCTTTGATTTGGATGAATCTTTTTTTAATAAAGTCTAAATGAAATTATGTTATACCGAAAATTAGTAGGGGTAGAAAGTCGTATTTAACTATAAGTAAGTAACGCGTGCTTCGATTTGGATGATTCTTTTTTTGTTAGTAAGGTGTACACCTTACTAACAAAAAAAGAATGAACCTGACATGATGTTATTCGAAACATTAGTGGGACATCCCGTGAGTGAGGGGATAAAAGTCATATTTACGCTTGCATCGGTATGGTTTTTTTTTTGTTAGTAATAATGTCTAACTCAAATTATTGTACCAAAAAAAAACTACTTCATTTTTGTAGGTGTAACAAAAAATCAATAAAAAGTTGTAACAACGAAGTTTTTACTATTGAAATTTAGTATGCATAGTTATTTTTTAGAAAAGATTATTTGAAATTATTGTACTGCAAAAAATACGACATCGGTATTGTAGTTCTTTATTATTATTATTTTTCGAGCTTATAGCTGCGGCATAGATTATGATTGTACATATATTTATTTTTTTATACTACACAACTAGGCATTTGATCACAAGTTCGCACGACCACGTAAATCAGCGATACTGTAGCCCTAGATGGAACACATAGCGCACATATAAGACATATGTGTCAACACATTGCGTCTACAATATTTAGTAGCGATTGTGACCACATATTTAAAGTGGGTAGATTGCCGTGCGAGAGGTACGATGTTCGATCCCACTAAATACGCAAGAAGAATCTGAGCTACCGGTGAAGGATAACATCGTGTTGAAACCATAGCATGGTAGAAGGGCAATCTTAATACTTGCCTGGCTAACTAGCTAGCTAGTCCTGAAGTTGAAAATTCGCTGGTTTCTGTAGTCGTGCGAGCTAGTTGTAAAAATGCCTAGCTGTCTTGAATAATTAATAAGAATAATCGGGATACATACATTAGCAAAACAAAATCCTACGTGATAAAAAGAGTGTAGAATTCGTAAAAATAAATAGGCGTTTATGATATGCAGCATCTTAACATGCTGAACATGTTGATACATACATTAGCAAAACAAAATCCTACGGGTAAAGATGAGTGTAGAATTCGTAAAAATAAATAGGCGTTTATGATAAGCAGCATCTCAACATGCTGAACATAATTGTGCGAACTTCTCTGTATCGCTTTAATTAATAAAATTTACAGTTTAAAACACTGCTATCTTATTGCATTTTTTACAATGATAAGATTTAAGACGGACCACTGTAATCATTTCTCTAATTTTTAAGTCCCACTGACATGATAATGAAAGGTTAGAAACCGCGAAGTCGCGGGTACAGCTAGTACGTACTCGTACATATAGGTATGAAAAGAAATCATAAAAAGTGTTTTTCAAACTCTTCAAAATGACAGATTAATTTGAATCTTTGTTCACTCTTGAAATACCGACGTTGATGCAATTAATTCATATAGTTAAGTTATTAATATAGTTAAGTTATTAATATAGTTAATTTATTAATATATTAAAGTTATTAATATAGTTAAGTTAATTAATATAGTTAAGTTAAGTTAATTATTATAGTTAATTAAGATAGAAAACTCTTTATTACTTTGTTACCTATTCAATATTTTTTTTTATATCTCTTTGTTTTTTCTTTCGGTTACCTACAAAGGGTTTTTTTTAACTTTTATTGAATGTTTTTATTCGTAATTTCAGAAGATCCGTCGAGTTTTTTCATTCAGTACAACAATGTGCCGATGGGAGTCGAAAAGGTTGGGAACAGGCTGTTTGTTACAGTTCCTAGACGACGATATGGTAAGGGATTTATTTCTACGGACTGCCAATAGGGATGACTCAATTAATATTTTTTAAGCTTAACTGATTTTTAGGAGCTGGCTAGGCATTTAAATTTAATCAAAATCAGTTTTTTTATCAAAATAATTAAAAAACTTTAGTAAATTTAATTGCCGTAATAAGACAATAAAAAATATAAAAATCTGTCCTTTTTAAAGGTGCATTTAAAAAAAATGTTTTTTGGTCTGTCAGTTTGTAAGAATGAATGTTTGTCTGAAAGAAATTACGTACTCGCGTAGTAAAGATAAGATAAGATAAGACAACACTTTATTTAAAAACCAGCAACAATACATAAAATATAGTTAAAGAAAACCATATACCAGCTTTTAAATGGCGGCCTTGTCGCTTAAAGCGATCTCTTCCAACCATGCACGTAAATGATTGTAACTTATATTAGAGAGGTCTTAAAATATGACACTATCAACTAAACAGCTATTTATAATAAATACAATCAATACTAATATAACTACACAGATATATTTATATCTGTAGGTACAGATTGTACTTTTGATTGGCGGAGTTAACATTTTTCGCAACTTCCTCAATATAGGAATGAAATGAAGGGACTTATTTTTAGTAAAATACAAAAATAAGATGAACTTCAATTCCAATAAGATCGCCATCTGAAATGGCAATGTTGGAGATTAAATAAAAAAAATCATAAACTCTTTATCATATTTTATAAATTTTTTCAATGTTTAATTTTTCTTTATGGTTTTTTTTCATCATTTGCCCAAACATGTATTTACCTTCATCCAGGTATTCCTTCGACCCTCAACTATGTGGATCTGGCGAGAGACATGGAGAGATCACCAAACCTCAGGCCTTACCCTTCTTTGAGAGATGGAAGAAACGTCGTCTCTGTTTACAGGTATTTAATTATAACAGCATTTTTGTACGATGATGGCGGAGTGGTTAGTGGGGTCGATTGCCGTGCAAGAGATACGAGGTTTGATCATACGAAACATGAAAAAAGAACCTAAAGCGGTGAAGGAAAACATCGATAGGAAACCATAGCATGGTGGTAGGACGTTCTCTAACTCGCCTGGCTAGCTACCACCCTTAAGTTGTAAATTCAAATTCAAATTCAAATCATTTATTTCAACTAATTTTTCAAGTCATATGAAGTAAGAACATATATCAAGATTAATAAAGTAAATTACAATAATAAATACATAAAAAATACATAAAATACTTAATGCAAAATGCAAAATCTGTCGCCAAGCACATAACGGTGTGTTCCGGCAGCCTTCCTTTTGAGCCAGTGTACTTCCAGACTAGACATGCTCCATCTACGGCTACAGTATTGCCAACTTCCGTGGTCGTGCGAACTCGTGTTCAAATGCCTAGATGTGTAAGATAACAAAAAACAACTTATGCTAAATAAAAAAAGATTTTTAATTATTATTTATTCTATTGATTACCAAAATTGACAAAAGTATCTGTATTTCTTTTTAAATAAATGTACTTATGCTTACCTACTTTTAAATAATGATTAAAAAAAGTGATAATGAATCTGAAAATGAAAGGTACTTGTCTCCCCACAATAGGGAGACAGGAACCCTAGCAGTATCCCCTTGTCTCCCCTCAGTGGATACCAGGGGAGACACGACACCGAAGCCAAGATTTTCAGTAATTTCAATTAAAAAATAAAACCTGTTTACCGATTTTGATAAAATTAAGCCATGGGAGGTATTTTGATAAAATTAAACCATGGGATGTATTTTGATAAAATTAAGCCATGGGAGGTATTTTGATAAAATTAAGCCATGGGATGTATTTTGATAAAATTAAGCCATGGGAGGTATTTTGATAAAATTAAGCCATGGGAGGTATTTTGATAAAATTAAGCCATGGGATGTATCTTGATAAAATTAAGCCATGGGAGGTATTTTGATAAAATTAAGCCATGGGATGTATTTTGATAAAATTAAGCCATGGGAGGTATTTTGATAAAATTAAGCCATGGGAGGTATTTTGATAAAATTAAGCCATGGGAGGTATTTTTCAATTATTTTGATATTCAACCATACTTATTGACTGACTTTGATAAAGTTTATATGGGACCACCGCTTCGGTCGTTTATGGAACCGGAGTTACGGAATTGGATGCGATAGAGGCTTTTAAATTACTGGTACGGAACTAGTTCCGTACAAGTTCTGTCGTATTCCATCAGCCGCGAATAGAACTGAAGTAGATAAACAGAGAGATCTATATATTAGACTAAAACATTGTACTACGTAGGTAGTTACTTAGACTGTATGTATCTTTGATGTTATTTTAATTTTAGTGATTATTTACTTATATATTTATATTTAGCAATAAATAACAATGAACATTAAACAAGTATATAGGTACTCCCACAGTCTCTTGTTCGCATCTTTTATGACTATCTTTATAAAATGTTAAAAAATATATTGAATAAAAGAAACTAATGAGGAGTAGGTATAATGTAACCTTTTCGAACAAAAAATATTTCTCCAAATCAGTCTAGGCGTCGTCGCCGAGAAATTGGGCAACATATAAAAAAAAAATAGAATACTAATAGAAAAAAATATAAAAAAAATGCTCAAAGGATTTCAGTGGCAATTCAACGCTGGAATGCTGTCAGCATTTTTGGGACTATGCCACACGCTAAACAATTTTTTTTCAGGTTGATTGACAAAACTTTCTGTATTTCTTTTCATATACAAATTTAGAACTTTTTTTCGAAATCAGTCACAAAACGAGCATTACAAATTGTGAACCTCCTCCTCTTTTTTTGATGTGGGTTAAAACAAACTTTATTTTGAAGGACCCGAGCGGACGAGTGCGGTCGTCTATGGATGGTCGACACAGGGTTATTAGAGATACCTGGTAAGTATAAAGCACCAATTTTTCGAAATAAAAATATATTAATTTGTTATATACGAACTGGAAGATGCAGCGTAGGTAAGCCTTCTACTAGGTGAACCGACGACATAGTAAAAGTCACAAGTAACCAGTGGATGCAATTGGCAGCTTGTCGTTCGGAATGGCATTCAAAGGAGAGGAGGCCTATGTTCAGCAGTAAACGTCTTTTGGCTGATGATGATGATGATTAATTTGTTAAAGAAAACACAAAATAATAAAGACTTTTATGTATTTTTTTATAAATTATTTATTTATTCATCCATTCAACACTATAACATAAAGTTATTTCGATTCAAAACATCGAATTATGAAACCGAAAAAAATATATTTTTGATAAAAGAAATGAACCACTTTTCAAATAGGTTCAGCTATCACTGACCTCACGAATAGGTCAGAGTTAGTATTAAACTTAAATAAACTTAAACTTTTAATTTTTTTAATTGGTCATTTTAATTCTAAAAAGTTCAATAAACAGGCTTAGACCTCAGGTTCCATAGTCAGGCACGGGAGTTGAATCTCCATAGATAATTATGATTAGCACCATCTTCAAACTTTTCAATATATTTTCAGATCAGCCGCAGCAAGTTCAGCCGCCTGCAATCGTAGTATTCGATCTCAATACAGACAGACAGATCTTGAGATACAACCTCAAGCAGTCCGATCTACCTGCCACTAATACTCCTACAGGTTTTAATATAATTTTCTTTATTTTATATTATTTATTAATGGTTTTATCTTATCTAGCTTTATTTAAAAATTAACGAATCTCTGTACTTGGCCAGCCAAATTTTTCTTTCGTTTATTACTTTGTATTTTGGTACTAGCGTATTTAATTTGTAGTAGTTTGTAGGTCAATAAGGTTCTTTTTTTCGACTTTTTATAAGGTTACTCAATGCGAATGGTTATTTTTTTTTAATGTTTGTCACCTGATTTCTCGGAGACTATTTAAGTATCGTTGGAAGCTTAAAGGGTATAGAGCTCCGAAGTCCAATTAAAAAAATCAAAAGAAGTCATCTAGTAGTTTGGTTTTTGAATTGAACTGTACTCTTTAGAGTGGCCGAATTAGAGTTTGTCATCACTTTTCAAAAAGAATTAGTTGTCTTTCCTTTCCTCCAAGGATACAACTCAACAAAACCTCTGGGGATAATCCTCCGGGGATAAGCTCCGGGGATAAATGCATTTAATAGGCCTACTGATTAACATAGAAGTCTTGCTCGTTCCCAGGTCTAGCATCTATAACCGTGGACACCACAAACGGCTGCTCCAACGCCTTCGCTTATATTCCTGACCTGACAACCTTTGGCATCATTGTATACTCGCTGAGAGAGAACGACAGCTGGCGAGTGACGCACAGCTACATGCACTTTAACCCGCTCGCTGTCAACTTGGAGATCGCTGGTGAGTCTGTTGGTTGGTGACAGTGACATCTAGCGTTAGTTTATACAACTAGTGCAAGCGACATATTATCCACAACTTGAGGCATCATTGTGTACTCGCTGGTAAAGAACGATAGCTGGCGAGTGACGCACAGCTACATGCACTTTAACCCGCTCGCTGTCAACTTGGAGATCGCTAGTGAGTCTGTTGGTTGGTGATAGCGACATCTAGTGTTAGTTAATACAATTAGCACATGCTTCATACTAGCCACAACTTGAGGCATCGTCGTGTACTCGCTGAGAGAGAACGTGAGCTGGCGAGTGACTCACAGATTCAGGCACTTTTACCCGCTCGCTGTCAACTTGGAGATCGCTGGTATCCGTTGATTAGTGACAGCGACATCTAGTTGTTAGTTTATACAACTAGTGCATGTGACAAAACTATCTTAAAAACAGACTGAATACTGTAGTATTCTAGAACAGTAAACAACTTAATTTCCCAGGTCAGCGCTTCCAATGGAGTGACGGTATATTCAGCATCAGCCTGTCCCGCTCCGGCAGTGATCGTTGTAGAACTGCTTACTTCCATCCCCTCATCAGCACGCAAGAGTTCGCGATCTCCACCTGCGTACTGCAGAATCGTACCGCTTCCACTGATGCTGATTATTGGACTAGGTATTCTGTAAGTAGTACTTTTGTTCGTAGTAACTTACATTAAAATTTATACTCGTATCTATATTCAATCGTATGAACTATGAGAACTTCAATGATTAAAATTTTCAGTCAAATCACTAAAGGAGTGTAAGTGTAATTTGCGCCGGCCAAATTGAAGCCTGTTGTTAATATTTTAACTGAGTTCAAAAAGCAGGAGGTTATCAATTTAATGTCTTATAATTATAAATATTATTGGCCTACATTTAACTCTTCGATTCATTCTAGTTAAACTCGTATTAATATCATGAAAATTGGTTTGACAGTTTGATTTATAACCAATTTGACTGAAAAAGTGTCTGCTGAATTGAAATAATAAAATATTATTTCATTTTTTGAGTATTAACTACATGTGAGGTTATTCAAAAAAATAACTTTTCTGACTGTGCATATCTTTTGACAGATAATGGGCGAACGCGGTGAAGGCACCCAATCAACAATGCACGACGTACATCTTCAAAGCGGGGTGGTCTTCTACGCTGAAGTCGGTCGCAGCAGCGTGTCATGTTGGAACACTAACAAAGCACTGTCACCGAGCAATGTTGCTGTCATCGCGAGCGACCAGGAAAGACTGAGCTACCCTGCAGGTTAGAATAATTTAAGTCACAATTCTGGTTATAGTAGTGTTAAGAATCACATCAACGTAGCCAAGCATTCAGATAGTTCGTAAGTTAGTAACTAGATGGCGTGGTTCTCAATATCACCGGATCGTATTGTATTTTTATCGGTTTAGCTTTCAAGTGGAATAGTATTTTACGCTGAATTCTATCGCAGCAGAGTCTCTTGTTGGAACACTAACAAACCTCAATCGCCGGGCAATATCGCTGTGATCGTGAGCGACCAGGAAAGGCTGAGCCACCCTGCAGGGTTGGATACTATAAATCACGGGTCTTGTTATAGTGGGAACTATAACTTCTAATGTAGATGAGATAGTTCGTAATGTAGTGGCTAGATGGCGTTGTTGTCAATAAGCCATAATAATATTGTACGGTTTAGCTATATCGTGATCGTAGATAACGAAAATAGGCTGATCTGCCCTGTAGGTTTGCTCCGCTCCTCCGAGTTTTTATCTATATACCTACATACGAGTGAAGATATATTATAAGAATGAATAAATTGCCACGTGTTTATACGGTGAAAGAAACCATCGCGAGGAAACTTGCTTATCAAGATTAATAACTTTCAAAGACGAGCGAACTTGCCAACACCCAATTTGGCTAGCGTGGGGATAATTGATTATTTGAATATTTTATCAAATATTCGGCCCTTGATTATTTGCGTTAGTAGGTATATAATAAAGTACTATGACCTACGATTTAATTGATGAGGAAATTAGATCTCAGCTAGTAAGTATATTATATGCTAAACTATCGGGTAAGTACGTGCTTCGATATGTATAAAGTAAAATAGTAAAAATGTGATAAATGAAGAACCGCTCGACCGATTTTGTGCAATCTTCACATAAACCATCTACTAAATAGTCCGAACAAAGCCTAAACATTTGGTTTGTATACATGAGCTCGTTTTTGAGCTGTTATAAAATTACAACGAAAAGTGGCATTGATTTTTATATAATATTGATTGATTTACGATCTTAGAATTTTAATAATCAAGGTTAATTAGAATTCTAATACGGTAAACCTATTAGTGTTTTTAACATGTTTACAAATGATTGCATTTTAAACCGGTATATACAGGGTTATTGGTTAGTGGTAGGTAATAATGTGAAAGAGGGTCACTATACTCATCATTACGAACGAGTTTCACTGTGGGACTAACTCTGATTTCTTCTTCTTTTTTTCTTGAGAAATAAATCTACACCCTGTCTAAAGGGTTATCGGTTAGGGGGTACGGGGAAAAGGGGGTTTCTATACTCATCCTAATTAACAGCTTTTACAATGGGAACAACCCGAAATACGTCAGAAAAAATCTGTTGTTACATTCATTTTGTTGACGACCTATAAAGGTTTTGTATTGAACAGCTCATTTTCTTTTCTTTAAATCAGGGCTTAGTCTCATAGTGGAAGTTGTTTGTAATTATAATTTTATAATTTTTAAACTTTGTCAATCATGGTATACAATACATGATTGCTATTGTATACAGGTTTGTCGATTAAGGGTGTATTGAGTCAAATTGGGATCATAGGGATCATAGTGATCCCAATTTGACTCAATACACCCTTAATCGATAAACCAGTATACAATAGCAATCATGTATTGTATACCATGATTGACAAAGTAATTACGAATAATCACTCTAAGGCTGGAAACACATTTTGTAGCGATGATGGTCAGTGGTTAGTGGGGTCGATTGCCGTGCAAAAGGTACGAGGTTCGATCACACGAAACATGCAATAAGAGCCTGAGCTATCGGTGAAGGAAAACATATTGAGGAAACCATAGCATGGTGGTAGGACTTTTCCTATAGCTCTCCTGGACGGCTAGCGGCTATCTGTATTACTTTCAGTATTGCTATAGTCTTGAAAGCAATATAGTTACGTATCGGCTACGAAAGCAAGACCCTAGTATTGCTTTCAGCAAAGCGATGACAATTTTCAAAACAATAAGTGAACGAAAGATTGCAATTACTCCATATATTTGACAGATACTGGCATCGGCTAGCGCGATGTAAGTACTACTGCTTTGAGTCTAGACATCGCCATCGTCATAGCTTTGAAAGCAATGCAAATAGCCGATAGCCGGGCCCCTGCCTAGCTACCACCCTCAAGTTGTAAAATCTGTCACCAAGCACCTAAAAGTGTGTTCCGTCAGCTTTTTTGAGACCCAGTGTATTAAAGACTAGGCATGCTCCATCTAGGGCTACAGTAGCACTGATTTCCGTGGCCTAGCGAACTTGTGGTCAAATGCCCAGCTGTGTAGGATAAAAAAACATAAACTAAGGGCTAAGTACCTGAAGCCTATTGTGAGCGTGCGACTAGATGTATGCGTATGCAATAGCTTTACCGCGGCAGTCCCCGAGTGCCACACGTATTTATTTTATGCGACTAGCATGATGAACATGTTGCCCTCTGGTGGTGCGTAGGAGCATTTCGATTATCTGTATATGCTTTCGCTTTTTTTGTTGACTATTGCAACTAGGTATACTAATACTAGACATTTTGTTTCTGGTAATAAAGGCATTTTTTCACAATTGACTCTATTCTAAGGTTGCCTGGAAGAGATTTTTAGCCATAAGGCCGCCACTTGTAGCGCTATATTTTGTAAGATTTTATCTCTTGCATTTAATTTGTAAATTTGTATGCAAGTATGTCTTACCGTTTGTGACTCTCTACAGCCTAGACTGATTTTGATGTGCGAGGTGTCATTGGATTTATATTTATTTGCAGATGAGCATTGGCTACACTAGTTAGTACCCGCGGTTTCTATCGTTTAATACCGTGGTCTAAAGTTGATGCAGTCGGGTTTTTTGAAGTCATTTCTAACCAATCTAAAAATTAAGTCTACTTATTATTATTTTAATTTTCATAAAAATCACAAAAGCAAAGGAAAAAAAAACATTCACAGTTATTACAACTAATCTAATAATAAACACGCAGTAGAAGGGAAAGTTCCCAGAATGCTGGCAGCATTGCCACGTTGAATGGCAATGCTAATTTTTTGAGCAAAATAAGAGCCAGCATTCTGGTTACATGTCTCTTTCACCAGACGTTTTGATATTTCTAAATATAATACCACTGTCTACTTATTACTATAATTAAGTATAAAAAGAGCGTAATTAAATTTATATATTAATTATAGATTACTAATTATTATTTAGTGTAACGATGTATAATAATTTACTTACTTATACATACACAATGTACCTATTACAAGTTTTGGGTCTTAGAAATATTTAAGCAACTTCTTATTACTACGAGTCCCCTTTATTCCCTATTAACAAATTTTCATAAAATAGCAAAGCTGTAAACTATTATTTCATGTCTGATACCATAATGTTCGTCGACGTAAATCTAAAAACCTTACGCCTTACCACTGTTGAAGAAAGAAGTATACGGTGTCATTCAATATTCACGAATGTTCTACAATTATTTCCTTATTTTATGTCGATATTGTTCATCACTATACGTTCCAATTTAGCGCCTAGTTTTTGTAATTTCTCGTGGAAATTAAAGTAACCCCTGTCTAAATAATGTAAATTTGAAACGCGAGTGATGCCTTCAGCTTTTAATCCTGTTAAAATAAGAGCTGCAGCTGATCTCAAGTCTGTTGCTTCTACGTCCGTGCCTTTTAAATTCTTGCCACCATTAATCGAAGCTATATTCCCATTGATTTCTACATCAGCATCCATTTTTCTCAATTCTTCCAAATGCTGAAACCTATCCTCGAACACTGTTTCAATTGTTACGCTTTTACCTTTAGCTATAACTTGCATAGCGGTTATTTGAGCTTGTATATCAGTAGGAAATCCTGGGTACGGAGATGTTTCGATATTAACAGGTTTTATCTTTTTAGGTCCGATAATTCTAATTCCATCATTTTCCTCGCGAATTGATGCACCCATTTCGTTCAATTTAGCGATTAGAGTTCGGTTGTGTTCGTAGATAGCATCTTTGATTAGTATATTTCCTTCAGTCATGGCAGCTGCTATCATAAAAGTACCAGCTTCGATCCTATCTTGAACAATTTTATGTTCAATTGCGTTTAAATTTTCAACACCTGTGATTGTTATAATATCTGTTCCAGCTCCGTTTATATTAGCTCCCATTTTGTTCAAAACATCTGCCAATTCAACAATTTCGGGTTCTTTAGCAACGTTTTTCAACACAGTAGTTCCTTGAGCTTTTACAGCAGCCATCATTAAGTTTTGTGATGCTCCAACGCTTGGAAAATCAAGTTCTATAACGTTGCCGTATAGGTTATTAGCAATTGCGTCGACAAAGTCCAGCTTTTTCATTATTCTTGCACCTAATGCTTTTAAACCTTTGAGATGCAAGTCGATGGGCCTTGTGCCTATAACGCAACCTCCAGGTAAGGGCACTTTAGCTCGACCACATCTAGCCAATAAAGGTCCCATAATTAAAATAGACGCTCGCATTTGACTAACAAATTCTGGATTAGCCTCTGTATCAAGGATTTTGGTTGCGTCAACAGTTATTTCGTTTGATTCTTCGTTAAAATCAACGGCTACGTTTAAATCTTTCATAACTTGAATCATTGTGTATACGTCTGAAAGAATCGGTACGTTTTTCAGTTTGGTAACACCATTTTCGGCGAGAAGGGTAGCAGCTAATACTGGTAGGACAGAGTTTTTAGCGCCCTCTATTTTGACAGTTCCTTTTAGTCTGTTGACGTTGCTGCCACCGTAGATGATGATCTGTTCCATGTTGATTTCTGAAAAGTTTACATTTTCAAAGCTAAATTTAATTTGTTTTTGAAGAAATTTAAATTTTGTGCATATAGTACATTATTGCCTGCGGCTATAATGACAGCATTGCTGGAGATTATGAAGGCCAGGCCATCACAGCGCTCAGCGTTGCAGATCTTGTTGCCCAAGCTGGAATAAGGCATGCCTTTACAGCGCGGACAGCAATAGCTGCAATGCTGACCAAGTTTGAAGGCCAGGAGTGTAGCTAAGCTGAGCTTGATGCCATCATAGTTTGGCCAAAGCTTGTATACTGCTATATATAAACATTGCAAGTAAATTAAATAAAAACTTCTTAGTCTAGTTTGAATTTATAGAAGATTTACTAAAATTCCTATCGTATACGCTTTGCGTCTACTTTTATTCCACGAACTGCCAGATTATGGAATTATTTTTCTCGATAGACAATTCTACAGTGCAGAGAGCGATTATAGCTATCAGAAGATATGACGCGTATCACCTACCTAGTTCAGTCATTCTGAATTAATAATTGGGTGTACCTGACCCAAGGGGCAGTGTCAGGGGGGCCAAATTGACTGAGCAATATCAAAATTACTATTAAAGCAATGCATAAACAAATCTGTGTAAAAATAAGTGTTTTAAAAAAAAATTACTAACTGTGATTTTGATATAATTTTGAAATGGGACCACTTCAAAAGTATAACAAACTTAATACTGAACTAACTAAACTTAAAAAAAAGGAAAAAAACCATTAAAAAAAATGCTTTCTTCCTTTTTTTTCTCATTTCGGTCCAGCTGTAACAAACTTAAAAAAAATAAGCATCGAATGTGGTACCTCCTTTTCTTTTGTAAATTAAGAAAAAAACGGAAAAAATTAGGAACGCTATAAGTTATGAGTAAAGTTTCTACGAAGTTAACAAAATTTTCAATAAACTTTTCCGTTCAAACTTATTCGAAATTGACAAAAAAGTACATATTTGAAAATAAATGTCAACGATAATAACATATTTAACGACGCTAACACACTAGACACGCTGCTTTCTGGTGGCCATGGAATTGACAACATTTAAATATTTATTGACATTTTTGTTACCATGATAGAAAGATCAAGTAACTTTGTACGAGAATAACATTTTCGTAACTTTACTTAAATTTTCAAAAATCTCTAAAAACAAAATTTTTGTGATCTGAGTAAAATAAAAAAAGGATACGTTATATTTACTTGATTTTTCTATTATATTTTTAATTTTTTATTATTATTATTATAGTAACAAAGATGGGGAATAAAAATTTGAAATGTTGTCAATTACACAATTTAATTTAATTTTAATTTAATTTAATTTAATTACACAATTTAATTTAGTCTTTAATCCTCACGAATCATATTGTTTAATTCCATGGCACACTCCCCGAAACGGTACAATGGTTCCAAGGGACTTTAAAAAAACCCGACTGATAAATCTTTTAACCTGTGTATCTTAAACTTAGCATTTCCTATTACAAACTACAATAAAGCATAAATGTTATATATATTCGCAATCATCGTTAAAAAATCTTTATTTTGATTTTACACTCAATATATTTTGAAATAGTATTTTTTTTGAGATATTTTGTGGCACAAAAACCGTTAATTTTGTTTTTTAATTATTTTTTTGATGTACGCAGTGCCACTCTTACGACTAAGACGAATCTATTGACACCACTCACATATAAATACGACAAGCCGTTTAGGCTCTAGGTCGTGCCAAATAAATATTCTTACATACATACATACACTCGAAAAATATAACCCTCCTTCTTTCGCAGTCGGGTAAAAATACCGATAGAATTGCCTCTTGTCATGCTCAGTTTTACAAAAATTAAAATTTTTTCAAGAAATTTATTTATAAAGGGGCGCCAGTATCAAATTTCTGACCCGGTTCAAAAATGCCTAGATCCGGTCCTAGGTTTCTATTTTCGACAGGCTCGTACGAATTAATCACCTTGCTAATAACACAGACTTATCTACGTGTAAAAAGAAAATCTAAATCTAAAAAGAGAAAAGATTTGTATTTTTTTATGTAACGTAATAAAGTTAAAAATATAGACCGATTTAAAAATTCTTTTAAACCAAATCTTTCTTCTTTTATTTTTAAAAATCATTTTTTTTTTCATTTTGGACCCTTTTTAAAGATTTTTAATATTGGTTTATACTCGTAATGTTATCACTGAGTAAATAGGATATATTTATTTCTAGAAAAAATAGAAATCGTTTGAAATACCTACTAAAAAAAAAGCCCATTGTGTAAAAAAAATTAGCCATAACATGTCTTTCATCGCATGCGCTGACACGTCGTTTTTGTGTAGGGGGTTACAAAAAAGCGATTACCTACCTCCATTACAGTGCCGATAGTTTTTTTTTCATTTTTTTTTATCAAGTACACTTAAAAACATAAATTTATTAAAACTACATTTAAAAACCAATAAGTTTGTAAAGATATAGAATCGCTCAACATATTTTATTAAACATCTTCTTTAGAAAGAAGGCGATGTTGGGTCTTCATAATATTTAAGTCATCATCAGAAGGCGAAGTTTGTCATCATATTTATTATTTAGATTTTATCGAGTGCAGTACACAATGAAGGAGCCGACTGACGCATTCTTCATTGATACACAGTATTAACAACATCTTTAAGCATTTTTTGGTAGACTTACACCGTCCAGGCCGAAAATTAAACAAGTCTTTTATCAAAATCGGTCGAGAGGTTTGATTTTTCAATATAAAAGACATGAAAGAGTTTGGAAGTCAATAGATTACATAGTTTTTGTATGTAACGATCAAACTCAAAGACTATACTGGACCGATATCTAAAATTCTTTATTCGTTACAAAGCTACATTATCACTGAGTAACAAAGGCTATAAAAAATTAAGCCCAGCCTAGCTATAATAATAAGCCCAGGAAATAATAAAATGTAAATTAATATGTTACTTACATTAGCCAGTTAGATATACAAAGCGCGTCAGTTTCCTGTGTAGCTAAACAAATAATGAATCTAAAATAAAGTAAAATTATAAATATATATCCATTATAAATCTATTATCCTAATATTATAAATGCGAAAGTAACTCTGTCTGTCTGTCTGTGTCAATTTTTACGCCAAAGCCACTGAACCGATTTGCACGAAATTTGGTGCACAGGTAGATTAGGCCCCGGGAAAGGACATAGGATACTTTTTAACCGACTTCAAAAAGACTAGTTCCCCATTGAATTATCTCGATAGTAAAATGAGAAGCTACGCGGATGAAACCGCGGAGCATAGCTAATATATATATATATAAAAGAATAAGTCCTGACTGACTGACTGATATAGGTACACTGGGAATCAAAACCGCTTAATTAACTGAACTTTTGAGAGACATGAAATTCGAAAAGTGATTTATTAGAAGGTGTGATAAGAAAGGACTACTTATAATTTTAATCCCCATGGGGGTCAAATGAGGGTTCAAAATTTTATTTATTCGAAGAGTATTGATTAGAGGTTGTACTAATAAAGAACATCCAATGGGGGTTCAAATTTTGAATTTTTTCGGAGAGTGTATGCGGGCAACGCTACTAGTGATAGCTACTAGTGTATTATATATAGTGTATTATACAACAGAGTAAGAACTGAACCAGATACGAGTATCAAATATTAAAAAAAAATCACATGAAAAGAGTTGTTAAAAAATGTATGGAGCTCCGGCCAGGACATGATACCATAAATACGTTAGGGATTATTAATCATTAATACATCAACTGAATTCAAAATAATTTGGAATCAAAATATTTCCATGTCATTTAAGCAAAATGGTGATTTTCGCGCTTTCATTGTGTTATTTGTGACGGGCGGTACAATTTATAGAGCAATGTGACCATTGGAGTCAATCTAGGATACATAAATCTTCCAGGGATGACATAATTCCACTACACAGTATTTAAATATTTTTGTACACAATGAAGGAGGTGACTAACGCAATTTTCATTAATACATAGTATTAACCACATCTTTAGGCATTTTTTGTTTGACAAACACCGTCCTGGCCGAAAATGAAACAAGTCCTTTGGAGGGTGTATTACTTGAGGGCCGGGCATTTGGCACGAGCGAAAGATGGTAAATTGAGTCTAGACATTTCATCTATGTTTTGTTCATTCTCGAAGACTATGTACTGTACTTAGCGAGGGCGCGTTGATATTACGCAGTTCGAAATAATTAAAGCGATGTGAGTGCTACTGCTTTGACTCTAGACATCGCCATAGTCATAGCTTTGAAAGCAATAGAAATACACAATTAGGGCCCTGGACTGGCTCAAGACCGCTTAATTTTATATAAACTAGGAATATTTATGTATTTTTATGTAATTTTACTTCCCGTTTTACATAATTTACGTTAATTTTTAATCTATTTAGATCTTTAGAATATATTTATATTAAATACTATTTGACCCGGCGAATTTCGTATCGCCTATTATGTATGTATTTTACCGTTTATAACTTCCCTGAACTATGACGAACATTTCAAAACTAAAAATGCTCTTTATGAACAAAACTGTTGAAACTTTATCCTTTTCTTAAGACCATTGTAGACAGTTTATACTTCAGACAATAAATACATTCTTATTTATATTTTTTATTCTCCAGTTTATCACGGGCGACGCCGCGGGCGATACTTACTAGATAGTATTATATTAACAAACATGTTTTAGAAGATAACTTGCATAAAATTATCATTAGATTATGTCTTGTTTTTTTTTTCCTGTGTTATATGTATACAAGTTCTACAGTTGAAGTTTCAAAAATCTATTTTAGTATTTTATTAGTAAGCTCGTGTGTTGAAATACATCGTAGTTATAAACGAGTAAAATTAAAAATTTCAAAAACACCTAATACCTATATGTTTTTTTTTATGGTAGCGGCCATCTTGGATTTGAAGTTTATTATAATGTATAGTATTCTACTAATCAAGCCCTTTCATTTCATACACAGATTGATGGAGCTGTGAAGATTTATAGATAAAGTGCTTGCCGTTAGCCATTTGAGCGTTAGAAAACGTCCTACCAACATGCTATGGTTTCCTCACGATGTATTCCTTCACCGGTAGCTCAGGCTCTTTTTGCATGTTTCGTGGGATCAAATCTCTTACGTCTCGCACGTCAATCGACTACTCGGACATCATCGCTACAATTATTGTAATTATTACAAAAGAAATGCTTCAATAATGTATGGAGCTCCGGCCAGGACAGTGTACATGATACCATAAATACGTTAGGGACTATTAATCATTAATCTATCAACTGAATTCAAAATAACGTAACTTATCGCAGTGTACAATATTAATTTAAAATCAAAATGTTTCCACGTTATATACGCATTTTACGATTTTCGCGTTTTTTTGATGTGTTAACTTTGACATGTGTGACAGGTGTTAGAATTTATAGACCAATGTGACCATTGGAGTCAACGCAGGAAATTAAAATCCTCCAAAGATGCCGTAATTCCACTATAATTCTCAGAAATTAGATATTTTTGTGCACAATGATATAAGCAACTGATGCAGGTTTCATTAATACATAATATTAGCCACATCTTAAGGCATTTTTTGGTAGACGTACACCGTCTTGGCCGAAAATAAAACAGTCCGTTTTATAATTGTATGTCACTTACATACCGAGAGTAATTCAGCCCGCGCAAGCAGCACCCGTTCACGCCAAATTAAAAAAAAAAACGTGTTGACGCCAAATCTTATTAATAATATGAAGACAGAATAATTAAAAAAATAAACATTAAATATTAAAAACACGTCCGAATTCAACGAAGGCAAGTAAAATAAAAACCATTAAACGAAAATAATCTGACTCAAATGGTTTATCTTAACAAACTAAATAGAATAAGAAAATATAATAAGGTTATCTGTTAAGGCAGCTATATACCGCTAATTTGTCCATACAATAAGATATAGCTCTTTTCTACCTTTTAATGTTGTCCGATTCCAGTGGGTTTTTTTCACATAGTTAACACATTATTTACTTTAAAGTTACAAGCTACCTAACCAGTAATATTTTTGCGCTGTTACGATGCCTATAAAAGGCTTTATTAAGCAGAACTCAATAACTTTTTTCAAAATAATAAAACGTGTAGGTCTAAAATACATCATGGTGAAGCGATTGACACCAATACAAAGAAAATACGTTTCAATTTAGGAGGTGAAAAGAGATATGTCCCGGAACAAAAATTCTATCAGAAAACAGCGAAGGGTCGGTGAATAATAAGAAAAGTGCCGATGGACAAATTCTTAGAGACATTATTTTGTAGACGATCAAGTCAAGCTAAAATTACTTATTAGCCTTAGGCTTAGGCTAGATCGTAATCATATCAAGGAAAGCCTTTTACGGCTTTCCTTGAACAATAGGGCCCTCTTCTACCTACCTCGCTCTTCTACCTCGCTCTTTTCTACCTTTTATTGTTTCACACAAATTTTTAATACAAATCGTCAAAGTAAAATAATATCACAATTAAATGCACGTCAGCAATCAAATAGCCCGCCTTTGATTGTACCTGGTGCAAAAGTAGCCATCACACTGGCTGCATTGCCCCTCTGGATAGCAATGGCAAGTCTTTGCACCAGATCATAATCCTGCGCCCCATTTCTGCCACAAATTTTCTTTTCACTGCCCCAACTGCCCTATTTTGTTGTCCGATTCCAGCGGTTTTTTTTTTCACATAGCTAACACATTATTTACTAGGCTTTATCGTTTTATTTTTTTCTGTCTTTTATATCAATTTAAAGTTACAAGCTTCCTAAGCAGTATTACTTTTGCGTTGATACGATGCCTATTAAAAGACTTTATTATGCAGAATATTTTTTTTAATAATAAAGCGTGTAGTCATAAAATACATCATTGACACCAATAACAAAACATTACGCTACAATTAAGGGAGTGAAAAGAGGTACGCATCGGAACGAAAATTGTATCAGACACATGAAAACAGTGAAGGGGTCTGTGATCCTCTTTAGGGTGTACTAAGCCGAAAGTGGTTCACTATATTATTTTCTCTCGAATTTAGAGTTGGTCCCATAGTAAAAGTTGTTCCTTAGGATGGGTATAGTAACCCCCTTTTGGGCTTGGTACACCAAAATAAAACATCTGCAGAACAGATTTTTTTTCTGATCT
Organism: Ligdia adustata; assembly: GCA_947049295.1. NCBI lineage: Eukaryota > Metazoa > Arthropoda > Insecta > Lepidoptera > Geometridae > Ligdia > Ligdia adustata. The sequence continues at coordinate 4,736,880 of OX346242.1, read as the reverse complement.
TACTATCACACTTCACACTAATATTCATTCATTGCTTTTTTCACAACTGTCTCCATCCTAAGGTTGCCTGGAAGAGATCGCTTTTTAGTGATAAGGTCACCACTTGTAGCACCATATTTTATAAGAATTTTCTCTTGTATTTAATATTATTTTTTATGTTTCTGTAATAAAGAATTGATCTATCTATCTATCTAATATTATCATAATCATAATCATTTATTTCTCTATAAAGTACATAGGATTGATATATAAAAATATAATTAAGTATACTAATTCATTACAATAATTATGTACCGAAACCTCATCACAATGTACACACAGCACCTACACTAAGTAGCCTTGTGCCTTTGTTAGCCTACACTAAGTGTAGGTGCTGCTTCTCTTGAGGACTTAAACAATTTGTTCGTAGGAGTGAATGATTTTATGATTAGTTAGTTAGTAAACTAGTTAACAATGTTCTTAAGTTAGCTTTAATTAAGAGAATAAAATTTAAACTAGTATTTTGTTTGATAAACTAATTAGAGTACAGGCATACATACATACATTATAAAGGCGAATGTGTGTATGTTTGTGTTTGTTTCTTCCTCCTTGACGCTCAAACGGCTTCAGGGATTTGGATGAAATGTAGCACGAAGATAGCTTATACCCTGCATTAACACATAGGCTGCTTTCTTCTATCCTTGAAAATTGAAGTGTTCCCATGGGATGGTCTAATATCTAGTAGTATATAATTGTAAGTTAAACCGGAGTTAACATTTTTTTACAGACTTCCAAAATTATTATGTCTCGATGCCGGGTTTACCGATTCGAAAAATTATTTATTTTGTTTGAAAGGGTATATATATATATATATATATATATATATATTTACTAGTGTCCGACCGAGAATTGGGTTTCAGTTTCGGCCGAGTTTCGGCCAACAATCAAGTCTCGGCGGCAGTTTCGGATTCGGCTAAAATTGGCCGAAACTTTTGCCGAAATCGAAACTGATTTCGGAAGTTGTGATGGACACGTCAAACTTCGTTTCTCGCAGCACAGCTTTGGCGGACGCTGGCGGCCCTGTTCGGGAATTGTCGTGCGCCGTTCGTTGTTCGGATAGCTTTGTAGCAATAAAACTTAGTCAGTGCGTTATCGCTTAAGCTTGTTGAAAAAACTTAATATACTGTGTTTTCATTTCATGTCCTAATGCAGAATAATGGGTAAAATGCACCAAATTTCAGTAAGTAATATAAGGAAATTATGCTTGACTACGTGAGTTTTTGTTTCGATTTCGGCCGGAAAACCAGTTTTGACTCTAATATATCCCTCTCAGTAGTACTCTAGTAGACTCTAGTATACTTCCCGTGTCGTCCCAATTTAATTTAATCAAAATCAGTCAATTTGGTGTTTTGAATCTAAATAAATATTGAATTCATATGAGCAATTTCAAATAGGGCCCCGGGGTCGTGAGATTCCATTATTTATTTTATACTATCGGAAACGTTCTCTAGTTATTTACCTAGGCCCTAATTATTGAGTAAAGTATTTAACACTAGGTAAATATAGATAAGATAGTTTTGTCAAACATCTCCATAGGTTTAGGTCAAAAAACATTTCCTTGGCATAATTTCGAAACGTGGTCTAATTATATTTGTAAGAGTTTTTAGTCTTGCTTGCTATTTATTATTTGATTGGTGTGTATCGTTATTTTTCTTCTTTTTGATTGGCCTTCACTCTGTGCGTATTGTGCCAGTAGCATCTATATCTTTGATTATTTTTTTATCTTTTATCTATATATAATTAAATTATATATACTAGATGCACCCTGCGGTGCTACCCGTGGATATCTAGTTCTTTATAGCCTATGATACTCACTGATAATGTAGTTTGCTAACGGCGAAAGGATTTTTGAAATATTTTTATTTTATTCATTTATTTAGCCACTACCAATTTATTACCAAATATTACCTACCTAAGTACATTATCTATTAAGATAAGCAAAACATGCAAAACGATTATAAACGAAGAAGAAAATCTTAAAAACTATAAGCCTAATACAACGCGACTACGAACTTATCGCACGTTCGCGCAATTTTTAGTCGTACGAATCCGCGATCAAAAAAAGTTGCGTTGTATTAGGACAATGCCTTACATGGTTTAACAAGCATTATAACAATTAAAGAAAAAATAAAAAGTAAGAAGATATAGAATCTTGATTATAGAGCTTTTAAGCTTAATTTTAGCTATTGAATCCCCAAAAAAGTCAAAAGTGTCAATATGATTGATATTGATATATGTATTTAAATTTATTCGTTTCATACATACAAAAAAAAGTTTCTTCTTTATAATAATATTAGTCTAGAAGTAAAATGGAAGTAAGTAAGATAAAAAAGTAAGGCATGACTGCATTTGTAAGGGAGTAAGTATTTGTAGTACTGTGAAACAGAAATACTGTGAAAATGTCAACTGTGTAACTTCACGGTTCACGAGATACAGCCTGCTGACAGAAGGACGGACAGTCGGGCGGATGATCGACAAGGTCTTAGTAATAGGATCTCGTTTTTATTTTTACCCTTTGGGTACGCAATTCTAAAGAGGACGAGGTGAATTCGATTAAGCTCTGCGTTGATTCCTAGCGAATATCAATCAGTCAGGGCTTATTTATATACTAGCTGTACCCGCGACTTCGTTCGCGGTTGTTAACCTTTCATAATTATGTCAGTGGGACATAAAAAAATTAAGAAATTATATCAGTGGTCCTTCTGAGAGTCTTATCATTGTATAAGATACAATAAGACAGCATGTTTTGAAATGTACATTTGATTAATCAAAGCGATACTGAGAAGTTCGCACAATTATGTTCCGCATGAGTGGACAATTTTTAAGAACTAAAGATCCTGCATAGCTTTAATACCTTTTTAATTTTACAAATTCAGCACTCATTTCAACCCGTAGGGTATTTTGCTAATGTATCTATGTGTATCCCGATTGCCAATTTATTTTTTATTCAAGACAGCTAGGCATTCGACAATCTGCTCGCACGACCACAACAGTCTAGCGACACTGTGGCCCTAGATGGAACATGCATAGTCTGGAATACACTGGCTCTCAAAGGAGGCCGCCGGAACACACCGTTAGATGCTTGGCGACAGATTTTTCAACTTGAAGTGTTATCCTTAAACGGTAGCTCAATCTCTGTTTGCGTATTGCGTGGGATGGAACTACGTACCTACCTCTCGCACGGCAATCTACCCCTTTTAACTACTCGGTCGCCATCGCTACAAAAAATGTGGACGCTACCTATGTGTTGATACACGTACAATCATAATCTATGCAGCAGCTATACCTCGTGATTATAGTATTTTGTTACGGTATACGTTTAGTCTAACTGTTGCAAAGATACCCGTAAGATTTGTATGGAATAGTTTTATTTAGATTGCCATGAAAGAAAACCTTGTCGATAGTTAAATATGATATGATAAATATGAACTCCAATACCAATGTCGTTTTTTTGTGGTACAATAATTTCAGTAAGTCCTTTCTAACGATAAACAATAACTAACAATGCAAATAAAACTTCCTTACTACAACGTTCAATGAACTTAAGCGTCCAACAAAAGTATTTTGTTACAACTACAAAACCGAAGAAATATTCGAGAAACAATAATTTCAGTTAGTGATTTTTATAACAAAACTAGCTGACCCGGCCACGCGTTGCTGTAGCTAAAGTTTTTATTATATTACATTATAGTATATTTTAACAACACGTGGTAATTATGCTGTTAAAATGTAGCTTATATGACACGTTCGTAGATTTACCATAGCAGCGCCATCTATTGATTACTTACTCAACCCAGTCGAAAGGTATCGACATCTGTTAGAATCATTTGGAGTTAACAGATAATTGTGACTGTCAAATAATAACAGACAAATAATTATGTGTGTGTGCGAATTTTATTATAATCGGTTAAGTGGTTTAGGAGTCCATTGAGGACAAACATTGTGACACGAGATTTATATATATTAAGATTTACTTGCTATAACGTTTTATGTTGGCGTCTACCACAATATTTTCATAATAACTAGAAAACCGATGACGTTTTGTTTTTTAGTTCCAAACCAATTCACGCGTTGTGGTTAAATACGAGTATGACTTTTATACCCTCTGTCACGGGTACTAATTTTTGGGCTAACAATTAGTTAGGTCTAACAAAAAAATATCATCTAAATCGAAGCACCCGTTACTGAGTTATAATTAAATACATGCCCTCTCCCATGGGAACATCCACAAATTTTCGGGATAACATCGTTTTAGTTAAGACTTTTCCAACAAAAAAAGAATCATGCGAATCAAAGCACGCGTTATCAAGTTATAGTTCAATATAATTTCCATCCCCCCCATCCCACGGGTGACCTCCACTAATTGTTCGGATAACATTAATTTTGGTTAGTCTTTTCTAACAAAAAAGAATCATCTAAATCAACATGCGTTACAGAATTATAATTAAATATGACTTTCATCCCCCCTCCCACGGGAGCCCCTTAAGATTTTCGGGATAAAAAGTAGATAAGATCCTACGACATAGTAACAACCTTAAGCATACTAAGTTTCATTAGAATCCATCCAACAGTTTCGGAGTTATGGAAAGTCCAGAAACAGACAGACAAACAAAAATTAAAAAATATATAGATTTAGGGTTTTGGCCTGTTACAATTTTATTATAAGTATAGATTAGTAGCTGTCACATAAAGCATAAAGCAAGCAAGTCGTGATATAAAACAAACAAAGCGAAGTTTTTTTTATCCTACACAGCTAGGCATTTGACCACAAGTTCGCACGACAACTGAAGTCAGCGATATTGTAGCCCTAGATGGAGCAACATTAAACCCCCTTTTGACCCCCTTAGAGGTTATATTTCCAAATTTTTTTCTTAGTAAGGGGTGTTTTTAGTAAAGGGTGTACTAAGAAAGGATTTTTGAAACATCCTGTAACGAATACATCTTCCAATGTCTCTAATTTCAGCATTTTAGGCTCTACATTGATTCCTAGATAAGACAGTCGACAGTAATGACTTACTTTATTATAATATTGGTTTCAGATCTTCACGTGACCGGTGATGACGTGTGGGTGATAGCGAACAAACTGCCTCGCTTCTCTTACGCTAGCTTGGACACCAACGAATACAACTTTTATATATACAAGTAAGTAAATGAAATGAAATTATTTGACACAGAGATCTTTGGCGAGCGCGCCACCTATCTGTAGCAACGCGAACTAGCAGAACGCTGACCTAGCTACAGAACCACTGCAACCAACCAACATTACCGCCACTACGAGTACAAGCGACGCACACAGTCAACATCTCAAGACCGTCTCAATAATATCGTCCAATCACAACGCCAGGCCTGAATCGCGCAAGCGATATCTACAGAGCTTCGACGCACGTATACCAGCTCCAACTACACGCAATCGGACAGATGTCTCCGCGCTTAACACCCTCTCGGTAGGAATACTCCTTTGATAAAATGGAGGCCAGAAAACTCACACATGTGAGTAATTCTCAAGTAATTTATAAATTCGAGGAAAAAAAATGTCACAATTCTTATAATCAACATATGATTATATTTTCTTATTTATTTTTGAAATGTTATATATCTCATCGATCAGAAGATATTCTTAGTATTTTAGAATAGATACTGCTTTAGCATGATTCTAAAGAATAAAATCCCAATGTGATGTTTTAAAAAAACCTTATTTTTGTTGCTTAAACAAAAACAATCATGTCACTCTATGCCGTTACAGGTTTCGACTTGATTTATAGTTTTTTTATTTATTTAAGGATTTAGTTACACATGTCTAATCCAACGGATTAATGTTCTATTTTATTATCTGTACTAATAGGGACTGTATCTCTTAAATTTATAATAAAAATTAATAGTTTTAAGCTTGTCACAAGTTTCTTACAATTTAGTAACAAACATTTTCGTAACGTTATTTTACAATGATTTCTCAAGATTTTTCAACGCATCTTATGCCATTACGTTGGCACCATTGACTCGATTCTGATTGGTGGATAACTAAACTGTCATGGCGTATTGAGACGCGAATGACCGCCTTGATGTGTGATGTCGCAGCTTGAAACTCCAGTAACAATTTCGTTATTCTGACAAGGAAACTTGATTTTTTGCCGGTAAGTTGTTTCAAAATGGATTTCTCATTTCAATATGTCATAGTTTTTATATTTATCTAGTGATTTATGCATGTTTTCGTGCTGCAGATTATGTTGTCATGAAAAACATTTTTGAGGTTATTGTTTGCATACAACTTCGTTACATTTTCGTAACGTAACGAAATTGTTCACAATAAGGCTAAATGCACATTAGAATAACAACAGTAACAAAAATGAGTTATGGCTTGTGTTTGTCTCCAATTCCCATCTACAATAAAAAATAAAGTGTTTGCCTAATTTATCATCACCCACGGTGGCTTATTACTTTACAATATCTGGGTGACCAAGCTCTGCCTGGTAAACTTAAAACGCACAACAGTCTCTGTATACAAAATTTCATCGAATGCGTTGGAGCCATTTCCGAGATTCAGAATAGATATATTATATATATACAAGAATTGCTCGTATAAAGTTTTAAGATTATAATATGGTACAATAATTATTATCTGGACGCCTTTTAAGTTTACCTTTGTTGCAGATATGCCACTTACCAACTCCGAAAGGCAAAAGCGTTACAGGGAGCGCTTGAAAACCCAAAATCCGGAGAGACATGAAGAACTTAGGATTAAACATCTCGAAAAAGTAAAAAAAAATACAAAAAATATTGCAGAATTAACAGAAGATGAGCGAAACCTTCGGCGCAAGAAATGGAAAGAGGCAAACGAAAGAAGAGCACGAACTTGAACTTGAACTGAGTTAAGTTTTATAATGTATAAGAAAGTGTTATTGTATATTTTATTCACACTTAGAAAGAGACGCCTGATTATACCAATAATTTTCATAATAAAGTACTTATAGTTACTCAATAAGTGTGTTTCTTATTTTTTGTATGGGTGTAATTTTACTAAGAAGTTTCTTTTAAGTAGGTACATAAAATCCTTATTCCAACAATAAAAAAAAAAACATCCAAATCGGTCCAGATGTTTTCAAGTGACATATTTATATATACCTACATATAAGTATAGTTATATAATAAATATATTTATTATTACTTATTTCGAAATAAATTCACAGTGTATATGTCGCTTAATAAATACATTTTCGTTACGAATTTACAATACTCACGTACTACCTATAGACATTATTTTAATAAAACACTTATCCTAGGAATTATAAAGTAAATAATTGCATCTGGACTTGTCAAACAAACAAAATCAAAAGGAAATTATAGAACATTAATAGCGTGGTACCTATATAATTATTAAATTGCTGGCGGCGTTTATGCTGGTCGAAAGCGCTGCGTAGCGCAGCTCTAGGCTACCATCAAAGCGCTCAGCATTGCAGCTTTTGGTGTCCAAGCTGCAATAAGCGCGGACAGCAAGAGCTGCAATGCTGACCAAGCTTGAAGGCCGAGAGCGTTGCTAAGCTGTGCTCGATGCCATCATAGCGTGGCCAGCAGTGCAGTTATTGCAGACCAGGGCTTGTATAGTGCTTTACTCAAGCAATGCAAGTACCAAGACGTGACTAGAGGTGAAAAAAAGATAAATACTCAATTACTTAATAACGTTCTTGGATTAATTATGTTTACTATACAATTATTTTTATTATTAATATATAATTATTTTTATATACATTTTCAATAGCTAACTTTGCTTCTTTTTCAATGCCATTTTTGAAAACCTTTGAGCAAAGTCGTCGTTACTGGTCTCTTTTAAAAGCAACTATGTACTAGTTTTGAATAAACAAGGCATGAACCATGGCCAACTAGTTTTAAACTAGATGGCCATGGATCACGGCCGTCTAGAATTTGATAAAATAATAAAATAATCTGTTTTAAAATAGGTTACATACATTTATAGAAAACATATCTACAAAAAAAACGCATGACCATACATACGTCAAGCTGGCGTCGTTGATGACATTATTCATCGACTGTTAGTCAGTACGAATTTCGCCAGGTCTGCTATGTATTACATATATATTTTTTTTATTATTTCAGAGGCAACGTGGAAGAGATGATCCACGGCACTGTTTGTTCGAGAACTTCGTCTTCATCTTCATCTAATTATAACAACAATAATAATTATTATGGACAATAAAACATTTCATGAAATTATTATCAGAATTGTCTTTTTTTTCTTGTTTTGCCACCACACTCTGTGTATTGTGCCAGTTATCAAGTTCTTAAAATTATCGGTTTTGACTCTTATTGGTGTTTTTTTTCTATTTATATTTATGGCACCATACGATTTGTATATTTCTTATTCTAATTTGCCAACGTCAGTTCAAGAATTCAAATCAAGAGCGTTAAAAAATTAAAATATTAAATTATAAGTCGTCGTAGTCAAGCTCAATTCACATCATGTGCCCTCGTCAAGCTTTGGAGACTTTACTAGTTTCTACGAAGATTTCCCGCGAACACGAATAAGTCTGGCAGTCTGGCAATCTTACTCTTTCTTTCCTGTATTTTTTTAGTGTAAGAGACAGGAAGATGCTTTACTATTTACATCACTATTTAAAGGAGAAAAAAATCTTGAAAGGTGCAAGGGACACCCGGATGGAACGAAGTTGATGGTTAGCACAGTCGAAAAGAGAGGTAAATAATAATGCGTACTTGCTAAAAATACATAAGCATTTTTTATTGTCTGTATAAAATCTCTAAGTACCTAACTCCATCAGCAATATACGGAACATGTGCAGAAACACTATCAGGATTCATTATTATGTACAAATATGAGAGAGAGAGACAGATAGAGAAACACGCGCAGGCCGCACGGCTTACAACTATAGCAAAAAGTGTCGTTACAACTTTAAGTCTTAATTTTTTCCATCTAGCCCTCTTTCACAACGCGCGATAAGGAACGTTCGTTCTAAAACTAAAGCTCGTATTAACTCTGTTTCGGCCGTGTTTCACCACCGCACTCAGCTCACTCTGCGTTATGTGACAACGGATGTTCTTCGATATTATGCTCCGCGCTTACAAAATATCCGAAATTTCAACGGCCAAGTATATTTGAATTCTTTATGTTTGTTACAATCGTTTCGTTTAATAGTTAATGTTGTCAGTTATGAGTAGGTATCTGTGCGTATAATTTCCTTACAAGCTAGAATCAGGATATCATTTTGTTCAATTTCAAGATGGTGGTATTCGGGCAATCAGAGGCTTTTAGTAACCTTGTAGCTCCAATTAACTCATATGCATTATATTATGTATTTTATCAGATGCCAAAGTGCCAAGACAAAGAGAACTCACTACTAAATAAGCGTCAAAAAACAAGAGAAGAAACGACTAGAAAAACAAATTTAAAACTGAAATCGGAGCAAAGGGGAAGGAATTTTATAGGCTCTCAATACCCGCAAAATCGGATAATAGGAACGATAATTTGTTTATTATTTAACTTTGATCAAACGTCGACGCTATGATTAAATGTTAGTAAAATAAACACGGACATAGTTTCTACTAAAAAAGTCCTAAAATATCCATATATTTGCCATTTAAAGAACATTTTCTTTTTTCTTTTTATTTGATACTAAGATGGCCCCCGCCATAAAATGGATTACATATTTTAACTCCCTCAATATGTGAATCGTATGAATGTGTAAATACTATTTAATATGAAAAATGTCAAATCCAAGATGGCCGCCACCATGAAATGGCGATGTCATACTTTCGAAATAAAAGAAAAATGCATAGGTATTTGGAATCAAAATATTTATTTAGATTTTTTATCAAGTTACACGGTATTAAAACAGTATAATATATTTCTATACAAATCATGAAAAATAAAGTTTTTAAATTGTCATGATTACAGTTAAGACTTAATGATTAAGAAATGACAGAAGTTATGGCACTGGTGTCAAACAGCAGTCGTAATTATAACCTGCAACAAAAAAATTATCTAAATCAATCAATGGTCAGGGGGCAAATAGGAAATTATCTAGTCGTTCCCCTACAGCTGATAGGGGACAGACAGGAAAGTTAATTCCTGTTTGTCTCCCCAACAGGATATATTGAGGGACAAACAGGAAAAAGATTTTACTTATTCTAAAGGCCGGAGAAAAAATAATTAAACTCGCCTGATGTAAAGCGACGATACGGCCTAAGATGTAGCGCGCCTTACTAGAAGAAACCAATTCATTCGAGACTTTAAAATACCAAACACACTACAGACCTGATAAATATTGGATGAACGCTTTATTGTAGTCACACCGAACATTAAAAAAAAATACAAGTAGAGCCACAAGTGGCGGCCTTATCGCTTAAAGCGATCTATTCCAGGTAACCTTTGGATGGAGATTGTTGACAAATAATAATGTATAGGACGGGGTGTAATTACAATAAAGAAATAAATCTACTCTTAATAAATTCTAATACCTTACATATACTAAATTTTAATATCTACTAATTTAATATAATATACCTACTTATTTACTAATACATACATACTAACAAAATACAACAGAAGATAAATATATTTTAAAAAAAACGTGTGAGATATATTGATAAAATAAACGATAAAAGCAATGCAATGGCTTAAAAGGAAAAAAACTAAGATACCATTGAACTAAATGCCCTTATTTAAAGTAAAGGAAAATCAGTAAAAAGAAATATACATACATTGTGTAACAGAGAGGTGTGACAATACTTAACGGTGTTAGTGTACTCGTCAAAGTGAACACATTGTAAAACAAAATTTTGGGAAATTCGAGAGAAAAAAATTCTGCCATTCCATAGGTACAAAAAGTTAATCTTTGTATGGGACAGCTGTTTTTTTTTCGAATTCATTCGTCGTTCCTTATAATGAGCATAAAGACCCCCTTTCGGCTTAGCACACCCCTAGTTTATGAATGAATGAATAAATGAATAGTTTATTTGTGACAAACACATTTAGCAGAAAATATAACAAAAAGAAACATATTTAATAATCATATTTGTTCGTCACAACTCAGCAAAATGCTGGCTGCATTAGCCAGCGCTGGTCTTCCGCTGGGAGCGGGCAGCTATTGCGGTTCAAATTTAGTTTATTTGAGTAAGAAACGGTAAGTACAATAAAGCTAATGTTAAGGCGCTTATAATAGGATACAATGTAGGTAACTATTGTATAAGTAAGTAATTAGTTCTCTGCGCCTCACACTAGGGTAACTTATGTCGTGAGACTCAGCGCAGCGCAGTTTTCGAATATAATTCAAATATAACTTTATTGTACACCAAAAATATAAAAATATTGCTAACAGAAATCATAAAACATTGGCAGTACATTGGGCGGCCAAAGCGATTTCTTCCAGGCGACCATTATTTGGCAGTTATTGCTTACAGTTAGACAAGTCTGTTGCTAGCGGCCCCGGCGTCCCTCCAGGTAGCGAAGTATTGCTTGAAGATGACTGGCTCTGTACCTTGTAGTACTTTCTCCACGTGCACCTGTCACGAATATAGGGAAAAAATAAATATACGCTGAATAGAATAATGGTACGTCTTAAACTTATGTTCCCTTTGCTAACCAAAATAGATATCTCGTTTCAACTCATAGCGTCCCACTGCTGGGTACGGGTCTCCCTTATGAAGGGGGTGTAAGCTATACCAAAATGGCTAAATTGCGGGTTGGGGACTTTACTGATCTTCGAAACCTAATTCCGTCGACAAGCAAATTTCCTCACAATGTTTTCCTTCACCGTTTAACCATGTGGTAAATAATTATAATATGCACATGACTGAAGAACTCAGAGGTCCATGCCTCCATCCAGGTAGGATTTGAACCCGCGCCTTTTCGCTAGTGAGGCAACGGGTTTACCGACTAGGCTATCACTAAGTTATCGCGGTTAGCAATAGCTTTTTACATTTGAGGTCATGATAGTAAATAATAATAAAATATGTTTATTGGCAAAAAATCACAAAATAGCTTAACTTTTTTTATCCTACACAGCTAGGCATTTGACCACAAGTTCGCATGACCACGGAAGTCAGCGATACTGTAGCCCTATATGGAGCATGCCTAGTCTGGAATACACTGGCTCTCAAAGAAGGCCGGAACACACCGTTAGGTGTTTGGCGACAGATTTTACGACTTTAGGGTGGAAAATAAATAAGAAAGTGATACAATAATTTAAATTAATTAATAAAGCAAAGTGCTACATTATAGGTATCAATCAATATCATCTTCATGGATGACGTGATTGGTGGACAAAATACTCGTTTACATTTTTATTACCAGACTGCGAAAGAAGGAGGGTAAAGTTTTTTGAGTGTATGTATGTATGTATATATCTTTGGCACGCCCTAGAGCCTAAACGGCTTGTCGTAGTTTTATGTGAGTGGTGTCAATAGATTCGTCTTAGAGCCTAAACGGCTTGTCGTAGTTTTATGTGAGTGGTGTCAATAGATTCGTCTTAGTCGTGAGAGTGACACTGGGTACAACAAAATAAAAAAATAAATAAAAAATTAAGGATGACACACAGGTGTAAAGATTTAGCAGTCGGATTTTTTTCGCTTCGTCGCTTCAACGAGTAACCAGTTGTTTTGAAGAAACGAATCACGTTATCACTGGAAACAACGCTTCGTAATCCGTGGAAAAATTCAGTCTGATTACGAAATTCGTGGAAACACGGTTTTACAATACTTCAAGAATTAGAGTTTGATGACCATTTATCCATATTGGTAGATATTTTGAATTTTAAGGTAGTCATTTAAACACATACCATTTATTTTTAACACTTCATATTTAACATCTATTATCAACATTTAATTTGTTTACTAACTGCAGCACATTCTATAGCTTTTTATTTACCTTTTCTTAAGGGGACATATATATGGGGAAACAGGAATAAAGGTCTTGTTTCATTTTCGGCCTGGACGGTGTACGTCTAGCAAAAAATGCCTAAAGATGTGGTTAATACCGATGCATCAGTCGCCTCCTTCATTGTGTATAAAAATATCTAAATTCTGTGAATTTTTGTAGAATTACGGCATCCCTGGAGGATATATGTATCCTATGTTGGCTCCAATGGTCACATTGGTTTTTAAACTGTACCGCCCGTCATAAATTACAAAATTGACATAATCAAAACGCGTAAATCACCTTTTTGCGTAAATAACAGGGAAATACTTTGATTCTAAATTAATTTTGTACACTGCGATAAGTTACGTTATTTTGGATTTGGTTAATAAATTAAAGAATAATAATCCCTAACGTATTTATGGTATCATGTACACTGTCCTGGCTGGAGCTCCATACATTGTTGAAAAACCCTCCATTAAATACTTAATTTTTACTCACCCATGAGGGATACTTTTTGGTAGACAGATATTCTTGCGCTTTGGTCATCGCTTCAGTCTTTTCCTGAAATAAATGATTACCAATTATTGTACATATATGAATACTAAGGAAAATTTCATGAAGTAAATTATATTCTTACAATCAATAGTTCTGCGAACTGCCGCAAAAATTGACAACATTTCAAATGTTTTGATCCCTCATTTTTAGTATGATATTGAAACGACATGTAAGGTAACGTACTCCTACTTTATTTTAATGTAATAATTACATTTTTAAAGTTTATTCAAAATATAAGAAAAGTTCAGCATAATGTTATTCTCGTCAAAAGCTCGTAAAAAAAGTGATATCATTGATTATCTGTATATTTGTTGTTTGCTTTGGTATGTTTTACAGATGACAGATACAATAATATTTTTTTCATCCCACCATTTCGGAAAGAGTATTTTTGCTATTCGATATCTGAGTGCTAAAGCCGTTTTTATCCGTTAGAGGATAAAGTAAATTTGAATTTAGAATATAGTGTGCTCTAAGTTTGTGAATTAAAAACCTCATTCAACCTATTTACTTCTACCTCTATGGTGCCGAATCCATCATACAACCTTTTTTATTTTTTTAAAATCTCAGACTCGGAACCTTTTTGCTGTACTTTTTTTTAATTTGTTTTGTGCGCGCCATTATTATTTCACGTCATATTGTTAAAACCTTATGTTAATAATATAAGTGAAAAAACTAAAATGAGTGATTCAATTTTTTTATTTTTCGTAGGTATGTAGTAATTTCCTCGCTAAGGTGGGATAAAAAGTTACGTGTTGCACTCGAGTGCAAAGATTTTTCACCTTGTGCTCTTTTACTTCCCTCGGTAACGCTCAGAATTCTAATTTTTGAATCACTCGCTTGCTCGGTCATAAAAAGTGAGCACGCGGTTAAAAAGCAACTTTGCACTCTTGTATAACAAATAACTATTATTGGTGGCATCTGACGGTCTTAACATAAATACGAGATTTGTTTTTCATCAGTTTTTTGTAAATAACTCGGAAGTAAGTGGATATATAAAATAGTTTTCGAATTTTCATCACAGCAAAAATGAAGTGTTGTCAATTTTGTGAATAAATAAACATCAATTTGTTCATGTTACTCTAATTCATGTTACAACTAATCGAAATACTCCTGTTTGTCACCGCAATCTGTCATCGCATCGCAAATCCCTTCTGTCCTCTTTTCAGCCGGGAGGTGACAGACAGGATTTTTTCGGTTTATTCCCCGGTGATATTTTCAAAAGAACAAACAGGACTGTTTGTCTCCTTGAAATTATGGTAGGAGGAATACAGGTATGTGATGATTGTAACATAATGTATTTTTTTTTAAATTTTCCATTAATTGCCGTAATATCCACGAGTTATGCATGATGTTTTGAAAAGGGTGTAAAATAAATGATTACGAATTTTTATACCCTTTCCGTAGACTGCTTTCCGATCCAAACATAAATGCTGCCGCTGACCGTGTCCAGGATATAACTCTCCTGAAAATTAAAAAAACAACAATATTTTTTTCACTTTGGTAGATAATGCAGTTTTGAAGGAGACGAGTAACTTCGGACTTAAATCTGATCCTGCGAAAATATGCCGGCCGACACAGTTGAGCCGTCAGTTGCCATAGCAACCAAAGGGTTTACAAAAAAAAAAATAAGGAGTTTGGCAGATCGTTTGCTAAGATATGCAACGTATCGACGATGGCTGGCTATTGCCACCTAATTTATTTTACTTTTGCTTTATCACTCTTGTTTGCATTTATATTTTCTATATCCTATTTAATTTGTTCACCTATTTTTTTTATCTAAGTCTGCAATAAATATTTATTATTATTATAAAGACCTACGTTGTTATATCGGGAATAATGAAGCTTATATTTTTCAGCATTAAAGTTCACTTGTCTACCTCCATAGAACTGATATTGTCGGTAGATGGTCCAAGATTTTATTTTTTAATCGTCTTAAAACAAATAACACTTTAACTAAAAGACTAAAAGTCTAAAGAATTCAATTCAGCTGTCACCGATACAAGAGATGTTTTTTTATCCTACACAGCTAGGCATTTGACCACATATTCGCACGGCTACGGAAGTGGGCGATACTGTATCCCTAGATGGAGCATGCCTAATCTGGAATACACTAGCTCACAAGGAAGGCTGCCGGAACACATCGACAGATTTTACAACATTAGGGTGGAACCTAGCCAGGCGAGCAACAGGAAACGTCCTACACGTTTCCTCACGATGTTTTTCTTCACCGGTAAGTCTAGCTCAAAATCAAGATGTTTCAAAATTGTACGGAGCTCCCTCTCTGCCTGACCGTGTACATGATAACATATAATAGATATACCTACCTATATGAAAATTATTATACAATTAGAAAAGGATTTGAAGAAATAATGAATAACACAATGTCAAAACCACTACTAATAACTCGAGAAAAGGAGCATTTTAAATTCAATAATACATTAGTAATTAATTCGTAACAAGTAATGTCAAGAAAAATATTCAAAAACTTTTCTTTTTATACACGTCATAATGAATGTGAAGGTGCACCGCGTTCGCAATGATAGGGCAGTCATATCTGCCAGCTACCACTAGCAGAATGCTGTTGGCACTGCTCCGGAGACGGCACAGCATCGATGCGGTTCGCTTGGAAATCATCAACGTGAGCGTCGGCAAACGAGGCAGCCCTAACAACATTCTGAATGCTTTATTATATTGAATGCGTAGGGCATTGATTGTCTTCAGCGTGTAAAGTAATATTTATTGACCTTTAAATAACGTACGTTACAGGCAAGTTGTATTGCATTTTAATTAATAATTAATTTAAAAAAGTAAGTTTTAAATCTCATTTATATACGATTACTTAATATTATTTTTATGACATATATATATACATTATAATACTTTGTTCCTTAACCAAAAATGTAAATTGCGCGCTTTCGATGTGTCGGCTTTGATATTTGTGATGGTTGGTACAAGGTATGGGCCATTGTAACTATTTAAATTGATCTAGGACACAAAAACCTCCCAAGAACGCCATACTTCTACCATATTTATAAGAATTTAAATATTTTTGTACACAATGAAGTAGGCAACTGATGCAGGTTTCATTAATACATAATATTAACCACATATTTAAGCATTTGGTAAACGTACACCGTCTTGGCCGAAAATGAAACAAGTCTTTTAGTTTTTTACCCGCGTTAATACAGGATAAAACGTAGCCTATGTGTTAGTCCAGGGTCTAAGCTATTTTCGTACGAAAAGACTTGTTTCATTTTCGGAAAGGATGGTGTAAGTCTACCAACAAATGCGTAAATATGTGATCTATGTTGTGTATTAATGTACTAAACCTTAGTCAGTCGCCTCCTTCATTGTGTACAAAAATATCTAGATTCTGTGAATTGTAATGAAATTGCGGCATCCCTGTATACTTTTGTATTCTAGGTTGACTCCAATGGTCACATTGGTCTATCAATTGTACCTTCCATCACATATGAAGGGCACAGGGAAAGAAGGGGCTCATCAGCAAAATAAGTATTCAGAGATAATGGCTTTTTAAATGTTCAACATGTAATAATGCTGACTAAAATCTGCGCTTTTATTAATTTACTGTAAATTGTATAGCTCTTATATTATAGCGCGCTTTTATTATGCGCTTTTATTAATTTACTGTAAATTGTATAGCTCTTATATTATAGCGCGCTTTTATTATGCGCTTTTATTAATTTACTGTAAATTGTATAGCTCTTATATTATAGTGCGCTTTTATTATGCGCTTTTATTAATTTACTGTTAATTGTATAGCTCTTATATTATAGCGTGCTTTTATTATGCGCTTTTAATAATTTACTGTACATTTTAAAGCTCTTATATTATAGTGCGCTTTTATTATGCGCTTTTATTAATTTACTGTTAATTGTATAGCTCTTATATTATAGCGTGCTTTTATTATGCGCTTTTAATAATTTACTGTAAATTGTATAGCTCTTATATTATAGCGCGCTTTTATTATGCGCTTTTATTAATTTACTGTAAATTGTATAGCTCTTATATTATAGTGCGCTTTTATTATGCGCTTTTATTAATTTACTGTTAATTGTATAGCTCTTATATTATAGCGTGCTTTTATTATGCGCTTTTAATAATTTACTGTACATTTTAAAGCTCTTATATTATAGTGCGCTTTTATTATGCGCTTTTATTAATTTACTGTTAATTGTATAGCTCTTATATTACAGCGTGCTTTTATTATGCGCTTTTAATAATTTACTGTACATTTTAAAGCTCTTATATTATAGTGCGCTTTTATTATGCGCTTTTATTAATTTACTGTAAATTGTATAGCTCTTATATTATAGTGCGCTTTTATTATGCGCTTTTATTAATTTACTGTAAATTGTATAGCTCTTATATTATAGTGCGCTTTTATTATGCGCTTTTATTAATTTACTGTAAATTGTATAGCTCTTATATTATAGTGCGCTTTTATTATGCGCTTTTATTAATTTACTGTAAATTGTATAGCTCTTATATTATAGTGCGCTTTTATTATGCGCTTTTATTAATTTACTGTGAATTGTATGGTTCTTATATTTTTACCGGTTTTGCATGCAATGGGCACCTTATTGTCAAGTTTGAGATGTAATTAGACCTTTTTAGTTGTTTACTTGGTTTTTTGTTTACAGATTATCTTCGCAATGGGCGCTTTTTATACTGTACTTGAATTAACCAATGAAAGGCCTCTTTGAAACGATTCGAATGGCATAGTTAGTTAGATTTTGCAAAAATTGTCGATGAGCCCCTTTTTTTCCTATACCCTTCATATGTCAACATTGACTCAACAAAAACGCACTACTCGCCCTTTCACGTAAATAACGTAGACATATTTTGATTTCAAATTAATTATGCACACTGCTATAAGTTACGTCAGTTTGAATTTAGTTGATATATTAAAGATTAATAATAATCCGTAACGTATTTATGGTATTATGCACACTGTTCTGGTTCTCCATACATATTTGATACATCTCTTTTCATCCAAATCAGCATTTTTGTTAATCAGCTACAGAACATACATACATCCACACATTCTTACAAACTTAAAAAAAATAACAGCTATTCCATACAAAAAGTAGATTCGTCGTGAACAAAATGTAAAAACAGTTGTTTTTTCAAGAATACAGAGTTGGTTCCATAGTGAAAGTTGTTCCTTAAGATGAGTATACTGACCCCCTTTCAGCTTAGTACACCCTAACCGATAAGCATGTAGGATTAATTAAATCGTTTACCTGTTGTTTCAGCTGATCCTGGGAGAAGGGCCTGGAGAGGGGAGTGACTTTAACTTTGCTGCCCACTTCAGTCACTTCTGAGAGTATGGCCGTCTGAGCTTCTTTCCTTTCGAAGGCCTAAAAAGTAAAAAAAGTGATAAAACTTTGGATTTTGGATTCATTCTTAATGTCCCCATTCTATGGGGTCAACGCAATTAAAAAAAAACAGGTTTCTTATTAAATATCATCAATCCTATTAAGTATATCTTAGATCTATCTTAAGCAAAATAGAGCCTTATATTTTCTTTATTTTATTTCTCTAATTTGAGTCTATATTTGTGTTTCTTTAAAACCAGTTATGTGGTTCAAATATAAAAGCGAAGCTCTATTCTAATAACTTAGACTCCTGTTGCGCAAGAAATGTAGCCAAGTCCTTTTCCAAAGTCTAGTCTATCTCAGAATCAGAATCAGAAAAATCATTTTTATCCCACCATCTCGGAAAGAGTGTTTTTGCTATTCGATATCTGAGTGCAAAAGCAGTTTTTATCCGCTAGATGATAAATTAAATTTGAATTTAGAATATCGCTTGTGAATTAAAAACCTCATTCAACCTATTTACTTCTACCTCTATGATGCTGAATTCATCATACAACCTTTTTTATTTTGTTAAAATCTCAGACTCGGAACCGTTTAGCTGTACTCTTTATTTAATTTGTTTTGCGCGCGCCATTACCTTTTCACGCCATATTGTTAAGGCATTATGTTAAAAATAAGTGAAAAAACTAACATGAGTGATTCTTTTTATTTTTGTAGTCATTTCCCCGCTGATGTGGGATGAAAAGTTACGTGTTGCACTCGAGTGCAAAGATTTTTCACCTTGTGCTCTTTTAATTCTAATTTTAGAATCGTTCGCTTGCTCGCTCATCAAAAGTGAGCACGCAGTTAAAAAGCGACTTTGCACTCTTGTATAACAAATAACTTTTATTGTATTACAAATTCAATGAAAATCGTTATAGTACGCGGCAAATAAGTAGAACCAAGATGGCGGCATCGTCCCTTTCACTCTCACGGGTAGTTAGGTAAGTGCGAACAGTACAACACGTCTCGCGCAAGCTCAAGTTGTTTGCCGCGTGTAGTGGTTTAGGCGTGAAGCGGTATCACACAGACACAGTTACTATATGAAATTAGTAATAATCTTAATATATATAAATCTCGTGTCACAATGTTTGTCCTCAATGGACTCCTAAACCACTTAACCGATTATAATAAAATTCGAACACCATGTGCAGTTCGATCAAACTTCAGAGATAGGATAGTTTAAATCTCAAATTATAGTCGCAATTTTAATTTATTGCTAATTATTTGTCTGTTATTATTTGACAGTTACAATTATCTGTTAACTCCAAATGATTCTAACAGATGTCGATACCTTTCGACTGGGTTGAGTAAGTAATCAATAGATGGCGCTGCTATGGTAAATCTACGAACGTGTCATATAAGCTACATTTTAACAGCATAATTACCGCGTGTTGTTGACGCTATAAAATAGCCACAGCAACGCGTGGCCGGGTCAGCTAGTAATATTATATGGGATACAGTTTATTTTATGTTGTTAATTTGAGCCCGATTCTGTCAGGCCAAACTAACCTAATGTGCCAGTTATAAAATTGTCTCCTCTCTTTTTGTTTACAAAAGTGAGAAAGGATGCATACGAGCATAATTTTAGGAACTTTTAGTTTAGTGAATGTCCGAATTGTGAAACAACCAGCGTTGATCGCTAGCAAAATATTGTTTACATTTTTGACGTAAGTAGGTATAATATGATTTGTGTTGTTATCGCCACTGCAATTTATAAATAACCTACGGAATATTTTATTTATTTTGATCTTTGTATATGACGTGTTTATTATACAACGTGTAACAGAAAGGTGTGGGCGTTATACTTAAGGGTTAAGGGTCTACCCATCAAAGTGAACCCTGCGTAGAACAAAATTTGCAAATTTCGAGAAAAAATATGTAGATTCGTTCTCTATACAAAAATAGGTCAAGTTGTATGAAGGACAAATTTTTTTTTTTCGCATTTTTTTTTTCTGTAATAGGTTCTTTTTGATGTTTAGACTAACACCCTAAAGTATTGTCACACCTTTCTGTTACACATTGTATGTAATAAGGTACTTACTAACAAATTAGAGGATTTAGCACTCAGACAATCCTCTGCGAGGTTTTTAGTGCTATGATACTAAATGTTTTTAAGACATACAAATAGTAAATAAAAAAAATAAAAAAATCCGGAAGGTGACGTCACACACGTCATAAGCAGTTAAGAAAGGGTGAAGCTACAATTCGTCACTTTTAGAAATTAAAATAATAGGGATATACCTGGTCGTCTCCTCCCGCACTCTGTTCTGGGACCAGGTTCTTAGCGCCGGATCCAAGAGTTGTGAAGAACCTCTGCACATCCACTTCGCTGGTGTATTGATCTGAAAATTTAAATAAACTTCATCTAATAAAACGACGTAAAATTTGACAAAGACAGCTAAAAAGCCCATTTGGTCAAAGAAAACGCCACAGTGAGCTAATTTCTAAATCCTGCGCAAACTTAGTGAAAAAATATTTAATTTCTTACCGAAAATCTCGACCCTCGCGCGCCCTCTATGGTCTTGATCCTTGATACGGTTGGCCAGCGCCGTGCACGTTAGTTTTTCGATGTTGCTGGCTTTGTCTCCTTGGAACACGTACACATCATCGTTGACGTCTAATACGAAGCAGTCACCGCTGTTCATCGACGAGATTAAAGGATCCACCTGAAGGGAACGAATGAATATATAAGATCGCCATTTCTGACAGTTATAAGCAACAAGTGAATGACTAAGTAGGTACAACATAAAAAAATAGCAATTAGGTTACCCTTAAATGCACAGTAACGTAATATTACACAGTATTTATTTTCTTTACTTTTCTCGTAATATATTTATATTTTGCCGTCTTTTTTATTTAGGAAGTAACTGAATACAAAACATATATGTAACTAAAAAAAAAAAAAAAACGCAGTAAGATTACAGACCATTTAAGATCTACAGATAATCCAAATGCTCCAACATGCCACTAGAGGGCAGCGTGCCTAATTTAATCTTTGTTAATATGTCCAATCCATTTTTTTTTTACAGCTACAGACCGCCAACTTGTCCATACTATAACATATACCTCTTTTCTGCCTTTTATTGTTGTCCGTTTCCAGTGTGTTTTTTTCACATAACTAGCACATTATTTACTAGGCTTTACCGTTTTATTTTGCCTGTTTTTAGGTTACTTTAAAGTTACAAGTTTCCTAAGCAGTCATATTTTTGCGCTGATACGATGCCTATTATAAGCCTTTAATATTCAAAATTCAATAACTTTTTTCAAAATAATAAAACTTGTAGGTCTAAAATACATCATAGTGAAGCGATTGACAACAATAACAAAAAAATACGTTACATTTTAGGGGGTGAAAAGAGGTACGCACCGGAACGAAAATTCTATCAAAAACACGAAAATAGTGAAGGGTCGGTGATATAGAGAGTGAGTGCATTTACCTCTCTGACGCGTGGGTTCCTCTTTCCTTTGACTTGGAGCAGCCGCTTGGTAGCACCAGCGTTGGTCACCACATGGTTAAAGCCTGAAGCGAAGCCTCCGGTGAGGTACTGAGGAGCTGGATACAAGAAAGACATTATTAAACAATAGCCTGGCTAGCTACCAACTTCAAGTTGTAAAACTTCACCAAGCACCTAACGGAGTGTTCCAGCAGCTTTCCTTGAGAGCCAGTGTATTTCAGACTAGGCATGCTCCATCTAGGGCTACAGTATCGCTGACCTCCGTGGTCGTGCGAACTTGTGGTCAAATGCCAAGTTATATAGAATAAAAAAAATTACAAATTTTAACTCCAGCATAGAGTAGCGTATGAGTTGATCGAGCATACTTGGAGCATATATTGAGGAACTGGATACAAGTATATTGAATATTTGAAAGAGTAGAGGATTTCAATAAAAAATTCTAAATCGGATAATATCATCATTTTATCCGATTTAGAATTTTTCCGAGATTCAAATAAGCGTATACATGTGTTATCAAGCATATTTATTAGAGTCCGACCGAAACCAAATGTTCGGCCGTGGCTTCAGTTTCGGCCGAAACAGAAACTCACGTGGTCAAGTACGAAATTCATTTAAATACTGAAATTTGGTACATTTTATCCATTATTCTGCATTAATTGGGACATAAAATGAAAACACAATGTATTATGTTTGTTCAACAGACTTAAGCGATAACGCACTGACTAACTTTTGTTGCTAGCGAGCTATCCGAACGGCGCACGACAACAACGAACAGTGCCGCCAGCGTCCGACAAAGCGTTGCCGCGAGAAACGAAGTTAGGCGAGCGTGCATGACAACTCACGACATAAGTTTCGGCTAATTTTTGGCCGAAACCGAAACTGCCGCCGAAACTTGATTTTTGGCCGAAACTCGGCCGAAACCGAAACTGAACTTTCGGTTGGACACTAAATTTATAAGCTGTTACGATGCTAAATTTCCTTTAAACCCGTTTACTCGTTAGAGACTGAAAGAGTTACAGACTTTAAAACTACATAACATTACTATAGAACTGAGAACTACTTTTTTCTAATTGGAAAACATATCTAAATCGAGTCAATTGTTGAAATTTATCAAAGCTAAAAAAATATTGTTACTGTTTATATTTAATTTCAATGTTTCGTGTGATAAGTATTCGATACATTAGCTGCGCGGTATTCTCCATGGAACTTGATTATTCCACGGGAACACTGCGTTTCTCCAGGATAAAAAGTATCTTATATATTACACAACTAACAAGGGATAAACTATCTTGGTGCCAAATTTTATCCAAATTTCGCGAGCAGTTTTTGTGTGAAACAGTAACAAACATAAATATATCCATGCGTAAAAACTTTCGCGTTTATATGAGTATGATAAACAAAGAACAACTCAGATCATTACCTAACGTCATGGAGAAGCAAAACAGAAACGTAACAAAGCAGTCAACGACATAATTGATCTTATTTAGACCATCAGTCAATAATAACTGCTCGAAATGAATGACTCAAGAGTAACGAACGACCTTCAAGGCAATTAGATCCGTTATGCGTCATAAGTCGTAATACTTCATGTAACATCCAGTGCTTAAATAAGTGGTAACCAACTTCAGTCTTCCAGACCAAACTTATAAACTCAATTTTGTAAAATATATATGAAATTATGTGAAAAGTATAATCTTTTAAACAAAACAAGAATTTTCCAGGTTTTAGCAGGATGAACACGACGACTTTACAAGCATGACGGCTTAGGAACGTCTTAAGGTGCCTTAAAAGTATAGCTGTCGTCCTTTGCTTTGTTCTAAAAAGTTTTGCTATGATTTCATCCAAAAAGCATTTGCTATTGAGCTCGAAATTTGACAAGCAGTTTTATTTTTCATTGTCAAAATATAGATCGTGCTGAGACTGCAATTTTTTTTTGAAAAATCGGATTAAAAACATACATAAAAACGAGTTCGACGGATTGAGAGAAAATTTACTATTTGAGATATGCCGCCCAGAAATTTATTTTGGTCAAATGTGCTGTCGAATACAATAATTTAATTTCCTCATTCCTATTTAAGAATCGGACTAGTAAAGTACATAAGTACAAGTGTTGTTATAAGTCCAGTTTACTCGCTATGTTTTTGTAGAAGTTAATATTATTTAATAAAGAAAAAATAAAAAGTGCTTAAAGCTACCCCCATCCCTATATAATACTACGTAAGGAAAGCACCCTAAGAAGGCCGCGCTCTCAGACTTTTCATCAGAGTCTCCCGGAACAACTTATCCTAAGTTTTTAACTAAAAAATTCTTACCGGAAGGAAAGCACGCTAAGAAGGCCGCGCTCTCAGCGCCCTCTGTCTCTCTGTGTTGCACTGCATTTCCGTTAAACTTGTCGTCGAGACCCACGGTGAGTATAGCTGCAGCGCCTGACTCGTCCTGCGTCGACTGGCTGCCGATCCAGTAATAGATATCCCAGGAAAGGTTGTTCCGTTTGTCTGCGGTCGTCTGGGTAAAAGATAGAAATAATAGTGTTATGTTAGTAAGTGTACATAAAGGACTTGTTTCATTTTCGGCCAGGACGGTGTACGCCTACCAAAAATACCTAAAGATGTGGTTAGTATTGTGTATTAATTAAAAATGCGTCAATCCCTCCTTCATTGTGTACAAAAATATAAAAATACTGCGAATTGTAGTGGAATTATGGCGTCCCTGGAAGATTTATGTATCCTAGGTCGACTCCATTGGTTACATTGGTCTATAAATTGTACCGCCCATCACAAATGTAAAACGCGTTCTCTCCTATTGGCGTAAATAACATGAAAATGTTTAAATTCGAAATTAAAAAAAAACTGTAATCTGAGACAAATTACTCTATTTTGAATTTGGTTAATGTATTAAATATTATTAATAATCCCTAACGTATTTATGGTATCATGTACACTGGCCGGAGCTCTATACATTTTTGAAACAACTCTTTACTTATTACCTTTAAAACGATGTAAGAATCACCCCTGTAGAACTTTCCGACGTCACTCTGAGATACAGGCACCGGTTCGAAGTTCTAAAAATATAAATAAAATATGTAGAGGCATAAAACACGGTCAAGATTAAAAAAAAAAGCTTTAAGCTCTAACGGTTTAAAAATCAATTCTGTGAACCGATTTCATAAATTTTAAATTGGACTACTTGAGAAGTATCACTCTTTTAAACAAGAAATATTTTTTTTCTAATCTGTCATGTCGTCTCCGAGAAATCAGGTGACAGGCATATTAAAAACATGCCCGTCGAATTGAGTAGGTACCTCCTCTTTTTTGGAAGAGCAAAAAATTCGTTAGAAGTAGTATTTTATTAAGTCAACAGTTCGCATCATCACAAGTATAGTATTTATACCTGAATTCTCCATATTTCTACTCCGGCATGTTTACCAGCATTGGCAAACGCTGTGTGGACCCTGGCTTTAGATCTGGCATCCTGCAAGAAAAAGAATAAGTAAATGAATGAATGAATATAGCAGAACGACTTAAACTTAATAACTTAAAAAAATGATGTTACGTATTCAGAACATTTTTGTAGACTATTAAAAATATTCTGTACGTTACCTTGTCAGTAAGAGAAGTGATGGGTCCGGTAACCGAGGGCTGGCGGACTGTGGTGCGCGCGCACACACACGCGGCAAACGCGAGGAGAAATGCAATGCGCATGCTGTAGACAATTTGGGCATAGTTAATAATTCTGCCAGCTGTTGATAGCGGTAATATACTAACACTACTACGTCAACTATATCATACAAAAAATCATTAAGGTGCGGCCAAATGTTAGGAAAAACGTATTTTTTTTGGTATTTTCAAAGTTTAAAACAAATATTGTTAAATCGGAAACCACCCATAAGAAGATGCTATTTTATTACCAGTGACCCTGTATACAGGGTTATCAGCTAGACGTGTACTGAGCCCCTATAAAATTAATAAGGAAAAACTTTCACTATGGACCAACTAACTCTGAATACGAAAAAAAACAGCAGTTCCATACGAAAAAATTGATCGGTCGTCAACAAAAAGTCAAATAATCTTATTTGTTATTTTATCAATGAAACACAAGTAACATAATGAATATAATGAATGAATGCCGGTTTTTATCTGGCCCAACGTATAAATCATTGCCATTCAGCGTGGTAATACGGCTAGCATGCTCAATGGCACATTTCTCTCTGGTGGTGAGTTGTAGCATTCGGATTAGCTGTAGATCTTAAATGGTCTATAGGTAATCTTTCTGCTATATTTTTTTTGTCGTAGTTAGTCATTTTACTATAGTTAATAAAGGCACAAGTAACTATATCATTACATTTTTATATTTTCCTCTCAGTGTTGTAACTACACTGCATTATTTTTTAATTTTATGGCTTTCAATTGTGCAACATTAAATTATTCATGTTATATTGTGTTAGATAACATTTTTAAATTATTTTAGAATACAAAGTAAATCTTAGTTAGATCTACATTAGATTGACGATTAGCACGTAGTTTCCTTCCTCTCTGTAGTCACGTACATTTCCATATAGAGTATGTTATATGAGCAAGAAATCAAGGTCTGAGTACGTTCGCACGATTACTCATAGGTACATACTATTTTATTGAACACTGAACCAAAGATGATAAAACGAACTAAGGTTAAAAAAAAATTTTTGGTATGCTTTAAAAAAAATATATATAATTTTTATCATAGGTAAATGTTATTTATTATTGTTAATTATATAATAATTTTAAGTAAATGTTACTTATTCAGATTTACATAATTTTATTAACAATTTAATATATGAGATTCGTATATTATACGATAAAATTAAGATAAATATTTTTCAGGGTTATCGGTTTCGAGTTTACTAAGCCAAAAGGAGGTCACTGTACTCATCATTACAAACAACTTTCATTATAGGACAAACTCAAAATTAGGAAAAAAAACTGCTGTTTCATATTTTTTTTTCGAAGACCGATGAATTTTTTCTATGGAACCGCTGATATTTTTATCACGAATTTAGGGCTGCATAATGGAAGGTATTCACAATGATGTGTATAGTAACCCCCTTTCGGCTTAGTACACCCTTAACCGATAACCTTGTATATAAAAAAGTACCTAAGTCTTAACTAAGTCCTACTGACTGACTGATATTCGCTAGGAATCCACGCAGAGCCTGTACCGCTGAATCTAGAGACATAGTACAATTTAGTGGGTATGAATTTAATATGAATTTAATATGAATTGTATAAATAGTATTTTTTAATAATGATATTATTTTCATTATTGTTGATTTATGAATTTCAGTTTTAGGTATTTTGATTGGAGTTGCTTATACTAAGTGTATTTAAACGTATAATTTTAGGTTAGGTATGTATTTAATATGTAGTAATCAAAAAGGATCCGTAGAGGTTGTACTGAGCTTTTATAATACACTAAATAATTAGTAAAATCTCTGACACGTGAGGTTACCTACTGGAAAACAGATCAAATTCAGGAGTTCCAAATTTATTATTAATCTGCCGACATGCGTAATCCACTAGTTCCCATTCGATGTCACTATTAAATGCCTGTCGAGACTCGAAATCTGCAACTTTGTTTATATTAGATTGTATACAAGACGCTAGCAAAATTTTATAAATAACGTTGTTCGCACCAGTGCTATACGCATGTCACGTGCAATTGAATTTGAATGTGAGAATTGTACTCGAATTGTGCGGTCGTATTAGGTATCTATTCTTAATAAAAAGTTGGAAACTGCTAAATGGAGATGCGAATATTTTTATGCCATAAAAAATCTGCAAGCAACTCAAGAGTAATTTATATGTTAATACTGTAATGAATAATCCCAATGGTCGTAAGCCATCGTTACACGCTACGCCCATCGAGAATTGGAAGCATCGCTAATCTGAATCTTCAGTTTGAACTGAACGAGGAACGTGCGGAGTCAATATGATCCTTACACCATTTGAAATCATCCACTAAATTATTAGACAAGTTCATATATTATTTATAATAGTCATTTCTATTATTGATTGTGTAGTAGTTACTATTGCCACCGTAGCTAGTAGCATAGTTACTATTGAATTTACTGTCCTTTTTGCTGACACTCGAAATTACTCTGTTTATTGAACTCTGTGGTGTATAATCACAAATATTATGGTTGTATTCTTATCACAAAACATTCCAGTAAACATATATAACCTTTGCCATTTCGTAACTGGTAGAGATTAAATCTTACTTCTCAGAGTTTTATCGTTGTTGCTAGAAATCAACTAGTTATCATTATCACGTAAGAACATTTCGTGATTTTGATATAATTTTAAATCGACGCATAAAGTAAGCAATTAGTATTATGAACTAGCTGACCCGGTGAACTTCGAACTGCCTAACAGTCGATTTTTAAGCTAATGGAGGACAAAAAGTTAGACATACATAAAGAACGTGTAACAAAAAGGTGTAAAGTCTTAAGTAAAAGGTGTAAAGTCTTAAGTACAATACTTAAGGGTGTAAGTCTATACATTAAACTGAACCCAATGTAGAACAAAATTTTGCTAAATTCGAGAAATAAATAAGTACTAGGTTTCCATACAAGAATGGGTCACATGATCGGTCAAGTTGTATGGCAATAGCAATAATATTTAAGAAAAAAACTCGAATTTTGCAACATTTTTTTCTACGCAGGGTTCACTTTGATGTGTAGACTAACACCGTTAAGTATTGTCACACCTTTCTGTTACACGCTGTTATACATAAAAGTATATAAAGATACACTCAAAAACATTACCCTTCGTTCAAACCAGAGTACTTATTTTTTATTTAATGTCGAAATATATAAAAATATAATTTAATTAAAATTAAACATATTTATTTTTAATATTATTAAGTTTTGTGTTGCAATTAAGTAAAATTTAATTATGTAATACAAATCATCAAAATAAAATAAAATCACAATTAAATGCACGTCAGCAATTAAATAGCCCGCCTTTGATTGTACCTGGTGCAAAAGAACCCATCACACTGCCTGGCTGCATTGCCCCTCTGAATAGCAACACAAACCAGTGGGATGATTAAATGGACACAAACTTCTAAAAAGTTATCTAACTACAAATTCCAACTATGTTTTGTTATAACAAAGACTTCTTACGTTACAAAAGCTTTTAATACCTAATTCTGCTATACAATCCTTAAATTAACCCCAATACAAGACTTATCAACTAAATGACAGTAAAAAAAAACCAACTCACATGAATAACACAGTCACAATATCGGATTAAAGGAAAGAAATAATATTAAATTATTATACGTCCGCTCTGATCGCGTTCTCAATACAGACTGACGGCTTTCGAGATCTTGTCCATTTATTGGACAGGTCATGCGTCATGGTCGGTCTCAGAAACTAGATTACGCTGAATACTAGACTCGGTCGCTGGTTTGCCTGTGTTTAGGCATTTTTAGAAGTTAGTGGTAGCCTAGTCGGTAAAACCGTTGCCTCAAAGGGCGCCGGTTCAAATCCAGATTCAGACCTTTGTATTTTTAACTCACGTGCATATTAGAATTAATTACCACTCGGTGAAGGAAGACATCGCGAGGAAACCTGTTTGTCGGAGAAGGTTAATAGCTTTCGAAGATAAGTGAAGTCCCCAACCCGCAATTTGCCATAGTGATGAACTATGGCCTACACCCCCTTTATTGCGGAGATCCGTGACCAGCAGTGGGATTATGTTATGGTTTGAAACGTAGGCATTTGTATTTCAAAGGAAGCGAATGTATTTCGTTAAGAGTAGCAAATTCGTTTTTTCAGCTGTTTGTCTAGATGCCAATCCAAACCAAATTACGAATAAAATGGTATAATTTAGACGGTCACCAAATATTATTTTTGGTTCCTAAAATGGCTTAACGGTCACCAAATTATGACACTCCGAATACTTTCGGCAACAAGGTCCGCAGTAGGTTCAGGTTATTGTTATTATGACACTCCGAATACTTTCGGCAACAAGGTCCGCAGTAGGTTCAGGTTATTGTTATTATGACATTCTGAATACTTTCGGCAACAAGGTCCGCAGTAGGTTCAGGAATGGATAAATGGTCAATGGAAATTTTGACCATTTATCAAATTAACATTTACAAATATAATGTAATATAATATAATGGAAATAGGTAATCACTTGGTTTATAAGATTTCGAAAGACCTCTAAATTTTTCTGTAATATTAAACACAGCCTATGTTACTCAGTGATAATGTAGCTTTGTAATGTGAAAGAATCGTTAGAATCGGTCCAGTAATTTTTAAGTTTGGTCATTAAATACAAAAATTAAATTTTTACATCTTTTCTAATATTAGTGTAGACATCTAGACATATTTCTGTATAAGAATAACCCCAAACATTGATAAGTAAGAGCTCAGAAGTGTTATTGTTTTTAGAATTAAGTATTTAATATAATTAAACAGATTAATTAAAAATATATTCCTCGAATCGTTGTTAATGCATTCCTGGATTTATATATCTCTATTTGTTTTCCTTTTTCTTGTAATTCCCAGTACTTAATCTGGTAAAGTCTTTGCGGAAACAGAACCGTCATCGCGTCGTAAAGGCGCCACTGTGTTTATTTAAGACAGCTATAGACTGATAGTATGTCCATACAATAAGATATTATAGCTCATTTCTAGCTTTTATTGTTGTCCGATTCCAGTGGGTTTTTTTTCATATAGCTAACACATTATTTACTAGCCTTTACCGTTTTATTTTTGTCTGTTTTTTAGGCCGAGCGACGGTTAATCTATGTGATCCCTGACGATTCAAAGGAGGGATCAAATTTTATATTGGTCCAATTGCGATGAAATTTAAGATCTGGGGCGTTTTCAAGGATTCTGATTCCATATCTGAGGAAAGTTTTTGAAATTTCTTTTTTTTTAAACTTTTCATATATATGTATGTTACGGGCAAGGTGTCGGAGTGAGGCCGAAGGCCGAGCTATGGCACCTTGCGAGGCCGGAGTAAATCATACAAAAATTAAATACTGTTTGATTATCGTGGGTGCTGAAGCGAGGCCGCAGGCCGAGCTTCAGTGCCCGTTGCCGACCGTACAATGATGTATAGTTTTCATACTTTCATACAAAAAATAATTTTTTGGTAAGTTTTATCCACTTTTCGACTGGACTTGAAAGTTAGACTTTTTTTTCATCTGAACAAAATTTATCCACCTATTTTGAACTGAATTTAAATTTCTCTCACAGAATACAAATTTAAAATTTTTGAATTTCAATCTCCACCTAACTCCGGACTGAATTGGAGATATCTACCTACCTTCTTAATCAATTTAAAGGTTTAAAGATTACAACTGCAACACCAATGCACTGTCCCAACCCTATAGGTAAAAGTATATAAACGCAGCCACGCAAATACTAGTTATTTATATCACTATAAAGTTACAAGCTATCTAAGCAGTCATATTTTTTCGTTGATACGATGCCTATTAAAAGTCTTTATTAAGCAGAATACGATAACTTTTTTCAAAATAATAAAACGTGTAGCCCTAAAATACATCATAGTGAAGCGATTGACACCAATACAAAAAATTACGTTACAGTTTAGGGGGCGACAAGATTTACGCCCCGGAGAGAAAAATCTATCAGAAACACGAAAACAGGGAAGGGTCGATGATACTTTTAACGAATTTGCTATGTTGACAACACTATTAAAACTGGCGAATGTGAAGTGCGTGACGTCACCACCCGGTTCCAACGAAAGTCGACATTCTAGAAAGTTCATCCAAATCGGTTAAGCAGTTTTTGCATAAAAGAGTACCTAACAAACATACTTAAATCCAAACATCTTGCAAACTCTCGGAGTTATAATATTAGTTGGAAGTATATAGGATAATATGCTTTACTACCCGACTGTCCAAAAGTAAGCTAATGTTAATCGAGTGAACATTTTGTATGCAAGTTAGTGGTAGCCTAGTAATTTAAACCCGTTGCCTTACAAGCGAAACGGCGCGGGTTCAATCCCTGGTTCAGGCATCAAGCTCTGAGTTTTTCCCCCATATGTATATTATAATTAACTAGTTGACCCGCCGAACTTCGTACCGCCAAACAGTTATGTATGTTTCCTACCTTTTAAACCTTCCCTGGCTTACGAAATTATTTCAAGACTAAAATCTGCTATATCGGCCCAGCCGTCGAGTTTCATACATATATATTCGGATACATTTTTATATATTTTTTTTAATTTTTTTTCTGTCTTAAGAACCTTCTCCTGACAATGACAAACACAACAAAAAAATTGTGAAATCGGTCCAGCCGTTTACGTGTGATGGCGTGACCGAGGGATATAGGGATTCATTTTTATATATATAGATTACCTACCACAAGCTTATACTGTGAAGGAAACTTAGTGAGGAAGCCTGCATGTCAGAGAAAGTTAGCTTACGTTTAGGCCAGCGTGGTGGAATATTAGCACACCCCCTTCATAGGAGAGACTCGAGCCCAGCATTGGGACGTTATTGGTTTGAAACGTACGCACGTACTTGTATGTACTCGAAATTTTCGTGAAATGAGTTAATGACACGAATTAAAACTTTTACGCTACCGATTTCTAAATTTTAACCCGTCGCCACGCTATCGTCTATATCTACTCGATAAAAGATGGCGCCACGAGTCTCACAAATATAAGTAGTTAATTATGAATAGGTATATCTTTATTTATCCGCTTTATAGCGTTGAAAATATCTTATTTAGAAAAATAATGCGTGTTTGATCCATAATGATTAAGAAGACGGTTTGTCACTCGTACCTGATTGTTGGAATGGTCCAACTATAGTTCACATTCGGTGAACTTCAGCAGGGATGAAATGAGTCGTTCGTGTCTTCAACGAGATATGTCATCGTTAAACAATATTGATAATATAATTATGTCCTACGCCTGCACTCGGTAGTCTAGTTAACCGCATATCTGCCAATTTGCATCGCAACTTAGTACCTAATTAAATATGTAGAAATTAGTAATAAAATCTATGTTAATAGCTACTCGACAACCAACAGATGGCGCCTCAAGTCCTATAAATGAAACTAATATAATAATATTATGAAAATATCTTTTATTCCATTGAAATGTTCCATGAGCTTTACTATATCGCGAAAAAAGTGTTTGCACTCCTTTTTCCAAGATGGCGGCCGATGGACAAGGGCTGCAACCCCACAAACTTTAGGGTTAATATTCTATTGACACGGGTCGTAAAAATAAAATTGCGTCTTCTAAAAAATGCAATATTTGGTCCTTAAATTGTAACATTTCAATGGACTATTTATTTATCCGCCATGTAGCGTCGATATTACCATAATTTTATCACCCGGCTGCACTTGGTAGTCGCAACTTGTACTATAAATGTAGAAAGTACTAATGAAATCTATGTCTAAAGCTACTCGACAACAGATGGCGCCACAATTCTCTTAAATAAAACTAGTATATTATGAAAAATTCTTTATTTATCCGCCGTGTAGCGTTGAAATAAACATAATTGTGTCCCCCGGCTGCACTTGGTAGTCTAGTTCACCGCACAGCTCCCAATCTGCGTCGTTTACTAGTACTAGGATCCCGGGACGTACGGATTCGCCCTAAAAAGGAATGGGTATAATTTAGATGGTCACCAAATATTATTTTTGGTTCTAAAATGGCTGAACTGTCACCAAATTATGACACTCCGAATACTTTTTTATGGCATTCTGAATACTTTCGCCAACAAGGTCCGCAGTAGGTTCAGGTTATAAAACGTTTTTTTATAGTAAAATAACGTAAGAACACCAGTGTTGGACATGGCACCAATGATGGACAAAAAAAATAAAATTTTAAAATAGTAAGGTTATTATTTTAAATTTCGCGCTCTCTCAGTATTTGACCATAATCTACATGTATTTAGCTCTTATAGTTTGACGTTTCGTCTCGTTCGTTCTTTTCATTCGGAAATGGCGAATGTGATTGTGAACTCGGCCGCTGTTTGTGTGAAAAATCTGATTTTATTACACCAATCCTTAAGAAAGTAAGTACGAAATATGTTAATTTTATGGTACTTGCTTTGTTTATATGGAAATTTGCATTATTTCTTGATGTAATACCAATATTGACGTGTTGTTTAGCGAAAGAAGATTTAACTTTGTGTATGGAGTTTTCTCTTTTTGTGTGGTTGTCCGTTACTGGATTTTATTTTTACCATTTCCTAGATATGGACAAATGTCGATACTAATTTTTTTTCTTTGCATGATTAAATAAATGGTTTTTTGAACGTGCCTGCTCTCCTGATTTGTAATAAATTATACGCGTTCTTCTATAATAGGTCCTTCCAGTAATGGACATATGTGTCCATTACTGGAAATTTGGTATGATCTAGTTATGGACATAATGAAAGCTGTTAGTTATTTGCTAATTTTATTAGTATTATGTACTGTCTGTGCTGTCCCATTGTTGGTTAAAGGCCTCCCTACCCTCTTTGCATTTATTTATACCAAGCTCTATTGTATGCTCGTACGTTTGGTGTTTGTGTAGGTGGTCCCTCCTTTGCTTTTTGGGTCTGCCGGGTGGCTTTATATTGCTAATATTACTCCCCAGAAATGGCTCCACGGAAGAACTATAATCCAGAGCAAATGCAACAAGCCGTAGAAGCCGTCAGCAAAGGAGAGAAGGTGGCAGCAGCTGCGGCAAAGTATGGTGTACCTCGAATTACCTTGCACAATAAAGTGACAGTATTAGCCCTCTTGTCTGCTCTATGGGTCCCACAACATATTTGTCACCAGAAGATGAACATATTCTCGAAAAATGGATTATTGACATGAATAATAAGCATATCCCTATTAATAAAGAAGAACTTTTGGACAGTGTTCAGCGTATAATAACAGATAAAAATCTATCTACCCCTTTTAATCAGAATAGGCCTGGAAAGAAATGGTATCAACTTTTTCTAAAGAGGCACCCAAACATTTCAGAACGCATGGCACAAAATCTTACAATGGCTCGAGACAATGTCTCACAGAACGATATTGAAAACTGGTTCAAAGAAGTAGAAGAATATCTTACACAAAATGATATGATGACTGTATTAGATGACCCGACCAGGGTGTTCAATACTGATGAAAGCGCATTCTTTCTGTCTCCAAAACCAGGCAAAGTTCTGGCTCAAAGAGGAGAAAAACATGTCTATACATCATTGGGCGACGAAAAGGACAACCTTACCGTGCTTATTACTGGTAACGCAGCAGGTCAACTAGCCCCTCCTATGGTAGTGTTTAGTTACGAACGAATTCCTGCCACTATTGCATCCAAATTTCCTCATGACTGGGCGATCGGAAAGTCCCAAACCGGGTGGATGTGCGGAAGCACATTCTATGAGTATATAGCAAACATTTTCCACCCATGGTTACTGAAACAGAACATTAAAACTCCAGTACTATTTTTTCTGGATGGCCACAAATCCCATTTGACACTGCATTTGTCGAATTTCTGCGCTGAGAATGGAATCGAATTAGTAACTTTATACCTCAACAGCACTCACATAATGCAGCCTATGGACCTGGCCGTATTCAAACCACTAAAATCGTCTTGGAAAAAGGCTGTCTCTGATTGGAAAATGCAAAACCTGGGCCAAAATTTAAGAAAAGAAAATATTGCACCAGTTTTAAAAACCGCAATTCAAACACTAACTGAAGACACAATTAGAAATGGCTTCCGCACTGCTGGCTTATGTCCTTTCGGGCCAAGCTACATTGACTTTACAAAAATCAAATCAAATCGGCCACAGCAGGATAATATGGTTCCACAGAATTCCTGTAAATTACTCCATCAATTGGAAAAAGAAATGACGAAAATATTTCGCCGCGAAAAATTAGATCTGTTCAAAGAACTTTATTACAAGGATCGGAACGAATTAAACGAACGCTTGCCACCAGAAGATACGTCCCTCTATGTCATATGGGCTAGCATGAAGAACAAATCGTCAGGAGAACAAACCCTTGATGCAGAACCAACAGCTCCGGAAACTGTAGTGAATAACCGTGATATAAACTCGGTGAATGATAAAGAACCTACTGTTGATACTGTGACTGCTGATCGTATAACGGAACTACCTGATGCTACAACAATCTTAAACGATTCGATAAAAGTACCTTGCACTTCTCAAAAATCACCTGCTGTTTCGCAGAGAGAGAAAGAAATTCCATGTCATAATGATAAAGCAAATAACAAGACTTTGCTGGTAACATTTGATGAAATGGAGCATCATCGTATCAATGAAGTTCATGAAACACCCCTAAAAAATTTAACACAAGAAATTTCAAACAAAGACAACGTGCTTGTAACACCCGTCACAGAAAAAACACCTAGAGGAGAAATTGTTGCAGCAAATGTTTCTTATTTTGGAGTCTCGAAAGAGAATACTGCCACAATTGTTCAGCCTCAAAAAAGTCTTGGAATAAAAAGTAATAGGATAATACCATCTCCTTTCAAAAGAAACTTATTTTGGCCAGACGAAGACGAAACGCAAAAAGGAAAAAAACGTAGACTTAAAGAAAAGATCCCTTCTGTAATTACGAGCCCGGCGTGGATAAAATATTATGAAAATAAGGAATCACATAAGAGACAAAATCTAGAAGAGAAAGAAAGAAAAGCAAAAGAAAGAATCGCTAAGAAATTATTAAAAGACAATTTGGTAAAACAAAAGAAGAATAAGAAAGCTGAAAAGAAAGAAAAATTACTTACACATAATGATACTTCATCTGACGAAACAGATGCTGAAGTCCAGTATGCTGAAAGTGACGACAGCATTTCAGAGTCAACTTATTTGAACAAGTTTAGAAAAACGAGTGATGAGAATTGTGCCAGCTCGGACTCTGATGGTCTACCAATCGCCAAATTGCAGCCTATGAGAAAAAAATTATCAAAAGGAGTCTACGTCATAGTTATGTATGAGGGGGAATATTTTCCTGGAATAATTGAAAATGCAGGAAAAGGTTGCTTTGAAGTAATTACAATGTCTTTCTCAACGGGCAATACATTTCGATGGCCTAATAAGCCGGATAAAATTTGGTACGAAAAAAAAGATGTCGAAATAATTGAAAAACCAAAAATGAGCAACAGTAGAGGGTTTTGTACAGTAAAAGAAATGGAAAAACATCTTCCTTTTATTTTATAAAGTGTTGTGTCAATTTTTTGTTGTATTTTGTTATAAAATATATACGCGATGACATATGTTTAAGTTGTTTAATTCAACGTCAAGAGTGTCCAATATTAGAGGTACATTATAGGGGTTAGTCCATAAATGATTGTCCATAATTGGATCTTGTTCATAGTTGGGTGTCCATAAATAGATTTTCGCTGTCCATCACTAGTGACGAAATATACCATTTTTATATTTGCAATGTTTTATTAAGTTATGAAATAACCGGCTAAATTATAATTTTAAAATGTAAAACAAACATAGGACTTAACATAATACCAAACAATATTTGTATTTTATGTTTTTATGATGAGTAGTTTAAAAAATATTACTAATTTTACCCTTAACGTGTCCATAATTGGTGCATTTACGTTAGTTACTTTTTGGGCGGTGTTTAAACACGAGCCAAGCTGTTAATAATAATAATTAATAAAAATTATATTTTGTTTAATACTAACTGTGATCTATTCTATGTCAAAACGGCCATTTTGGCACAATGCAATCGTGATTCTGAGACGATTCAAATAACAGACTTTACCACCTGATCTGTCAAACAACTGACTATCTTCTGACTTCGAATACTTCTTAGAAATTCCTTACATTAAAAAAAATAGGATGCATAAATAAAATATAGTAAAAATCAAAAGCACAAAAATTAAACACAACGTGTAAGAGAAAGGTGTGACAATAATTAAAAAAATTATATGTGACAACATCCACACAAATGTCTTCAGGTCCAAACTAGGCAAAGCCTGTGCTATGGTAACCATGACTGATAAATATTCGTATAACACAACAGCACTTAAGAGTGTTAGTCTACCCATAAAAGTGAAATATGTTCACGTTTTGTGAATTATTGTCACACCTTTTTCTTACACGTTGTATTTTATTTTTGTACTTTTGATTTTTACTATTTTTTAACAAAATTATGCAAAATTCGAGAAAAAAATATTGCGTCCTCCATTATAACTAGTATAGAATGTTGTACGCTTGCCTAGAAGAAACAGATTCACTCAACTAACCAATTTTTTTGTCTTATTAGTAAGATTACAAAAAAAAAACGCCTTAAAAATTACCTGTAAAAATAACTCGGGCCGTTCCCTCAGCAAATTATCCTTAATCCATAAAAGTAGTTCACGTATCGTCCATCTTTCTTTCCCACATTCGGGCAAATATTTCCCTAGATCTGGCAACTCTACCTCCCTCTTCTTAATCTTGTCGAAAAGTAATTCTGCTCCGCCGCCGAATTCGAGCTTTATTTTTAGCGTCATATTTAAGTTTCTGCAAAAGAAATATTCTTTACAAGCTGCGTCCTGCGGTGTTACTCTTGATATTTCAGGATAAAAAGCCTATGTATAATCCAGGGTCTAAGCTATCTCCGTACCAAAAGAGATGTTTCAAAAATGTATGGAGCCCCGGCCAGGACAGTGTACATGATACCATAAATACGTTAGGGATTATTATTCTTTTATCTATCGAGCAAATTCAAAATAACACAACTAATCGCAGTGTACAGAATTAATTTAGAAACAAAATATTTTACGTGTAAAAAGCTAATTTATGCGTTTTTCTTGTGTTAATTTTGACATGTGACGCATCATCTGTGAAAACTTCCAGCTGTCTAGCTATCACCTCTGGACTGATTTTCATAATAAATTACTTTGAATGGAACCTCTTCAGAAGTACATATACCTTATAGTATGCGGCAAACAACTTGAGCTTGCGCGAGACGTGTTGTACTGTTCGCACTTACCTAACTACCCGTGAGAGTGAAAGGGACGATACCGCAATCTTGGTTCTAGTTATTTGCCGCGTACTAAATACCCTTTCAAATCAGTCTCCAAGAAAGCAGGTAACAAAGAAAAAAATATTGTATGGATGTATGTCTTTAGTTACTCTTTCAGCCATACAGCTGAACGGATTAAGATGAAATTTGGCAACAAGATAGCTTATATCCTGGATTTAACGTAAAGGATACTTTTAATTTTCGTACCGCAAAAATGCAGTAGTAATTAATAATGATACAGATCAAAACTAATCAACTAGAAGTTCGGCGAACAGTTGACCTCGCGACCATGATCATTTTTTACGCCTTTATAAAAAAAAAACGACAGCCGCTGGACCGTTTTTTTTAAAATCCAGTATTTTTAATATGTAAATGTTATGTTCCGCAGTTTGTACCAAATATTATTTAAAACGGCTGGTAAATGGTGCCGTAGCAATCTTTCCCCTTTTTTAACGACTTCCCAAAAAAGAGAAGGTAAGTGCTCAATTCAACGGTATTTTTTTAGATTGTATATGTCTGAATGCTTCCATTAAAATTAAATTAAATTAATTGAAATAAATGAAATAGTAATATCCGCGCCTGCGGCAATGAAACTCATTAGTCACTAAAAAAAAATGAACTTGTGGGTGAAATACTCTATCTCAAGATAAAATCAATGACGCCTTATAAAAAAAACTAAAAATTCGTAGAACGAATACACCAAGTTTCATCAAGATTAACTAGGTACGAGCTGTAAACGAGTACGAAATACGAAAGGACTTGTTTTATTTCCGGCCAGGACCATGTATGTCTACCAAAAAATGCCTAAACATGTGGCTAATATCACGTATTATTAAAAACCTGCGTTAGTTGCCTACATCATTGTGTACAAAAATATCTAATTTCTCTGAGTTATAGTAGAATTATGACATCCCTGGAAGATTTTTATATCTTAGGTCCTGGGTACAATCCAGTGGTCACTTTGGTCTATCAATTGTACCCCGTCACAAATGTCAAAATTTATTATACATCAAAATTAATTTTGTACACTGCGATAAGTGTCGTAATTTTGAATGTGGTTGATAGATTAAAGATTAAAAATTGCTAAAGATATTTATGGTATCATATTATGTCCTGGCCGTAGCCTCATACATTATTGAAACATCTCTTTTCAGGAGACAAACATAGAAACTGTCTAGCTGAAAGACGAAACTAAAAATTGACAGACCAGAAAGACAACGTTTCGCTCGCTCGGTCAATGAATGAATATAGCTTTATTGCACACCAATCAAAATAAAATATACAGCAAGACAAATCTATACAATGGCAGTACACTGGACGGCCTTATCGCCTAAAGTAATTTCTTCCAGGCAACCTTTGGATGGAGAGGACAAATATCATAAAAAAACGATTGGTGCAACCAAATTAATAATAATAAACAAAAAGTAACCATACATGAAAGAAAACTATCTAAAACGAATTAAATAAAATATATTTAATCTTGAAAATAAGCTATAAGATTTTGTTTGACCTGTTCAATGTATAATGTTGTAAATATTTCATTATCGATTTGTACTAGAAGAAATAAATAGCATGTCTATTAACACTAGGTACGTCAAAATAAAATTCAAAGTTCTCAGAGTCGCCTTTTTATTTCTTATCAAAAAAATCAATGGCATTTGATTTAGAAAATAATCACATAATCTTAATCATCGTTGTTAATATATAGGGTTATCGGTTAGGGGTTCACTAAGCCGAAAGGGGGTCACGTTCATAATTGGACCAACACCGAAATCGAGAAAAGAAAACAATTGTCTCATCTCATGTCTCAGAAAAGTTTTAGTATCAGTCATCGACAAAAAGTATAAAACGGCTGATTTTGTTT
Source organism: Ligdia adustata (assembly GCA_947049295.1). Classification (NCBI taxonomy): domain Eukaryota; kingdom Metazoa; phylum Arthropoda; class Insecta; order Lepidoptera; family Geometridae; genus Ligdia; species Ligdia adustata. The sequence goes on along the minus strand of OX346242.1, from coordinate 4,695,698 downwards.
CTCTCGAATTTTGAGTTGGACACATAGTGAAAGCTGCTCATTAGGGTGTTTTGACCCCCTTTTAGATTAGTACACCCCAAACTGATAATCTTGTATAGATAGGTACATAATTTTTTTTTTAAATATGGGTACATTAATTTGAATTAGTATTAACGAAACTGCCACAAAACGCGAACACAAATGGTAGTCCAAAATGACGTCTTTAGACAGAACTAACTGTAGACTGAAATATACAAGAAGCAGTAAGAAGCGACTTTAAAAACACGAACTGCAAAAACTTAAGACCACTGTATGTTACTGAGTGAAACCGAAAGATCCAACTGGTATAGCCTATGACGATCTGCAGAAACAGACAGATCCAATGACACCTTGCGTATCAAAATCGGTATACCTTACACCCAAAAAACCTTAACTCTTCTTCTGGGCAGTCGAATATAAAAATATGATAATACTTAAGGGTTTTGATCTACCCTTCAAAATTAACTAAATTACAGAAAACTTTAGTATACCTAATATATAAAAATTTACCTGTCATAATTATTATTATCGATTATTTTCTATAGCGAAGACAATTTTTTTCTCTCGAATTTAGCAAACTTGTGGTCTATAATGTGTTCATTTTGTATGGTTACACCCTTAAGCATTATAACACGTTATTTATTGTGATAGCTAATAAGGCTTGCGCTTTACCGCAACTCATGATGTAAAGCAACGATGCGGTCTAGGATATGGCACGCTTGCCTAGAATTATGTTATGGTGGTATTATATTTGTGTTCCTTAGCATAGCAGGCACAGCATAGAATTATGGCGAGACGTGAGAAGGTTAAAAAAATTAATTCACTTCATGTCTCTAAGCATTGCAGGGGTTTTGATTCTTTTAAAAACAGCATTAGTGGTAGAGATAAATCTACAGTCCTGTCGCTGCCCACACGCCATTTGTGGCTGTCAAAAACGTCTTTCCGACCACAAAACGCCGCCACGATGACACAAAAAAACAAATGAAATAATTTTCCCTTAATTAAAAAAAAAACAGCTAATATAATGGCACACGATTTTCATACATTAATCATTAGAGTATAGAGTACTTAATTGATTAACAAGTATACCAAGGTCAAGGAAGTCACTACTAATTATGATGAAAAACTTTCGCTATGGGGGAGCAACCCGAAATTAGTCTCAAAATGTACTCCTATATTAGAATGCGAGTTTATAAAAGACATACACCACTAATGGGTCTAAAACCAAATTCAAGAAAAAGATTATCTGCCTTCGACCTAATTGTAAGAAATAGCTGAAATTTGATAGAAATATTTTTAGTAATATTTTTATAATAACACATTTTTTTTTATTACTTATAACAAATATATCCTGTAAAGAAAATCACTCTTAAAAGTTTTGTTGTATTGACTAGAGTATTTAAATTTTTAAGACAAACCTAACTTTAAGGTTGCATAAGTTTTTTATAATCATTAATACATTGACCTCCTTATAGTTAAAAATACTTCTAACAAAAAACAAAATGTGTGATTTACATAACGAATATAATAATATTCTTTAATAAAACATACACTGCCTTATTAATAAACGCGTCTTAACGTAGAACATCTTTTGTCTTGTTCTTAGCAATGGAGAACGTCACGCGCCACAAGACAAATGACGATTTTAGTTAAGACGCGTTTATTAATAAGGCTGACAGTTTGCATTTATAGTCACAGAATTACTAGCTATATAAAAAAAAACTGATTTTCATTTTGCAGACAATTTTTTCAGTTATTATCTTAAAATAAACTACTGAACAGACTTGTTTTTTTTTTAAGCTATTACATAGCTTTTATCGCGGGTCTTGAGCGCGGCGACTGAATCAAGAAATTCATAGTAATCTAACTATCACTGAGAAATCCGATAATATACATAGAAAAGACTCCATCAAGTTAAGAAGCGGTTCTTAACTTGACAGTCTTTTCTATTCTCTTTTGGAGGTTAAAATACAAACATAATATGTAGATGAGATATATATATATATATATATATATATATATATATATAGTTTTATTTACTTAAGACCATAAATGCAGCCAACTTTTTAAAATAACAGGCAATATAAATATGTAAAAATTACTGTACTAAGCCTCATTGCTGCGTAATTACTAATAAACAAATGTTAAGTCAATTGATTGGCCATGACGGATTCGGGCGCGGCGTCTGACGCCACGAGTTGACAGAGGAGTAATAAGTTAGAGAACATACTCATTATGGGGCGGGGCGATGGAGATCTTCAAAATACTACGCTTGGTCACAGTGGCGAGAGAGACTTAGGTTTTCGTCACATAGTCAATATCCCATAAGTAAATCCAAACTTTTTAAGCTATATTTAAATATGGCGCACACCTTTTAAAACTCAACGGTGGCAACTCTGACACATATGAGCTCCAAATTCAGTTTATGAACTCCTTGTTTAGAAAAAAAATTTGATACCATGCTTGAAAACGACATTAAAAATGAAATACTACATGAAAACTCAAGGGAGATGCATCTTCTCATAAACAGTCTTTCTATGGTTGGTCAAATGAGGGGTAAAAAGTTTAAGAAAACGGGTCACATTTGGGATATCTCTATACTCACCAGTGTTTGATTATTGTAGATATCTTGTAAAATTACATAATAGATCTTCATTCTAAATATAGATTCAATAGTTCTAGTATGCCAAATAAACTTGCCCATAACACCAAAAATATGCCAATACAAATCAAATAACAAAATCTAAAAAGAAATACTAAAAAAACAAACAATCAAAAACCATAGAAAGGTTCAGCTTCTTCATCAGAAATTTCAACATCGGACTCTGGCTCAATTTTGATTTCCATTCTATCGTCTTCGATTTCCACGTAAAACTCTTTCAAAATTCTTTTGTCAGTACATTTTTTTGAATCCTTGGTTACTTTTGGTGGGTTCGAATCTTCATTGTTTCGCAGGATTTCTATCATTATAAATTTCTCTCCGGTTTTCTCTGGTAATATTATGACATGGCCGTTTCTCAAATTCTTAGCCACAGTCAGCAAGTCGGGCGAGTAATTTGATAATTCTTTGTGAAATTTGTTGATTTTTTTACAAAATTCGCTCTTCAACTCTCCGTGACATTTCAAATGGTGAACTAAGTATTGTTTCGATACATAAGCTTCACCACATTCGTTGCATTGGTATTTGGGAAATTTGTATAAGTTGTGAGCGACATTTACGTGTTGTTTTAGTAGATTTTTGGTTATAAATGAGTTATTGCAAAAAGAACATTTGAATAAGCTTTTGTCATGGCTTTGTCTATGCTTTCTTAAATGCCTTTTCGAGTAGCTTTCAAACTGACAGAAGTGGCATTTATATTTTCTCTTCTGCTTATGTTCTTTCAAATGGTTCATCAAAGAGTATTGGTTCTTGAAGCGTTCATCACATTTTGTACATGTTAAACGTTTATCATCAGTGTTTTCTTTTCTTAAATTAGATTTTAAATCAGACCTGCGCAGATAGTCTTGCTGACACTCTAAATGAAGTTTCTTCGAATGTAGATTTAAGGAGTCTTTATCGGTAAATAAAATGTTACATATCTCACATTTGTATCGTTTCTTTTTGTTGTGAGTATGAAGATGTCTCGTCAGTTTATGCCGGTCTCGACAAGCATAGTTACACTTTTTACATTGATATGGTTTTTCTCCTGAGTGACTGAGCATGTGTAGGTTAAGTTTTGAACGCTCCACAGCAGCATACGTACATTTAGTACATTTGTACGGTTTTTCATGTGTGTGTTTGTAGCGTACATGACGGGTGAGGTCTGCTAGTGATTTGTAGCATCCGTCGCAGTCATCGCATTGATATGGTTTTGGTATTAACTTCATTTGTTTTTCGTATGCGTGCTCTGCTTAAGACGTGTGGATTATCTGTAGAATATTATCACTAGAGCGACGAGGGTTAAGCTTAAGCAGGCTAGTGCCTCACGTTGTTACATGTCCGCGGAAAACGTTAATATCGATCGTTGAATACAATCTTAACCACAATGACTGGCCGCAGCCTCAGAATGGGTTGATCGTGGTATAATTCAGAATACTAACAATCAGTCACCAATAAGTCTGCAGTCCATAACTGACAAAGCGGTTACCATAACTGGTAAACGGTTATTTCGTACTAGTGCAAATAAAACACTAAAGCACTAATAAAACACTGTCTATTTCGCGAAATAAGTTAGTTTAGTAGCCGTTTTTCGTATTATTTACGAAATATCAACGGATAAACTTGTATTTATGACGATTATTTATGTACTTAATTGCTAATTTATTATAATTTACAAAAAATACACTCACTTTGTATGGAAAACCGAATTCCGAAATCCGCCGAGCCGTTTGTTTTGTTTGCGAGGTTAGCTGTCAATGTCGAAATCAAAAACATTTGTATGTCAAAGTCGATTGCAACAGATAAAATATTTTTAATGGTGTGTACAAACTAGGACAGTACGAACAGTAAGGTCAACTCAAGTGCTATTTTGCGATGTAAACGAAGCATATCCGTAAAAGAAATCCAAGTTCATACGTTCTTTGAAGAAACGTTCATTCACTCATTTTCATACCGACTTCCGAAGGCCATCTGTCTATTAATCGCTTTGTTGATAAGTACTGAGTCCGTTCTATTCTTTTTCTCAAAAAGTATTGCTATGGCAGTTTGTTTTTGCTTATTATTATGTGTATTTAAATAGTAAGGCACCGATAAATCGCTAAAACAAGAGTTAAAATGTCTTCTACCAAGATCTGTCGACTTTGCTTGCATACTGATTCCGAGCTTCATGTTTTAAGTGACAATTTGTCTGATTTTTACGAAGAACTTTGTGATTACTCTGTAAGTATTCATTGATAATTGATAGAACTAGTTTTGAACATGGTTTTCAAAGTGTTTCTGTCGTTTTACTTTGTATTAAAAGCAAGTTTCATTCATTAATCAATGGTTTGGAGACGATTTACGTCGATCAATATAGAACGGCCATAGATACAAGCTTGAGCGATGCGCGCGTTTATTTGAACGGCTAGAATATACGTATCTATGTATTTTATAGCTGTGACCGCCAAGTACTTAAATACCTATCTACCGAAAATTAAATGATATAACCGTTTTTTTTCGTTTATACCAAATTCTTAAAAAGAGAATGTTATCGATCATATCGACTTTTGTTTATTCAGCAATTTAATAATACGTCAGTAATTAGCCGATTTTGATGATTCTGTTTTGTTCATACGTCTGAGGTGGTCCAATATACCTAAATGTTATCAAAATCGTTCTTGTATTTTTTTTTTAACTTTCATAGCTGACGTTTCGTTTTGTAACGTAAGCTTTGCCTACCAAACTTAAGTTAAAGTTAATTTTCACTCTTTTGAATGAATGATGGCCTACAACTTATAATTTATTTAATGTTTTATTTCTGTTTTTTATTTCCATCCTATTAATATAATTAACGTTAAAGTTTGTTTGTGTTGATGTATGTATGTTTGTTACTCTTTCACGCGAAAACTGCTGAACGGATTTAGATGAAATTTTACAAGAAATTAGCTTATGCTTTGGATTAAAATAGGCTACTTTTTGTCGAGTAATAGCGAGGATAACACCGCAGGGCGAATATATATCTGTAGTGTTTTTTATATTCAAAATGAATATATATAATAATAATAATCTATTTATTAAAAACAACAAAGGTTCACCATAATAATATTACATAATTAAATTTAATTACAATAAATTAATGATTTTGACCACCACTTTAAAACATTAAAGCAGTGCCCGATAATTGTCGTAATAATCATATATTAATTTTTATTTAATGATAATATTTCAGACAGACAACAAAACTCCATTGAGCTGCGCCGAGTGCGCTCAAATACTCAAAAAATGTCTGAGCTTCAAGAAACACGTGCAAAAAGCTGACAAAATATTAAGAAATTGGAAGAAGAAGAAATCACAGGTGAGTTAAAGTTTTGAGGATAAGAAGAAAGTCACAGGTGAGTTAAAGTTTTGAGGATAAGAAGAAAGTCACAGGTGAGTTAAAGTTTTGAGGATAAGAAGAAAGTCACAGGTGAGTTAAAGTTTTGAGAAGAAGAAAGTCATAAGTGTGTTAAAGTTTTGAGAATAAGAAGATGTCACAGATGATTTTGTTTTTCTACAGGCTTCAGATAAACTTGTAGTAATTTTTGTGTTTTATTTATTTCTTTTTTTTAATATGTAGTAAAAAGAAGAAATCATTGGTGATTTTTTTTATTCGTATTTCTTTTCACATATTTCTAACGACTATTAGTAAATTACCTACACCTCATTTATAGGGGAGATCCGTACGCAGCAGTGGAAAGTTTTGGGTTGTTATATAACCTAAAGAATAAAGTGTCGACCGCTGTAGTGTAGTAGTTAACATGAGTCCCGACGGTTCGATGCCAGATCGGGGCAGGTTTTCGAGCGATGAGGTTGAACATATTATTATTATTAAACACACACATATTATTATTATTACAGAAAAATCCTAGTTGGAAGATATGATTATTAAAGGTTTAAACTGTTTTTTGTTTAGCCTACTTTAGTACGAAAATATTGAAAAAACTTCAATTAAAGTCATACAAAGTCAATGGGTATCCATGAGTTAGAGCCGCGACGCCGCCCTGGTGCGATACTGGGTTAAGGCGACGACACGCGGCTTCGCATGACCCAGATCTATGTAATCGCGGTTAGGTGATCATATTTTCCGATGTATTGTAAACAAAAATGCAAGAAAATATGTGTTATTTTTAGCGAATTGTGTTATAATAACGATGCTGATTGTGTGGTAAAAATATACGCAGTTAATTTAAAATCACTCCGTATTTCGCCACAGTATTTCATAAGTAATAGTATACAACTCATGTAATGTACAAACTCACAGACGAAAAAACATTTTGCCAGACTCGAAGCAGAGACGCTTCGCTCGATCGGTCAATTATATCGAAGTTAATCAAACACACGTTAGTTTACTTAATAAATATAATTCCATCTTTTCCAGGACAAGGACCCAATAGAAAAACTCCACCAGCAACTCACGCCATTCTATCTCACGAATGCGAAAAAACCACCAAAAACTCACACTTCTGTACAAAACATAGAAACGGTCGAAATAAAAAACGAAAGTCCCATTCTAGAGATCTTACAAAACATCGCCAAGACAGAAGTCGAAGACGTCAAAAACGTCGACATTCTCGATAACAAATACGACGATGGCCAACAAAGTTATAACGATGGCCAACAAAATTACAAAAGTGATGGCGAACAAAATTACAAAAGTGATGTCCATCAAAATTACAAAAGTGATGGCCAACAAAGTTGCAAAAATGATGGCCTACAAAACTACGACGGTAATATTGAATACAAAAGCGATGATGACATTGAAAATGATGCTAAAAACATTTTCATCAACGATGGCCCGGAAACCGTTGACAATGACGATGATAGTGATTACGTTAATGATGATAACGATGATGTCGATAGCGATGAAGACGAAGACAAATTTCTCAGTGATTGGTTGACCAAGGTTGATAATATTAAAGTTGAGAAGGATGACAGTGGCAAGGGGAAGAGGAAGAGAGGTCTGGTTAAAAAGGAAGAAACTGGTAAGTAATGGATTAAGTTTGGTTACACAGGGCAGCGTGCCGAGAATGCTAGCCGCATTACCACGCTGAATGGCAATGTTTATTAGTTGGGCTAGATAAAAGCCAGCATTCTGGTCATGCGTCGAATCGATCAAGCGCTCCGATAAGTTTTGTTAAATAAGATGAGCTATCAGTCACCACGTCTCTAAAGTCTTGACTACAAATGTCTCAAATACTTAACCTCTACCACTATTGTATATTTGCATGCATGTTCAAAACTTTGCGAATATATACAGTCTAAACTGATAGTCCGATTTTGATGTGCTTGGTGTCATTGGATTTGTTTATATCTGCAGATGATCATAGGCTGTACTGGTTGCATACCGCGGTTTCACTCGTAAAGACACAGTGGTCTTAAATTTTTGAGGTCACTTGTTTAATGAATTTCCCAAATGTCCCAAATGTTCCATGTCCCAAAAAATAGTTAATACGTTTGTTTGTTTTTCTTATTTTTTATCTAAGTTGTCATAGACGATTGGAGCGTTTTCAAAAAGATTCATGATCTGACATAACGCATTGACACACGGACATATTGATGTCCGTGGGCAATGTCCCAAGAACGCTGGCTGCATTCCCTCGTTGAATTAACGTAGTCTTTAATTATTATCTTCGTATTAATTTAATTTCTTAAGTAAATATTTTATACAATACAAATTCAAAACAATAAGTATTATAGAAGAACTTGAACCTAGAATGCCGTCAGCAGCTACCGGTGGTAGGGACTCTTAACAATACGTGCCGTATCGAGGATCACTTCCCTCTGTATCCGACCCTTGATCCAACCATCTAGCGAGCTCTTAAAATGTTGATTGAGGCTTTTTGCTATCAGGCCGTTTGCCGAAACGACTATCTGAACAATGATCGTCGAATCAACATCCCACATGGCGGTAACCTCATGAGCTGAGTCAAGGTGTCGACGAGCACTGCTCTGCGCTGGGACCGATCTACTAGCACGATATCATACTTACTAATTAATTATTAATAAAAGTAGTAATCGATATTACTTACAGATGGTAAACCTAAACGCAAACGTAAACGCAAGCCTCTCACCAACAAAGAAGAATACGAAACCGTCTTCGATATACAGCTCTTTGACACTGAGGAGGAAGTAAGTTTTTTTATATATGACACCATAAGATTAGAATCTTTGCCAGCGCCAAGTTTATAAATTTTTAGGTTATTATCAAGTTAAGTCAAATATCAAGTAACAAGTTAACGTGGTCACATAATGTATCCTCGTAAAGCTGTGGAGATTTTACCAGGGTTTTTATGGAGATTTCATTAATGACCCCAATTCGGCCAGTCGCACTGACTAAACTAAAAGTTCCTAAAATGATATCCATCCTTTTCTCACTCGTGGAAACAAAAAGAGAGAAGACATTTTTAGATTGTAAAATTAGGTTAGTCTAGTAAGTTTGGCCTGACTGAATCGAGGTCAATGTTTTACACTTTATTTATTTTCATAAGCTTTTTTAAAATTTTATTATAATTATGACGAATGTATTGAATTTAATTTTTTTATTCCCAGGCAAAGCAAGAATTCGAGTTGCGGAAGTATACAGAAAGATACATCAACGCGCAGTTTAAATGCAATGTATGCTTTACAGTATACAAGTGTCAGAAGTTACTCGACTTTCACATGAGGTGGCATGATGTAAGTCACGAAATGAGTTTATGTGGATGTTGTCCCATATTATTATTAGATATTATTGCATTTTTCTCCATATTATAAACATTTAATCAATAATATTGTAAATTTGCATTTATTTTATTAATTTTACTTTGCCACACGGACCAATTTTTTTCAGATTTAATTCTTTTTTACAGTTAAGGTTCCTTTTAAGTTACTTTGTATATAAGATTTGGTTTAGTTAGAGTGTTTTAATTACTGTTTTTTTTAAGTTTTTGACAATAAAATAATTAAGTTTATTTCCTAAATAAAATAAGCTTTTTACAATATAAATGAAAAACCAACCTAGAGTGCCGCCAGCAGTGGGGTAGGAGCCAAGCTACCAGTGGTAGGGACTACAGAGAGAGGAACCTCCTAACAATACGTGCTGTATCCAGGATCACCTCTCTCTGTATCCGACCCTTGATCCAACCATCTAGCGAGACTCTTAAGATGTTGGTTGAGGCTTCTCGCTATCAGACCGTTTGCCGAAACGACTAACTATAATATTATTATTTATTATTATGATACCCATGAGTCACAAACGCGCGAAAAAAATGTCCGCACCAAAAGAGTTCACCGTTGTACAGCGCGCACTCTTCACCGACTTCCAAAATGGAGGAGTCTTTACTATGTTCCTCTGTATGAATTTTATTTTTTCTTCTATATTTTCGTTAATTCACAACATTTCAAATTTTTTACCTCCCATTATTAATACGACAATGGAAATAACGTATTCCTATTTTTTTATTTTATTTACATTGTATATATATGAAAAGAAAAGCATAATGTTACTCTCGTCAAAAGCTCGTAAAGAAATGATTAATTATCTGTGTTTTTGTTGTTTGTTTTGGTACCGTTCACAGATGACAGATACAACAACCTTTTTTAATTAATGGTATCTGACGGTCTTAGCATAAATACGAGATTTTTTAAATTAGTTTTTTTGTAAATAAATCTGCAGAAACTGAATATAAAAATCTGGTATTTTTAGTATGAAGTCAACATTATCTCGAAATGGTTTTCGAATTTCCATCACATTGTAAAAATAAAATGTTGTCAATTGTGATCTGATTAAATCAAAAACGTTTTTAGTTCGAAACGGTGTACACTCGAGCTGGTCCCATATGGAATGTATCAAAATCGGTATATCGAAATTTTTTTACTTATTCAATTTTTCTGTTATTTTTGTTATAGGACATTATTAGTAACGTAAGTTTTGCGTGCAGAATAGAAGTCGGTTTGAAATTTACCTTGTTTTCAAAAAACTAGCCAGCCAGTGTATTCCATACTATGCATGCTCCATCTAGGGCTACAGTATCGCTGACTTCCGTGGTTCAAATGCCTAGCTAAATAAACTTTTTGTTATAGAAATTGTTTAAAACCTATTTTTTTATGTCTATTGAAACTTTTTTTTCTTGTCTGTCACAGCCATCGGCGGGCGATTTCTCTTGCTCCGTGTGCCACATGCGCTTCAAACGTCACATCTCTGTCCGCAAGCACAACAATGACGTTCATCACGGACTCTACAAGTGCAAGCGATGTCCACTCGTTACTTACCACAAGTTAGTGTTGACTTCGTACGGTTAAAACATATGTCGTTATTTTTTTTTCTTGTTCTTTATTTTTGTCACTTACCACAAGTTAGCGTTGTAACTTCGTACTGCTCAAATATTAAGCTTACATCGTAGTTTTTTTGTTTTTTCTTGTTTATTTCTTGGCCATCAAACTGTGTGTATTTTGCCAGTTCTCAAATTGTTTTTATTTATAAAATAAATTTATAATAAGATGGTATATACAAAATATTTAGTGTTTTTCCGCCTCGTCTTGATGTCAGCGTGAGAAATCGATGTTGAATCAACATCTCCTGAGGATGCCTTGTGCTAAGGCGAAACACGTGTCGAGGAAGTCGGATACTGAGAGAAAGAGAAATAATAAGGTGAGGTGTGGCGGTGGTGAGGAGGATCCACACCATAATATACCACCATATTTTTCGATTTCTCACGCTGACATCAAGACGAGGCGGGAAAACACTAAATATTTTGTATATACCATCTTATTATAAATGGATTTCCGCAAAGTAACGCCTGACTCCATCTATTAAAATAAATTTACTAAATGAAACAATATTTTTTTAAGGATTACTCAAAAACAATTGGAGTTTTCAGCTTATATTTTCCACTGCTGGGCTAAAAAATAATTAATAAATGTCTAATGAAAAAGCTCAATTATAAAAATATGTTTTTTTGACAGAATGGTGATGGTGCATCATTTCCAAAAACATCAAGGAGTGCTCTTCAAATGTAAACTATGCAACGGTGTATACAAGTAAGTTAATTAATATTTGCTCGACTGCAGAAAAGGAGGAAGTTTTTAATTCATCAGAATCTATTTATAAGAATTAGACAAGTGCCTTTATCAATAAAAACTAAATTAATAATTACAACACCAAAATGTAGCAGTTATATTAATTACCTATACACACAAAAATATTATAAAATAATACGTGTTGCACTCGGGGACTGCCGCGGTAAAGCTATTGCATACGCATACGTCTAGTCGCACGCACACAAACACCGTGCCGAAGTCTGTCGAAGTAAAACGACGTTAGACGATGCACGGCTTACAACGACGCACCACTGTGCCGTGAGGAGTGGGGGCTGTTAGGTTAATAGAATTACGGAATTTCTTGATTCGGTCGCCGCGCTCAAAGCCCGCGATAAAAGCTGCGCAATTTTAATCATAATACAATTAAAAATGTAGTTTAGAATGTACTTTTTAACCATAATATAATCGAAAAGTCTAGTCAAGAAAGTTTTTTTTAAATCTTAATATAACTGAAATATCTAGTCTAGAAAGTACTTTTTTTAAATCATAATACAACTGAAAAATTTAGTTTAGAAAGTACTTTTTAACCATAATATAATCGAAAAGTCTAGTCAAGAAAGTATTTTTTTAAAATCTTAATTTAACTGATATATCTAGTCTAGAAAGTACTTTTTCAAACCATAATACAACTGAAAATCCAGTGTAGAAAATATTTTTTAACCATAATACAATTGAAAAGTCTATTGTATTATGGTTAATGTTTATGTTAATAAATGCCTTTATTAACATAAACAAAATGTCTAACTCGACAACAAAAAATGATAGCAGAAGGATTACCTCGGTGGGTGCCTGTAAGAAGACCGCAATAGCCATAGTAGCAGTTTACCATTTACCGTCATTTTCCTAACTTACGGACCCTTATCCATCTTGTGATTTATTTGTCACAAATTTAATATCAAAACCGCTTAATTTAGCAAAATCAGTAATGGAGATTGCCTCGTTATTCCGCGATCATCATTCAAATATTTTATACCGGAATATTCCTACTTAGAGCATTGATAAAAGTATTTTTCAACCTTTTACAAGTAACGGCCATTATGGCTTTGTACCCTGAAATGAACTTTGTTTGCCGATTCACAATAAGCATTGCTGTTCAAATAGTTTAAACTTTAAACTCGTAGAAATTATTGGTTTCTTTCATGACTTAGAAACTTGACGATATATTTTCGATAACCATTGCTTTAAGTAAGTAGGTAGGTACCTAAGCTACCTATCTACTATTTTCTTACTATATAGGTAGCGAAATGAATTTAAGAGCAGTCTTGGATCTTAGTAAATTCTGCAAAGTCGCTATGAAAAACACGTAAAAAATTAAAGACAGAGTGCGTGAGGTAAAGAATGCTGCAAAAGATACTTTTAGTGACTTGGAGACGATAGCAGTATTCGATCTTGAGAAGGTTCTTTACGTTCCAAGGCCAGAAATTGGGATTTTCTATTATAAACGGAAATATCCCTTTGATAATTTTACTGTGTTCGATGCAGGCCGTAAGCTGGGATATTGTTTTTTGTGGCATTTCAAATAAGCAAAGAAAGGGGCTATTGAAGTTGACAGTTGATTATTAAAGTTTTTTGAAAATGAACATATGATTTAAGTTTAATAATTTATTTATTTATTTACATTCACATTTTCTGTTTACAAAATTTCATTGTATTCGGACAGATGTTCCGAACAAAATAAGAATCGATTTATATTTGCTCTGCATTTATATGCAGCCTCAAAGTGTGTAATGACAATCACGCATCGATTTTTTGATACAGGACACTAACTAAATGAGGGTGACTCAATGCATGCTTGCATTGAGTGTTCCTGAACGCGCCAATACGTTTGAATCCTACCTAATTATTCACCAATTACAACGCACGCTCAAGCCGCGATATTTAAATTCAGTGCTGCTATTGGTTAAAATAATGTTCCCTTCCCTCCTATCCTCGACTTTTTGTAACGACGCCATTACTACTGCAATATACGAGCAACGAGTGCGAAACAGAACATCTTTTTTATTTTAAAATCTCCAAAATTAAGCTAGATAGCATCCAGTAATAGGCTACCAGTCAAATTTCATTACCTAGCAGCCGTAGTTAGGTACATTGAGCGTGAGCTAAAGAAAAATATTTTTTATACACGCCAGAACAAATTTACGTATTGCACTGAATGCCAAAGTTAGTGGCGAGAAATATAATGTCATAGAGATGGTTCAATCTGACTTTGTCGATATAAAAATGCTTATTGAAGAGCATAACTGGATGCATGACTCAAAGGAAAATAAGATACTGTGGTCCAATGTTATGGAAGTGTTATTCTCATGAGGGCGTACTAAAATTAAAATACGGCTTTGAAGATGAGTATCTCGAGTTACACACTCGTGATTAACTAACTAGGTTCCAGTCTCGAGGCGCCAGAGTACGAGGTGGACGCACTCAAAGTGAACGTACACGAGGTTTAGAAATTCTATGCTGCTGCTACTCCTGCTGTTGAAATCCGATCCGAGCTGCAAAGAGCTTACAGCCAACCATTCCCTGTGTCTAAAACTTTGCACGCAGACTCACTCAGAAGTCTTTGCAAAACTCACGGCGTTCCATGCCACTATCATGATTTTTATGAGACTTTGGCATGTGCAACTGATGAGGATTTAATAGCGGGACATCATTCCGAAGAAAACACACAAGTATAATTTTCTTTTTTTATACCTAGCAAGACATACAGCATTGTCTGGTCAGTTTTTACAAAACAAAGTGTTCAAAACTTTGAGTGACATAATACATTATAATAATGAATATGTATTGAAACAACTTTTGTTTATCCATAAAATATCATCAAATAAAAGAAATATCTGCTAGTTAATTTATTTAAAACTGGTAACACTGGCTACTAATTCCAACATTTATGTTTAAATCATTCAATCTTACGGCAATGCAAAAAAAATTGTAGCGTAACTAATGCAGTAAACACTGCGAAGAGATATAACTAATACAGAAAATTTTGAACACGTATATAACATGCATACAGGCAAAATTTGTAACATTATTACAATTAATAACAAATAATATCCAGTACATTACAGATATTAACGTAATAGGAACTCAAGATATTAAATAAAAGTTTACTCATTCTAACACACAATATTCACGAATACATTTTTCAACTCGACCATTTAATTCGTCTAATATCATTGCAAAACGCTATTACTGTATTCGCCATCCATAATTCAGAACAGCGCACAGCAATAGTCTATTGCGGTTTGATTGATTTTGCACTTTTTACTTGAATAAAACCATAATGGACTCTTACTGAAACATCTTTTAATGTACGAAGCGGCATTATCGGTTTTTAGTTTATTAAAGTGTTTCCCAAGCACTATAAGCTTGTGTACGTTTCATATATAGACCGTTTAGATACGCCTCGTACTTTTGTAATTATTTCAAAATGTTACTTAATTATTTTTTTTACACAATTGTGTTTCGTCGATTGCGGCTTTGTTCCAATAACCCATCGACCTATAGACCATTTAAGATCTACAGATAATCCAAATGCTCCAACCTACCACCAGAGGGCAGCGTGCCTAGAAATTATATATTATAATTCTAAATGTTGGTATTGACCCCGATTCTGTCAGGCCAAACTTACTAAACTAACCTAATTTGACAGTTCTAAAATTGTCTCCTCTCTTTTTGTTTCCATAAGAAAAGGATGGATATAATTTTAGGAACATTTTAGTTTAGTCAGTGTGACTGGCCGAGATGACGTCACTAGCTCAAAATGGTGGTTTCTTTTAAATGTATGTACGTACGTTTGTTAACAGACACAGTTCTACGTACATGACGCATTTAAGGACGCGTCATCGCTCCGAGCATGTGTGCGTAACATGCGCGAGAACATTTGTCTCAAACAAAGGACTGATGGCGCATCGGAAGAAGATGCATAAGGTAATAAATACTATACAGGGTTATCGGCTAGGGGTACTAATCCGAAAGGGGGTCACTATACTCATCCTAAAGAACAACTTTCACTATGGGACCAACTCTGAATTCGAGAAAAAAATGGCTTGTGTTTAAAGACTCCTTAAAAAGTCCTATTTTACTATTTAAAAAAATCTAAATGGTTACCAAAATGGATATATGGTCACCAACAAAATGGATAAATGGTCTCCAAAAAAAAAACTGTTGACCATGTTGCCGAAGGTATTCAGAATGTCATAAAAAAATAACCTGAACCTACTGCGGACTTTGTTGTGCAAATTATTCGGATTGTCATAATTTGGGAACCAAAAAATAATTTTGGTGACCGTCTAAATTATACCCAAAAAAAAAAACAGCAGTTCCATCAACATTATGAACACGAACATCATCAACGTTTTGTCGACGACCGATCAACTTATTTTGTATGGAACAGCTGATTTCTTTCTAGAATTTTCTTATACATTTTAATTTTTTTTTCCAGGCGACGTCAGAGTACGACCCTCCGTCGGACAGTGAAGTGACGTGTGCAGATTGCAAGCTGACGTTCCCCACGAGAGCTGTCTACGTGGTGCATATACTGAACACGCCTAAACATAAACACTTGGCCGCTACCATGTAAGTACTGATGACGTCAGAGTACGACCCTCCGTCGGACAGTGAAGTGACGTGTGCAGATTGCAAGCTGACGTTCCCCACGAGAGCTGTCTACGTGGTGCATATACTGAACACGCCTAAACATAAACACTTGGCCGGTACCATGTAAGTACTGATGACGTCAGAGTACGACCCTCCGTCGGACAGTGAAATGACGTGTGCAGATTGCAAGCTGACATTCCCCATGAGAGCTGTCTACGTGGTGCATATACTGAACACGCCTAAACATAAACACTTGGCCGCTACCATGTAAGTACTGATGACGTCAGAGTACGACCCTCCGTCGGACAGTGAAGTGACGTGTGCAGATTGCAGCCGAGCACACGTCACGTAAGTTGTGCCAGCCGTCATAGTTGGCTTAGAATCCAAAAGTACATGTTTTAAATCGGGAATGACACAGCTCACGGAAATTACGATATTTGTCCTGTGAAACATTAATGTACACGGAGAAAAAAGCTAGGCTTATCCACTTGTCTATAGGAAAATTTTGAACTCGCATTGAAACTTATTTGTCCTTATAAATATATTGCAAATAGAAAGAAAGAAGTGTTAAAAAAATGTAATTTTTTTGGCACAAACCGGCTCCAACTCAGCATAATGCTAGTTGTAAACAACCAGCGCTGGTCTTCCGTTGGTGCCGGCAGATGACGTCACAATAAAGAAAAGTATGTGTTCAAAAGTGTTCTAGTTCATTGGTCGACGTACAGAATATGATTTTCTTGTCGGTCACCATGCAATATTTCTGAGGGCACAAACAGGAATATAATTTCTTGTTTGTCTCACTGTAAATATCGCAGAGGGACAAACAGGATAAAAATTCGTGTCTGTCTGTGTACAGTTTTTTTAGTTTTCCTTTTGATATATGGCACCATACGATATGTTTATTTGCCAGCGTCAAGTTTTTGCGCATTTCCTTTAACCTTCCCAGACCTTCCTTTAAACAACGTTCGTTACAAGCAAGTCTTGTTACATGTGAATTAATATTTACTGAAATAAATTAAACTTATAAATCTCATTTATATAAGAGTAGTTAAGTATAGTTCTTAGACATATATTTACATTTTAATTGCTTTGGTTTTTTTTCTTTTGGTTAATGACACCATACGATTGTATATTTGCCAGCGTCAAGTTTATCAATTTTCGAGTTATTATAATCAATAAAGTTAAGCCAAATATCAAGTAATAAGTCATTGTGGTCAAGCAGTGGAGACTTTACCAGGATTTCTATGGAGATTTCCCGCGAACACGAAAACCACGTTATTCCGTCTTTATATCGCTTGCACACACTTGTGCACATAATCAAGATAATAATGGTTAATAATCCACCAACATTACACATGAAAGCTTGCAGAATCACTAGATTTGCAATAAATACACAGACAGAGACGTAATTTTTTTAGCGAACGCGGGAAAAACCCGAGACAATAGGTCTTATTAATAAACGCGTCTTAACTTTAAAAGTCTTTTGTCTTGTTTTGATGCGTGACATTCTCCATCGGATAATACAAGACAAAAGACGTTCAAAGTTTTATTAATAAGACCGAATATGTACAGTTCTTTTTTATCCTTTTGATATAGGGCACCATACGATTTATTTATTTGCGGGCGTCAAGTTTTTGCGCATATGATTTGACACCTCAAAACCTTATTTAAGAAGTATCTATTACAAGGAGTCCATCAATCTTTGTTTGATACAACGTCACATTTGTCACAGTATCGGCTGTCCAGAATGCGGTGACGAATACGAGAACAAGATGTTAGTACGTCAACATCGACGGAAGGTCCATCCTAACTACAACTACTCAGCCATGAGACAAGCTGAGAAGAACCTGGCGAAAGGACGGCGAGAGGACGAGAGGGTGTTCGATTGTACTATGGTAAGTGTCACCGTCACTCTAAAGTTTTATTTTCTCCTCTCTCTTGCAAGACTTTGTACGGACTGTGCATTTGCCGTCTTCAAGTAAGTAAATAGATTTCGAATGATTCAAACTCAAGTGATTACCGTGATTACCAACTTATTTCGGTTTGATTTTGGTAGCATATTGCAAATAATTTCATTTTTAGTGTTGTAGCCCTAAACCATTATAGATCTAAGTGTAAAGTAGTATGGTACATCCACACCGATATTACTTTTATGAAGGGGCATTTTAAACTCGTTCTTATTAGTTAGGTTGAGAGCAAATACAATACGTGTTAATGGAAAGTTACTTTTGTTACATTGCAATTTATTTTTGCCGATAAACTACATCTATACAGTGTTATCGGCTAGGGGTGTACAAAGCTAAAAGGGGGTCACTGTATCCATCTTAAGTAACAACTTTCACTATGGGACCAACTCTGAATTCGAGAAAAAATAATCAGCTGTTTCATACATTTTGTCAACGACTGATCAACTTTTTGTATGGAACAGTGGTTTTTTTTATTTCATAGTGAAAGTTGGACCTTAGGATGGGTACAGTGACCTCTTTTCGGCTTAATACACCCCTAGCCGATAGCCCTGTATAAGATTCATAGACAAAATTCTATCTACATTTTTAAAGAACCCTAGTATATAACCCATAATCTATTGGTGACTTACTAGATCTATTCAAACATTTTTTTTTTAAATTTTTATGTACCTTGTGTCACTCTCACGACTAAGAAGAATCTATTGACACCACTCACATAAT
The DNA here is from genome assembly GCA_947049295.1 of Ligdia adustata. Lineage (NCBI taxonomy): Eukaryota > Metazoa > Arthropoda > Insecta > Lepidoptera > Geometridae > Ligdia > Ligdia adustata. Next base: position 4,676,666 of record OX346242.1, on the reverse strand, counting down.
AATACGACAAGCCGTTTAGGCTCTAAGGTCTAAAGAAATATACATACTTACATACACTCGAAAAACATAACCCTCCTTCTTTTGCTATTGGGTAAAAAGTACAAATGAACAAAAGTAAGTTTTCATTAACATTCTTTGTATTTGCTGTTCACTAGCATCTACTGTAAATTTAAAACTTGATTTATCCTGTAAATATAGCTTTGTATAAGTGGTAAGCCATTTTACATTAAGCAAGCGTCAATGACCCCAATTCGGCAAGTCACACTGACTAAACTAAAAGTTCCTAAAATTATATCCATCCTTTTCTTACTTTTAAAAACAAAAAGAGAGGAGACAATTTTAGAACTGTCAAATTAGGTTAGTTAAGTTAGTTTTGCCCGAATCGGGGTCAATTTGTTACTTAAAGATTTCATAAATATAATAAATAACGCAGGCTAAATAATACTAACAGTTCAAAGACTATCCATAAAAGAGTGAAAACAAAAATAGTGAACAGTAATTCCTATGAACGTATTCCAACTTCATTGCATTGTCTTGATACCTGAGAATTTGTTTGTGATTTGTCAATGCACAATTTTCAAGGAATTTTTATCCCGTTCTCTAAACTAGTGATTCTGCAAGTTCTAATGTGTAATATTAACAATCAATAATAATATAAAGACGGAATTTCGTGTTCGCGGGCAATCTCCATAGAAACCCTGGTAATGTCTCCACCGCTTTACGAGGGTACATGATGTGACTTAAACTTGATCACGATGTATTATAACTTGATATTTAATTTAACTTGATTGTTTAATAACTTGAAAATTGATAAACTTGACGCTGGCAAATATACAAATCATATGGTGTCATTTATCAAAAGAAAAAAAAACTATTATTCATTTGTTATTGTTAAGTCAGAATACATAAAGTAATATCGCTGTGGATGCACCTTTACAGGGCGCCGACAAAGGACAACATAGAGATCGGAAGGAAAAAGATCGGAACACGCCAAGGGAACCGCGGGAGCAGAGAGTTTTCCACTGCGAAATGGTAAGTATGGCAAAAGCCCTTTGGCTTTAAACATATCCCGACCACAGACAAAAAAGATACAAGAGGGAATTATTTTGTATTCAGTTTTAATTTATATTTTTTTATTGTTTTGAATGCGTTTATTTTTACCATGCGACCGGTATCGTTAATCGTCCCACTTCTCACGGCACGGGTCCCACCTATGGAGGGCGTGTCCCACTTATCTTTGATAAGTTATTTACCTTCGCCGACAAGCAAGTTTTCTCAGGATGTTCTCCTAACTATTTAAACACGTGGTAATTAATTATAATATGTACATGAGTGAAAAGCTCAGAGCTAGAACCTGGACTTAAACCCGCTTCCTTCGTTGTGAGGAGGTTACGATCGCTTTTAGCGATAAGGCCGCCATTTGTGAAAGTACATGTAAGATTTTCTTGTGTATTTGATGTTTGAGTGTCTGCAATAAAGAGTTGATTGATTCATCCATTCATACAAGGGGCTCACCGACTAGGCTACCACTAACTTACAATGAGAGAGAGCGATATGATTGTAAAAATCAGAAAATACGATCATACTGCGCGTTGCAGTAAAAGTAAAAGTAAAAAAGACATTTATTCAATTACACATTTAAAAATCGATTGCATTCTAAATAATTATTTAAAATTTTTTTTATGATTATTACATACTCTTTACTACTTATTACTGCGCGTGGTAGTAAATATTACTATTCTGTGACGTCAGTATTAACGCTAGCGCTACGGGTGAATGACCTCAGCTGCGCGGCTGAGGTCATTCAACCCGCGAGCTCGTGTGTTGTACTCATAGCACATAGTTCAGTAAATAGACTCATTCCAAGCGTGTCGGCAACAAGGACAGTAAATTCAAAAGTAACTATCACTGCTAGCTGTGGCTGCTATAGTGACAATAGTAACTACTACACCAGCTGTGGGAGACATTGTTCTTCGCTTTTACTGTTACAGCCACTAAAACCATATCGCACGATTTTCTACATTAGGTTTCGTCAGATCTTTACACTTTTAATCACTAATATTTTAAAGATAGGTATTCTGCATCGAATTGACCTCAAGTTTGTTTGGCACATGATGTGCTAAACAATGTAAAAACCGGCCATACGCTACGGAACAAAAAGTCGGTCGCTCTGTCTCTCTCATTTCCATGGACATTGTATATAAGAGATATACAATGTCCATGGAAATGAGATGAGAAATGTCCTTGTTATAGTGTGACTAAGATGGCATGTACTTGTAGTCTATATCTTTCTCTATCATACTCATAGGGTTTCTATAATTTCCGCGTCTGCAGTGCTAATACGGTCCTATGTATTTATTACGGCTGGTATAAAAAGTTATGCTATAACGTATTGTGCAATTAGAAATCTTGCCATAGATAACTGATTGATGTCAATTTGATTAGATATCTATAGTGAATGTTGTTACTTTGGATGAGTATGATAACCCCCTTTCGGCTTAGTACCCTGCGTAAATAGTGTGGTTTATAAATCGAAACAACAGGTAAAATTAAGGATATTCAGACGTATTTTTTTTTCGAAAGACTATAATAAAATATTTTTTTTAAAGTGTCTTTTTATTTTCTTTCTTGATTGGCCACCACACTCTGTGTATTATGACAGTTCTCAAGTTCTTTAAAGTATTTTTATTTGTTATTTATTACAGTGCGGCAAGTCAGGAACACACAATACTTGGCTATACCGTCACTATCAGACTGATCACCCTGAGGTGCCCTACGAACAAGTTTACAACGAACGACGGAAGCATCTCTGCGATGAATGCGGACGCAGCTTCTTTGTAAGTCTTAATCGGGAGAAGTCCTAATGGGGGGCCTTGCGTGTGAAACGTATTCTTTATTATAATTATAAAACTAACGCGTGGTTGATTCATGTTGTTTATGAAGACGCGTATCTCACGCGTATTTAATTGTTGGTAAGGTCCAACTATAGTTTCGTTTACATTTAGTGAACTTCATCAGGGATAAAATGAGTCGTACGTGTCTTCAACAGTGACACGTCTCGCACTATAGTTGGACCTTTCCAACAATGAGGTTCGCGTGAAAATCTGTCTTCTTAAACAATATGCCAACAGGCAGAACTATTAATATTAAGAAATATTCTAATCCCTGATCTTTTCTATCCAGACCATAACAGCCCTCCGCGAGCACAAACACGTGCACACGGGGGCGAAGCCCTACTGCTGCGACAAGTGCCCCGCGAAATTCCGACGCAAGTCAAGTCTGAAGATGCACCTCGAACGTCATCTGCCTCCGTCTAGAGAATGTCAGCACTGCGGGAAGAAATTCGTCAGCGCATCCAATTTAAGCAACCATATTCGGGTATGTTAGCTATTTGTATGTCATGAGCTCCTGGTACTTCAAAATCGTAGCAGACCTCACGTTAAAGTAATTTTACCGGTTTTCATTGGGTACTATTTAAATTATTAAAGGTGAAATATGCGGTTAAAGTAATTTTAATCACAATATTTCTTTCGATAATCTCGTCTAAAGAAAGATTCACGAATGTCATCTGCCGCCTGTTAAGAGAATGCACTGTGGGAAGAAATGCCATATTCGGGTATGTTACCTCTTTGTTTGTCATGTGCTCCTGGTACTCAAAACTCATAGCAAACCTGACGTTAAAGTAGTTTTACCGGTTCATTGGGTGGTACTATTATTTAAAATGAAGGTGAAAAATACTTAAGTGATTGAAGTAAAAAAAGATTCACGAAGCGCGTCTTCTTTCAGTATGGTTTTCGAGAATATTATCTCTTTGTAGGTCATGAACTCTTGGTACTTTGGACTCAGAATGTACAATCAATGATATATAAATAAAAATACTTGAACTTGTTCAAAGCTATTTTTAAATTTTACTTTTTTTTGTCCGCAGTCACACGTGGGTGATCGCCGCTACAAGTGTTCGATTTGCGGGAAAGGTTTCCTTCACAGCGCCGCCATGAGGGAGCATGTGAGAGGCGTCCACCATCACATCAGACGGACTAGGAAACATCCGCATGCAGTGCCTGCTTTAGAATAAACAATGCATATTTTTTTCTTTTTTATTTCACACTCAGTGTATTGTGCCAGTTGTAATTTTTTTTATATATGGCACCATATGATTTGTATATTTGCCAGCGTCAAGTTTAACAATTTTCAAGTTATTAATCAATCAAGTCATACCGCGGGGAGATAGATTACCAAGATTGACAGATTACAAATAAATATTGTAACAGTAACAGTAAATAATTATAACAAATAAAAGCTTACAAATATATGCTAGGTTTTTTTAATGGCGGCCTTATCGCTTAAAGCGATCTCTTCCAGAACACCATGCACAAAAAAAGATCTTAAAATATTACATTGATCAACATATTTAGTTAATGAACTTATAAAAAACAACCAATACATGCAAATGGATACACAGATAAATAAATAAATACATATAACATACGATACAAATAATGATACAAACTTAATGCTTTTAATACCGCGCCGTCACTCATATTTATCGACACATTACAAACTACGTAGGGAAACATCACTAAATTGTGTTCATCGGCGAGAAGTCGGATTTATCGCTCGACTGATCCGAAATTTGTACGGGCGATCGAACTTCACGTCGGCAAACAAATCCCACGGTTACATGTCGATAAAATATGAGTATTTTGTCTTAGAACAGCGTTAAAAATTAATTTAATAGTAATATTTTACTTAAATTGAAATGAAACATCATTCTTTAACCTTCTTTAACCATTGTCATTATTTGTAGGCATATAAACGCACACAACAATTATAGGGCTCACTATTGTGTTTATACGTATGGCGCATACGCGGTTTTACTGTAGTTTTAGTTATAATTGCAACAATTCTGCGTATTCTGTCACCCACTTTTTTCTGCGATTGGGATTTCTCGACATTTTTAGATTTGGATTAAAACACTGAGGCACGTCATTGTACTTCCTATCACTATTAGATGATTACTAGCCACTAGCCACTAACAAGATGCGCGTTATTATAATATAATGCTTTTAACCGTAGCGCGAGCAGCGAGCGAACGAATTAGCCATACCCGCCCGGGTAGCACTGGAGCTGTGACGTCATCACGCTTTAGAATGCTGAGTACGTTTTGAAATACTGTCGAACAAAAATGCACACTTTGACCTAAATTTTCTCAGCCATTTTTAATGATAGAGCAAAAGTAAAAACACAGTTATTCTCGTAATTTTTTCTAGTAATATTGGCATTTTTAGAAAAAACGTTTGTCAACTCCATTTCATTCATTAAGGAGTTTTTTCAATCATTCACATTGTCACAACCTCGGATTTGTCCAAGGTCACAACACTATTTTCAAATTCATCAAACACTGACAACACAGTAAAAGTCAGTTGACTTCATCTAATTGAAAATACGACTATAGACTACGGTTGTATGTTAGGTTTTCTTTCTTTGTTATGACTTTACACGTCCTAATACACAGACGTGTAAAGCCATAACAGTGCCAGTGTCACATTCTTCGTTTTCTTTTCTTGTAAATTTAATTCAAGTGTATAACTTTTTTATGTTAAGACGGGGAAACGAGTAAAATTTAAATATTAGGAAATCGGATTACGGAAAAAGGATATGGTCAGAAGAATAGGTTAGGATAAGGAAAAAATATTTACAAAAATGTGAAATACAAACAAACATCAATGAATTTAAGTTTTTTACAATTTTATATCATTAGCTTCAATACATGAAGCTAAGGCATTATATACAGGTATACAATTATTTACAAGTAATGATGGTATGTTAATAAGCAATGAGACTTTAAGATCTAATTAATTTGTGTATAGAGATGTATGGTCTAAGAGAGGACAGCTGAGAAGGATGTGATTTTCATCACCAACTTCCCCGCATTCGCATAAGTTGTCATCTATGATGGTGGTGTGCTGGAGTGCACATGTGGCCCAGTCGCATACGTATGAGTACCGATGTTGCTCTTTTACCAAGCCTTGATTTGAAGAACCAAGGTTGGGCTGGGATGTCAGGTTGTATAGAGAAGTAGTACTTTCCTTTTGATCGGGAACTATTTATCCAAACTTCACTCCAAGATTCCTTGAGGTGAAGTTTAGCGACAGCAATAAGATCTTGAGTGAAATTTTCATAAGGATAGGTACATGTCTCCGCACTCAATCGCTTCATTTGCTAAAAGATCTGCCGTTTCATTGCCTACTATACCACTGTGACTCGGATCCAGGCAAAAGACACGGACAGTTTACGATTTATGCATTTTAATAGAAATTCTCTAGTCATCAGCGATAACGTAGAGCAAGAATACTTTTCAAATGGAAATTTAACCAAAGCTTGTAACGCGCTCTTTGAATTCGAAAATATAACAGTTTTAGGAAGCTTTAGTAGGAAAATGTATTCAAGTGATTTATAAAAGCCGTAACATTCTGCTGTAAAAATTGAAGTTTCTGAGGGAAATTTAATCTTTTGTACTATCTTGTACTGTAAATGAAAAACTCCAACACCAACACAATTATATGTCGAGTGTTTAGAAGCATCACAATAAACTTGATGCCATCCGTTCCAGTTGACATCAACTAAGGCATTAAAATGGACATTTGCATTTGGGTCATGTTTAATAATATTAGTACTTAGATGAACATCAGGAGAAATCATTAGATCATAAAAATGTGTTTCAAAAAGAGGAAGTTTAGATGTTTGATGAGTAGGGGCAGATATTGATTTGTGTGATCTAAAACTAATGACGAAATGAGGCAATTTCTTATTAATCCAATATTGTGATGAATCAACATGTTCTGAGAGATGTTTAAGTTTAAAAAGCAAATAATGATCTGATATCTGTAAAATTCGATAAAAGTATCTTTCTGCTAAATATTGTCGACAAATTTGTACAGATGCTTAAACACATTCTACCTGTAAAGCATTAATTGGGCTAGATTTCATAGCGCCAGTTACTAATCTCAAAGCCGTTGCTTGTAGTGCGTCTAATTTCTGAAGATCTGTTGTGTTACAAGGTTCCAACATAAAGGGTCCCATAGCCCAAGACATTCCTTATTAGTGCATTGTAAACTAATTTAAGAGAAAAGGGGTGTGAGCCCCACGAAATACCCGAACGACATTTAACAATGTTAAGAGATCGCTCACATTTTCCTAAAATATACTGGCAATGTGATTTTCCTGATAATTTTGAATCCAACACTAAACCTAAAAATTTTACCTCAGATTTGATAGGAATAGGTTTTGCATTATACTGAAGTGATACGGGTGGGGGCATACGCATTCTAGAAAATAATACAGCGCAACTCTTAGACACTGACAGCTCTTGTCCATTTTTGTTTAGCCATAAATTCAGTAAGTACAATGCATTATTCAAGGAACAGCATGCTTTGTCAATGAACTTATTTGTACTATAAATTACTACATCATCAGCGTACTGCAAAATGTCTGCAGTACCAGCTAATGAGATCTCAAGGTCGTATGTCCATAATCTTCTACTAAAACCGTTTAGTTTTATTAAACGTCCGGATAAAAAAACGAGTAATATTTTTTGGAACCTCTAACAAGCTTAATTTTTTTTGCAATATTGTTAGACATACATTATCGTATGCTGATTTAATGTCTAAGAAAGCAGCTATCACCGACTAATTCTGAGAAAAAGCTAAACGAACATCAGTTATTAATTAACTAACATTGTCTTACGTACTTCTTCCTTTTCGGAAACCAAATTGTGGATTAGCAAGGAAGTTATTATTTTTTAAGTACCACTCTAACCTGTTTTTTATTAAGTGTTCCGTGATTTTAGAAATGACACAGGATAAGGCTATAGGACGGTAGGACGACACTTCTGATGGCTTCTTATCAGGTTTCAGTAGGTTTCAGTAGTCATAGATAGTATTGCCAGTTTTAACTGGCAATACTATCTATGACACGTATTCCACGTATCTTGGACTTTTTGGCGGGAAGTCAAAGTGAAGGCTGGAAATTTATTTTCTGTGAAAAAAGTGTCCGGCGTTACTCTGCGATGGGGACGGAGGATGATGAGGGCCGCCAGCCCTCAGAAAGAAAAAGAAAATTTGATGCCATTCTACAATCACCAGAAGCTAAGTACAAAATGTACCTGAAACCACATTACACTAGGTTATTTCTAGAGAAAAGTGCTTTGGATTACACAGTTTACGTAGAGTCAAAAGAAAAGAAATTATCGGCAACGAAAACACCATTAAAATGACTCAACTCTTTGTGGACAATATAAAGGGAATCACTGGCGTACACAGAATAAATCCGTTTAAAATAGGCGTAACATTTCAAAAAGCAGCAGCTGCTAACAGTTTTTTGAAACAAGACAGCTTTCTTAGTCGAAATAAGTTGCGTGCATTCATCCCAGCGCACTTAGTTGAAAAGATTGGGATCATAAAATATGTTCCAGTAGATATGAGCAATGAAGAAATATTTAAAAACACAAATTGCGACACCGACATCATCAGCGTGAAGAAAAACTCACAACAGTACAGCCAGTACCGTTTCGTCAACAACTTTACCTCGGTACGTGTTCCTAAATTTATTAAAGTAAAGTAAAGTAATATTTATTGACCTTTAAATAACGTTCGTTACAGGCAAGTCTTATTACATTTGAATGAATAATTACTTAAAAAAATTAACTTACAAATCTCATTTATATACGATTACTTAATATTAGTTCTTAGTTTAATAGTTCTCATGACAAATATTTACATTAAAATTGCTTTGTTTAGTTATTATTAATATTTTATAATGGTTGTTCGTTACACAAGAACGATGATTCTACAAGCTGCATTGACATATATTCGCTGAGTTTATAAAAAGGATTGCTTTCAAAAAAATACTTCAATTTTTGTTTGAATGTAATAAAATTGAGATCCATTACACTATTAGGTAATTTATTATACATCAGTATTTTAGTATAAAGCCCCTGCTTCTTACATTTAGCTAATCTATTTATTGGTAGGATTTGATATTTGTACCAAGTTCATACCTATGTTCTACCACTGATACAATGTTTCAAATGTTATTTTTCTACCTAAATTCAACCATTCGGCCAAAGTCTGCCGAAGCAACAACCAAATGTGCTCGTCGTGTGACGGGGCACACCTTTTTAAAGAATGTACATCAGAAACCCTACAGTAGGTACATCAATTGCGGCGGAAGTCACCTAGCCATATCACGAGACTGTCCAGTTAAAATTAAAAAACTGGATGAAAAACGTAAACAAATAATAAACCCTAACCGATCTTTTGCCTCCGTGGTAAACAATAATGTAAACAACTTTACTCCTTTGAAGGAAAAATCGATAGCCTCAAACAGCTTATTATCTGAAACTAAAAATAAAATAACCGAAACAAAGTCCAACTTAGATGTAGAACAAATTGCTAGCAATGAAATAATTCTTAATGCTATTGTTAAATCGCTAATTACTCTAGCAAACTTAAAGTTTACCGAAGTCATGACATCTAATAGAATAAAAGACATATTTTTAAGTAATTTACATTAATTTTATGGATAATAAATAGGCCCTGTAATAATTTATCAAATAGAAAAACACACATAACATTAGCCCAATTTAATGTACAGAGTGTTACCAGTAAAAAACCTTTGCTGATTAATTTTTTTTATGAAAAAGATATTGATATTTGTTTGTTAAATGAAACTTGGTTAAAGTCTAGAAGTTCTTTTAGTGTTCCAAATTATAATGTTATACTTCAAAACGGTCCAGATGGTCATGGAGGCGTGGCCATCTTAATTAAAAATTCCTTTAAGTATTCAATTTTTCAGACTCCTTATTACGATTTTCTACAATCAGTTGCAATTATATTCAAAACAAACTTTGGTAATCTGACGTTATTGTGTGCTTATGCACCACCAAATCGAGATACGCGAATGTTTAAATGCATAAAATTAAAACAGGTAATTAATAACTTGCCTAAGCCGATCATGGTTTTAGGTGATTTTAATGCACATCATGTTTCATTTGGCTGTCGTTCTTCGAACTCCAGAGATAATAGTATTTATAATTTACTAGACGAGTGTGATCTATGCATTCTAAACACAGTATCATTAACCACAGTTGGAAATATTCGTAACAACCCTTCTTCAATTGACATAACATGTATAAGTCTCAATTTAGCTCCTTTATGCGAATAGAAAGTCTATGACGACCCAATGGGTAGCTATCATTTTCCCATCTTGATTGACATTCAGACTTCGGTGGAAAAGTATGTGATAGGCACTCCCTGTGAGCGCTTCAATTATAAGCAGGCTGACTGGACCAAACTATTTTTAGAAAGTGAAACAGCATTCAATAGTATAAATTTTAATTATCAATCTCCTCACAATATTTATGACTCATTCTGTGATGTACCTAATAATATTAAATTAAAATGTATTATAATAGATAACTTGAGATTTTCAGATGATTTTAAGGTATATGAATGGGTAGTATGACAATATTTGAAACACTTCTGAAGGTACCGCGGAGAAGAAGGGTTAAACAATACATTATAAAGAAGGGAAAGTATATGAACATCCCGGCGACGACGAATAGGGAGCCACTTGAGCTTAGTGCGATATTCGGAGACGTGGTCATATTTGCGTAAACCAAATATGAACCTTATGCAGAAATCAGCAGATCCTTGTGTGAGGCATTTAATAGATACACACCGGTGAGTATGATTTGGAATTATATCAGATGATTTAAAAGAGCTGGTTCTAGAAAAACATTCAAAAACGATGAGTGGATACCTTCCTTTTTAGATAAATATGCTCCACAATCTCCTTCTGAAAAAGACGTAGATACATTAAGATTAAATATTATTTTTGACTCAATAGGTAAAACTGATGGATACTTTTTGAATAAACCATTTACAATACATGATTTTAATTCAGCCCTCAAATCAAAGAAAGATACAACACCAGGACTCGATGACTTTACGAACTAATTAATTCGCAAACTTCACCCAAATGCTCAAAATATTCATCTTAAGATCTATAACTTGTTATGGGAAAACAATCATATTCCTACATCTTGGAAGATGCAATGTGTTTTACCAATTCTGAAAACAGATAAACCCAAAAATGAATGTGATTCTTATCGACCATATCGATATATCATTATTTTCTTGCATAGGCAAATTATTTGAAAATATGCTTAAATTACGGTTAGAATTTTATAGCGAAAAGAATAACATGTTACCCGTTCAACAGTTTGGTTTCAGTAAAGGTAAAAGTGCAGTTGAAAACCACATGTCTCTCATTACTGATATAAAAAAATCTTTTCATAGTCATTCATATACAACTTGTGCTTTCCTTGATGTTTGCGGTGCGTTTGATTATGTTAATCCTACAATGCTTCTACAAATTTTATGAAAACTTTGAATACCTGGAAGAGTTTGCAAATGCAATGTCTTTTACTTGCTGATGATATCGTTGTATATAGTGTAAATAAAGATGTCAATATTGCTATTAGAAACTTAAATAATGGCCTCTCTCAGATTAAGAGATTTTATGACAGTTTGAATTTAGGAATAAATGTAGATAAAAGTGGAGCTATGATATTTAGCAAGAAGACTTAGACGATATTTCACCTGTTTCTTTCTCCTGTATTAATCTGGTTAAAAGAGAAAAGAAATCTAGGAAATTACTTAGATAGTAAATTGAAATTTGGGACTCACATCAACTACATCATAAAGATTGCTGTCAGAGTGTTGAACGTATTGCGTTCTCTGGCTGGTGTTCATTCAGATCGCAAAATATTATTAATGCTTTACAAAAACATTGTTAGAAGCCATTTTGACTACAGCTCATTGGCCTATATGAATGCTAATGTTTCTAATTTAAGAAAATTAGATGTAATATAAAATAGAGCATTACGTATTATCAAGGGAGCTATGTGTTCCTCGCCAATAAAGGCAATGGATAATGCATAATACCACTAAAATTGAGACGGCTACAACTTGCTCAAACCCTTTGTCTTAAATTACTGGCAACTGAAGACCTTCCTTCAGATTTAATAACTTAGATATAAACGCAGAAGAACTACTTTCAGAACACCTACCAGAACCATTAAAAATAATTTTAAATATTATGAACCTTTGTAAAAACATGCACACTTCCAATCCTCTCCCTATATTCTGGGCAGACTATAAAGCCATGATCCAAACTAATATTAATATCAATTTAGATCAACTTTGTAACCAAGTTGAATTTTTGGAATATTTATACAATCAACTTTTATTTACCTACATTCTGTATACGGACGGTTCTAAAACTGAGGACAATGTATAATCAGCTTTTATGGCTCGCAGACAAAGAATAGTTTTGTGTGAAATTAGACTCTCATTGCAGCATTTTCACAGCAGAGTGTTATACACTTTTATTGTGCATTAGTTTATATAAATAATATAAATATAACTCATTTCTTAATAGTGTCAGATAGTAAGAGTGTACTTTTAGCTCTAAGTGGTAATATACTTAAATTTAATACTAATTATATGTTGTTAAATGTTCAAACAATTTTGCTAGATTTAAGTAACGGAGGCAAATCGGTTAAGTTTAAATGGGTAGCTTCCCATCGCAATATTTCGTCGGGTAACCAAGCTGCTGACAAAGCAGTCGAAGGAGAATTTAATGAAGACCGAACAGAAATAGTACATATACCATATACTGATTATCAACAGAACCTAACAGAAAATATTATGAATTTATGGCATTCATTCTGTAGATCGGTATCAGAGAGAAAAGGTAGATGGTATGCATCAATTCAGAATGCCCCGCCGCAAAGACCTTGGTACCACAAAAGAAAGGACATAGAAAACAGAAATTTTATAACTAGAATAAATAGACTAAGATTTGGCCACTGCAGAACACCAGCTCATCTTGCAAGACTCAAAATTGTACAAAGTGATAAATGCGAATTTTGTATTAATGAAGTTGATCTGCAATATATTGTAATGAAGTGCCCGAAATTTAGCTGGAAAGATTAATTTTAGTAGCAGAATTGCAGAATATTTGTAAAAGTGTAATACCGAATGATTTGCAATAACTTCATAGCAACCCTGTAAATTTTATTACTATATATAAGTTTATTAGTACTATTTTAGGTAAAATGTAATATTGTATATTATTAGTTAAGTTAATAGTTCAATAAGTTAGGCATTAATGACTATTATTATTTTTATATAATTTTTATTGGCACCTGGATATTTGTATCCAGTTGCCAATAAAAATAATATAGAAAATCGATAAGATTTAAAAAATAAAATAAAAATAAGGACTCATAGAAATAGTATCTAAAGAGATGTGTACGATAAATTTTTGTGTGCAAGCAAGAGAGAAACACTGTCTTCTTAGTAAGAGAGAAATACAGTCTTGACTAGTTCGGAAGACAGGGAATATCTTTACTTACTCTAGCCTTTTTCAATAATTATTCAGTTTGTATATTAGACTAAGCTATTGGCATAAATAAATAAAACTAAAAACTATTCTATCGTAATGAGCTTTGTACGAGAATAACATTATTCGTAACTTTTACTTAGATTTTCATAAATCTCTTAAAACGTAATTATCATATTCTGAGTAAAATAAAAAAAACAGAGATACGTTATTTTTCATTTAACTCACCACTATCGTAATAAAAATGGGGTTCAAAAATTTTTAAGGTCCTCTATATGAAGCTAAGACTGACAGATAACAAATGTGATCTGGCCCTACTTTAAAATGAGAAAACTAAAAACGGCGGTATGGCTTCAACGGCGTTCCGCTTTAGCCTGCCCAGTGCCAACTGAAAAAGATATCTGTTGTTTTGTTTGTAGCCGAGTCCTGCCGAGTTGTAGACTACGGTTGTATTCACAAAATCATATACCTAGTAGTATGTCAAGTTGTAGGTTAGGTTTTTCCATAAAGTAGAAAGGTTTTTCTCCAGAAATTAGGTACATATCTCTCTTTATTAAGCAAGAATCATAATATATCTGCAAGTCAACGTTTATGGAGCATTTCAAAATACAGACGAGAATCAGAATAATTGTTCCAAGAATATAATCTTATAAATTTGACGACATAAAATCAAAATTACACGACACTGGCAATTTATGAAGAATTGTTAAATTCCAGGTATAAAGTTCAATATTTTTCGTTACGTACATAGATCAAAAAATATCGTAACACATGCAAAAGATTACCCATATCATTAAATACATTACTTACATCATGTATAAATTGCAGCACTAGCGGAAGATCAGCCCTGGTTGCTTACATCGAGAAATATGATTAGTTGGAGCAGGTACCTATATGTAAGAAAATGTTATGGGGTATTGGATTTGTTAAATAGACTAAGTTGTATGTATATAATTATTGTATATTATTTTTCTTCTGCTCAACAAGTCCATAAATATTATTCAAACGATGTTAGGATGAACTAGGAACAAACTATATTTATTTAGTAATAGGCAAGCAGCTAAAGTTAATGAGTATTAACTTAAAACATGAGCTAAAACAATAACAAAATGACTTTTACAGATACCTACCAATTTAAAATGTTTGTATAGGTAGGGTGAACTGTTCAACAATGATCCACCTAAAGTTTCAGAACTGATTTCTTCATAACCGTAAATCAATTTTCTTATCCATTATTAATAAATCGTTTAAAAATGTATCTAGCTATAAGTTTTTTATTCGCATTTCGTTTCAAATACTATATGACGGATTTTTAACCCTCTTTTCAAAACAAGAGATTTGGCTAAATGTGTCCACCTCTTGGTATGGAATGAACCACAAGTTGTTGTACATTGATTCGCCAACATTTTCATATGTCTGCATTGAACCACTGAAGCGTACACATTAAAATCATAATGTAAAATGTTTAATATCTGAAAATGTGCAGAAGGTTCAGTTTTTGTAAGTGCACATTAAACCAATGCAGTACACAATTAACCACATAGCGGTACGCATGGAACCATGGTTCCATGCGCATATAGCCCCAAATAATTGATTTTGTAAAGTAAACGATCATATTCTGGTAAAATATAGTCTTGTGTTTTTTACATTGACAATGGCAAAATTTGGTTTTCTCCTATTGACAAGGCAACACGCGATGAGAGTGGGTGACAGATTTGTGAGCCGTTAGAAGACACGAAAGCTCGTTGAAATGTGTTGGTGCCATGATCTGACAACGTTGCATTTCCTAAATAGTGTAATGAACATCGTGTCCCACTTTTTCATTGTTGAACAGTTGACCCTACTTGAAGCTGGTAATAACCCGCTTATATATAATCAATAAAATTTGTTTGTTCATAGGAACCTCACACAGTATAATCATCAAGGTATTTTGTTTTGTGCGCTAAGAGAAGATTGGCTAAATGAAATGGATTGAAAATATTCATCGTTACTCAACCTCATCATTATGGACCTCAACTCGAGTGACTCACTCCACACACCAGCAACTGCATGATAAATTCATATTATTTCAAACGTCATATTCTGACACATATAATTGGTATTAAGCCATATGTATGTGACATGTGTAAAAAGACATTTTTTTTAGCAATACATTTAAAAAGACATAAACAAATGCATACTGGGGAAAGGCCATACAAATGTAATATGTGTGATTATAAATGTCTACGAAAAAGTGATTTAAAAAAGCATAAACTAACTCATACTGGGGAGAGGCCATATGAATGTGATTTGTGTGATTATAAGTGTTTACAAGGTAGTGATTTAAAAAAACATAAACTAGTACATACCGAGGAAAAGCCATATGAATGTGATATGTGTGAATATAAATGTAAACAAGCAACTCATTTAAAAATACATAAACTAACTCATACTGGGGAGAGGCCATATGCATGTAATATGTGTGATTATAAGTGTACAATAGCAAATAGTTTAAAAAAGCATAAACTAACTCATACAGGGGAGAAGCCATATGAATGTGATATGTGTGATTATAAGTGTTTAAAAGGTAGTGATTTAAAAAAACATAAATGCACTCATACTGGGGAGAGGCCATATGCATGTAATATGTGTGATTATAAGTGTACAATAGCAAATAGTTTAAAAAAGCATAAACTAACTCATACAGGGGAGAAGCCATATGAATGTGATATGTGTGATTATAAGTGTTTAAAAGGTAGTGATTTAAAAAAACATAAATGCACTCATACTGGGGAGAGGCCATATGCATGTAATATGTGTGATTATAAGTGTACACAAGCAAATACTTTAAAAAGACATAAACTAACTCATACTGGGGAGAGGCCATATGAATGTAATATGTGTGATTATAAGTGTGTACAAAAGAGTTATTTAAAAAAACATAAACTAGTACATACCGGGGACAAGCCATATGAATGTGATATGTGTGAATATAAATGTAAACAAGTAACTCATTTAAAAATACATAAACTAATTCATACTGGGGAGAGGCCATATGAATGTGATTTGTGTGATTATAAGTGTTTAAAAGGTAGTGATTTAAAAAAACATAAATGCACTCATACTGGGGAGAGGCCATATGCATGTAATATGTGTGATTATAAGTGTACACAAGCAAATACTTTAAAAAGACATAAACTAACTCATACTGGGGAGAGGCCATATGAATGTAATATGTGTGATTATAAGTGTGTACAAAAGAGTTATTTAAAAAAACATAAACTAGTACATACCGGGGACAAGCCATATGAATGTGATATGTGTGAATATAAATGTAAACAAGTAACTCATTTAAAAATACATAAACTAATTCATACTGGGGAGAGGCCATATGTATGTAATATGTGTGAGTATAAGTGTTCAATAGCAAATAATTTAAAAATACATAAACTAATTCATACTGGGGAGAGGCCATATGTATGTAATATGTGTGAGTATAAGTGTTCAATAGCAAATAATTTAAAAATACATAAACTAATTCATACTGGGGAGAGGCCATATGTATGTAATATGTGTGAGTATAAGTGTTCAATAGCAAATAATTTAAAAAAACATAAACTAATTCATACTGGGGAGAGGCCATATGCATGTAATATGTGTGATTATAAGTGTACACAAGCAAATACTTTAAAAAGACATAAACTAACTCATACTGGGGAGAGGCCATATGAATGTAATATGTGTGATTATAAGTGTGTACAAAAGAGTTATTTAAAAAAACATAAACTAGTACATACCGGGGACAAGCCATATGAATGTGATATGTGTGAATATAAATGTAAACAAGTAACTCATTTAAAAATACATAAACTAATTCATACTGGGGAGAGGCCATATGAATGTGATTTGTGTGATTATAAGTGTTTAAAAGGTAGTGATTTAAAAAAACATAAATGCACTCATACTGGGGAGAGGCCATATGCATGTAATATGTGTGATTATAAGTGTACACAAGCAAATACTTTAAAAAGACATAAACTAACTCATACTGGGGAGAGGCCATATGAATGTAATATGTGTGATTATAAGTGTGTACAAAAGAGTTATTTAAAAAAACATAAACTAGTACATACCGGGGACAAGCCATATGAATGTGATATGTGTGAATATAAATGTAAACAAGTAACTCATTTAAAAATACATAAACTAATTCATACTGGGGAGAGGCCATATGTATGTAATATGTGTGAGTATAAGTGTTCAATAGCAAATAATTTAAAAATACATAAACTAATTCATACTGGGGAGAGGCCATATGTATGTAATATGTGTGAGTATAAGTGTTCAATAGCAAATAATTTAAAAATACATAAACTAATTCATACTGGGGAGAGGCCATATGTATGTAATATGTGTGAGTATAAGTGTTCAATAGCAAATAATTTAAAAATACATAAACTAATTCATACTGGGGAGAGGCCATATGTATGTAATATGTGTGAGTATAAGTGTTCAATAGCAAATAATTTAAAAAAACATAAACTAACTCATACTGGGGAGAGGCCATATGAATGTGATATATGTGATTATAAGTGTACACAAGCAAATACTTTAAAAAGACATAAACTAACTCATACTGGGGAAAAACCATATAAATGTGATTTGTGTGATTATAAGTGTGTACAAGGTAGTGATTTAAAAAAACATAAACTAACTCATACTGGGGAGAGGCCATATGTATGTAATATGTGTGATTATAAGTGTACACAAGCAAATAATTTAAAAAAGCATAAACTAACTCATACTGGGGAGAGGCCATATGAATGTGATATGTGTGATTATAAGTGTACACAAGGTAGTGATTTAAAAAAACATAAACTAACTCATACTGGGGAGAAGTAATTTGAATGTGATATATGTGAAAATATATTTAAAAAAATATAAACTTGCACATTTTGGGATTTTTTTTTAAATGTGTTATAAGACTCTTTACTAAAAATACAGTTTAACAAGAAAAAATTATAACAAATAAAAACGTACAATTATAAACTAGATTTTTTAATGCCAGCCTTATCCCTTAAAGCGATCTCTTCCAGGCAACTATGCACGTAAATGAATAATATAAAATTAGAGAGGCCTTAAATTATTACATTTATCAAACATATTTGATAAATGAACAAATTATACATACTAATGGATATACAGATAAATAAAGACATATAACATACGACGTTAAATGTTAATATAAATGTTTACACGCATGATATTTAAAAGGAAATAAAGTAATTCTTGAGATATACTATATGAACCAATTGTGTGTAAGTAAATATCCCCGTACATGCTTGCCAGCTGAACATATCTTCCATAGATCTACCTGTGGCCTTGGCAGTGCCCCCAGATATATAAATGGAATAATCATTTATGTAATCCTAGTTACCTACTACATTTATTTTTATTGTTTATTGTAACTACCTGATATCTCATAGACGGCTCAACTGATATGGAAAATTATGTGTGTGTTAAAATGGTGTACCTACTAGCCATGTACGCTATATCCGATTAAATATAAATAACTGATGTAATTGTATCTCAAATAAACCAGAATTACTTGGTAGTTGCATAATTATAGTTTAAGTTTTTTTAATACGTTTAGTGGCTTAGTCATTGTTCGAAAAAAGCTCAAAGACAAAAATCGACCAAATGCAAGTCTAACTCGCGCATTAAGGGTTTTGTACCACAATCCATAATATGTTGTATGAATAGTCAAATATTTAATAAAACTTTTAAAATAAATAATAAAATCGAAATAAAATAAATATTAATAGAGAGGGAGATGGAAGGAGGCATACAACAAACGTGACTTCTGCCGTTGTTTGCTCGATAAGTATCGATATTGTTGCACCAGATGCAAAATGTGAAAAGTTTAAGTTAAAAGGGTGACAAGTGAAAAAAGAAAAATCGCCCAAATAAATGAAGTTTAATTTACTACTGATGACGGTTCAAAATCAAATGTTTTTGTTAATATGGCTCGGCGATTGTTTAGTAAACATCTACAGCGAGCATCTGCTAAGTGTTGGTTGGAAGTGAAGTGATACTATGTGTTACCTTAGTGAATGGGCAATACAGTGCAAAATCCCGGTGACGACGGGCTGTGTGTAACAGTGTAATAAGTGCAAGCACGCACCATTGTAAATATAGTTTTAAGTCTATTTTTGTATAAAATCACTGTCATGTCTTACCTATTTATGTTCACAGATTGTCCATTTTAATTGTAAATTAGTTAAAAATTGTTACCTCATATTAAAAAAAAAAAAAAAAAAAAAAACGGTACGAATCACTCGACCCCATCCCCTCCTACTATCCTCCCCCCCCCCCTCCTCTTCTCACAGCCCACGGATGCACAGAGCGCCGCGGGTGTGCTCGCTTGCTTCTTGGTGGCAGGCGTAAAAGGAAGGGACAGGAGCTTGGTTGGAGGCTGGCTTGGATCATTAAACCATCAGTGTACGGTGTATTATGCAGTGAAGTGTGTGGTGTACCATGCTTATTGTGTATTGTGTGCTGTACATAGTGAAGTGCGGACCTGCTGAGGTTGATGTCGTTGGATGCAATCAGTCACGTTGCGAGCGCGCAAGCGCCCGCCATTAAAAAATTTCCCCGGGGCCAATTGGCCCCGGCGCCCAGCCCGGGGATAGAGCGCCAGCTCGGCCCCCGTTCCTTATGCCCTCCCCAAGGGGGCATAAGACGCCCCGTGATTGATTGAAGTGTTGTTTTTTTTTTCATTTAGTTATCACCGGCCAATCTTTTCAGCGTTTGTCTTTTTGCAACCCACGCGACATTGGCATAATTGCGGCTATACCATAGAGACCTAAATAAAAAATAAAATAGAATAGTAAACGCCTGTTGGTTATTTAATTCGTTATTATTACGTTTGTATTCTCTAGATAACTTAGGTAATTTTGCAAGATAATGTTAATATCCTTAGTATTGTGTATAGGTGTTTTGTAAGTAAGTATGGTAGCACGAAATAAAACATAAAATTTACCTATATAATTTTATTTAACAAATTGTCAACACATGTGGGTAGCCTAATGTAGGCAAAGTGTTAACATAGGTACCAAGTTATTACATAGTTCTTATTTACAAAGGTCCCGAGTAAGAAACTAGAGCTTTTACAAAGGAAACCTAAACTTGTCCAAAAATCATTTTGCCATCTCATACTTGGTATCGATCAATGCTTGGAAGGTAGTTTTATTCTTCTTGGATTGCAAAAGCGAATCACAGTTGGTATTACTTGTTCTCGTCGACGCAGATACTTAAAGTATGTGGACGACGGTGACGGGCGAGGAAACGTGCGATAGCGAAATGTGTCAACTATGCTTCGAAAATGTTCCACCACCCGAAGCGTCCACGTGTGCTGGGTTTGCCGAAGAAAAAAAAAACTGTGCGACGATCTGACTTCGGCTACTGCGTTGTCTTCGAGTCCCACTCGCAAGCAGAAGAGTCGCTTAGTCTTCGAATGCAGCTATTCCTAATATCGACTGGGAAGTCTGCTGTCGCAGCTATCTATTGCCAAACTATCTCTGCCGCTCTATTGATACGCGAGGGCGGCGGGCACGAGCACTACAGTCTGCGTACAACCAACCAACGACCAACTAATACTCAGATGACAACCACGACACCCCACAACACCCCCGCACATGTTTTTTTTTTTTAGAAAGGACTGAGCTGCTGGTCGAACGCGACCTCGGACAGCTTGACCGGACGTTTGGCAAGCGCTAGTGCGCTGGGCCGCGGTTTTGGTTTTGGTTTTGGGGCGACAAGCACAAGGGCGCCTCAGACGGCACGAACCTCGGCTTGAGCCGTCGCCCAGAGTTGGACTAACGACCCCCGCACATTTTTTTAAACTATCGAATAGATGTACTCTAATCAATTTCCTATGTTAATACGAAGCGACCTTGCATCTGCGATGGGGATCCGAATGACAACACAAACAACCCAACTATTTATTTACAAACTTAGTACATAGGTTCTTACTTGACTAACTTAGGCCTATTATATCTACCGGTATATTTACGATATTATGTGTCTTTCGTATATCTACCTAGTTAGCAAGTTATATAATAGAGAACCTACTTACATTTTACTAAGATATAGTACATAAATACTTTGAAGGCGCACAACTATTCTTACGGAGACGGAGGGATTGCAGCTACATCTGGCGGGATTCAGAACAATAGATTTTACAATATTTTTAGAAAGTAATTTGCCGGCTTAACACACTGTCATAAAACTATAAACATTTAGCGCGAGTTGTTACAAAGAGCGACAAATAACAATTATGCTAAAACATTAGTTAAATGCCGACAAATACTAAGGAGAAACTAAACAAAAGATAAAACGATCCCGCTTGCAGATGTGATGCCTACATAGTAAAATAGCGCGATCCATCTCGAAGGTTCTAGCCGTCGCGAACAAAGTATCTTTCGTGGTAACGACATTGTAAGAAGTTTCTAATCTATTACCGTAACCTCTTGACCTAGCACCTTGACCTTGACTTAGCGCCGTAGCTAATTCTTCGTGTTTAATACCTACTTCCCTCATTAGAAATCACCAACAACTAAACAATTCGTGAAACCTGTGTTAGTTTCTTCAAGGTCAAAATTGATGTGAAAATACGAAATTATGAAAACAGAAAACTAACGCGTTTGATTTATATTGTTTAAGAAGACTGGTTTTCAAGCGTACCTTGTTGTTGTTGGAAATATTCACCTATAATTTCGTTCACATTCAGTGACCTTCATCAGGGATGAAATCAGTCGCACGTGTCCTCAACGACGACACGTCTCGTAACCACTACAGTGCAGTGTCGTATATTTGTATTTTGATTTATTGAAAGGTACGCACAAATTAATATAAAGATAAGTTTATTACATAAAATTTACAAACAGAAAGAGAATCAACACCTACTGCGCAAGGCTACTTAGTGTAGGTGCTGTGTACATTGTGATGAGGTTTTCGGTACTTACATAATTATTGTAATGAATTAGTGTAATTATATTTTTATATAAATCAATCGTATGTACTTTATAGAGAAACAAATGATTATGATATTCGTTCTGAACAGTACCTATAGGTATGTATATATTGTAATTAAGCTAACTAGTATAGGATGAAGTTGTGTGGGAATGGAGGGAAAATTATTGTGAGGTTGTTATTGTAAATTCATTTAAACGGCCACTAATCTTTATAAATGTTTTCTATCAAGATTTCGGTATCGTCGTAAGACAAAGAAACCAAGTTGTCAGAGTTTTCTTGTATTCGAACTTAGAAATATTGCTGATGTCTATATCGGCTTGTCTGCAGACCGTGTTGTACGTGCAAGGAAAGGAATATGCAGGACTTCGTCTACCAATCAGAGAACCAACGCGGGGAACTGGGATCCTGTAGCCTCTTCTGTGCATTATTAAATCAAAGTCATAGCGCTGGCTTAGACTGTAATGGGTCTTCAAGACAGCGTTAAGGATAAACATCTGACGAACCCGCAGCACCTTGAAATCCTTGTAAAGAGTGTCTGTCGAGTACCGTAGAACCTTACAACATTGCCCTCGGAATACAACTTTGCCCAAAACCAAAAATTAACTAAAAGTAGTTGTAGCTCATTCAATTTTTTTAATGACAACATTTTTCAACATTTCATGCAATCTCTGACATATACATGGCAATACAAATTATCCGTTGTATTCCTAACTTCACTCAGTTGACTCTCAGCAGTTGTCAAAGTAGAGGTCTACGCAGGTGGTGCCAATTTTGTTGTTCGTGTTGAACCGTGCTGAATCCAAAAGAATTATTGGAGGTGAGTTTAAGTTATTGTGCTCATAACTGATTGAATAGCAATTAATTTTGTTCTGGTTTTACCGTTTTAGCTGTCTTTATTGCGAAAAAATTCAAGTGGGCAAAGTTGTAAGCAACTGTGTAGCAAACAGTTTGCAACATTGCCCACCCTAAAAATGGTGTTAGGGTTGTCACTTTTTCAATCTGGAAAAAATATAAATACAGATAAGGTTTTTAATTTTTTATTCTAGGTAAAGATTGTAAGTCATATTTGTACTTACCTTTGATGGCTTAGATTCGCAACTGGACTCAATTGGTGGCGCTGCGCTTAGGTTTTACTGGAAAGGCATGAATCAAAACTGACAACGAGATGCTGTCAAAATATAAAATTGGCTAGAGCGGAAAAAACAGTGGACGAATACCTCGAATATTTTAACAATTTGGAAGAAACACTCAAAGATATTCCTTCAATAAAACATACCTGATTTTTATTTCGCAGCAACCCTAGTACTTGGCGTCTATAGTATAAAAATAGCTTTGGAAGGTCTTCCAACATTGCCCAACTCAATATTTAAATTAAAAAAATATATTTTTGTCTGTTTTTAAGATGGTTTACATCTTTGCACCGTTATTCGTTACATAGGTATTTTATTTTCAAACCAATGGTGCTTAATGTTGCTGAGATTTTGAGGATGGGCAAAGTTGTAAGGAATGGCAGATAAAGTTGCCCACCTCTTTAACCGTATATTTTGATGCTTTAATCTAAGATAAATTTATTTAAGTTTCAAAGAATTATTACTTTAAATTAGCCTTAAATAACTGTATACTCAATTTTAAAATCAAGTCTATAGTTTTTGAGTTATGTTAAAAATAAGCAAAAAAGCGGGCAAAGTTGTAAGGTTTATTACGTATTACGGTATCGAAAAGGTTTACGAAGAATGTCTTTAATTAGTGCTCCTTGCGACCTTTCTACGGTTATAAAACTGTCTTACCTGCACTGCTCCAAACTGAGATGCAGTATTGAATAATTGGCTGACACAGTGCAAGATAAAAAAGTGTGATAGGAGCACAGCCACGGAGGTTCTTCATGATGTAAATAAGTTTGCGGATACGAGATGATACGTCCAAAATGTGACGTTTGTATGAGAGATTCTGGTCGATGGTAACTCCTAGATATTTTATGCAGCTGGTTCGACCGATGCATCTACAGGAAGCAATATAAGTTTTGTAAGGGGTTATTTTTACAATGGTGTATTTTTAATGCTTTACTAACAGATGGTTGAGTTACACTCCGCTAAACTCTTCTAACCCGCCGTCTGTTCAGGTAATTATTTCTGAACTCTTGAAACTCCTGTCTTTTGTCTTCTCTCCTTAATAAAAATTCTTCTCCGTCTTAACCTTCACCGTCCAACGCTGCTACGTGACAACGTCATAAGAAAATACTGATAGAATGGTTTCATTTTTGAAAAGAACATTATAATTTTATTTGTTTAATAGATATTTTGTATCGAAAGAATCATTACCTTTATGGCCGCAATTATCGTTGCTATAAACAATTGACACCACATTCACTTTTCACTGCACTTCATACTCGACGAAAACATATAAATGTATTATTGTATAGCAGCTGTCCACGCGGACGCATCACTCACTCCAGTAGGAGAGAGACAGATGTCGAACGCTGCCGAACGCGGGGGCTGATTGTGCCTCTTTGTCGCTCGTTCCGCGCTCTCGCTTGCACTTCAAGCCTTAAATGGAACGCCTCAGAGCGAGGTAACGCCGCATGAGTCTTGTTTTTTCGAGCGTTCAGCCGGCACCAACGAATTATAAGACGTTGTCACGTTAAAAATTTAAAATTTGGATTAGGAATTAATACGGAAAAAAGGATCAGGATGGTCAGAGGAGTAGGTTTGGGTAAGAAGAAAATAAATAAACTATTTGAATCTACTAAAAGCATATCCACTATTGTTGTTTTATGAATAATCGAGTATTACCGTAGTGGTTCTAGTTTTTTTATATATGTTATTTTTGCTGAATTGACTCTGTTTATAATTGTAACAAAGGTATTTCAATTGGATTTATGTTTGATAATAGCATGTTTGGGCGGTTCACGTTTTTAAAAACACTATCGTCATGTTTGTAATGGATATTATATTTACCTTTAATCAGAATATTTAGCCTTGCTGGCTGGCTTCAAAACTTCTGCAGTAGCAGTTTTCCAGTCAAATACCTACGTACACTTATTACAGTTGCATGTTCCTTTATTATGGCATAATACTCATTTGGATTTGCTATTACTTCCCTTTGGCGGATGATCTTTTCAATTTGTGCAAAAACTCGGTATGGCGGAATAAATTAATGGCCTACTATTGGGAAGAGAATCTCCACACTTTTTACATGCTGAGGCGCTTCAGTAAACCACTTTGAACACATTCCTAATACTGTGGTGTTCTTGTTTTGACCTGCACAACCATCGGCAATCAAACGTAGAAGCTTGATTCCAGTGAAATTTGTATTTTTAGTCGATGGTAAATAGCCGATGCGATTTGGTTTGAGGTCTTGGGAAACATGTTTTCTGACCAACAATACGCGAATACATTAGGCGGCTCCAGTTTGCTTTTTGCAGACCCTTGCACAATAAAAAAATATAATTTGCCGTGAATAATACGCTGACTGGTCTGAAGTTTTAGACAAACACGAGTTATTTTGGCAGTCTAATGAAAGCGTTAATAAATCCGGAGAGTTTTCTTTGACAGATTCACTTTTGATTTTAACTTTTGCACTCTTTGTTTTATTATAAAGTCATTTCGAATACTAGTATCCTTCTCCAATTTCAGTTTCATGTAAAATTGCAAACAAACTGAGCAGACATCCGTTCGAGGCGCAAGGGCTGATCCAGCTTTGATTACAATAGTTACTAAAAATAAGTAGGTGTTTTATTAATGTGCGTAAGTACGGTACTTAAATATATTTATTCTTTTAGTCTAAGATCCGACCGCGTGATTTATACGTTCATATGTTTGATTAATAAAATATAATTTTTATCGATATTTATAACTAAACCAATGCAGATCCGCAAAGGTGGCCATCCAAATTTGGCCGCAATTAATTTTAATTAAAATGTAATTAATTATTTATTTTTGAACAATTACGTTCACTTGTAATTGTTAAAAAATATATTTCATTAGAAAGAAATATACCTGAGATACCGAGAAAGTTCAAGGTGCCATCCCTCACTTGGCCGCAACCTAATGTCAGCCAGGTGTAAACAGGTATAATTTCGTTAAATATATACGTTCATAATGTATTATCATGTTATACATACCAAATTGAAGATTAATTCTTTCCCTACATGATGAGATATAGGTGCCTATGCAAAAATGCCCGCAAATAGTGACTGCCAACGATTAAAGATAAATAAAAGCGAGAGAAACTTAAGATAAACACCCCATGTCGAATAAAGATAGAGCATCCCAGCTGCTTGTCGTTTTTATGCTACTGCGCATGCGTCCATAGATAAGGTGCTCAACTAGTAGCTCGCGTATTTGCTTGGAGTTTAAAATACTCCAAAAATTGAGCAGTAAAAATAATATGTCATAATAATTAATCTACCAAACTAGTGTTTTCAATATTTTTTTAATTATATTCAACTAAAACAATATTTTTTAACTGTGAAACGTCATTTTAAATATAAAATTTATCTTTTAAATAAATTTTGTTTTATTACAATTTTTAACAATATTAAGTTTCGTTTATTTTCGGTCTTCATAAAAAATGTCATAAAAATTACTATCCAAACCAGTGTTTTTAATTTTTTTTTTAATTATATCCAACTCAAACAATAACTTTGAACTGTAAGACGTTAATTTGAATCTATATTAAAATTTATCTTTATACACAAATGTTTTTTTTATTTTTATTTTCATCAATATAAAGTTTCGTTTATTTTCCTTGAATCCTTGATTAAAGAACTGAATTAAAAACAATGGTAACAGAATTAAACAGAATTGATTTTTTAATTCTGTTGAATTCTGTTTCCATTGCTTTTTATTCGGTTCTTTAATCAGGGATCTGATTAATATAAATTTTTCAGTTTTATTTTTTGAAAACAAAAAATGTTGGAATCATTTATTTAACAATTATTATTTGTTTAAAAAAATTATTTGTTAATTATATATTTTAAAAGAAAAATGCACAAACCTTTTTTTCATTTGATAGGGATAGTGACAACAAAAAGTGAATTATTTAAGTTTTATAATTTTGGACTTGAAAAAAAACAACGTGGCGCATAAGACTGTCAAAAACATATGATTGCAATATTCAGTACGGTATTTAGTTGAGCACCTTGCCTATGGACGCATGCGCAGTAGCATAAAAACGACAAGCAGCTGGGATGCTCTATCTTTATTCGACATGGGGTGTTTATCTTAAGTTTCTCTCGCTTTTATTTATCTTTAATCGTTGGCAGTCACTATTTGCGGGCATTTTTGCATAGGCACCTATATCTCATCATGTAGGGAAAGAATTAATCTTCAATTTGGTATGTATAACATGATAATACATTATGAACGTATATATTTAACGAAATTATACCTGTTTACACCTGGCTGACATTAGGTTGCGGCCAAGTGAGGGATGGCACCTTGAACTTTCTCGGTATCTCAGGTATATTTCTTTCTAATGAAATATATTTTTTAACAATTACAAGTGAACGTAATTGTTCAAAAATAAATAATTAATTACATTTTAATTAAAATTAATTGCGGCCAAATTTGGATGGCCACCTTTGCGGATCTGCATTGGTTTAGTTATAAATATCGATAAAAATTATATTTTATTAATCAAACATATGAACGTATAAATCACGCGGTCGGATCTCGTACTATTTATTGTACACTTGAAAAACTTAACACATAATAACTTGTACATATACACGTACATATTGCCATCTTCTCTTGAAGACATCCAGAGAAGAACTAACACGCACGGAATGAGGCAGCTACAGCTAGAGGTAGATACCTCTAGCCTGTCCTGGTCCTGGAACCAGCTCAGGGGGGTTCCTCCAGCGTTGTGAGGCGTCCCAAAGCCTAAATTGAAGTTTCTTGTGAACACGCTGCGAAAATATGAATTCTTGACTTTTAAGTTCGGTTCAGTCTGTGCATTATGAAAGTGTTAAATAATATATTTTTGTGTTACCGCAGCAGTAAAGCGGTTCTTCGCAGTTTCATTTTTCGATGAAATTCATTACTGCAAGCTTTTTATTCATATTTTTGTGGGATACGTGAAAGCCTCCTCTAGTCTCTTCAAGAAGAGTGCCCGTGTTATAATATGTTTTCATAACGGTTAGTAACCTGTACTTCTTTATTTGTAGCACTTTTAAAAGAATGCTTGACACACAGGCATTCGTTTTTATAATATAAGAGTATGCACATAGTACGACACTTGGATAAATTTTGATTTGTGTTTGTTAGTAGTAGGACGACGTCGTTTTACTGGTTTGGCTGAGCAATGTTTCAATATGTAAGCGTCTTGTTTGCTTTTATCTTTGATTTTGTAAAATCCATCATGAAATGCTTTTATATCTTGCGATGTAAGTGATCCGCATTGATTTTTTTTTTGTGGTTACATAAAGGTCTCTCAAGAGCACTATTTAATGCATATCTGATACAATCAACAATTAAAAAAATAACGTGACTTGAATAATGTAATGTCTCTGTAAAGAACTTGAGAACTGGCACAATACACAGAGTGTGGTGGCCAATCAAGAAAGAATAAAAAAAAAGTCTCTGTATCAAATTTAATCAAAACGGTTCAGCCATTTAGGCACGTACGTTTAAGCTTGACACGGACAGACAGACACATTGATAATATTAATAGTAAGTATAGATTACGCTGTGAATCTATAATATAGTTACTGTATTTCAATTGAATTTACTACACGTACAGCTAAACATACATTAACAATAAATCTTGCGTATACTGCCCCCACGAAGGGGACACAAGGAATGGGGTTTCGGGCATCAGCCCACTCTCCAGGCTGCGCGCTGGGGCTCTCTGGCCCCAGGGAGTGACCGCGGACGCGACGCTGAGGGATTCGCTGTTAGTTCATTCCTATATTTTACTCCTCTTTTATCTTTTGGAAACTCAACTGCCTCTGAGTGCCGTAGACAAATAAAGAAAAAGATACTGCGTAAATTTTTGTGGTGATATATGGCACCAAACTATTTGAATATTTGCCAGTGTCCAGCTTTTAAGGTTTTCAAGTTATTAATCAATCAAGTTAAGTCAAATATCAAGTAATAACAAAAATCGTGGACCCTTGTAAAGCGGTGGAGACAATACCAGTGTTTTTATGGAGAATTTCCACAAACATGAAAACCACGTTATTTCGTCTTTATTTCGCTTGACCATACTTATGCACATAAACAAGACTTTATGGTCAGTAATCCACCAATATCGCTCGTTGAAACTTGTAGAATTACTAGTTTTTCAATAAATCGCAGACAGATAGGCCATTCTTTCAGCGAACGCGGGATTGCTGCAAAGGCGATGTTCAAAGATTTTATAACTGTCATTGTCAATTCAATTCTTTCGGTACCTAGCGTACATACGGAATTGAAGTGAAGATTAAAATTTTGTTATTGTTTATGTGATGTGATTGTTTTCAGCAATGAACAACCAAATATGTATTGTTTGCTTGCGCGTCGATAGACCAATCAAAGAAATAAATAGTATTCTATATCATTTTCACGATGAACTCTGCGAATATGGTGTAAGTACATGTTCATATTTTATTTGCATGAGTGTTGTTTAGATATTGTATGACCAAAACCTATCAGTACATATAAATCTTTAAAATTTTTGTGTGGTCGTAGTCGAGATCAATTTTTATTACACACATAACCAGAAAATGTCCAGAAATAATGAGTTGGGGTTGTGACTCTATAAATAAACACAGACAGCAAAGTATGCTTCTAGACACTTGTTTAATATATGATTGGATATTATAAACAAAGTCATTTTAATCACTAAAATCTTAGAAAAAGGAGTCGTTTCAAAAATCTATGGAGCTACTGCCAGGATACTATCATTAGTGGTGTTTATTTGAGTAAATATAAAAGATACAATGAGTTAAATCGATACAGAAATCACTAAATGATAGGTACTTAAAAATACTAGTTTGAATAACACATTGTGAATGGATTTTAAGGAATTTCTGCGACTCACACTAGTAAAAATCGTGTGTCGTGAGACTCAGTGCTTAGATTAGGTATTATTAATCTCTAATATATCAATCAACTTCGTAATAACGTAATATATCGCAGTGTAAAAAATTGATTTAGAATCAAAATAATTCTATCTATTCTATAAATTATTATTATTTATTTTTTAATTCCACATTATTTAGCCAGAAGTCAGATTCACGCGTTTTTATTGTGTTTATTTTGACATTTGAGGCGGGTGGTAAATTTATAGAGGAATGTGACCATTTCAGTCCAACCTAGGATAAAAAATCTACCAAGGATGCCATAATTCCACTACAATTCACAGAATTTAGATATTTTTGTACACAATGAAGTAGGCGACTGATGCAAGTTTCATTAATACACATTAGTAACCACATCTTTAGGATTTTTTTTATATATGTGTACTGCCCTGGTTGAAAAAGAAACTAAGTCCTTTATATTGAAAATAATCTTTTGTGAAATGTTTGTCTGCTAAATGTCAAGTCATCAAATCTTTTCATTCTAAGAACACATTGCGCTTTTTGTATCACCATTCAAATAACCAACCAGCTTATTTATGACTTAAAGTTACAAACCATGTAGTTGCATCTCTTTGCCCTGACATATTGGCATTACTACTAACTAAGTCTTATGTAGAGGTGTTTGCAACGGCTATATACTCGTATTGACAATGCATTATATCGAAATGTTACATTTAAAGTGACTATTATTTTATACCCTATAATATTTTAGTTCAATTAGACTGTACAAAATATTACACTGCAAAGTGAAATTGAACTTCAGTCAAACAAGCAGTATTACGCTGGCAGTGACGAGCCGTGGTAGTTAAAAAAATAACATAACATTCGCCTGATCAAATATATTTAAATGAAAAAATACGTGTGGCACTCGAACTGAAATGACGTTAGACGATGTACTGCTTTCAACGCTGTGCCGGTCAGAGTAGGAGGTGTAAGGTTTATTTTCGTTACGTGATTTCTTGATTCTGTCGCGGCACTCAAAGCCAAGGATAAAAGCTATGTAATAGCTTAATATGTTATTTGATTATTTATTAATATTAATGTAAGGTTGAATATGTAATATCACAAACACCTCTAGTCTTATGGGATTTAGGTAGAAGTAGTTAATGAAATGAATTATTCATAGGCCTTATAACCTATAATGTTATACTAGGAAAGTCACATTACAATATTTCACACAATATTTAATTTAGTGAATTTCAAATGTACCTATGTCAAAAACTTTACAATTCACTTAATTACAAAATTTAAATAAGATTGTGTCGTATCGATTAATAGATACATTACTGATATAATAATACTTCTAAAATAGTTTACATTAATGTGAGTAGAGTTTAATAAAGTCATTATATAATAAGATACTTTAATGTCATTATTAGTTTGTGAGTTTTGACTATAATTGTTTAGTTAGATTCAACAATATGTTATATGAATTAAGTTTAAAATTAGAAATTATTAATAAGAAAAAACAATGATGACAAGTCTTATTAATAATTTAGTTATCACCTACTTATAAGATTATGTTTGCTCAAATTATGTTTGTTAATATATGTTATCTATGGTATGAAATGACAACATTAAATTACCAGAAACATTGGCTTTATCTGCGCTCCTATACTTATAATAGAATGAGGAATTATTAGTGTTTTTGTATGTATGTAGTAGACTTAAAAATTATTAGTCTGATTAAAAAAAATCTTTTGCCTTTCGAAAGCTACTATAGAATACTATTTGTGTGTGTGTTGGTTGATGAGTGTATGTGGTGTCGCTGGCTAATTGTGGTGAGTATTCTATATAGGGTCTATTAAATGCAGTTTAGTCTTCAAGACATGCGCTTTATTGAAGCGCCAGCGAGAGACTGGCGTGACGGTCCGTAAACCAATTACAAACTTAATATAAACTTACTACGCCTAAGTGCATGTGTGCAGCCTGCCTTACACTACTTTATCACTGATTAACATAAGCTATATTTATTAAAATCGACATTTTTTTATACAATTACAACATAATGTCTTAAGTTTTTTTTTTTAAATAAACGATTTATGATTACGTGCCGAGACGAGCGAGACGAGACGTGTCATCGTTGAAGACACGAACGGCTCATTTAATCCCTGATGAAGTTCACCGAATGTGAACGAAACTATAGTTGGACCTTTCCGACAATCTGGTTCGCGTCAAAAACCGTTTTCTTAAACAATATGAAACAAACACGCGTTAGTTTACTAAATAAGATATGTGATTATTAATATTTAAAAATTAGAGTTCCTTGGAAATCTATACGTAAACCAATTGAAGCTGTAAAAAAAATTAAAAATATTATTGTTTTGGTATTGATTTCATTTCCTAAATCTTAAGTTTTTTACAATATAAATATAAAACATACATATAATAATAAATAATAATAATAATATTACTTTAATTCAGACACAAAGATCCATAGATATACACAATAGTAATATTACAGTCAGGAGTAAAAACTTAAATAAAATAATAAATAAAAGAATTTATAAAAAAAAATAAACCTAGAGCGGGGTAGGAGCCAAGCTACCGCTGGTAGGGACTACAGATAGAGGAACTTCCTAACAATACGTGCCGTATGGAGGATCACCTCTCTCTGTATCCGACCCTTAATCCAACCATCTAGCGAGTCTCTTAAGATGTTGATCATGACATAATATTATTAAGCCATTGCATAGCTTTTATCGCAGGATTAGAGCGCGGCGACTGAATATAGAAATTCCGTAACGAAAATAAACCTAACACTTTTCCAACGTCGTTTCAGTTCGGCACGGTGTTTGTGTGCGTGCGACTAGACGTATGCGCATGCAATAGCTTTACCGCGGCAGTCCCCGAGTGCCACACGTTATTTTTTACTTTTTTTTTCTCATTTCAGTTGCCTAGCCAAGTATTAAAGTATTGCAGTGAATGTGAACATATAATGAAAAAGTTTTATAAATTTCAAAGACAATGTAGGAGAGCACTAAAAATATATACTCAATGGAAGGCTACAAAGAAATCGGTAAGTTTACCACAACACACACGAATAGGGCATTAAAAACTTGGGGCTCTATTTTACCGAAACAAACCGTTTTTTTCAATTGCTCGTATGAATTGCACGCACATTCGAGTTCTAAAGTAGGACCTCAGAGGCTCTATTTCTGAACTGCTTGTATGAATTAATAACTTGCTAATAACGTCACTTTTGAAGGAATCTCGAATTAATGAATAGGACCCCAAGCTCTATTTTAAGGATTTATATAAAAATCAACCCAAGATGACCCCTGCCACAAAATGGCGGACTATATATTTTTTGTCGCAACTTCCTCAATATTGATATCTAATGAAAGGGTTTGACTAGTAGAATCTATGATAAATTTCAAGTCCAAGATGGCTGCTGGCAGAAAATGCTACTTATCTAATTTAAATTTTACTTGTTTAAAATTATTTCTAACCACTCGACTAACTCGGTCAGAATATCTGTGCACCTCGCTGGAATGCGGCGCCTCTCCCGCTTCCCCTGTCACCTCTCCGCGCACTCCCCGATGCGAAAGTACGGTTAGCACACCGTACCCACACCGCCGATATGATGTCACGAGCTCAGGTGCACAGACATTGTGACCGGGTTGTATAATTATATACTGTGATAAGTTTCAAATCCAAGATGGCCGCCGGCACAAAATAACGGTCAATTTTTTTAAATTTTAATTTTACTCTTAAATTTGTTTCTAACCACTTGTTTTTAGAAAAAACAGCCAATATCAGTCCTGTGCTCCCTTCTGCCCCCGACTACTCTAGGGCCATGGACTGCTAGCAGTAAGGTGGCCATGATAGTGATACAATATGACCTGGAGCCAACATTAACAACTTCCGCTGTTGTACAACTGACTCATGACGTCACGCATCCGGTTTATGGTCAAAATGCAGCGCAAGAAGAAATGGTGTGTAAATAAAAAAAAAAAATAAAAAAAAAAATTGTTGACTTCTATTATGGTATGCAGAGATGGAACTTTTTAGTTATTTCGATTTATTCTTACATTACCTGTGCCCTGCGGCGTTACCCGCGTTAATTCAGGATAAAAAGTATCCTAATAGTGTGTTAATCCAGGGTCTAAGCTATCCTCCGTAGCAAATCCAAATCAAAAATCCAAAGTTATTGCGTGAAAGATCAACAAACACACCTCCGTATATTCTTACATACTTTCGCGTTTATATTATTATCCTTTATTGCCCGTGGTCCTTGTCCCTGTCCCTGGAAGGTACCACCGGGAAGTATTTTACCCGTGGTCCTTGTCCCTGTCCCTGGAAGGTACCACCGGGAAGTATTTTACCCGTGGTCCTTGTCCCTGTCCCTAGAAGGTACCACCGGGAAGTATTTTACCCGTGGTCCTTGTCTCTGTCCCTGGAAGGTACCACCGGGAAGTATTTTACCCGTGGTCCTTGTCCCTGTCCCTGGAAGGTACCACCGGGAAGTATTTTACCCGTGGTCCCTCAATTTAGTATAAGCCAACTAATTTAAAAAGGTAAGTATTAATAACTTTTTCCTAACTCTTATATACATAAAAGAAAGTCGTGTTAGTTACACCATTTATAACTCAAGAACGGCTGAGCCGATATGGCTGAAAATTGGTGGGGAGGTAGCATAGAACCAGGAGAAGAACATGGGATACTTTACGATAACCGATTTAAAAAAAAAGTAGTTCGGAGTAAGTTTTAGTAGAACTACGCGGGGCACAGCTAGTAATATTATAAATGCGAAAGTAACTCTGTCTGTCTGTGTCGCTTTCACGCCAAAACCACTGAACCGATCTGGATGAAATTTGGCGCACAGGTAGATTGGACCCCGGGAAAGGACATAGGATACTTTTTAACCGACTTCAGAAAAAGTACTTCCCCGTTGGATTATCTCGATAGTAAAATGGGGAACTACGCGGATGATAAAGCACAGCTAGTATATATTTTAGTTAGTTTTTGTACAATACATAGTTATTTATATGTATATAATTTATATATTTATATATAATATGTTAGTTCTATCCATCCAAAGGTTGCCTGAAACAAATCGCTTTAGGCGATAAGACCGCCCAATGTACTGCCATTGTCTATATATAGTTTGTTTAGAAATGAACGCTTTCAATTATATTATTAATATATTACTAACTGCGCCCCGCGGTGTTACTCGCGGAAATCTTACTATACCATGGGAATACTTGGGTTTTTCCAGGACGAAAAGTAGCTCGTGTGTTAATCTAAGATATACCTAAGGGTCAAATTTCATCCAAATGCGTTCAGCCATATAGGCGTGAAGCAGTAACCAATAAACTTACAAACTTTTGCCTTTATAATATCAGCGTGATGCTTACAGGAAATTAAATCGGAAAAAGAAGATCCAAAAGATGACGTTGACATAAAAAATTTCGTACGAAACGTCAGTGTCATCGACGACACCCATCACACAAATGACAACGAAACGAGTGACATAGATGACAAACCAAAAAATGAAAATATTTCACTGAAAAGTGGCCTCAATAATTTTACTTTAGATGAAGATGATGATGATGATGACAAAATCGCGTTGAAAGATGATCTGGCAGAAATAATGACAGATGAGGATAAAATGATGGCAGATGATCATGAAATGATGGCAGATGACAATGACATGACGGCAGATGATAGTGAATTGATGGAAAATGATGATGAAGAACTGGAAATTCCTGATGACGTCTTAGAAGATGATTTTCTGAATGATGATTTAATTAATACACTAGTATGCAATGATGATACCGATGCTGGTACTTCTGATGGCGATGATGACGATGAAACCAATAAAAAGAAAGATGCGCCTAAAAACAGGCCGATCGACGCTGCAGCTGTTGAAAGGTATTCTTAAACCTATTTTTTTTTCCAGAATCTTTACTAATAACTTTAACATAAAGCAACTTCAATAGTAGTTAGTTAAATTTAGGGAGCACGAAACTTTCTTTTTAAAAACTAA
Source organism: Ligdia adustata (assembly GCA_947049295.1). NCBI lineage: Eukaryota > Metazoa > Arthropoda > Insecta > Lepidoptera > Geometridae > Ligdia > Ligdia adustata. The sequence goes on along the minus strand of OX346242.1, from coordinate 4,640,127 downwards.
ATTAAAATACTTATAGCCGATACTGAGGCTTTAATAATAACTTAAAATACGTTTAGCCGATATGGAGGCTCTAGAACTAATTAAACTACGTTTAGCCGATATGGAGGCTCTAAAACTAATGAATTACACAAAGGATTATTTTCTTAACATTAACTTACATACTACTCGGTGGTCCGATAAGAGACACCTTAGTCAGCTTTCCACAGAAGTGTAAGTACTGCTGAGTAAGCCGTCTCTACATCAGAGCAGAAGGACGAGGGGGATGCATAACTAGGTGCTAATACATATACAATAGACAACATTTCAAATTTATTGAACCATTTTAATTGCCATAATGGAGAGATAAAGTAAAAATAACGTATCCCTTTTTACATTTTACTTAGAAATTAATAATAACGTTTTAAGAGATTTTTGAAAATTAAGTTCCTAATAATGTAATTCTCGTAAAAAAGAAACAAAAACACATAATTGTTGACATCATTAGCTGCTTCTTCATCCCTGATGAAGTTCACCGAATGTGAACGAAACTATAGTTGGACCTTACCAACAATCAGGTACGCGTGAAAACCCGTCTTCTTAAACAATATGATTCAAGCACGCGTTAGTTTTCTAAATGAAATGTCCTGGCCGGAGCTGCATACATTTCTGAAACGTCTCTTTTTTTCTTTTCAACAGGATAAAATCACGTTTGTCATATAAGTTTTCAAATTGTGGTGATATACTAGCGAAGGACGGTACATGTATAGATACGGACGTGATACTCAGGAACATACCTGATAAAGTCCTGTACCAAGACTTGAGAAGTTTATACAGAATACTGAATCGTGATAGTAAGTGAAAGAAATAAATCTCAACAGTAAATTACATACAGGGTTATCGATTAGGGGTGTACTAAGCCGAAAGGATCACTATACACAGCCTTAGTAACAACTTTCTCGACCAACTCTGAATTCGAGAAAAAAAATCAGCTGTTTCATACATTTTGTCGACAAACGATCAACTTTTTGTATGCCACTACTAACTTTATTTTCTCGAATTCAGAATTGTCCGATCTAGAGGTTAAGGGTTCACGGAAGGGTAAATTAAACACCTTGTGTATCGTATCCCTGAGCTGCTTTATTAGTAAAATAGCTGAGCTATTTTAGCTTTATTTGAGCTAATAAAGCAGCTAATACCCAGTTCGCGGAAGCAAACGCTTGCGCGATTCAATTTGCATAGTGGCGCCATCTAGTTATGTGGTATGAAACGACACACTTGGAACTGAAGTATGCGCTAGAAGAAGAACAGACGGCGCCGATGAAACTTATTCGATTATTTCGATTTGAAAATCAAAACTCTGGACCTGTATTGATATAACATTTAAATGAAACCACTTCTAAACAATATACTTAGAAAACAAAAAAAAGCGAAAAAATACGGTTATAAACATGACAAAATAACGGCAGGCACCGATAGAACTTATTTAACTACTAGCTGCGCCCCGCGGTTTCACCCGCATAGTTCCCCATTGGATTGTCGAGATAATGGGGGAACTACTTTTTTGAAGTCGGTTAAAAAGTATCCTATATCCTTTCCCGGGGTCCAATCTACCTGTGCACCAAATTTCATCCAGATAGGCTTAGTGGTTTTGTCGTGAAAGCGAAACAGACAGACAGACAGAGTTACTTTCGCATTTATAATATTAGTTAGGATTTCGATTTGAAAATCAAAGCTCTTGACTGATTATAGTAAAAAAAAATGGGACCACCCTAAAAGCCTGTAACCTTTCAACGAAAAAATAATTATTTGAATCTGAGAACCTACTATTTTTTTGGAAGTCGTTAGATTTTTTTTTTAATGTAGCGACCCCCTTTTGCCTTAGGACACCCCTAACAAATAACCCTGTATAAGTGTTGCCAGTATTGATAAGAGCCCTTTATGCTTTAGATGAAAAATACGTTTCGGTAACACTTGAAGAAATATTAAACAAGATGCATGAAAGATATAAAAAAATTCAGAAATATGAACATATATTCGACGTACAGTATTTATCTACATACGACAAGAAGGTAAGTGTTTTTGTTTATGCTATTTCAATGGGTGCAGGGGCGGATCCAGCTTTGGCGCGGGAGGGGGGGGGGGCAAAAATTTGCCATCATACAAACTATTATATTAAATTAATTAAATATTGAAGGTACTTATTTAAATTTTAATATGTACTTAACAAAAAAAAATTTACAATTTCACAGATGATGTATTTCTGTAGCCGATTGTTGCTATCTAGGTAGGTATCACGGTTCATCAGATACAGCCTGGTGAGAGACAGACGGACGGACAGTAATCCTAGTAAGCTTTTTACCTCCTTCCTAGGAAACTACGTTGAAAAATAAATAATATTTTTTAAATAAATATCACTCCTTGTTTAATTTTTACCAGACTTATCACTCCGCTCTCGTAGTAAATATATTATGTTATAACATCTCTAAAAGTATTTAAATAATTTTAAAGTTTTTTAAGTAATTAATAATTAAAATGTAACAAGACTTACCTGTAACGTACGTTATTCAAAGGCCAATAAACGTTTCTTATTCTATTCACTAATAAAACTTACCTAATTAGCGAAAATTCGTTGCAGTTTGTAAGTTTGGTAGAATATCAACACGCATAATCAAACGTAATCTTGACCAGAACGCAATTTTTCTTTAGTTAATTAATGGGGCGGCAAACCTCTAAAGGCCCTTGGAACTGAATCCTTAATACATCCCTTTTTTATGTATATACAACGTGTAACGGAAAGGTTTGACAATACTTAACGGTGTTAGTCTACACATGAAAGTGAACCCTACGTAGAACAAAAAAAAAGATTCTCCATACAAAATTAGTCACATGATCGGCCAAGTTGTGTGGAAAACGCCGCTAGAGAACTAGAGCTACCGACATAGTTCTACGCATTAGTAAACTGAAGTGGCAGTGGGCCGGTCATATTTGCCGCTGAACCGACAACCGCTGGGGTAGACGAGTTCTAGAGTGGAGACCGCGAACCGGCAAACGTAGTGTAGGATGCCATGCTATTAGGTGGAGCAAAGACATACTAAAGACTGCAGGCAAAGGTTGGAAACGAGAAGCTCAGGATCGGGCTGAGTGGCGTGCCTTGGGAGAGCCTTACATCCAGCAGTGGATTGAGATAAGCTGATGATGATGATAATGTATGGAAAACGCAGTATATTGTATTTAAATTTTACAAACTTTTGTTCTTCAATGGGTTCGCTTTGATGTGTAGACTAACACTTTTAAATATTGTCACACCTTTCTGTTTACACCTACGATTTTATTTTCAGGTAGAAGAATTCGAAAAGCGTAAAACTTACGAGTGCTATATAAACGCTAAACATAAGTGCGATATATGTTACACGCCTTTCAGACAACTGAAGCTTTACAATAATCACATGAAAACTTATCATAATGTGAGTTTAATTTTGTTTTTGTTCTTTATTTATGGGCCATCACATGTATTGTGCCAGTTCGTAAGTTGTTTCAACAATGTATAGAGCCCCAGCCAGGACAGTGCACATGATACCATAAAATACGTTACGGATTATTAATCTATCAACCAAGAACAAAATAAAGTAATTTATCACAATGTACAAAATTAATTTCGAATAAAAACATTTCCACCTGCATGCAAAAAGGCGATTTTCGCGTTTTTGTTGTGTCAATTTTGTCATTTTTGACAGGTGGAACAATTGACAGACCAATGTGATCATTGGAGTCAACTTGTAATAAAAATCTTCTTTGTCACACCCTAGAGTCTAAATGGCTCGTATTTTCATGTGAGTGGTGTCAATAGATTTGTCTGCACTTGCAGATGGTCATATACTATGCGTCACGTGATTGACAACATTTCATTTTTGCAAAGTGATGGAAATTCGAAAACAATTTCAAGATAATGTAATGAAGAGTTCATATTAAGAATACCCAAATTATTATATCCACTTTCTTCACAGTTATTTACTATAAAAAAAACTGAATATATTTTTTCCGTATCTATGCTCCACAAACACCCGTCAAATGCAACTACAAAAAAAAATGTCTTCTGTTAATAACTGACATAAGTCACTGTGTGTTTTCAAACAATCAACAAGAATACAGATAATTAATGACATTATTTTTTTACGAGCTTTTAACGAGAATAACACTGCGCCGAACTTTTACCTACATTTTTCTAAATCTAAACATCTTAAAACCTAATTATTACGTTCTGAATGAAATGAAAAAATAGCGTTGAGATATTTTTCATGTACCTTTCAATTATCATGATAAAAATGGGTGATCGATAAATTTGAAAAGTTAACAATATCACTTGAAAAAAGAAAGAAAGAAAGATAGAAGACGTTTGTTAAGACACACAAGACACTACAGCAATAACAACAAAGATAAGACAAATAAATACGTAACGACATTAACACATAACATCAAGCAGTGTTTCACTATCACTGTACTGACGAGTGCGTCAAAAACGTGCTTTAGGCGGTCTACCCTCTTTTGTATATAAAACTATTATAGTTTTTTTTTTAATATTATTTTTTAATGGTGTGTAAGTTTGACACTATCTGGCAGAGGAAGAAAATTTTCGCTGTCGTATTGTTATTAAGAATATTTTAATTATTATTTTCTTTATTTTGCTTGTATAATATACACTTATATCGGTGGATTTGAGTTTATTCCTTCTGCTATGAATAACATTCTTCTAAATGCTCAACGTCAAGTGCGTGCTCTGACCTTTAGTGATACATAAGATTATAATAAACTAGTGTTAAAATACGTGGCTCCAAAGTTCTTGCAGTCGTGTTCTTTGAAGTGTATTTTAACCATTTCTTTGTAATACAGGATAGCCCAGCCATCAAGCCATGTGCGATATGCAAGATGCGAGTCCCGAGGGGCTATAACTCATCCTCGCACACACACGTCGTCGTCTACAAATGCAAGATGTGTACATTCATCACTTATGGCAAGTAAGTTAATAACTTTACTAGTTTCTTTATTTTAACTTTACTAGCTTAATTATCTTATTTTTACTGGCTTAATTAACTTATTATTACTAGATTAATTAATTTATGTTTACTAGCTTAATTATCCTATCTTTACTAGCTTAATTGTCCTATCTTTAATAGCTTAATTATCTTATCTTTACTAGCTTAATTATACTATCTTTCGTAGCTTAATTATCTTATCTTTACTAGCTTAATTATCTTATATCTTCTCTAGCTTAATTAAATTATCTGTATTAGCTTAATTAAATTATCTGTATTAGCTTAATTAACTTATCTGGACAAGCTTTTATATAATTTACATTTAGCAGCTTAATTATCTTATCTTTACTAGCTTAATTATACTATCTTTCGTAGCACAATTAAATAATCTTTACTAGTTTATGTTATCTTTACCTGATTAATTATCTTATCTTTAGTAGCTTAATTATCTTATCTTTACTAGCTTAATTATCTTATATCTTCTCTAGATTAATTAAATTATCTGTATTAGCTTAATTAACTTATCTGAACAGGCTTTTATATAATTTACATTTACCAGCTTAATTACCTTATCCTTACTAGCTTAATTAACTTTGCTAGCTTATTTAACTATGCTAGCTTAATTAACTTTGCTAGCTTATTAAACTACACTAGCTTATTGAACTATGCTAGCTTTATTAACTTTGCTAGCTTAATTAACTCTGCTAGCTGATTAAACTTTTCTAACATAATTATCTTATCTTTACATATATTTATTAATTATAATAGTTTAATAATATTATCTTTACTAGCTGATTTAACTTATCCTTACTGGCGTAATCAACTAGCTAGCTGAATTAGCTTTGTTAACTCACCTGATGTAAAGTGACGATGCGGTCTAGGGTGTAGCGCGCTTGCCTAGAAGATACCGAGTCACTCGCGATTTGAAGAGACCGAGATTATAGCTATCAGGAAATAGAGAACTTGGCAGCGTATTCCACAACCTGGCAGTTCACACAATAAATGTAGATGCGAAGCGTTTTGTGCGAGGCCGAGTAGCTTATTAAACTTTACTAACTTAATTAACTATTAACTATGCTAGTATTATTAATTATGTCAGCTTAATGCTAGTTTAAATAACTTAACTTCACTAGCTCAATTGACAATTTCATATTTTTATCCCCTCATTTTTAATACCATAACAGAAAGATTAAATAAAAATAACGTATCGCTGTTTCTTTATTTTACTAACAGTGTTAATAGCTACGTTATAAGAGATATTTTGAAAATGTAATATAATATTAATCCGAATAATGTTACTGTCGTACAAAGCTCGTAATATTTTCATCAATTAAACGTGTTTTTGTTGTTTGTTTGTTATTATATATTTATTTCACAGAACCACAATGCTAGAACATTTCGGTAAACACACGGGCCAAGTTTATCGGTGTGAGAAATGCGACATGAGTTATAAGTAAGTTTTTTTTTATCTATACACTCAGATCTAAATACAGGGTTGTCGGCTAGGGGTGTACTAAGTCGAGAGGGGGTCACAATCCTTAGGAACAACTTTCACTATGGAACCAACTCTGAATTCGAGAAAAAAAAGCTGTTTCATACATTTTGTCGACGACCGATTAACTTTTTGTATGGAACAACTGATTTTTTTTCTCGAATTCGGAGTTAGTCCCATAGTGAAAGTTTTTCCTTGGGAAGGGTACAGAACACAGTACACCCCACTAAGCCAAAGGGAGGTCTCCCCCAAAGGGAGACCTCCCGGGGTGTACTAAGCCAAACTTAGTACACCCCTAGCCGATAGCCCTGTATAATTTTTAGCCGACTTAAAAAAAAGAAGTAGTATCAGAAATGCCTAGCGCGGCCATGGACTAGCATTTTTTTATAGTATGTGGACTAGGGTAAGAAGCCTATAAAAATAATAATAATAATTAGTAGTAAATAATAATAATTAGTAGTATATAATAATAATTAGCAGTAAATAATAATAATTAGTAGTAAGTATATAATAATAATTAGTAGGATGAATCCTATTGGAAAAAGAGTTAAATATTATAAAAATGAAAGGAAAGATAATTTAAGAGCGATCTGAGGTCGGGAAGGGGAAGGGGGTGAGTTTTTAAGGGTATAAAACGGTTTATCACGATTTTCGGCAAAACTAAAAATCCTACGGAAAAAAAAATTGCAAAGTTGTAGAGAATAAAAAGATCTAAAACTTTTGTTTATACACTTTTTTCACATAACCTTAAAATTTGTGTGAAAACATTCAAGAAACCAACTTTATGGTTTTTAATTTTTATAAAAAACATTTTTTTTTTCACTAAATTTGGTGACAACTTACTTACTTTTTTATGTCCCAATTACGCTGTAATTTATTTGATTTGAAATATTTATATTTTCACCTTATTTTGAATTAATATCGAAAAAAAAATCCTAATTTTCAATCGAAAATTCACCCGTCAAAATATCGGCGTTTTTCAAAAAGTTGTTATGCTTTCTGTTCGTAGAAATCTCTACTTTCTGATGGTGAAAATAAATATTACTGCAGTAAATCTTACTACTATAATTAACTAACAGAATTACAAAATTAATTTCGAATTAAAATATCTACATATTATTTACGCAAATAGGTGATTTACGCGTTTTTATTGTGTCAGTTTTGTTCAGTGCGGTACAATCACCGACCCTTCACTGTTTTCGTGTTTCTGATACAATTTTCGTTACGGGGCCTGCCTCTTTTCACTCCCTAAATTGTAACGTAATGTTTTGTTATTGGTGTCAATCGCTTCACTATGATGTATTTTAGGCCTACACGTTTTATTATTTTGAAATAAGTTATTGAATTCTGCATAATAAAGTCTTATAATAGGCATCGTATCACCGCAATAATATGACTGCTTAGGAAGCTTGTAACTTTATAGTGATATAAAAGACAGAAAAAAACAGAACGGTAAAATCTAGTAAATAATGTGTTAGCTATGTGAAAGAAGAACCACTGAAATCAGACAACATTAAAAGGTAGAAAAGAGCTATATGTTATTGTATGGAAAAGTTGGCGGTCTGTAACTGTGTCAACAGTGCAAACTTTCACCTTAATAATATTAGTGTAATGTGCAGCAGTAAATCGGGATTATTCCTACACTTGTCCCGGATTCACCGCAACGTGCGTCATGTGTGCGTCACTTGCGGCCGGGGGTTCACTAACGCGCGGGGGCTGTTCGTACACTCCAAGATGCACCCGGTAACTAGATAATATTGATATATCAACCCATAGCTACCCACTGCTGGGCACGGGTCTCGCCTGTGAAGGGGGTGTAGGACATAATACACCACGCTGGCCTAATTGCGGGTTGGGGACTTCACTTATATTTTAAAGTTATTAACCTGCTCCGACAAGCAGGTTTCCTCACGATGTGTTCCTACACCGTCTAAGCATGTGGTAATTAATTCTAATATGCACACGAGTGAATAACACAGAGGTGCATGCCTGAACCTGGATTTAAACCCGCGCTCTTCGCTTGTGAGGCAACGGCTTGACTAGGCTACCACTAACTGAAACTTAAAAAAGATATAATTAATTGCATTTACAGAAAAACCCGTCGATACCTGAAGATGGCAACTCGGACAGAGTCATCTGTGAGGAGTGTGACGTCACGTTCCCCTCACAGGCAGTTTACGAAGCTCATTTAAATGATGTTCACAAAAAAATTGACACTGTTAGGAATAACAGGGATTCTGACGGTCTAAGGTAAGCGAATTCATCCTTATTTTTAAGCTATTGCATAGCTTTTATCGCGGGCTTTGAGCGCGGCGACCGAATCAAGAAATAATACTTTATTTTGTTACGTTATTTTGATTTCAGTTGATAGATTAATTATTGATAATCGCTAACGTATTTATGGTATCATGTACACTATCCTGGCCGGAGCTCCATACATTGTTGAAACATCTCTTTTGTGTAAGAATTTGTCACAACTCTCTCTGTGTCTGTAATGGGTAAAAACGAGAAACTATTAATAAGACTTCGCTGTCCGTCTGTCTGTCAGCAGGCTGTATATCATGAACCGTGAGAACGTGGGAACTGAAATTTTCACATATGATAGAATATGGTTTATTAGCTGTGCTCCGCGATCTCACTCGCGTAGTTCCCCATTTTACTATTGAGATAATCAAATAGGGAACTACTTTTTTGAAGTCGGTTAAAAAGTATCCTATGTCCTTTCCCGGGGTCCAATCTACCTGTGCACCAAATTTCATCCATATCGGTTCAGTGGTTTTGGCGTGAAAGCGACACAGACAGACAGACAGAGTATCGCGTTTATAATATTAGTTAGAAAGTTATGATTTGTGACAAAAACAACAAGCAATTTTGAAAAAAAAAACAGTAATATGAATAAATAACATAAACTATAATATGAATAAAAAAACAATCCCACTAATATTTTAAACGCGAAAGTTTGTAAGAATGTGTGTGTGTATGTTTGTTACCCTTTCACGCCGAAACTACTGAACTGGTTTGGATGAAAATTGCTACGGAGAATAGCTTAGACCCTGGATTAACACATAGGATACTTTTTATCCTGAATTAACGCGGGCAACGCCAATTACGAAGGTCGCTGTCCAAGGCTCCAAAAAAAACCAAAATTGTTGTAACTAAATTTAATTACAGAATAATCTTAACAAGTACTGCTTGAAACCGATGTTAGGTATACAGTGAATTACTTTAAATTAATAATTACGATTATATCTAATGCACGTTCCATGTAAAATGAGGCCACGGTAGTTTCCATCGAATTCGCTGACGCCGTGGAAACGCTGTTGCTGCGGTGCGGCATCGAGAGTGACGTCAGCATTCCTTTATGCACTCGATGACGTAACACGCCGCAAGGCACAGCTAGTAATATATGAATATCAATAAAGATATAACAATTCGTAGAAAATTTAACTTATGTTGTACGGAACTTAGGCCGTGAGTCCGACTTGCACTTGGCCGATCTTATTTATTTTTATTTATAACCAACTGACCCGGTGAACTTCGTAGCACCTAACGTTCGATGAAGATAGTAAAATGCGTAGAATTTGCTGAATTGACTGGCCGGTGGCGTAGTTGGTAGCAACCCTGCCTTCTGCGCCGCTGGTCCCGGGTTCGATCCCCGGACAGGTTTAACATTTGTGTGCATGAACATGTACGTTTGACCTGTGTCTGTTTGTTTATTATATATATAAGTATGTATTTATGTATATCAGTATGTATATCAGTCATCAGGTTACCATAGCACTGGCTTTGCCTAGTTTGGGACCTGAACACCTTTGTGTGGATGTTGTCCCATGTTATTATTATAAATATCTGCTAAAAATTAATTAAACATTTTCAATTTTTATTTTATTTGTATTTCTTAAAACATGTTTTAAATACAAGATATTTAGTGTTTTCCGCCTCGTCTTGATGTCAGCGTGAGAAATGGAAAAATATTTTTTTGTTTTTATGGTGTGGTTCCTCCTCACCACCGCCACACCTCACCTTATTATTTCTCTTTCTCTCAGTACCCGACTTCCTCGACACGTGTTTCGCCTAGCACAAGGCATCCTCGGGAGATGTTGACTCTTCAAGCGCTCGCTTGAAAGTGAGCTGTTGCGTTTTTATTTTTTTAGATAGGACTGAGCTGAGTCTGACGATACAGGTTATCCTAGTGTGAGGCGCAGAGAGCCAATTACTTACTTGTACAATAGTTACCTACATTGTATCCTGTTATAAGCCCCTAAACACAAGTTTTATTCTACATACCGTTCCTTACTCAAATAAACTAAATTATTATTATTTTATTATTATATACCATCTTATTATAAATGGATTTCCGCAAAGTAACGCCTCCATCAATTAAAACATGTTTTGTTTTCAGATGTCCCGTAAGGAGGATAAACAAAGCTCCGCCTAAATTTATTCTTAACAAATGTCGACTGGTAAGCATTCATCAGTAATAACAAAACTTTCTGTTACACGTTGTATGATAATCGCAGGTGTATTGTCAAAGCCGGTTCAGTTTCAGTTTCACTTTATTTATATCTTGCAAAATAGGTAGAACATAAATGTGATCTTAAATCTTCATCTTGCTGACCTTATTCCACTACGTGTGGTCGGCACAGCATGCCTTCCTCTTCCATTCTACTTTATCGGCCGTCATCTCTTCATTCACTTCTATTTCACACACAATTCATCCACATGTTCTTAGGTCCGACCTCTCCTGGCGTTTTCGTCTACAATCATTTTCATTGCCCTCTTAGTCACATGGCTTTCTTCTCTACGCATACTCATGTCCATACCATCTCAGCCTACCACTTCTTAACATTTCAGTCAGTGGAGCTACTTTCAATCTTCCCCTAACATTCTTATTTCAAACTTTGTCCATTCTTGTCACTCCAGACATCCATCTCAACGTTCGCATCTCTGCTGCATACATTCCCCTTTCATTCATAACTTTAGTGGACCAACATTCAGATCCATACAATAAGACAATGCGATCTTAAATAACAACATAAACATATTCTATTTTCGCTATTATTAACTAAAGAAATAAGTAATTAAATAAAGTATTAACAATCATAGGTGGCTAATAAATCAAGATTTAAATACAAATATATCAGGTCATCTAAATAAAGTCAAGTTGGTTAAAGGTCGGTACACATCCATCAATGTTCATCCCTCGAGTTGTAATATCTGTCGCCAAGCACCTAACGGTGTGGTCCGGCAGCCTTCCTTGAGAGCCAGTGTATCCCAGGCTAGGCATACTCCATCTAGGGCTTCAGTATCGCTGACTTCCATGGTCGTGCGAACTTGTGGTCAAATGCCTAGATGTGTAAGATAAAAAAAAACGGAATTTATTTATACATTTTGATACAACGCTGATTCGTTTATTTCTATTTGAGATTGTTGTATCAATTTCATGTAGCCATTGTAGTTATATTGTTTCCAATGCCAATTTTGTGATCGTTGCGTTATAAATCCGTAGACAGAATCAAATGATAAACTTATCAATCTTCTCTCAACTTAAAAGTCTAAGTCTTATTCTTTTTGTTTTCTACATTCTTATGCGCGTGGAACGCTCACGTGCGCGGCGTACATTTAAACCTACGACGCGAGAGGAACGGATCGAAGAACCAGAGCTGAACGCGTAGGTCGGCACAAGCCATAGGAAGAAAAAATGCAGTGACAGTGACATGAGACGTGTCATTAAAAACGTCAATAAAACCCTCTGTGTAAAAGCGTAGACAGAAAAGATATAAACGACGGGTACTTGCCATCTCAGTCACACTATAACAAGGAAATATATAAACAATGTCCATGAGAATGAAAAAGACAGAGCGATCGATTTTTGATTACGTTGCGTGTGGCCGGTTTGTGATATTGTTTAACACATCATTTGCCAAACAAAGTTTGAGTTGAACTCATATATGTGATTTAAAATGCCTACTTATAAAAAATTAGTGATAAAAAGTGTAAAGATCTGACGATTTTGTTTTTTTTTTAGAATCGTGCCATATGGTTTTAGTGGTTGTAACAGTAAAAGCGAAGAACAATATCTCCCACAGCTGGTGTAGTAGTTACTATTGTCACATAGCAGCCACAGCTAGTAGTGATAGTTACTATTGAATCTACTGTCCTTTGTGCCGACACGCTTGGAATGAGTCTGTTTACTTAACTCTGTGTTATTGCTCACCAAAAACAAAAATACAGCAAAATATATTATAAACAAAACATTGGCACATTGACACATTTATTTAGATTAGATTTTATTGTATTTTAATAATAAAAGTCATATAGTATATGAAGTAACTAGATCTTGTTCTGTGGGAAACGCTTTTATAAAAAAATATGCAGGTATAACATAGTATAAATAATTTCAGTGCAACACAGCACGTAGGGGCGGTGGTTGGCTGAAGACGCATTTTAAAAAGGAACATCCAAACGAAAATTGGAATCTCGTATATGCAGACACGAAACGGCATCTTTGTGACGTTTGTGGCCTTGGATTCTCGGTGAGTTTTTTAACACGACTGCGAAAGAAGGAGGGTTATGTTTTTGAGTATATGTATGTATGTATATTTCTTTGGCACGCACTAAACGCCTAAACGGCTTGTCGTATTTTTATGTGAGTGGTGTCAATAGATTCGTCTTAGTCGTGAGAGTGACGCTGGGAACATAATCTAACTAGTTGTTCGGTTTAAGGCAGACTCATCCAATTTGTTTAGCTAAAAACCTTTTTTTTAACCTCTGACGCAAAAACGACACGGTGTTATAAGTTTTACATCTGTCTGGCCGTCAAACAGATGGACCGATTTTGATTTAGATTTTTTTTTGTATGAAAAGGTCCAGAATTAGTCGGGAGTGTTCTTAGCTATATTTTATGAAAATCGGTACAAGATGGCCGCCACAAAATGGCGAAGTACAAATTTCTTTACATTCCCTTATATATTGACAAATGTCGGGGGTATGCCAAAACCTTCCAATCCTACTTATTAAAAAAAGTGTTAACCAAATCCATTCAACACGCGAAACTTATGTTACTAATACCTTAAATTTAGTATGTATCAAATATCTAGTTATGTTATATACTCGTATTTACATGCAAAGATGAACCACTTGACACTGGCAAATATACATATTTATATATGGGGATATATAAATAAACCAATCACTCCTAAAGATTATCATAGAATCAGGAATCGCTGATTTATTTAATCTGTGAAGGTCATCGCGTAACAATGACATTGACATTTGTATATTTTATAATGGGGTTAAGCGTTCCGTTTTACTTAGTTATCCGTTTCTTTACACGTTAAAGAACAATTTTCAATTTTATTTTTAAAAAATAAATGCAAAACTAATAAAAAGGTTTTATCTTTCCAATATGTAACAAATCCTTTGAATGAATTAATTAACTGACTATTATTGAATTAATGGAATACTTGACTGTTTAAAAATGTTTTGTCTATACATATAACTTTGTGTCTTAACTGTGAATTTGTCTTTGTACTTATTAATATTATTAGTAATTACTTAATTTTGACTTGTTTGTCATATTTAATAGTTTTATTTAATCAATCAGTAGTTGTATATAATTTTGAACTTGTCACATGTCGAGTCTCGGCAAAATACGAGCAGGCTGTACCAAATTTTTACTAACCACATTTTCCTCTACCCTATTTTATGTGAAATAAATATTCCTTTTAATTCATTTCATTTAACTTACTCTCTATTGCATTAAATTTCAGAGTGTTCACCATCTCCGCGGCCATATGACACTACACACGGGTGCTCTTCCCTTCCCCTGCGACCTCTGTCCGAAACAATTTCGTACTAGATTGCTGAGGAATGAACACAGATACAGACACTTCCCGCCGACCAACCTGTGCACCATTTGTGGGAAGAAATTCAAGACCAAAGGAAACCTATTCGTACATCTACAGGTAAATGAATATATATTTAACACACTTCATATCAAGCATCCGTAACATAAACTGTTAACTGCGGAAGATGGCGGAGAAGGTAATTAATGTTATGTAAAAAAAATATGATAGATTTTTTTTTAAAATGGTTTTGACGTTATTTCAATAGCCTATAGCACTCTCCGGATCTTTAAATATCTGTGTGCAAAATACCAAGTCGATCTGATACTCAGTTCTTGAGGAGAAGACGAACAAACAAGCCAACAAACACACTGTCGCATTTATAATAAGTTTGGGGATTTTGTTGTACCGTCATATAAACAAACAGTTTTACAAAAGTAAAATTGAAAATTTTGAAAAAACTTCGACATTCGCTGTCGCTGACATCTTAGATTTGAAATTATCATGATGTATAGTATTCTACCAGTCAAACCCTTTCATGTGATACCAATATTAATTGTACTTCGCCATTTTGTGACGGCGGTCATCTTGGACCGATTTCTATATCTAATAGCTAACTAAGCTAGCTAGATAGCTAAGCTTACATACAAAAAAACAGTTCATCCGTTTGGGAGCTACGGTGGCACAGTCACGTCAAACTTATGACACCTTATTGCGTCGGGGGTTCAAAATAGCGTGGTCACGAGTTCGACAGTTCGCGGAACAAGTAGTATATACTAAAGTTTTTAATTTCCCATTCAACAGATTCACAACGGCGTAAAACCTCACAAATGTGAGATCTGCGGGAAAAGTTTCTTATTTTCGGTCGCACTGAGGGAACATGTGAATGGAGTACATTATAATATACGTCGGGTCAGAAAACGGGGGGCAGCTGAAGCGCAAACGGGTGGGAGAAAGAAGATTAAAGAGATTGAAGCGCAAGAGTCGGAATAAAATAACTTATGTCAGTTATAACTGTTATGTCAAATGTATTAAATGATGCCTATGTACATAAATATTTTAGTATATTTGATTTGAATTAAAACATGTGTATTTTTATCATAGTTTCATTTTGCAATGGAGGTGCGTACATTGTTAATCCAACACACCAAAAAAGAACAACAAAGCCTGTGGTAAAAAAAGGAAAATTGCAGACACGCCAAACATTTTTTCCACGGATAAACAAAAAGGTAACCAACGGCTTAGTTAACCTAACAAGAGCAGATCTACGTCTAATGGTCGGGATTATCACCGGCCACTGAGACTTGAACTGCCATAAACATAAGATCAGATCAACGGACAGTCCTCTATGTCTAGGATGTATGCAGACAGACGAAACTGTGGAACATGTGCTTCTACACTGTGAGGCCACGGAAAACATCAGACAGAGACTGGGAGTGCTGAAACGCTTTGAAACTCATGCATCCAAATCGGTTTCGCATCATGAGGGTATTTTCACTACACCTGATGTGGACCAATAGGAGTGGAACTGTTGTGCCAGGGACCCAGAACTGTGCTCGGCTGTTTGAGTTATGCTGGCGAGGGGAAAATGCACAATACACCCCAAGCGGGACGTCAGTGCAGGACTTATCGCCCCCACACAGAATAAGTAAAAATCATAGTTTCAGTTCCGGTATAATCTTCTGGGGAAACGCTGTAGAAGTATCTAAGATTATACCGGAACTGAAAGTATGATTTTTTCTGTCTACATTTATTTTACATACGAGATGCCTACGTAGCATATGTATAATACTTAATCCCTCCGGAACATATATACATATAGTTATAAAATCCTTGTAAATTTTTTTTTATGTACTAGAATTATGTGTGTTCAAACACACCGACATAGTTGCTGTTACGGTATAATTTTCTGGGGAAACTGCAGAAGTAGTCTACATTTATTTGATGAGATGCCTACGTAGCATGTATGTATGCATAAATATATAATGATCAGTTAGGAATTTTGCTCTTCACTGACCACACATGGGGGTGGTTCGTAAGAAACCTTAATACACTCTTGTTACATGTTAAACTCTTACTCAGCAGTTGATTTCTTGTTAAACCTTAGTTAGCGTTAAGGTCAAGCGATGTTCAAAATAGCTGTCTAAAACTATCCCAGACGCATGGATTAAATTGTTTTGAAGTACTTCCATTTTGTTCGTATGATAATTGTAGACGTTACGAAACGTCTTACTATAGTAAAAATATGAGGCAAATTCTTTTATATGTTGTTAAAATTCTAGCCTGATAAAGTAAAATTGAAAAAATACTTCTCTTTAAATTATAGTATTTTCTACAGACGGCATTGCATACTATGGCAGTTACTTATGGCATCTATTGTCTTTTCTATAGAGTATCGACTTCCAAAAAGAGGAGGTACTCAATTCGACTGTATGTTCTTATGTAAGTTGCTGTCCTGATTCTCGGAGACGAGCGACCTTACGTGTGCTCCCATTTTAATTTTATCAAACTTGGTCACGAATCTTGAATTTTAAATCGAAACAACTGAAAAAGTTCTATCGGCGCCTGTCCTAAAAGAAGTTTAAAAAAAAAACTGCAGTCTCTTTTCTCGCTGTTTAATGTTACTTTAGACTCGATAACAGACTGAAGAGAAAGTGAAGTTTCTGCTTTTTTCCACTTGTTATGTGGAGTAGATTCCTGATTCTATGGACTCTATGGCCGAAAGGCTTAGAATTATTCTGAAGTAAGTACCTCTATGAATATGTGTCAACATCCAAATATCTACATATAGGTTTATTCCCGTTCGCTGAAGAAATGGCGTCTCTGTCTGTGTATTTATTACAAAACTAGTGATCCTGCTGTAGGATACGAAAGAAACCATTAGTATGGTTTTATTACATTAAAATCTGTAGTAACAATGACAACGTCAGTCAAGCCTTATAACTTGCCATAAACTATTTACATCATCGACAATACGTATAAAAGAGTATCAATACAACACCACATTCACCCCTCCGTCAGAGTACATAATCCTGGAAATGGACTGGGGCTCTTCGCTCTCTTGTAGAGTGTCGTGGTTCTGCAGTTTCAGGTTGAACATTTTCTGATGATGAATTCTGAGTCTGAACAGATGGTGTTTCTATTTCAACCTCAGCATCTTCAAAGTGATCTTCAGACTTGGATTGATCATCTTGATTTTCATCTTGCAGCGGCAGTGGCGCTAACTGTCTGTTCGATACGGTAGACTCACGGTCATCGGGTAGCCTCACATATGAGTATGATGGATTAGCTTCCAGTAGCTCCACTTCTTCTACTTCAGAATCGTATTTGGATTGCCTGTGGTTATTCCGCATAAATATAGGACCTGGTTCTAATAGCCATGTTGGCAAAGATTCTCCATTTGCTGTCCGGCGAGGATGATTGAAGAATCTTTCATGGGGAGTTGCATTAGTGGCCGTGCATAGCAATGAACGAATAGAATGGAGAGCAGGTGACAGTACTTGTTCCCAGTTAACGGTATCAAGATTCTTAGTTTTCAAGCTTAATTTTACTGTCTTCCATAATGTACCGTTGAGTCGCTCCACTTGACTATTCCCTTGTGGATTATAAGGTGTAGTACGGCTGCATGCAACTCCATTTGATATCAAATAGCTTCGTAATTCATGAGACATAAAAGCAGCTCCGCGGTCAGAATGTATATATTGTGGGGCACCATACGTGTAGAAAAGTTCCCTTAAGCACTTTATGACTGTACTAGCTGAGACATCTTTGCATGGATAGGCAAATGGGAATCTTGAATATTCATCGATAATTGTTAATATATATCGATTCTGTGTGTTAGTGGGCAATGGTCCTTTGAAATCTATATTGAGCCTTTCAAAAGGTTCCGTGGCCTTTATAAGAACTCCCTGTTTCTTAGGAAATCTTGGTTTTATATCTGCGCAAATGCGACATTGAGATGTCATCTTCCTGATGTCATCGACGGAATAGGGTAAGTTTTTAGATCGAACCCAATGTGCCATTCGTATGATTCCTGGATGTCCCATAGTTTTGTGTAAATCATTTAGTCTGTTTGTCGATATATTCAAACATACACGAGAAAGAGTATCAGCCGTAACATTTTCTTTACCTGGTCGATAAATTATGTCATACTTAAAACTTGATAGTTCCAGACGCCAACGTTCAATCTTTTCATTCTTAATCTTACTATTATGTGATTGGTTGAACATAAACGAAACTGATCGTTGGTCAGCTATCAGTAGAAAATGTCTTCCGATTAAATAGTGTCGCCATTTTCTTAATGCTTTAACCACTGCACTTGCTTCTTTTTCAATAGAAGAATGACGGCGCTCAGAATCATTGAGTGAGCGAGAGAAGAATGCGACTGGACGACCATTTTGAGAAAGTGAGGCTGCAATGGAATGTTCGAAAGCATCAGTTTCGACGGTGAATTTATCGTTTTGATTAACGATGGTAAGGGCTGATTTCATGATATCTTTTTTATCTTCTCAAAACAGTCATTTGCATCTTGCCTAAGAGGAAATTCAGAGATCTTAGTGAGAGGATTGATCTTTTATGAAAAATTTCTTATCCATTTTGAATAATGAGCGAACATACCAAGGGCTCGTTGAAGAGATTGAATATCTGTTGGAGCGGGAAGATTTGTGTTATTTTCTATTCAATAACCTAACATTTTGATAGACTCTTGTCCATAAACGCACTTTTCTTTATTTAGCGTGCATCCAGCTTAAGATTATACTTAGTAACAATTTCTTGAAATCGTTTTAAATTTTTTGATTATGCTGTTCTTTTGTTTTACCACAAACTGTGACGTCATCGAGATATGCGTAAGTTCCGGCCAGTTTTTCTTTTGAGATGATATAGTGTAAAGTTCGTTGAAAAGCAGCAACCCCATTTGTTACTCCAAATGGTATACGAGTAAATTGATAAAGATTTTTGCATGCTTCGAAAGCCGTATACTTTTTCTCGTGTGATAGAATAGGCACTTGATGGTAAGCGCTACTCAAGTCAATCTAGCTGAAGAATCTGTGCTCTGCTACTTTCGATACGATCGATTCTATATTACGTATCAAGTTCAGTGAATTTGTTTATCGTTAATGAATAGTCTATAACGAGACGTTTACGATGCGTTGTACCTCCTGTGACTATTACTTGAGCTCACCATGGTGAACGACTGGGCTCTATTACTCGATCCTTCAAAAGCTTATCAATTTCGTCCCAGATAAATGCATTATCAGCTTTAGAATGTTTTCCTGATTTAATAGAGATTGGTTTCACGTTGGTAGTAGGGTTGTTGAAAAGTGAAACTGGATGCACGCTACCTTCCATTACGTTGCAGATTTTAAGTGGCTTTTCTGCTCCACCGAATTTAATCTCAACTGAAGAATGATCACTTAAAATGTCATGTCCAATAATGATATCAGCACAAAGGTCTTCTAAGATGTATAGTATCTTTTGCTTGTAAATATGATCATACAATTTGATAGTGGCGTAGCAATATTCATCCACATTCGTAGTTCGCTTCTTAGAAGCCAATGTTACCGTTTCTTTCCAAGGGTTGCGTCTTAAGTTTAACAATTGTGCAAAATTCTTGTCTATAAAACTTGTAGAGCTTACACTGTCAATCAAAGCGTCAGCTTTGTAGTTATTTATTGTTATGCAAACTGTAGTTTTACGCAAATGGCTGGAGAAACTGCAGAAATTGCTGATAAATCTTGCTGTTCTAGTTTTATTTCGGACACGGCGTTAGTGGAAAGTTTGTTTGTGGCTGGTTGCTTTTCACTTCTGCAGACTTTGGCAAAGTGGCCTCTTTTCTCACAATTTTGACAGGTGGCGTGAAAAGCTGGGCATTTTATTCTCTGGTGTACGTTTTCTCCACAGAAATAACAACGCCTTCGTGATGGAGTCGCAGCTAGATTGGGGCAGCTTTCTTCTTGATTGATTTCTTTGATCTGGTTCAGTTCCATTGTAGACTGATGTTGATTCATCTTAAAATCGTCACAATTCTTTTCAGCTAGCTCAAGTGGCATCGCCTGATTGCACGCTTCTTCTAGACTAATTTCAAAATTTTCTAACAGTCTTTGTCGAATTTGTTGTGAATGTATACCGGCAATGAATGCGTCACGAATGTATTCGCTTCGATATTCTTCGGCACTGACAGATTTAAAACTGTATTCGAAAGACAATTGCTTAAGTATTCGTATATAATCTGCCACAGTCTCATCAGGTTTTTGTCTCGTTGTGGTTAGCATGTACCTTGCATGAATCTCATTTTTAGGCTTTAGGTATAATTTATCTAACAAAGACCATGCATCTCTGTAAGTGTTTGTCTGTCTCAAGAACGAGTATATATTAGGTGATACATTGTTGAATAGTATCTTTAATTTAGTAATATCAGATACCGTAGTCACGGCCGTTTCTTCTGAAAGATAGGTGTCAAATGTTTCTTTCCAGTGACGGTACTTTATATCTACAGCTGAAGTTCCTGGATTGACATCAAACTTTTCAGGCCGGAGTAGTTGCGTAATTGACGACATGTTTTTTTTTTCGACATTGTCACTACGTTTTTTTTAATTTAATAAATTGTAGGATACGAAAGAAACGAAAGAAACCGTTAGTATGGTTTTATTACATTAAAATCTGTAGTAACAATGACAACGTCAATCAAGCCTTATAACTTGCCTAAACTATTTACATCATCGACAATACGTATAAAAGAGTATCAATACAACACCACACCTGCAAGTTTTAATGTGTAATATTGGTGGATTATTAACCAACTTGTTTATGTGCACGAGTGTTTCGTGTTCGCGGGAAATCTCCATAGAAACCCTGGTAAAATCTCCACCGCTTTACGAGGGTACATGATGACTTTAACTTGACAACGAAGACTTATTATTTCATATTTGACTCAACTTGATTGATCAATAACTTGAAAATTGGTAAACTTCACGCTGGCAAATATACAAATGGTATGCCGAATATCAAAAGAAAAAAAAATGACACTGGCATGATTAAATTCATTCATTATTTCATTAAATTTTTTGAATTTACTCTTAAATCTGGTTCCGAGTTTGTAAAACGTACATAAGTTATTTTCCTTTTTTCATTGATAATGATGTTGCGCTTAATATCATCGGATTCTTATTATAGTAAACAAAATAAGAATAAGCTTTGAAATTGATAAATTCAATAGATTATTAAATTAAAGCTTGCGGCATGTGAGTAAATAGAGGAAGAACTTTGTTATTGATAAGCCGAAGGCTCGTTATCAGTTTGTTGAGCCATGGAATACCAAATCTGCATTATTTGTTTACGTACGGACAGAACAGTTGGAGATATTGATAATATTCTTTATGATTTTCACGACGAGATCTGCGGATATGGTATAAGTGTAAGTATCTATTATATGTGCACTTATTTCGATTAAATCACCTTAATTACAACTCACTTGCTAGGTTGACATCACAAGACTGGTTTACCAGATCTACCCTCTACTTCAGTACTACTTTCCCCTGAGATAGGCACAACACTGTCTAAAAGTCCTAAATCACTTATCACTATATTAACTAATGTTGTTTTTTTATACACTACTTTACTATTTTTAATGCTATGGGTATTTTTTATACACGCTAGTTATTAGAGTTCTATTCCTCATCAGTGTCAGACAAAAATTTATCTTCCGATTCAGTGCCGTTGTGGCTGCTTGCTTTCACTTTCTTGTTTGTAGATGTTAGTGGCGAGAATGACAGTGCCCTTTTATTCCTTGACACTTGTTCAGACCCACTCGGCAAGACGAGGTCTTGTGGCCCTGTCACTTCATTGATTTCCTCCCATTTGTGGGGTGAGGGAATAACTATCCCTTTCTGCTTAACAGTTTCTTGAGCTTTATGCAACATGTCAGGTTCCTCAGGCTGTACTTTATCTGCAGTACCACCACATAGCATCTGATTGATATACCTATTTAACAACCTGCCATTCCATCGCACCAAATACCTGCACACCCCAATGCGCTTCTCCACAACCCTCTGTAATCGTAGAGGACCTCGGCTATAATTTCTAATAAACACAGTCTGACCTATGTTAAATGAGGGTACTTTAATCTCTTCATTTATTTATTAATTTACTTTTTGTTGTTATACGACAGTGGATTCAGATTGTCAAGCTTTGTTTTAAAACGTCTGTTGTTTAAAAGCTCAGCTGGTGTTTTTTCATTAACAGCATTTGGGGTAGAACATAACCCATATAATATGTTGGGTAACCTTACGTACCAAGGTTCTGAAGTTTTATTCTTTAATTTACTCTTCACTGTCTGTACGGTACTCTCTGCTTGACCATTAGACGCTGGATGGTATGGTGCTACCAATATTCGTCTAATGCCACATTCTTTGAGATAGTTTTGAAATTCTCCCTCATGAAATTGTCACTCACCAGAGTATCTGGTAACCCCTGTTCAGCAAATATATCTCTCAGTGCCCTTATTAACATGGAACTACTCATATCATTAGCAATTTTAACTTCTGGCCATTTAGAATATGAGTCTATCAAGATCAAAAGAGTTTTGCCTTGAAATGGTCCATCACAATCTATATGTAGTTAAGAGCAGGCCTTGTCAGGTTTGATCCTGTGATAAGCAACTCTAGCGGGCGTATTCCTGTTTTCAGAGCAAATGTTACAATGTCTTATCACCTCTTCAACCTCCTATATGGATAAGAAGATAGAAGAGGTGATAAGAGATTATCTATGGATAAGGCCACCAAAAATAACTCCTTGCTCTTTAGTAATAACTATTCCATCGTGATTCTTATGTAGCTCTTTCATTAAATATGGCCGCATCTTTTCTGGTACGACCACGCTATTTCCCCACAAAATGCGATGACTATGTACAGATTGCTCATCCCGTTTTTGCCAGAATACCTAGAATTCAACTCTGGATGGCCACCCATTTCTGATCCAGTACAAAACTTTGTTCAATGTCTGATCTTTCTTTGTCTGCTGAGCTACTTCAACAGCAGTAAAATCAAGCTCTGCGGGAGTCTCTTCTAATAACAAAACTCCCAAGTATTCTTCTGTTTCCGGCTGACCAGGCTCCTTTGAAGGCCAACGACTCAATGTATCAGCATTTCCTGATTTTCTTCCTACCATATACTGTATTTTATAATCGTATGAATTTAATAGCAGAGCCCTTTGCTACAATCTCGCTGAAATTATATTGAGAATTGGTTTTCCTGGTCCAAAAATTCCTAGAAGAGGATGGTGATCAGTTATAATCAGTATACTTCTTCCACTGATATATTGGTGAAAATTTTTAAACCAAAAATTATTGATGCAGCTTACTTATCAATTTGTGCCTAGTTGGCACAAATTGATCAATGCAAATGCCTTTCCTGAACAGTCATAGTCCTCGAAGCGAACATAATTGGTCTCACTGTTCCGCCTTCCATCTCATGCTTTAATACTGCCCTGAGGCTATATTCAGATGCATCACAGGACATAACCAACTTCTTTTTGCTATCATAATGTACCAACATATCCTCACTTGACAGCATTGCCTTCAAACTCCCAAATGCTCCTTGGCATTACTTATTCCAATCCCATCTCGCATTCTTCTCCAGTAACCTGAATAATGGTTCTGCTATGTTGTCCTTGTGCGGTAAAAATCTGTCATAAAAATTTAACAGGCCTAAAAATGCCTGTAGCCCTTTTAAATTTTTTGGTGCTGATGTTTTCTCTATAGCATCAATTTTGACCATTGTGGGATGTATAACAGCTTCATCAATTATAAATCCTAAGAATTGTACCCTTGGTACCACAAATGCACATTTTCCTTTATTCACCTTTAATCCGGCTTCCTGTAATCTGTGTAACACCATCTTATCTTGCATTATGACTCCTTACATCATTTCCACTTATAACAATGTCGTCTAACAAGAATGCTATGCCTGATATTCCAGCCAGCAACGAACTCATTAACCTTTGGAAAATCCCAGGAGCAGCTTTAACTACAAAAGCTAATCGCTTCACCTTATATAAACCTTTAGAAGTGTTTAAAGTTAATAAGCAAATCAGTCTTTTCATCTACTTTCACTTGAGCATACGCTTGTTCTATGTCAATTTTTTTAAATAGTGGCCATTCTTGCAATTCTACTAAAAGCTTCACTGAGTGTTGGTAGAGGGTAAGTGTCTGTGTTTGTTGCTTGATTCACCGTTGATCGATAATCTCCACATAATCTGACCTTACCAACTGGCTTACTATAGGTGCAGTTGGCTCCAGCACTCCTTCATTCACTAAACTATTTATTTCTTTAAAAACTTCCTGTTTTCTAGCGAAAGCCACTGGTCTGCTTATAAGAAATTTTGGACCTGATCCTTCATTTGGCGTAATACTCACTACAGGTCCTGTATATTCCCCCCATCAGTTGGAATACTTAGTCATGTTTGATAAGCAAGTTTCTAATCTGTTCCTTTTCATTTGGTGTTATTTTTAAACTATTAATCCCTTGAACTATTATTCCGAGATCAGTAAACCAATTCCTTACCAGTAAACTGATACCGTTTCCTTTTGCAATCAGTATCTTTAAGATTATAATAACATTTTTAAATTTCACTTGTACTGGTACTGTCCCAGCAATATCAAGTTGCCGTTGGTATATGATTTCAACCCAATATCAGTGGTCTCTAACTGAGGCAGTTTTCCTTACCATATGAGTCTGGCTGTATTTTCATTTATAATAGTGTATGAATTTACTTCCATCAGCACTTCTGTATCATTCAGAAACTTCAATGTGCCCAGTCCGTTGACAATGTCTGCATTTGCTCCACCGGAATCTGCATTCACCTCTATGCTGCTTACGACAACGAAAGCACTTCCGGATCAAATATCCCCAGTGTGGTGCCACTAGTGCTACCCTCGGCTTGCACTATTAAACTTGCATCAGTTTTATGTGACAATGCAATTTCACAAGCCTGTTCGAAAGTCAATTTGTTCTGCTGTAACAGTTTACTTTGAATCTCTTTATCATTTATTTCGCATACCAACCTATCTCTGAATGTTCTGTTTAAATCGGCAAAGTTACAATTTATACTTAATTTCTGTAATTTAGCAATATAGTCCCTCATTCTCTCTCGAGAATCGTACAAATTATATGATTTCTAGTATGAAATTTTTACGATTCTACAATTTCATTAGGTTTTGGCTTAAAATGGTTGTTCAAAATGGCTACTACATTGGTATAACTAACCTCACTTATTTTCTGTGGAGAAATCAAAGATATGATCAAATCATACAAATCAGTGCCACAAATCGCCAGGAAATTCGCCTTTTTCTTGCATCCTCTATTATTTCACTTGCTTCTAAGCAAAATCAAAATCTTTCGACGTAATTCTGCCAACAGCCGTGTGACACATCTAATTCATGAAATTTGTTACCCATGCCGATTTTTTTACTTTTTCTACACACACACACTATTTATTTGCACTTTCCCGTATTTTGTCTCGTCGCCAGTATTATATTTGCACTTATTTCGATTAAAACACCTTAACAACCAACTTGCTAGGTTGACAGCACAAGACTGATTTTCCAGATCTACCCTCTTCTTCAGTACATAACAGTATCCTTCAATGTTATTATTACCCAGAATTACCCAGAAGATGTACGACTAATAAGGTCTGACGAGTCTATTCTGTCAACAATTCAGTTAGTTTAAGTTATTGGGCTGTATAAAATCTGGCGTTAATATAACCTGTTAATTTTTGTTCGGCAACTTTACAATTATTGGCAAGAAATAACAGTATAACATAAAATTATTGTTTTTGAGAATACTCTTTTACCTTTTTCTACTGCTGCATCTGCCTTGAATGTTTAAAATATTTAGTGAGTTTAAAAGAAGGTAACTATAGTTATTTTGATCCAGGTGCCAAACCATGCCATGAAGTATTGCAGTCAATGTGTGTATCTATTGAAAAAGTTCTATAAATTTCAAAGACAATGTATAAGAGCATTGGAAGTGTTTGGAAAATGGCTCTCTGCAAAACAATCGGTAAGATTAAGTTTAGTTTTATTGTAAAATGTCTAGTTGTAAGTTTTTTGCGCGCTTGAAAAGAGCAGCCTGTTTGTATTTAACAAATTTATGTTCACAGTTTGTATAATAAATATTTACTGAGTTCAGTTTTGATGATTATTTTGAGACCTCTGACTCCAGAAGACAAAAAACAACAAGCAATTTTGAACAAAAATAAAAAATACATTACTTAGTAGAGAAGCATTTTTTTTTTGCCACGCGTCGATCACAACTCAGCATGATGCCGTTGTAAATAACCCGCGCTTATCTTCCGTTGGGACCGACAAGTTATCAAAATTAAGAGTGTTAGGTTTGTACTTAATCAATATTAGTGAAACGAATGTCATCAAATTGAAGTAGGTAACTAAATATAGTTAAAAAGAAATTAATTAATGGAGTCAGGCGTTATTTTGAAGAAATCCATTCATACTTTTTTTTGGCGACGTGACTTTTAAGATTTTCAATGGATTTACAACCTCCCAGATATTCATAATTGCTTTGTGAAGAGGCCTCTAACTAGAGATGTCAGAGGACATAAGATGAAACTCGACCGCACTCCTGCCAACACGAATACAGCTTACCACATCCTCAACAACAGAGTTGGTCACAACTGGAACAGGTTGCATGAAAATGTGATCACTGCAACGTCCATAAATTCTTTTTAAAATCATAAAAACAAAAATATTTTTCGATTTCTCACGCTGACATCAATACAACGCGGGAAAACACCAGATGTCTTTATATACCATCATTTAAAAAATGTTCTTGATTTTATTTTCAGAAAAAGCAGCCATTATCTAACCTCTACACGCTCCTTCCCCCGTCATCACTTGGCGCGTGGACCTCTGACTCCAGAATTAGCGTACTTTTAATACAAAATGATCTGCATCCCTTATCTATTTATGAGAACATGGGGCATGAGACTATGCAGACCATGACGGCTGGTAATGTATCAGAGGAATCACAGGTGAGTGAAATTACAAAAGCCATTTATTTTGAATTAAAATTTTTCAACCCCCATTTTTATTATCAAAATAGAAAGATAAATGAAAAATAACGTTTCCCTGTTTTTTAGTTTTACTCAGAATGTAATAATTACGTTATTAGTGATTTTTGAAAATCTAAGCAAAGTTCCGAATAACGTTGTCCAACTCATTTCATCCCTGATGAAGTTCACCGAATGTGAACGAAACTATAGTTGGACCTTTCCAACAATCAGGTACAAGTGAAAATCCGTTTTCTTGAACAATATGAAAGAAATTTATATCTGAGTTTTTTTTACCATGTTTATATAATACTGCAGGGTAAGATTAAGTAAATAAATTAAAATTTTGATTTATTGTATATTGCATATACACTAATATTGTAAAGAGGAATGATATGTATTTTTGTATGTAAAGAATGAACTTTAAACTTCCATACCAAGTTCAAAAATTCTTTTTACTTTATCACTCAGTAACATAGGCTATATTTATTACAAAAAAAAAAAACCAACTGTACGAAGCCGGGAAGTGCCATTGCCATTAATAGTAAATAAACTTAAAAAGTATGGGATGGATTTAAAAAAAATATTTTTACGCTATTATGCTACAATATCTCTGAGCAACATAAACTATCTTAACTATAAATAAATAAATCAACTAAGCTAAGCCATGCCGTTAGTTTGTTATTAAAGCTCATTTTGAAACGAAACTTTAAGTTTGTTTATTATCCTGACAGGAATATAAATTGAAAAACGCCGATCAAATATTCAATAATGCCAATGAAATCAAAAATTCCATACAAAACACCAATTCTATGAACGACCATGAATACACAGATGTCAACAAAACAAAACACTTTTGTAGCGAACGTAAAAATAAAAGAACAATACAAAAAGAGAGTATCGAAGAGTTTCAGATAGAAGATAATGAAACATTGAAAAAAAATGAATGTGATGATGATATTGATGATGAAATGGTGGAAAATAATGATGTAGTGATGAAAAATGAAGTAAGTGTGGAATGTGATGCTCAAGATAGCTGTGAAGAAGAGTATTTAGATGATAATTTAAGTGAATCACTGGTATGTAATGATACCGACAATGATGATACTGACGCTGGTCTTTCCACTCAAAAAGACAGACGACACAGGCCTATGGATATTGCCAGGTATAATGAATAATATATACAACGTGTAACAGACAGGTGTGACAATACTTAACGGTGTTAGTGTACACATCAAATTTGTCTACACGTTGTATATAAAAGAGAACTCCTATATCTCCTGTCACGCAATTACTTGGGAATGGCTTTACCTAATTTCATTCATCTTTTTTCAAATGTTTTCTAATACTACGGTAGAAGGTTTTCACTTTAAATAAAATTGGAATATAGTTCAGAAACTTAGAAAAATATAGCACCTTGCAAAAACAAAAACAATTTTACCAATCAGATCACCCGTCTCCGAGAAATTAATAAACAAACATTAAGAAATCATACCCGTTAAAATCGAGTACCTCCTTCTTTTTTTATCCTACACAGCTGTGTAAGCCGACTGTCAAATGCCCAGCTGGGCATTTGACCACAAGTTCGCACAACCTCAGAAGTCAGCGATACTGTAGCCCTAGATGGAGCAGGCCTAGTCTGGAATACACTGGCTCTCAAGCAAGCTGGCTGCTATGTTTTCCTAACGATTTTTTCGTTCGCCGGCAGCTTAGGCTTTTTTTGGGAGTCTGCAGAAAAACTGACGAATTAGGGAGCTCCTCCATTTTGAATTTGATTTTTTTTTCCAGCGCAAAGGAACATTTGGCATTTAAATTCTCGTTTTGTGGTAACCTACTAGCTAAAGATGGCACACCCATAGACAAGCATTTAATTCTGAGAAACTTCCCTAATAAAGTTCTGTACCATGATTTGAGAAGTCTATGCATTGAACTAGAAGGAGAACGTGAGTACATACTTCTTACTAACTTTCCGTAGCGCTACAACCCAATATTGATTTGTCATGGGTTCCTAGTTGGCGTTGCACGCGACACACAGTTTAATACAAAAAAGTTTCAAACTGTCAACCAACATTTGACTTCTTTAGGGGTGAAATTTCCAAAAACCAGGTTTCAAGTTTAAAAATATTTACTTCATACACATAATCACTAACGTGAGAAAAGTTTTAAATTACATCTATATTACTTTACGTACAAATTTATAAACAAAAACACAAGTTACAGCACTAGGCGAACAACTTGACTTCAGTTCCTCAAAATATTATGCCACATAGGATATAAATTATACTTTTAGTCCAAAAACTATACTACGTTTGACATATAACGTATGCCTACGTATATAAACGTTTCGTTAATTGATATTAAGTGGCATTAACAAATTACATCTTTATTGACAGTTAAAGTAAGTAATACAAAATCGAAAAATGAATCAATATTAATCAAATTTAAGCAAGTGGACTTCAATTTCAACTAATTCGGGCTAACAGTTCGGAATTTCGTCATTAGCTTTGAAAATGGCTCAAATGGCATAAAAGCGATCCAGTTAGACTTGCACTAGTCGAGTGCGCGTCGTAGATCAAAAATCCGTTTTTAAGTACACCCTATAATGAATACACCCTCTTTAGGCTCTGCGTTGATTCCTAGGTAATATCAGGCAGTCAGTTAGAACTTACTCTGTTATATCATACAGAAGACATTTTAGTTACATTGTTGCTATGCATACCTGCTCTATCTGTCGTGCGTGACGTCACCTGTCGGTCCCAATGGAAGATCAGCTCGGGTTGTGTACAACCAGCATCATGCTGAATTGCATCCGCTTTTTTTATATCACACTAATTTTTCCCATTGTATTTGTTGTTTTTTGTCACAAACAAACCATAATCTATTCTGTTCTATTCTAGTCCATTCCATTCCAGTACGTTCCAGTCTAGTCCATTCCGTCTCATTCCGTCCCATTCCATTCCATTCTACATGAGTCTTGGCCTCCTCCACTAATTTACTTGTTTCCATAGTAAAAGTCGATCGTCGTCGTAAGTATAGCGCCCCCTTTCGGCTAACTACTCGCTAAGGCTAACCGATAACCGATTTTTTTAACGTCTATTTCTTTTTCAGGTAGTAAATCTATTACGAATAATTTGGAAAATATCCTAAGCAAAATATATAAGAAGATTAAAAGTTATGCTAAGTATGAAGATGTTTTCGACATACAGCATTTATCTACACGCGAGATGAGGGTAGGTGATGAAACTTACACGTCAAAGCCTTGATACTTTTGACATTTATGGGAACTTGAAAAACTAATTTAAGTCGCGGCCACGATAATATTTACAACTTTGTAAAAATCGACAAGTTTGACCGTTTTTTTTTTATATTCAAGAATCTTAATGTTTAGTTCTGAATGTTTGTACCAAATATTATTAAAACCGGCTGGTGAGTGGCACCGTGACTAAATTCCCATTTTCTTGGGAGAAATATCCCTTCCAATGTAAAATTCCCGACGACTGAAAAATTCGGTGAATTCGTAGTACTCATTCACCAAGTTTCGTCAAGGTTGGAATTTTGGAAACTATGATCGTACGCGAGTACGAAATCTCTTGCAGACAAAGATCCATGCATACAAACTGATAGACGAAAGAATATTTTGCCAGACTCTAAGTAGGTATGCCTAGTTCGTTCGGTCAATTGTTAACATTACAAATTTTTATTACGTTAATGGAAAGAAAAATGAAAAATAACGTACTCCTATATTTTTATTTTACTTAGAATGTAATTTAACACATTCACTGCCACTATGGTTTTCTTAATTCCTTCAGAAGTACCACCATTATTACTATGGACTCGCCGGGCGAGTCGCCGGCTCTGCATACTAATTTAAATGGACTCGCTAGGCGAGTTCACTAGGCATAATATATAGGTAAACTTAATGCTTTGTTATTATTGTGGCCGCCGCAGTCTCTACAACCTTTATATTGGTATCGAAAATAGTTTGTCAAGTGTTTAATGTATTTCCGCGTATAAAAATGTCTGAAAACCCATCAAACAAAAAATAGGTAAGTATTTTACGTAATTTATGCAGGGATTGTAAATAATAAGATGGTATATACAAAATATTTAGTGTTTTTCCGCCTCGTCTTGATGTCAGCGTGAGAAATCGAAAAATATTTTTGTTATTATGGTGTGGTTCCTCCTCACCACCGCCACACCTCACCTTATTATTTCTCTTTCTCTCAGTATCCGACTTCCTCGACACGTGTTTCGCCTTAGCACAAGGCATCCTCAGGAGATGTTGACTCTTCAAGCGCTCGCTCGAAAGATTGGGATTGTAAATCTTTGGATAAAATTCATTTTTGATGTTATATTTTGTATTTTTATAGTAAAGTATATGAAATTGTTTTAAAATGTAACTCGTGCATTTTCTTTTTCTATGAAAAAGATTCCCATTTTGTAAATGTACCTATAATCTTGTGTTAAAGTGTAGTAGTGGCGCTGTAGTAATTTTATTTAGAAAACTTAAAACTGTAGTAATTTATTACGTTACTAGCTGCGCCCCGCTACTACGTTACGTGTTACCCGCTTTAATCCGGGATTTAAAGTAGCCTATGTTTATTTCCATGGTTTAAGCTATCTCCATACCAAATTTCATCAAAATCTGTCCACCCGTTAGAGTGTGAAGGAGGAACAAACATGATTACAAACTTTCACCTTTATAATATTAGTGTGATTCATAGAACAAAAAAAAATATTAATGTGTTTTGAAAGAAAAGGTTGAGGACCTGCGTCAGTTAACTCGTCTAGCGAGTTCAAGGCATTGTTGAATGCTTTTTTTTCTTAAATCTTAAAAGTAGTCATATATACGAGCCACAGTGTAAATGTTCATATTAGCATTTATTTAGTATACATTTTGATTTTCAGTAGAAAATATAGACGCATTTTGGAAATATTGGCGAAAATCATTGACTCGCCAGGCGAGTCGCCGGCTCATGAACGAAATTTAAGTCGACTCGCCAGGCGAGTCGTCGGCACTGAATGTGTTAATTTAGTTTTTAGAGATTTTTGAAAATATAAGATAAGTTCAGTATAATGTTACTCTCGTCTAACGACTGTAAAAAAATTATGTCATTGTTTATCTGTATTTTTGTTCTTTGTATTGGTACGGTACACAGATGACAGTTACAATAATATTTTTATTGGTGGCATATGACGATCCTAGCATAAATACCAGATTTTTTCCATCAGTTTTTTGTAAATAACTCGAAAAAAAGTGGATATAAAAATCTGATACTTTTAGTATGAACTCTTCATTGCATCATCCCAAACAGTTTTCGAATTTCCGTCACTTTACAAAAATTAACGATTGTCAATTATGATGGCGTTTAGGTGGGTATTCATTCTATTTTATTCATTAATCAGCTATATTTTGTTTTCAGGTAGAAGAATTCGAAAAGCGTAAAACTTATGAGTGCTATATAAACGCTAAACATAAGTGCGATATATGTTACACGCCTTTCAGACAACTGAAGCTTTACAATAATCACATAAAAACTTATCACGATGTAAGTTTTATGCATCAATTCACTTTAATATAAAAAAAACGCGTTTGATAAAAAATGCCACCATGTCTATGTACTCGTACGTATTGCAAAAGCAGTTATTCTTCAAGTAGCGATGTGATGTAATAATAAAAACAATTTGCGAAATCAATAAACCACACTGGTTGACACAAATAACTCGATAACACAATAACTTTATATGTAAAAAAGCTCAGGTAACCGTTGCAAGACATCTTCACAGCGCGAGCACTGAGAATGGAATGTGACTAATATTCTATTCTGTGCTATTCTTTTCCGTTAAATTCAATTCCATCCCATTCTTTGCCATTATATTCTGTTCTGTTCTGTTCTATTCTGTTCCATCCCATTCTGTGCCATTATATTCTGTTCTATTCTGTTCCATCCCATTCTTTGCCATTATATTCTGTTCTGTTCTGTTCTATTCTGTTCCATTCTATTACATTCTGTTCCCATTATATTCCATTTCATTCTATTCTATACTACGGCTCATTGCAAAATCGCCGGCGAGCTGTGGCGCACCGGTTTAATAAAATGGGCTGGCATAGACTAGCAAGAACAATGACATGGTTCTTCAACTTCTTATTTATTTACTCTAACAGGAGAGCTCGGAGGGTGATCCGTGTTCTATATGCAAGATGCGTTTACCCAAAAAGTTGCGTCACAGTCACACTGTTGTGTTCAAGTGCAAGTTGTGTCCTCTCGTCACATATTACAGGTGAATACGACATTATGATATCGTAATAATTTTATTGTATCTAAACTTCGTGATCTGCCGCCACCAACGGCAGACCAGCGCTGGTTGTTTACAACCAGCGTTATGCTAAGTTGGAGCCGGTTTGTGACAAGAAACTTAGATGTTAATTATGACAAGTCTCTGTTGACAAATTTATTTCTATCCTTTACGCTTCAAAAATTGACGATACCATTTATTTATATTACAGACATACAATGAAAATACATTTCGGCAGACACACGGCTAAAGTATATACGTGTGACAAGTGCGACTTGACATATAAGTAAGTACAAGTACATTGTTATCATCCATGGTTGAAAGTAACTTAAAACTCTAACTGACTGTAACTTTAACTTTGTTTAGTAAATTATTAATGCACAAAACGTTCGGCAATCGTTCGAGGGATTAAAAGAAGTATTAAACCTGAAGTAGTTACATACCGTACGTACTTACGAGAATAACATTTTTCGAAAATTTACTAAGATTTTTTAAAAATCTCTATAAAACGTAATAATTACATTGTGAATAAAATTCAAAAGAAACAGGGATACGTCATTTTTCATTTATTTTTACATTTGAAATGTTGTCAATTCTTTGTATTTCTCTACAGTTGTGAGTCGGGATACTATCTCCACATGTCACGGTTCCATAGCAGCGGGAGTCATGTTTGCGTTACTTGTGGCCGAGGATTTTCTACCGCTCAGGGACTGACCAAGCACTCCAACACACATCAGGTAAATAAATTAGAGGGAAGGACCACTGTAACTTGTTTTGAGGCATCAGCGCAAGTATTCCCACAGGTAGCAAAGCAGTGCGTTATTTTGGGACTTTGATTCATGACTCTCAAACTCATGTTAGTGAGGAATACACTAGGTAAGTAACTTGTTTTGAGGCATCAGCGCGAGTATTCCCACAGGTAGAAAAGCAGTGCGTTATTTTGGGACTTTGATTCATGACTCTCAAACTCATGTTAGTGAGGAATACACTAGGTAAGTAACTTGTTTTGAGGCATCAGCGCGAGTATTCCCACAGGTAGAAAAGCAGTGCGTTATTTTGGGACTTTGAGGCATCAGCGCGAGTATTCCCACAGGTAGCAAAGCAGTGCGTTATTTTGGGACTTTGATTCATGACTCTCAAACTCATGTTAGTGAAGAATACACTAGGTAAGTAACTTGTTTTGAGGCATCAGCGCGAGTATTCCCACAGGTAGCAAAGCAGTGCGTTATTTTGGGACTTTGATTCATGACTCTCAAACTCATGTTAGTGAGGAATACACTAGGTAAGTAACTTGTTTTGAGGCATCAGCGCGAGTATTCCCACAGGTAGCAAAGCAGTGCGTTATTTTGGGACTTTGATTCATGACTCTCAAACTCATGTTAGTGAAGAATACACTAGGTAAGTAACTTGTTTTGAGACATCAGCGCGAGTATTCCCACAGGTAGCAAAGCAGTGCGTTATTTTTGGGACTTTGATTCATGACTCTTAAACTTATGTTAGTGAGGAATACACTAGGTAAGTAACTTGTTTTGAGGCATCAGCGCGAGTATTCCCACAGGTAGCAAAGCAGTGCGTTATTTTGGGACTTTGAGGCATCAGCGCGAGTATTCCCACAGGTAACAAAGCAGTGCGTTATTTTGGGACTTTGATTCATGACTCTCAAACTCATGTTAGTGAGGAATACACTAGGTAAGTAACTTGTTTTGAGGCATCAGCGCGAGTATTCCCACAGGTAGCAAAGCAGTGCGTTATTTTGGGACATTGAGGCATCAGCGCAAGTATTCCCACAGGTAGCAAAGCAGTGCGTTATTTTGGGACTTTGATTCATGACTCTCAAACTCATGTTAGTGAGGAATACACTAGGTAAGTAACTTGTTTTGAGGCATCAGCGCGAGTATTCCCACAGGTAGCAAAGCAGTGCGTTATTTTGGGACATTGAGGCATCAGCGCAAGTATTCCCACAGGTAGCAAAGCAGTGCGTTATTTTGGGTCTTTGATTCATGACTCTCAAACTCATGTTAGTGAGGAATACACTAGGTAAGTAACTTGTTTTGAGGCATCAGCGCGAGTATTCCCACAGGTAGAAAAGCAGTGCGTTATTTTGGGACATTGAGGCATCAGCGCAAGTATTCCCACAGGTAGCAAAGCAGTGCGTTATTTTGGGTCTTTGATTCATGACTCTCAAACTCTTGTTAGTGAAGAATACACTAGGTAAGTAACTTGTTTTGAAGCATCAGCGCGAGTATTCCCACAGGTAGCAAAGCAGTGCGTTATTTTGGGACTTTGATTCATGACTCTCAAACTCATGTTAGTGAAGAATACACTAGGTAAGTAACTTGTTTTGAGGCATCAGCGCAAGTATTCCCACAGGTAGCAAAGCAGTGCGTTATTTTGGGACATTGAGGCATCAGCGCAAGTATTCCCACAGGTAGCAAAGCAGTGCGTTATTTTGGGACTTTGATTCATGACTCTCAAACTCATGTTAGTGAAGAATACACTAGGTAAGTAACTTGTTTTGAGGCATCAGCGCAAGTATTCCCACAGGTAGCAAAGCAGTGCGTTATTTTGGGACATTGAGGCATCAGCGCAAGTATTCCCACAGGTAGCAAAGCAGTGCGTTATTTTGGGACTTTGATTCATGACTCTCAAACTCATGTTAGTGAAGAATACACTAGGTAAGTAACTTGTTTTGAGGCATCAGCGCAAGTATTCCCACAGGTAGCAAAGCAGTGCGTTATTTTGGGACTTTGATTCATGACTCTCAAACTCATGTTAGTGAAGAATACACTAGGTAAGTAACTTGTTTTGAGGCATCAGCGCAAGTATTCCCACAGGTAGCAAAGCAGTGCGTTATTTTGGGACTTTGATTCATGACTCTCAAACTCATGTTAGTGAAGAATACACTAGGTAAGTAACTTGTTTTGAGGCATCAGCGTTAGTATTACCACAGGTAGCGAAGCAGTGCGTTATTTTGGGACATTGAGGCATCAGCGCGAGTATTCCCACAGGTAGCGAAGCAGTGCGTTATTTTGGGACTTTGATTCATGACTCTCAAACTCATGTTAGTGAGGAATACACTAGGTAAATAACTTGTTTTGAGGCATCAGCGCAAGTATTCCCACAGGTAGCAAAGCAGTGCGTTATTTTTGGGACTTCGATTCATGACTCTCAAACTCAGGTTAGTGAGGGATTCGCAGGGACTCACCAAGCACTCCTAACACACACCAGGTATCTATGTTATAGGGAAGGACCATTGTATCTCGTTTTGAGGTATCAGCGTTAGTATTGTTACGAGCTACTGGTTCGGGATAAAAATAGAAAAATGCCAACTCACACCAATGACGATTTATTCCTCCAAACACTCAGAAATTGTCACACAAAAACACTACACAACACTTTCACTCACAATCACACTACACTGAGCACTTCGATTCGCACTAGGTTCGCACTAGAACTGTTCGCGGTTATAGCTTCCGAATAACTGACTCCCCGGACCCACAGTCGGTCCCTTATATACCTCAGAGCCGTAATTCTGTAATTATCCAGAATATTCCTCTAATTGCTGGACACCGAGAACAATAGATGTTTACAAATAAGAAGGTACTTGAATTCGAGAGAGATCCCCTTTTTTCTATGCGTGATAAACAATAGCGCGGGCGTCGCTTACTATGTCTTATTCTGTGCAAAGGGGCGCCGGTTCACAACTACTGCGTATTCTGTGGTACATAGGGTACGGTCGTAACAGTATTACCACAGGGAGCAATGCAATGCGTTATTTATGTGAAACAAAAAACAAGCAAAAAAATGTAATGTTTTTCTTGATATTAGACAAAAGACGTTTAAAGTTAAGACGCGTTTATTAATAATACCGTATATTACTCGTATTTTTTTACAGTAACATACATTATGCTATTGTTTACTTACACACCTTGACAATAAAAAAACCGTTTCAAGTCTAACGCCCAATGACAACTGTACATAACTTAGGTATTAGTATGTTATAGACACACATAAAAACATATATAATTTTGGGAATTTAACAAACAACGAACAAATTTAGTTTATTTTAAGTTAATTTAGAGCGAAGACATGATTGATAAGACGAATAACTACAACCCAATATGTCCTTGGAATTTGAAATAAATTAAGTTTCATATAAGTCGTTATATAAATTGCACATTCTAATAACGGGACTGTTTCCCGAAACATTATATGTGGTATATGGTATGTTAAATAGTTTATAATTTCGCATAGTGCGAGTCGGAGCCCTAATTTGAATATTTCCTAACTAGTTAGGACCATAAAATCCATTAACTATTTTGTATTAAGGACCTTTCAACGAGTAAAGGCCACTAACTTAACCCAGTACAATCAACGGCACTTCCAGAAAGATTCACCGACACCTGAAGGTGGCGACGTGGAAAGCGTTCGCTGCGAGAAGTGTGACGTCACATTCCCCTCGCAAACAGTTTACGACGCTCACATGATACACGTACACGAGGAAAGGCAGAAGGGAAAAAATACAAGGACAAAAACTTGCCTGTCGAGCACGGGTTCAAACTCGCTTCCAATGTACCGCAGTTATGAGTAAGTACTTGAAATACATCAATATTACATCAGATCACTCTAATATTTATTAATACTGTAGCAACCCTGCCTGCGCCGCTGGTCCCGGGTTCGAACCCTGGACAGGTCAATGAAATTTGTTCGTTAGGATGATTATAGTAACCCCCCTTCGGCTTAGTGCACCCCTAGCCGATAACCCTGTATACGTCATCAAGTAACCATAGCACAGGCTTCGCTTAGTTTGGGACCTGAAGACCTTTGTGAGAATAAAAAAGGCGAAAGTTTGTATGTTTGTTTTTCTACAGTTGGAAATGATTGGTCACGTGGGTTGATTACGTTTACTTAGCCGCTTTGCCTATACAAGCTAAAAGTTAAATAAATAATAGCCTGATAACCATGTCGTGTATTGAGCTTCCAGTTACTTTCTTAAGTCCCGGGATTTTATTTCGAGATTAGGCCTGGTATCGAAATTTCCGGGAATTTCGAGATTTTTTCCATTTTTACCTTAAAATCGTCTCTTTAATTAGATGGCATCTTACGACTTAGTACAGCTTTCTTTGATAAGGGTATTTTATTTATTATATGTATTAATTTTTATCGATATCGAAATTTAGAGACTGGTATATTCAAGTCTTTAATCTCCATATTGGCATAAATCTCATGAAGTTTCGATATTTTCGAGATCGAGAGTCTCGGTATGGAAACCCTAGTTATGTAATACTAAACTAAAAAAAACATGTATTAATATAGTCATGTATTACAAAAAAATTGATTAGATGCCATCTTACTGCAGACTGGTAGCAGCTTCCTTTATTGAGGGTATTTTATTAATTGCGCTCTTTTTTTCGGTATCGAAATTTCGAAACTGGTGTATTTAAGTCTTTAATCTCGATATTGGCATAAATCTCGAGAAGTCTCGATATTTTCGGGATCAAGAGTCTCGGTACGAAAGCTCTAGTCACGTATTAATAAACCTCATGTTCTCAATTTGTTTTTAGTTATGATGACACATGGAAAAAGACCAGGGTTCCGCATAAATTTCGTCTCGTGAAATGTCGATTGGTAAGTTTTTCTTTTTGTGCGATACTTCCTTTACAATTTGCTCTTCACACTGCTCTTTTTTTTTTTTTGGCCATCAGACTCTGTGTATTTTGCCAGTTCTCAAATTGTTTCAATTTTCAAGTTATAAAATAATCAATAGGAAAAGTCAATTAACAAGTCATAGGTCGTCGTGGTCAAGTAAAGTCAAGTCATGGTCGAGTAAAGTCATGTCATGTGCCCTAGAAGAGCGGTGGAGAGTTTACTATAGTTGGACTTTTCCTGCGATCTAGTACGCTTTAAAACCAAAAGAGAAACAAAACGAGTACAAACAAAAAAAAAACGTATTGAGTAGAATTTCTTTAGAGTAGTAAAGAGTAAATAAATTATTTTCTTTTGTCTTCTAAATTCTGCTTATTGTTTCTAAAAGATTATCATTTTAAAATTGCCTGTAACTCAATTAACACAGAACACTATAAGATTGTAATATTTCTGGTTAAGTTAGTGCTACTGACGCGGTATATTAATGATGCAGGTTTACTGCATCTTACTTTTTACCTTTATTTGTGTTGCGTACGACGCGCCGGCGAGTGTGCGAGTGAGAGGATCACTGCGACACCTACGAGTAGATAGTTCTTAAACTAGTTCGGAAGGTAGCGAGTAGAGAGACTTGCACTCAATGACTAGCCATTATGTTCTTTTGTTTGTTTACGAATTCAAACTTAATAAATACTTAGATTAAATTAAGAGCTTGTAAATTAACTGTATCAATAGGCTAAGGTTTGTTTAATAAACTATTTTGATTTGATTGATTAAAACTTTCTCGATGCCACTTGTTAATTTACTCTGAGACAATAATTTCAGTGCAACACAGCACGTAGGGGCGGTGGTTGGCTGAAGACGCATTTTAAAAAGGAACATCCAAACGAAAATTGGTATCTCGTATATGCAGACACGAAACAACATCTTTGTGACATCTGTGGTCTAGGATTCTCGGTGAGTTGACAGTGAACCACAGTATGTTGGACCTCGTTTCACTAGCAATAACCCTATTGAAAAGATATCAAAAGAAATGTTTTAATAATGTATGGAGCTCCGGCCAGGACTGTGTACATGATACCATAAATACGTTAGGGATTATTAATCTTTAATGTATCAACCAAATTCAAAATTATGTAACTTATCGCCGTGTACATTGTTTGGACTTGTTTCATTTTCGGCACGCAAAGTACGTCTACCAAAAAATGGCTGAAGATGTGGTTAATATTGTGTAATAATGACAAATGCGTCAGTCGCATCCTTCTTTGTGTACAAAAATATCTAAATTCTGTGAATTGTAGAAGAATTTATGTTATCCTGATCAATTTTTGTATCTTAGGTTGACTCCAATGGTCACATTGGTCTATCAAATGTCCATAACACTCGTTACAAATGTCAAAGTTGTCACAAGAAAAACGCGTAAATCGCTTTTTTGCGTAAATAAGGTTGTTTACTGCGATAAGTTGCGTTATATTGAATTTGGTTGTCAGATGAAAGATTAATAATCGTTGAAGTATTTGTGATATCATGTTCACTGTCTTGGCCGGGGCTTCATACATTATTGAAACATCTCTTTTGATTTGATTCAATGCACTAACATACATGTTGGAAATGACAGATATACGACGTGTAACGTGTAAAGGTGTGTGTGTGATAACACTTAATGCAAAATTGGAAAAAAAATTTTGGACCTCCATACAAAAATTGGTCACGTGAACAGCTTAGTTGTATGGAGTACGCATTAATGTTTTCTCGAATTTTGCAAAATTTTGTTCAACAGTGGGTTCACTATGATGGGTAGACTGACACCCTTAAATATAATATTATCAGATTTTTCTGTTACAAGTAGTATAAAGATGATGCGGAAGTATCTGATGAGGAAGAAGAACTACTTATTCCACGAGGTATTCATTACAGACGGTTTACCATCTCCGCGACCATATGACGCTACACACGGGCGCGCGGCCCTTCCCCTGCGACCTCTGTCCGAAGAAGTTCCGCACTGGATTGCTGAGGAATGCACACAGACATAGTCACTTCCCTCCGACCAACCTGTGCACTATCTGTGGGAAGAAATTCAAGACCAAAGGAAACCTATTCGTACATCTACAGGTAAATATATTCCTATTGCGTTGAATGAATTAAATGGATGATTTTTAGGAGTTCAATTATCTCCTAACCTAAGCTTTGGTTCATATATTGAGACAAAGGCTAAAACCGCTGCCAAGAAACTTGGCATATTGTCGAAGGTGAGACGGTACTTCACACCTGCACAGGTATTGAATCTTTACCAAGCTCAGGTGCGATCTTGTATGGAATACTTTTTTCAATAGAGAACCGAGCCAAAAAACTAATTGCTGATGATGCGTTGGTGAGTAAAAAGCTTCAGAGCTTGGACCATCGACGTAAGGTTGCAAGTTTATCAGCTTTTTAACGAATTTTCCACGGGGAGTGTGCACAGGAGCTGTTTGATCTTATACCCCCTTCACCATTCCAGAAGATCGGCAGGACGTCTTCCACTAATGGTAGATATACCACCAATTCGTACCAAACGTTTTGCTTCCTCCTTTTTAATAAGAACAGCCAAACACTGGAATATCCTGTCTTTGTCTGTGTTTCCGGATACATACAACCCGGGTGTTTTCAACCGCAAGGTGAATAGGTTCTTACGTATGTAAACGTGCTACATCTTCCAGTTTGTTGTTGCCTGCAGTTGCAAGAAATAAATTTATACTGAATGTATAATTCTCCACCACACAGATTCACAACGGCGTAAAACCTTACAAATGCGAGGTCTGCGGGAAAAGTTTCATATTCGCGGCCTCACTGAGGGAACATATAAAAGGAGTACATTATAATATACGTCGGGTCAGAAAACGGGGAGCCACTGACACGCACCCGGGTGGAAGTCAGAAGACAAAGGAGATTGAAGACGAGTCAGAGTAAAATAACTTCTGTTATTTATGGATGGCATCTTAGCCCATTGAAATGTTACATGAGCTTTACGTTTTTTAAAGGTAGTTATTATAAATGCGAAAGTGATTCAGTCTGTCTCGCTTTACGGCAAAACCACTGAACCGATCTGGATGAAATTTGGTACACAGGTAGATTGGAAAGAACATACGATACTTTATACATACTTCAAAAAAATTAGTTCTCCATTGCACTATCTCGATAGAAATGGGGAACTACACGGGTGAAACCGCGGGGCACAGCGAGCTATATATAACTTCTTAATTTTTTAATTTAGAGCAAGAAGTTATATGTACATAATTGCTTATATGTACATAGGTGTTTCCAAGATGGCGGCCGGGGGACAAGGGCGGCAACCACACAAACTTGGGGTTAAGCTTCGATTGACCCTAATGTGCCCCAAAAACAAAATTATTACCTGTCGATTAATTTAATTTTAAATAATTAGCCCTCTATTATTAATATTTTAGACGATATGTACATATTCGTTTAAATTAAGGTATATTACTAAATATATTACGTATTGTCTTAGTCTAAGATCCCGATACACAACGACCTTCACCGAGATATTTATTTAATAAAACGTACTTATATATTTTATATTAAATTTAATATGCCTATAAACTATATAAATTTGTTAGGCAACCCATATATATATTGTATATGGGTTGCCTAACAAATTTCAGTTCAGGATATGATTAATTGATAAAAAAATATATATGACAAATAATTCACCGGTTTGATTCATAGACAAATTCCATACCCATTTTATACTTTTCATTATTAATGATAATTTATGGGCTTCATACTTTCGATAGGTATGGAATTAGTATAATAATCAAACTGTAGAAATGTTTAACATATTTTTTTTTATCCTGGACTAAAATAACTGGGCAACCCATATACAATATATTTATTCTCATATTTAATTTAGTATAAAATACGTTTTATTAAATTAACATCTCGGTGAAGGTCGTAGTATGGCGGGAACCTAAGTTTTGTTCCTATATGTTCTATATGAACAAAGCTTTTAGAACTTTATTATCTTTTAGGACCTCTGTACACAGTTTTAAAATAAAGATTTCTTATTCTCATTCTGATTGTATAAAATATAGCAAATAATAGTTGAGAATTAAATGTAATTTGTAAAATATTTTTGAATTAAAACGTGTGCATTCTTATTTGTAGTTTAATTATTAATCAAGAACTGGCGAAGAACTTTAAAATTAAATACCTTATGATTTTTAGCTATGGTACTTTAAGGAGGAATAAAAAGATAAACATGGTATAAAATGAATGGATCAGCATCATTAATGACCTTCAAGTATAAGAAGTGACTGTTCACCGAGATTGCCACTTTTAAAAAATGGCGTCATCGTCTGTATATTTATTCCAAGATTAATGATTTTTCAGGTATTGTTGCGTCATAATGGTGAATAATTGAGTTTTTTTGTCTAATTTCAATATTTCATAATGTAATAATATAAATTTAATACCAAGATTATAAAATGTTTTTTTTAAGTAGGAGGGAAATAAAGGCTATTTTTATTTTATTTTTTAGTTAATGTGGGATTAATGTTTGTAAAATGCGATATAGTTATAGTGTCTAACAGTAAAAGTGGAGAATTTCTGCCACATCTGCTGCAGTGCTATCAGTCGTTAGTTTTGAAATACGAGCCGATCTAAACGCTCATTCCTATCAAATCGAGAGCTTAATTCACTGGATATAAATATGGCACGCAAGGACTTAATAAAGCCGTATATTACGTAGTAATAGCCGTAATGACGTCAATGATTCTATTCTATCTTATATATAAAAATCAAATGCTGTTCGTTAGTCTCGCAAAAACTCGAGAGCGGCTGGGCCGATTTAGCTGAATTTGGTCTTGAATTGTTTGTCGTACTTCAGGGAAGGTTTAAAAGGTGGGAAACATAAATAACTATTAGGCGGTACGAAGTTCGCCGGTACAGCTAGTCTTTGTATATTATTATGGCCTCTGCGGCAAAACCGCAATTTTGCTAGTGTCGCGTTGTTAAGTAGACAAACGATGTAAAGATATCTTCAGGAATCAAGTCAATAGAGAGCAGCGATTCCTTGGGCAATCAAAGAAAATATGATCGGTGGTCCCTGACGTCAATGATGTAATGTATTAAACAGATTTGTAATCAAATTGACATCAATCAGTTGTCTATGGCAAGATCCTTACTTGCAAAAAACTTTATAGCATAACGTTTTATAACGGCCGTAATAAATAAACCTATAAAACCGTACTTACTACTGCCG
The DNA here is from genome assembly GCA_947049295.1 of Ligdia adustata. NCBI lineage: Eukaryota > Metazoa > Arthropoda > Insecta > Lepidoptera > Geometridae > Ligdia > Ligdia adustata. The sequence continues at coordinate 4,595,517 of OX346242.1, read as the reverse complement.
GTGTAGTAGATAGACACCATAGCTACTAGGAATAGTTGCTATTGACTCTACTGTCCTTGTCGCTGACACGCTTGGAATGACTGTACACAGAGTTTCTCTATCTGTGGTCTACTAATTATATGTTATTTCTTTGGGGAGTTTCAAAGAAGAAGCAGCAATAGGGTACGTCATAGCTTGCGCAAGCGAGATGCTTTAATTATGTTTTACTAGTGAAATTAAATGCCGCCGTAAGCAGTGTTCAAATATTTAACAAAATTAATAACAATAGATACAAGTAAAAAGTTTTTTTTTTCATTAATTAAGGGTTCTCCCTTAGTAATATTACAATCTAGCCTAAGGCTAATAAGTAATTTTAATTTAGCTTTAACTTAAACAAAAATAGTGTCTCAAAGAATGTGTCCATTAACACGTAAGATAAAGTGCACTTTGTTCATGTGTAGTACTTGCACTAAATTTCACTATCACGAATTATTATTACACTAATGTCCATGTGGTCGAGGAGCTGGATGGCCTCGACATTCACATGATGGTGAAGCCGCTGTTGATGGGCTTCTGTATACTTTTGTATAACGAATTATACTCAAAGTTTGTTATGTATGGACAATGGCGACACCCGACCTAGTAGGTTAACAGTATCGCTGACTTCCGTGCTCGTGCGAACTCGTGGTCAAATGCCTAGATGTGAAGGATAAAAAAAACATAGAGATACAATATCTTAATAGATTGAAGTTATAACTTGGTCTATAGGTAATCCTGTTGCTATAATATTTTTGTTGCCGTAGCCAGTCATTTTGTTAATGTTAATAAAGGCACTTGCCCTAAAAAAAAAAGTTATAACAGAGCAACACATACAGACAGAATTTAACAAACAAATATATACCTACAAGAAATTTATCGAAAAAACTCTCCGGTCAAGTCTGTTATTTGAATAGTCTCAGAATTACAATTGGATTGTGCCAAAATCGCCGTTTCGATGTAGAATAGCTCAGAGTTAGTATTAAACAATTATGTTTTGTTTAATACTAACTCTGACCTATTCTATGTCGAGACTCGACCACCAGGTACCTATATACGTTTATTAGCTTCATTCAAAGAGTTGCTAGCTCGATACAAGTAAGTATTTTGCCTATAGTTTGTATTAGCTTTAGAGATGTAAATAGCAGCGGTATAACGGGTAAGTTTAGCTGGACAGTTTAATTTAACCATACTGAGGAGCTCGGGACAAACAAATGAATTATTATTAATTTTAATAAAAAGGTAACATCAGCCATTTCCCTCCTCTTGGAGAGGGGAAGTAGGTGAAATTATCTACACCTGTTTAAATAATCTACGGATTTATAGGGAATTTTTAAACGAAAACATAAACTTTATAAATCTTTTCTGAATACGCTCAAATTGATTATGTGGTACTAGTACTTCGATGTGTAGACTAACACCCTTAAGTATTGTTACACCTGTCTGTTACATGTCGAGTATATTACAATATAACCTACGAGTACTAGCGGACCCGACAGACGTCGTCCTGAAAAAACCTAGATACAGCGCCATCTGCCGGGCTGATATGTGAATCTAAACCATCCAGGATGACACCTAAACGCATACAAAATCCGTCCAGTTCCAGGAGGAGTTCAGTGACATACACATGTATAGGCGGATTCAAACTCAATGGCGGCTGTGAAGTGCGCCACAAGCGAGACTTTGCGTTTGTATATTCGGGTTGAAAATAGTTGAGAGTGAATGATTCATACTAGGTAGGTACGTAACATACGTGAAGTGAATATTCAGAAGGGATGGTGTAAACTTATATGTCTACTAAATTAGATTAAAACTAATACAATACTTCTATAAATAGCAATTTTTTTTATAAACTATCTTTAGTATAAAAAGAAATACCTATCCGAGAATTCACCGATAGCACCATGTACAGGGTATATATATGGGTACAAATGAATAAAAATTGTAATTTTCAAATATGTATATATATATATATATATATATATATATTTAAAAGATTGGTTTAACACCTTCAATGTTAACTTCTCGGCTCGTCGATACAGTTTCATTGGAAAAATCCGAGCTAACAAAAAAAGAACCAAAACTTATAACAAAACACAATTAAACTTTAACAAATAACTAGTAACGATAATGATTTCAACTGTACTCCAGCTAAAGCTCGCGCATGTGTGCAGCGTACCGACACAACACGCACACTGAGGCACATCACCGATAGGGGCGGCGTGCTCCCGCGTCTCGTCTCTCTATCGCCCGCGCATACCGTGTTTTCGATACTGCGCAGCCTTTCGTGCCTAACTTCACAGCCACCATTCAGTTTGAGTCGGCCTGTAGGTACATTATTTAAAACTATAGAAATAAGTATTAAGTTTAATATTTTTAAGTAATTTATAATTCGAATGTAATAAAATTTAACTTAAGCTGTAACGAACGTTATTTAAATGTCAATAAATATTTCTTATTCTATCCAAGTAATTTTATTCCGACTCTTCTTCTTCCATCTGTTTAATCTTCTTCTTCCCTCGGGGGCTCGTGTCATTGGCCGCTCGTTTCCTGATCCGACGTATATTGTAATGTACTGCGTTAACATGTTCCTTCAGTATAGTAGTAGAGCGGTAATTTTTCCCGCACATCTCGCACTTGTGATTTTTTTCACCGGTATGACCCTGGGGAATAGAAAATTATAAGATTTTTATAAACACTAACTGTGCCCCGCGCGCTGTGGTGTCACCCGCGTAGTTTCCCATTGGATTGTCGTGATAATGGGGGACTACTTAATTGAATCGGTTAAAAAGTACTCATGTCCTTTCCCGGGATCCAATCTACCTGCGCACCAAATTTCATCCAGATTGGTCCAGTGGTTTTGGCGTGAAAGCGAAACAGACAGACAGAGTTATTTTCGCATTTATAATAATACTAGCTGTGCTCCGCGGTTTCGCCCGCATAGTTCCCCATTGGATTATCGAGATAATGGAAAACTACCTTTTTGAAGTCGGTTAAAAAGTATCCTATGTCCTTTCCCGGGGTCCAATCTACCTGTGTACCAAATTTCATCCAGATCGGGTTAGCAGTTTTGGCGTGAAAGCGAGACAGACAGACATAGTTACCTTTGAATTTATAATATTAGTTAGGACTAGCTGACCGAACGAACTTCGTACCGCCTAGCTGTACCTTCCCTGAACTTTCACAATCATTTCAAAACCAAAGTCATCTAAATCGGCCCAGCCGTTCAAACTCAGTGAATATAAGTCAATGCAGCTTGTGAAATCATCGTTCTTGTGTAACGAACAACAATTACAAAATGTTACTAATAACTAAAGAAATAAATCACAAAGTACATAATTATATATATATATATATATACTAGCTGACCCGGCCACGCGTTGCTGTGGCTATTTTATAGCGTCAACAACACGTGGTAATTATGCTGTTAAAATGTAGCTTATATGACACGTTCGTAGATTTACCATAGCAGCGCCATCTATTGATTACTTACTCAACCCAGTCGAAAGGTATCGACATCTGTTAGAATCATTTGGAGTTAACAGATAATTGTGACTGTCAAATAATAACAGACAAATAATTAGCAATAAATTAAAATTGCGACTATAATTTGAGATTTAAACTATCCTATCTCTCAAGTTGGATCGAACTGCACAATTAGCACGTGTTGTTGACGCTATAAAATAGCCACAGCAACGCGTGGCCGGGTCAGCTAGTATATATATATTAGAACTATAACAGTATTTAACTAAGTAATTAATAATTCAAATGTAAGAAGACTTGTCTGTAAACGTACGTTATTCAAAAGCCAATAAATATTTCTTATTCTTATCCGTTCTCGAGTTTTTGCGAGACTAACGAACAGCAATTGATTTTTATATATAAGAAGAAGAAGATTAGTTAGGATTACCTATCTAACTCATCAGCTCGATTCACTACGAGTTTCCGATCGGATACGAAAACTTATTTAACTTTATTGCAAAACTAGTGATTCTGCAAGTTTTATTGCTACCCCCGGCTACCTCAAAGAACGTTTTCAGTATGTACACTCCACTCATTCTCTTTCATTAAGGTCTTCATACACATATGCTCTTTCTATACCAAAGCATTCATCTTCCTTCTATGCCGATTCGTTCACTGCTCAAGCTACCGTTTTATGGAATTCTCTGCCTGTCTCGATCAGAAAATCGAAGTCCCTAGCAATTTTCAAAAATCAAGTGAAGACGTATTGAACTAAATATCTATACATTTTTCAATTTAGTTAAGTCTTGAAGAATTGAGTTTAATGTATATCGCTGTTGTTCTGTATATAATTATTAAATCAAATGTAGTATGTAACATAAATTCTCATTCAACTCTGTGAGTAGTGAGACTATGTTTATTATATTTATCTCTTTAATTCTAAAACATTTGACAACATCATTATTAATTGCTATTTAAATGCAATTAAGTTTTTATGTATAGTTTCCCCGTCTATACTTATGCTTTAGTTTCTCTCCATCCAAAGGTTGCCTGGAAGAGATCGCTATTAGCGATAAGGCCGCCGCTTGTTGAATGTAATCATAAGTTTTATTAAGTTTATTGTATTATTTATATGTGCATACAATGAAGATTTTTCTATTCTATTCTATTGGTAGATAATTAATCATTAATTTCTTGTTTATGTGCACAAAGATGGAATAACGTGATTTTCGTTTTCGCGGGAAATCTCGATACGAGTAAAAACCCTGGTAAAGTCTCCACCGGTTTACTAAGGTGATCACACGGCTAAGAAAAGATACGTATTATATATATATTTCACCTTAAAATGGGAGAAAGTTTGGTTCTGCGCTATTTACTGGCAGCTTTTTTTAATGCTTGTGTTTTATGACATTAACTAAGAGTATCGCCGATCCTTCACTGTTTTCGTGTTTCTGATACAATTGTCGTTCCGGTGCGTACCTCTTTTCACTCCCTAACTTGTAGCGTAATGTTTTGTTATTGATGTCAATCGCTTCACTATGATGTATTTTAGACCTACACGTTTTATTATTTTGAAAAAAGTTACTGAAATCTGCATAAAAAAGGCTTTTAATAGACATCGCATCAGCGCAAAAACATGACTGCTTAGGAAGCTTGTAACTTAATGATATTAAAGACAAAACAAAATAGAACGGTGAAGCTTAGTACATAATGTGTTAGCTATGTGAACAAAAAAAACCCACTGGAATCGGACAACAATAAATGGTAGAAAAGAGCTATATCTTATTGTATGGACAAGTTGGCGGTCTACCTTCAGGAATCTTAAAACAGCTGTCTTAAGATTCCTGAACGTAAAATAAAAAATAGGTCAATTATTATGATAGGTGCAATGATATTCACCTGTACGTGGACTGCGAGGTTCGCCTTGGTCCTAAACTTCTTCCCACATACGGTACACAGGTTGTTCTTCGGGAAGTGTTTGTATCTGTGTTGCTTTACCAACAGTCTAGTGCGGAAGTGCTTCGTGCAGAGGTCGCAGGGGAAGGGCAGAGCGCCCGTGTGTAGTGTCATGTGGTCGCGGAGCATGTAGATACTCTGAAACAAAATTGTTACTAAAAACTCAAACTCAGTTAAGGGCCCTCTTACAAAATAATAAATTTGAAGTAAAATCTGACCTAACGGTGTGATCCGTCAGCCTTACTTGAGAGCCAGTGTATTGCAGACTAGGCATGCTCCATCTAGAGCTACAGAATCGCTGACTTCCGTGGTCGTGCGAACCTGTGGTCAAATTCCTAGCTGTGTAGGATAATTTTTTTTAAATTGAAATAACTGATAAAGATATATCGGCGCCTGCCGTTATGGTAATCACACAAGTGGTTAGAAGTGAGTTCGAAAAAACCCGACTGCTAAATCGTTAAACCTGTGTATCATCCTTAAATTCATTTTTTTTTTAATTTAGATGCACCCAGTGTCACTGTCACGATTAAGACAAGTCTATTGACACCACTCACATAAAAATACTACAAGCCGTTTAGGCTCTAGGGCGTGACAAAGAAATATACATACATTCACTCGAAAAACATAATCCTCCTTCTTTCGCAGTCGGGTAAATACCGCGTAAATACGTAGGTTTCAGCGTTCAAATTGTTTACTTTTCTATAGTTTCTTTTATTTACGATTACTTGATAAAAACAGTTTGTTTTCTCTTCTTTAATAATAATGATGCGTATTTTTAAATTATATACTGATTTCTTTATAATAACGTTTTTCCCGCTACATGGTTAAGCAAAATTCGTGCTGACTCCATTTAGAGTTCTAATTTGCAGCATTCTGCTGAATACAACCCTTAAAAAAAATGCTTTCACTCTAAACATATTATGTGCTTCAATAACGATGAAACACATTTTCAATAGAGGCATTGTATAACTAGGTAGAAAAAAAACCGTCCCAAAAAAACTTCGAAGCCAGTTCATCTATCTTTTAAACACAACTTTACTTTTCAGTCATTTTATAGCGATATAATATTAAACATGAGCTCAATATAACATAAAAATATTTTTTTAATCATTTACTATGTAATTTTAATAAATTAAAAAGCACTATGTACTATCAGTTTGTATGGAATCGCGCCGCAACGTAAGACCTTAATCAAAACTTTTTTTTTTGCGTGTATTAGAAAGTGAACCAAGATATGAACAAAGTATTACAAAATCTAAAAACATATATAAAGATCTCCATGCAAAAATTGGTCACGTGATCGGCTAAGATGTATGGAGGACGCAATATATACTTTTTGCATTTTGCAAAAATGTTGAGTATTGTCACACCTTACTGTTACACGTTTTATATTCGCTGGTTAAAAATAAAAACTTAGGTACCTGTTTGTTACTCCTACAACTTCCTATGGCTTTATGGCTATTTTCGATTGTGGACTGACATGGTCTTTAGATTATAAGTCCCTAAATAAATCCTAACTAATATTATAAAAATGCGTAAGTAACTCTGTCTGTCTCGCTTTCACGCCAAAGCCACTAAACCGATCTGGATGAAATGAAATTTGGTACACAGGTAGATTGGACCCCGGGAAAGAACAGACTTCAAAAAAGGAGTACCCCATTGGATTACCTTGATAGTAATGTGGGGAGCTACGCGGGTGAAACCGCGGAGCACAGCTAGTAAATAGATAAAAAAAAAACTCACCGAAAATCCAACGCCGCATACGTCACAAAGATGTTGTTTAGAGTCTGCGTATACGAGATCATAACTTTCATTAGGATGTTCCTTTTTAAAATGTGTCTTCAACCAACCACCGCCCAAACGTGATGCGTTGCACTGAAATTATTTATACAACTATAAATATGTATTTTTTTTATACAACGTGTAACAGAAAGGTGTGACAAAACTTAACGGAGTTAGTCTACACGTCAAGGTGATCACATTGTAGAAGAAAATTTTGCAAAATTCGAGAAAGAAATATCAGGTTTTCCATACTAAAATTGGTCACGTGATTGGTCAAGTTGTACGGAGGACGCGAGTATATTTTTTTTTTTCGATGTTTGCAAAATTTTTTTGCTACGCAGAGTTCACTTTGACGTGTAGACTAACACCTTTTAGTATTGTCACAACCTTCTGTTACACGTTGTATATAGTACTTTTGTATAGTTAATTAAAACAATATAATCCACGGCTTAAAAACTATTTGCGTGTATATTTGTTAAGCACATGCTAGTTAGTTAAATTTAGGGAGCACGAAACTTTCTTCTTAAAAACTAATTTAAAATACTTATAGCCGATACTGAGGCTTAAATATTAATTTAAAATACGTTTAGCCGATGTGGAGGCTCTAGAACTAATCTAAACTACGTGTAGCCGATTTGAATGCTCTAAAACTAATAATCATACAAAGGATTATATTCTTAACATTAACTTACATACTACTCGGTGGTCCGATAAGAGACACCTTAGTCAGCTTTCCACAGAAGTGCAAGTACTGCTGAGTAAACCGTCTCTACATGATATATATTGGTACAAAATTTCGTAAACATAAAGCTGTGTTAAAAGAAATATTAACTTGTTTCGAAGCATTTTAAAATTTTACTAAATTGTACAATGCTTCTATTGAAACTATCATATTTTTTTTTATAGATTGTATCGAAATGAATCTGCCAAATGAATGCTGAAAGGCTTAACATGGAGTTCTTTTGTTATTGTTCGAACTACTTGTATGTGCACCCATGTTATTATGCATTAATAAATGAAATTGAAAACTGAAATGAGAACTCCAAAATGAGGCATGCGCGAATATTTACTCGTACTTAACCATGTAGCGGGAAACGCGTAATTTTTAAATAAATAAGTAAGAAATTTAAAATACTCTTCATTATTATTAAAGAAGATAAAACAAACTATCTTAACTATTGATCAAGTAATTGTAAATAAACGAAACTACAGGAAAGTATACAATTAATCCACGACGTGTATTTACGCGGTATTTCGTATGAGGGCCCTTAATTATTGTTTTTGGACTTAAGTATAATATGAGTTGTGTTGTATCGCCACTTCAATTTATCAATAACCTACGGAATTAATTTTGGGTATAATTCAGAAGGTCACTAAATATTATTATTTGGTTCCAAAATGGTTTAGTAACCGTTTAGAATAGGTACTTTATTCGGCGGTGATTGAACACGAGCCATAAATTTTCATGTTATTTTTTTTTTGTAAATAACGTGTTTATTAAATGTAATCACTTACTTACGACACGAGAAATTTATAGCAATTTTTAAGTATCCTACGGGAATTATTTGATTTACCAGTACTTATGAAAAGTATTCTATACGATGAGCAGGGATATCAGCTACCACCATACGAAATTTCATTTAAATCTATCTAGTCGCTTCGGATATTAACAATTACAAACAGGCAGACAAAGAAAAAAAAAATACAAAAAATCTAAATTATTTCCATTTCACTCCTTATATCCTCCTGACTCATAGACAGAGAACTTAGGTTTTTAGCATTTTTTTTTTTCATTGTACAGAATTTCGACCTCTACAGTTTTATTAAGACAACTCTTTACTAAAAACCAGTTTAGACACTATTTAAAAAATAAAAAACAATACAAAAAACATGCTAGATTTCTAATGGCGGCCTTATCGTTTAAAGCGATCTCTTCCAGCCAACCATGCACGTATAAGATATTACAAAAACTAGAGCGGTCTTAGCAGGGTAAACATAAACATAATAACATATAGGTACTAAACATTAACTAAATAGATTAAATAGTTAACATAATTTAGAAAAGAATATATACACAACGATATATTATTATTATATAACTTACATACAATAATACAAAACAAATTATAAAGATATGGATATGAAATTACTGATAAACTAAAACACGACCGTTAGAGTGATGTGCTATGGCTCGATATGTAATATATGTATAGATAGCTAAATAACCTTACCAGTCGACATTTCACGCGAGGCATTCTGGGAGTGGCTCGTTGTGTTTTATTTGCTATATTCCTGAAAATGCAATTAAAATTAATAATTTATATTTAATCTGGGTATTTTCAAGTAAGGAGTTTATCTTGAGAAACTTGAGTGAACTTTTATAAATTGTCTCCATCTTAAGGTTGCTTGGAAGATATCGCTTTTAGCGATAAGGAAGCCACTTGTGAGACTAGATGTGAGATTTTTCCTGTATATTTGATGTTTGAGTCTCTACAATAAAGAGTTACAACCAGGTCACAATGTCTGTGCACCTGAGCTCGTGACATCATATCGGCGGTCTGGGTACGGTGTGCTAACCGTACTTTCGCATCGGGGAGTGCGCGGAGAGGTGACAGGGGAAGCGGGAGAGGCGCCGCATTCCAGCGAGGTGCACAGATATTCTGACCGGGTTATAATTCATTCATTCAAGCAATCATGCTACAATCCTAGGCCGCATCGTACAATATTTAAAAAAAACCCGTCTCAGTGAGAGCCTACCTCGCGCACCGAGGGTTCCGTACGAACCTGTAGGTATATCAATTAAATATCTCTGCGTGAGGAAAGAGGTTGTATGTTCAAAATAACGAGTAATAATAAAGTTTTTATTATATGACGTGATTAAAAATATATGTTTTTTGCATATTTTCTTTTATCTGTGCTGTAAGATGTTGCTTCGTACCATACTTCAAAATTCTGAGTTCACGGGAAGTACCAATTCAAGTACCAATTTGATTGTCTTAGCTAAGAAGTTTGATTTGTTCACAACTCCAGGGAACTTAGGCTTGAGTATTTGATATGATGCTAAGAAAAAGAGTCTTGACAGACAAATGGACAACAAAGTTCCGTTTTTTTTTTCTTTTGAGATACGGAACCTTAATACCAACACAATGTCTTTTTGTAGCGGCGACCATCTTGAATTGGTATCATCAAACAAAGCTAAGAACAGCTACCGACCAATATGCCTTTCAAAGAAAAAAAAACATAATTAAAACCTGTTCCTGAGCCACGATGCCACAGATAGACACACACGCACAAACACACACACATATACACAGACATGTTATAACACCCCGAACCAAATAAGAACTTATTTTAGCTCTAATTTCGCTAAAGATGGACTTCGAGTAAGATTTTTTCTGTTTTTTTTTTATGTTTGTGTATCTGCGATACAGAGTTAATTCATTAATTTATTCTTTAATTCATTCATTTATTAATTCATTCATTAATTCAAGTACTAACTTATGGTATAGCGGTAGACTGTTGGAGTCCCTCAAGGTTCCCTTTTGGAATCTCTTCCTTTCCTTGTGTACATCAATTACATGAGCTTCGTAAACAGTCATAGTAGGGAATGTGACGTCACACTCCTTGCAAAAAACACCCTCAGGTTTGCTCTCCTCAGGTATTTGTGGATCTTTCTGTAAAAGACAAATGTCTTCAGGTCCCAAACAAGGCAAAGCCTGTGCTATGGTAACCTGATGACTGATATACATACTTATATATATATTAATCTTCCTTAACGGCGGGCGCCGATTGAACTTTTTAGTTACTTCGATTTAAAAATCAATTTATCAAAATTAACGAATATAATTTAAAATTTTATCGAAATCCGATTAGAGGATTCGGTTTTCGATAAAATTTTAATTTGACCACTCGAGAAGAACTGCGACGCGTTTCAAACGAAAACAAATTCTGATTGGTCCAGCCGTCACCGAACAATCAAGTCACAAACAAAGAAGAACATACCCGTCATATTTACTTCACGACAGTAACAGCATTAAAGACAGCAAGTACAGAAGTACAAAGACACTTGAATGATCTATTTTAAAAATATCGGCAAATTATGAAAGCCATTTACATTCTTATAAAAAGGTTGTCTGGAAGAGATCGCTTTATAGCGATAAGACCTTTTGTGCCACGTCGTTTGTTTTCTTTTTAATTCTTTTCGTGTTGTATTTTTGTGGTGGCAATAAAGAATTATTGTATTGTATTGTAAGCCGATATTTTGAGGTTTTTGCTGCGTAAACTAAAGTAAAGTAAAGTAAAGTTTTTGCTGCGTAAAGTAAAGTAAGGTTTTAGCTGCGTAAAGTAAAGTAAGTTGAGGGTATCATCGGCAATCTCTTGTAATCCTGATCTCAACTTGATATATTGTGTCCATACCCTCATTTTCTCTTGGCTACCTGTACGTGCTATAGTTGCCCTTGTCTTTAACATTACAAACCTCATGTATGTAGGAGTGTGCGGTCAGTCCCTGAGCGGTAGAAAATCCTCGGCCACACGTAACGCAAACATGGCTCCCACTGCTATGATAGCGTGACATGTGGAGAAAGTACCCAGACGCACATCTGCACAAAATATTTGATACTATACGTAACATAATTAAATTAGATTTAAAAAGGCGGGTTTTCACTTGTACGTGATTGTTGGATCGGTCCAACTATAGTATAGAAAAAAATAGCTTAAAAAAAAAATGAAAAAAGGCGAGAATAGAAAACTTTTACTTTAAATATTGTTTGTTTTGTTGTTTATTAAGTGCTAATTAGGAAAAAAAACATGAGTTCTGCAAGTGATGAAGATATAAGCTGCACTCCCGATTCAATGAAAATGGAAGCTGACGCAGTAATTAACTATATTTTATTATTGTAATGCCGGTTTTTTTCTACTTACCTCACAATCGAGATGTAAAGCAGCGTAGTTAGCTCGGGTGTAAGCATCAATTGCACCCTCGAACTATACTAAATATCTCGGGCTGCAATTGATGCCTTACAGCCTTTGGCTACTAATCTACTATTATTTGCAACAAAAACACAACTTAAACAAAAACATTTTTTTTTAATATATATTACTAAATGCTTTCTGTCACAAACCGGTCCCAACTCAACACAGTGCCGGCTGAAACCGGGACGTGACGTCACGCACAGCACAATCCGCTGAGTTACTTCTGTCATTTCTGTAGTAAATAAGTAAGCAGTAAATAAGTAAGTAGTAAATAAGTAAGTAATAAATAAGTAAGTAATAAATAAGTAAGTAGTAAATAAGTAAGTAGTAAATAAGTAAGTAGTAAATAAATAAGTGGTAAATAAGTAAGTAGTAAATAAGTAAGCAGTAAATAAGTAAGTAGTAAATAAGTAAGTAATAAATAAGTAAGTAGTAAATAAGTAAGTAATAAATAAGTAAGTAGTAAATAAGTAAGTAATAAATAAGTAAGTAGTAAATAAGTATACAGTAAATAAGTAAGTAGTAAATAAGTAAGTAGTAAATAAGTAAGTAATAAATAAGTAAGTAGTAAATAAGTAAGTAGTAAATAAGTAAGTAGTAAATAAGTAAGTAGTAAATAAGTAGTAAATAAATAAGTGGTAAATAAGTAAGTAGTAAATAAGTAAGCAGTAAATAAGTAAGTAGTAAATAAGTAAGTAATAAATAAGTAAGTAGTAAATAAGTAAGTAATAAATAAGTAAGTAGTAAATAAGTAAGTAATAAATAAGTAAGTAGTAAATAAGTAAGTAGTAAATAAGTAAGTAGTAAATAAGTAAGTAATAAATAAGTAAGTAGTAAATAAGTAAGCAGTAAATAAGTAAGCAGTAAATAAGTAAGCAGTAAATAAGTAAATAGTAAATAATTAAGTAGTAAATAAGTAAGTAGTTAATAAATAAGTAGTAAATAAGTAAGTAGTAAATAATTTAGTAGTAAATAAGTAAGCAGTAAGTAAATAAATTAGCTTGAACTAGAACTTACTTATAGTCTACGTTGCAGTCTTCACAGCGGTACACCTTGCCCGTGTGCTTCCCAAAATGCGTTAGCATTGTGCTTCTGTAATAATATCAATCAAGTAATAACTGACACCAAGCTTTATTTTTTAACCTTCATCATCATCAGCCTGAAGATGTCCACTGCTGAACATAAGCCTTCCCCATTTGAACGCCATTCCGAACGACAAGCTTCCAATTGCATCCACTGGTTACTTGTTACTTTCACTATGTCGTCGGTCCACCTAGTGGAAGGGCTACCTACGCTGCGTCTTCCAGTTTGTGGTTTCCACCCAAGAATCTTTCTTTCCCATCAGTTATCGGTTTTTTTTAATACCCGAACAAAAATATAAAGCAAAGTATCATTAAAATATTTCAATTCTTGCGCAAATAACTTGACAGACGCGTGTCTCAAGCGAATATCACTCGCACTCACACTGTTCCCAACCGTTCCGAGATATCGTGTTAGCAGCGTCTATGTACCTACTATCAAACCATAGCGTCCCACTGCTGTTCACGGGTCTCCCCATGAAGGGGGTGTAGGCCATAGTCCAAAACGCTGGCCAAATTGCGAGTTGTGGACTTTACTTATCTTTGAATATTATTAACCTTCTCCGATAAGCAGGTTTCCTCACGATATTTTTCCTTCATCTTTCTATGAGGGCTTCTATTTATTTATAACACGAGAGCCACATACTTAAAAATGTATACAACGTGTAACAGAAAGGTTTGACAAAACTTAACGGTGTTAGTCTACACGTCAAAGTAAATTCATCATCAATCATCATCGTAGAACAAAATTTTACAAAATTCGTGAAAAAATTATTGCATCCTCCATACAACTTGGCTGATCAAGCTTGAACAAGGTTTATATGGAGGGACCTAAGCGCAAATCTCGAGAGCAGCTGAACCGATTGCGTTTATTCTTTTTTTACAATATTCCTTGAATTACGAAGATGTCAACATTTATATGATGGCAACATTACTCTTAAAAAAATTACTGTTAGGCTGTACGAAGTTCGCCGGGTTAGCTAGTTAGTAATAAAATTATAAAAAAACTAGCTGACCCGGCGAACTTCGTACCGCCTAACATTCGATTCTTTAGAAGTAATGTTGCCATCGTATCAATATTGGCATTAATAATAAGATACTAACGTCACTCAATTGTCTTGCCTTCCCGGAACCTCTCCACTAACATTTAAACTTTATGGTATGGTGTTAAAGTACAAATTGACTTTTAAGTATTATTACGAATCGATTGTATGCGAGTATAGAAAAGTGTAGAGCTTTTAGACTTCTTTTCAATTAATCAATTTTTAAAATTGTTCTCTCCATAAGAACGATCCTCGTACTTCAAGCAATATTCTAAAAAAAGAATTAGCAAAGTCGGTTCAGCTGATCTCGTAATTTGCGCCTAGCAACACATTTAGCGATTCGCTTTTATATTATAGATATATATAATAACTAGCTAACCCGGCCTCGCGTTGCTGTGGCTGTTTTATAGCGTCAACAACACGTGGTAATTATGCTGTTAAAATGTAGCTTATATGACACGTTCGTAGATTTACCATAGCAGCGCCATCTATTGATTACTTACTCAACCCAGTCGAAAGGTATCGACATCTGTTAGAATCATTTGGAGTTAACAGATAATTGTGACTGTCAAATAATAACAGACAAATAATTAGCAATAAATTAAAATTGCGACTATAATTTGAGATTTAAACTATCCTATCTCTCAAGTTGGATCGAACTGCACATGGTGTGCGAATTTTATTATAATCGGTTAAGTGCTTTAGGAGTCCATTGAGGACAAACATTGTGACACGAGATTTATATATATTAAGATAAGTGATACGTATACGTAGTCTTCATTACTGTCTGTCATGTGTATTATTTATTTACCTGTAGTAAGTGACGAGAGGACACTTCTTGCACTTGTAGACAGCGGCGTGCGAGTGCGAAGGCGCACTGGCGCGCTTTTTAATACGCATCTTGCAGATAGGACACGGCTTACCTTCTGAACTCTCCTGTATTGATAGACACACAACTTTTTTAAGAAAAGCTTTAAAGACAGTAGGATTATCGGAACGCCCGTAACCACTCATATTTCATCCATGTTTAGTTCATTCTCGAAGACTGTGTACTATAGGGACGAGGACGCGTCGATTTTACACGGTTCGAAATGAAGAAAGCGATGTAAGTACTACTGCTTTGACTCTAGACATTGATACCGTCATAGCTTTGGAAGCAATGGATATACACAATTAGGGCCCGGGTGACAAAAATTCTGAATATAATTTGGGTCAAATATTCAGTTTAGACGCGCTCGTCACTACAGTGATAAAAAATACACTGCTCTTAAATGTTATGTGTTAATGTCGTTATGTATTATTTGTCTTGTCTTTGTTGTTATTGTTATAGTGCCTTGTGTGTCTTAATAAACGTCTTCTTTCTTTCTTTCTTTGCCATCCAACGTGGCAATGCTGTCAGTATTTTTGCCACCTTTCCCTAAACTAACGGACTTTTTGACTAGTGTTTTTTTTTTATTTTAGTTGTAAGTAGATTTATTTAAGTTAGTGTTTTAATTACTGTTTATTTTTTTAAGTTGTTGGTTGGTAAGTTGCAAATTAAAGAGTGTTTTTTTTCTCTCGCTTTTAAGTTGTGGGTAATTTTATTCTCTACATTATTGATCCATCTACAAATGAAGAAAAGCTCATAGAAACAAAAAAAAACAAGAAAGGGCCGCCGACCTGTCGGCCGGTCTAGATATCGCCGGATAGAAGCCGTAAAATCCGATCTAAGCAATCTCCAAATTTCCGAGAGAGCGGGAAGCTGCCCAAGATCGAATCCAATGGCGCTCTCTTGTTTCGGAGGCCAACACTCACTACGGGTCGCTGCGCCAGCGGACTAAGTAAGTCATAGAAAACAAGATATTTGCCACAAATCGATTTTTATGGCGTTTGACTTTGAATTTTGATGGACGTTCAAACCCTACAATTTGTAGGTTTCGCGATAACTTTTAGGATGTCAAAATACAGGTTTTTAAGAGTTTATAGATGGGTATCTTACATTACGAGATTCATACTTAAGTTGACAACATTTTTACTAGGTACTGTTTTTATCACGATAATGGAAAGACAAATGAAAATTACGTACTTACTCCTATTTTTTATTTTATTCAGAACGTAATAATTAGGTTTGAGAGATTTAAATAAAAATATAAGTAAAGTTCAGCATTATGTTATTCGCATATTTCATTTTTTCTAGTTAAAAACATGTCATTAATAATCTTATTTGTGTTGTTTGTTTTATTACGGTTTACAGATGACAGACATAATATTATTTTTGTTGTGGCATCTGAAGAAATAACATAAATACTAGTTTTTTTTTAAATCAGTTTTTTTTATGAATAACTCAGAAGAAAGTAAATAAGAAAATCTAGTATTTTTAGTATGAACTTTTCCTTACATTATTTCGAAATGGGTTTCGAATTTCCATCATTTTGCAAAAATGAAATGTTGTCAATTGAACTAAGATGGACTGGATCAGGAAACGCGCAAAATGTAAGAGAGGCCTTAAATGGAAGTGGGTAGGACACGTTTTTGAAGTCAAAGGTTTTATTTTAAAAAGGAAATACACGTTTTTACTATGAAGAGCATCACCGATCCTTCACTGTTTTCGTGTTTCTGATAGAATTTTCGTTCCGGGTCCTACCTCCTTTCACGCCCTAAATTGTAACGTATTTTTTGTAATTGGTGATTGTGATGTATTTTAGGCCTACTTATGTTTCTCTATTTTGAAAAAAGTTATTGAATTCTGCATAATAAAAGCTTTTAATAGGCATCGTATCAGCGTAAAAATGTGACTGCTTATTAAGCTTGTAACTTTAAAGTGATTAAAAGACAGAAAAAAAAATAAAACGGTGAAGCCTAGTACATAATGTGTCGACTGTCCGAAAAAAAAACAAAAACAAAAAAAAGATGGGTCTATTTGGGAATATCCCAGATCCTATCTAGACACGATTGGCACAGGACCACTATCCTGAATTATACAAGTACACTGTACTTAACATTGTCAAAGTGACAATGAATACATTTGCTGCGTACATGAGTGCGCGTGAGTCCAGTGTCAGTACATGGAACTAATATCAGTGATGGAAGACATGACAATGTTTAGTTCCCGGTAGAGCCTGTCCACATCTCTACGTCACCACGTCGTCAACGTCAACGATAACGAACGAACGTGGACCGTCAACGCGACGAATGGCGCGTCACGTTGACGGCCCACGTGTCTCGATTCGATGACTATTTATAATCGAAAGATATGAGTGCACCCAGTATTGTCTTTTCACATATTTTTTCTTCAATCTCTATCCGTCTTTTTAACAATAGCAGAAGTAGAATACGTCTTGTGCGGTCCATATCTAGATAACTAGTGAAGAATGTCGCAGTTTTAAAAGGCATGGAGACGCACAATGTTGCTGCGTCGTGGCGTGCATTTTTACGTTACGTTAACGTAAATTTGCACGTCACGTCAACGTACCGTACCACGTTGACGATGTCGTGACGTGGAGATGTGGCTTTCCACACTCACACCAAATACTTGAAATCGAAATAAAAACAACTGTCATTTCCTAGTTATTATTTAGTCCATAGAATACACGTCAGTTCCGAGGCAGATGGCATCATACAAGAGAGGCCTATGCCCAGCAGTGGGACAAAAAATGCCGTAGATGAAGATGATCAAACTCACATTGTGATATATTTCCATATGGTTTTTGTAATGCTTCAGTAGTTTGAAAGGCGTGTAACATATATCGCATTTATGTACAGCGTTTGTATAGCACTCATAAGTTTTACGATTTATGAACTCTTTCACCTGAAATCAAAATATTAAATTACTTTCGTAATTTTATTTATTTGGGCTGATTGTAAGACTAATAATGGACTGTGACTGGCCGGTTGGTAGCAACCCTGCCTTCTGCGCCGCTGGTCCCGGGTTCGAACCCCGGACAGGTTAAACATTTGTGTGCATGAACATGTCTGTTTGTCCTGTATCTGTGTGTTTATTATATATATAAGTATGTATATCAGTCATCAGGTAACACAGCACTGGCTTTGCCTAGTTTGGGACCTGAACACCTTTGTGTGATTGATGTATAAAAAAATAACAAAGATGTTTTAAATTTTGAACCCCAATTTGACCCCCCTAGGAATTGAATTTCCTGAAATAATTTCCTTAAATCCTTTCTTTCTTTTGTTCTTTTTTTGCCTGCACTCTTAATTTAATGCTCTTGATTCAGGGGATTAGGCTTTGCGTTGGTTCCTAGTGAATATAAGATTATACAGGGTTATTGGTTAGGGGTATACTAAGCCAAAAGGGGGTCACTATACTCATCATTACAAACAGCTTTCACTATATGAGAAACCTTAAATCGAGAAAAAAGATGATCCATAGAAAAAAATTCTCGGTCGTCGACGAAATATATGAAACAACTGATTTATTCTCTCTCGAATTCAGAGTTGGTCTCACAGTGAAAGTTGTTGATTAAGGTGTGTATAGTAACCCCCTTTCGGCTTAGTACACCCCTAGCCGACAACCTCGTATATAGAGAATAAGGGATGAATTAATAAATGATTTGTTAGTCCGTCTATAAGGGGATGAAAGTGAGCACACTTATCAAGAAGTCCGAAAAAAATAACTTACCCTCATGTCGTAAGTAGATAAATACTGAATATCGAAAACTGACACATACTGTTCGTCATCTTTAAATTTTTCTTGTATATTATTCAATAATTGTGTCAGCCTTGTGGATATTGCTTTATCAGCTGAAACATACAAGGCCCTTAAATCACTACTAGGTGCCCTGGCAGACTTCGTATCGGCTGAAAGTCGCTGAATGATGACGTCAATGACATGGGCTTAACATACAATGTCGCGAATTCGTTGTAAATATTGATAAGTTCTATAATACGGGGTGATTCTAAACTGACTGCGTATATTTTTAACATGCAACCAGCGTCGTTAATGTAACATATTATTATTACGTTATAATAGTTTATTTTTTTAATTTTTATTTTAAATATTGGTGAACATGTTCACATAAGCGCGATTACACAAATCTGGGTCATACGCTTGCCGTAGCTATGAACGCCAACGCCAACGTAGTGTCGCACCGGGAGGTGTCAATGAGTTTGGCGTTCACTTTACATGACTTTTTATTTTTCAATAAATTTTCAGTATACTACATTTACGCACTCAATTTAGAATCACCCCGTGTTGTACATCTACTTGTTCTATCTAAACTAATATTATGAAGAGGAAACATGTAGATGTTACTCAGTGATGTTCATGTTACTCGGTGATGTTCATGTTACTCGGTGATGTTCATGTTACTCGGTGATGTTCATGTTACTCGGTGATGTTCATGTTACTCAGTGATGTTCATGTTACTCGGTGATGTTCATGTTACTCGGTGATGTTCATGTTACTCGGTGATGTTCATGTTACTCAGTGATTTTCATGTTACTCGGTGATGTTCATGTTACTCAGTGATGTTCATATTACTCGGTGATGTTCATGTTACTCAGTGATGTTCCTGTTACTCGGTGATGTTCATGTTACTCAGTGATGTTCATGTTGCTCAGTGATGTTCATGTTGCTCAGTGATGTTCATGTTACTCGGTGATGTTTATGTTACTCAGTGATGTTCATGTTACTCAGTGATGTTCATGTAACTCAGTGTAGCTTTATTTATTTTTTAGTTTATACTGATATACTCACGTTTTCCACGCAGTGCTCTACACAGTTTCCTTATATCGTGATACACAACTCTGTCGGGTATGTTCTTCAAAATCATGTCTTTATCTATAGATGTACCGTCCTTTGCTAGTATATCACCACAATATGAAAATTTATACTGCAAATGTGATTTAATCCTGTTGAAAAACAAATATTTAGTAATAGGTAGGTACATCAATATACAATGTGTGACAATACTTAACGGTGTTAGTCTACACGTCAAAGTGAACGCACTGAATAAAATTTTGGGAAATTAGAGAAAAAAATATTAGGCCCTCTATACAAAAATTGTTCAGTTGATAGGTCAAGTTGTTTATGTAAATTTAAGTTAAGTAAGTAAAAGTAATTTTCGTTTAACTTGATCGTTTACAAAATAATGTCTCTAAGAATTAATCTATCAGTACTTTTCTTCTTGGAGTTGTTAAAGCGAAAACACTTTTTGTTCTTTATCTTTAGTCTTAGCACTTTCACTATTTTTTTTAAAC
Organism: Ligdia adustata; assembly: GCA_947049295.1. Classification (NCBI taxonomy): domain Eukaryota; kingdom Metazoa; phylum Arthropoda; class Insecta; order Lepidoptera; family Geometridae; genus Ligdia; species Ligdia adustata. The sequence continues at coordinate 4,575,011 of OX346242.1, read as the reverse complement.
ACTACACTAAATGGAACGGTTTAGTTCTTTTTAGTCTTCTAGTTATGTCTGTGTGGTTGTTACATTTGTAATATTAAGTTTTTTAGGCCACCGTTTATATTTTGACTCCCAATTTTTTCGACGATAATGGAAAGACACAAAAAATAACGTTTTTTATAATAACGTTATTTAATAACGTTATTATTCATATCAGAATGTAATAATTACGTTTTTAGAGAATTTTGAACATATAAGAAAAGTTCAGCATAATGTTATTCTCGTCAAAAGCCTGTACAATATGGTCTTATAAACTGATGGCCTTACCATAAATACGAGATTTTATTTCATCAGTTTTCTATAAATAACTCTAAAGAAAGTGGATATAAAAATCTGGTATTTTTAGTATGAACATTACATTATCTCGAAATGGTTTTCGAATTTCCATCACTTTCCAATAATGAAATGTTGTCATTTGTTAAAATAAAATACCTACCTTTCAATATCGAGAGGCTTGTGTCGTTTCTTAACTTTCTTTTTATGCGAACCATCATCAGATGGACCGGGTTTGGTATTGTCATTGCCCGAATCATCACACAACAACAAGTCATTGAAATCATCATCAGAAAAATCATCACCGATGCTACCATCATCATCGGTGTCCGGTTCTTTGTTATTTTTCATCACTTCATCGTCTTTTGTCATACATTTTTTTATATAACTTTTCAGTGTTATTTCATCATCATCGTTGTCTATTGTTGATGTTTCGATAGCTCTTTTCTTATCTAGATTCTTTTCAGTTTTTGGTTTGACATCATCGTTTTCATTTGTTTCGTTGGCATCATTGTTATCGGTGTCTTCCGTGAACTTGACATTGACTATGAAATTTTTTATGTCAACGTCATAAGTTGGATCCTCTTTTTCCAATTTGATTTCCTGTAAAGAGTAAAAAAATATTTATTTATCGAAATTTAAATAACGTTCGTCACAGGCAAGTCCTGGGACTTGATTCGCCATGACCACTTAAACACGTAACGCGGGCTTGTTACGTTAAGCACGTGGTAAAACCTTTGAACAATATTCACAAAGTCAATGTCAAATTTTATATCGTGCAGTTACACGAACGCGCTAGTTTGTCAGCTGTCAATTCAACATGTTGCTCGTCGACATGTTAGAGGCGCGTTAAATATAATTTTGCAGAATTTTGAGATTTCTAATAATTTATTTACGTACTCCGTTCCTAATATTCTGGCTTTGTAAATCTCTGGCATACATATAGTGCGTTAAGCCAGAGTGGTGATTGCGGTCTCTATAATAAACCCTTTAGGGGGACACGTATGTTCTGCTTATGCATTTTAATTTTTTAAAAAATCTTTGAAATCATTTTTATATTTAGGGTGACTTTAATTGTCTGCGTATATTTTTAAATCGCAATCAACATTGTTAGTATAACGTATTATGCCACTTTTTTTCATTTTGTTTACATAAAACTGTGAAATATCTTCACCTACGCGCGATCACACAAATCTGGGTCATGCGAAGCCGCGTGTCGTCGCCGTGACCTAGATTCGCACAAAGGAGGCGCCGCGGCTTAAATTGACCACGAGTTTAGCGTGGCATTGCTGCGAGGATCATGGGTACGTTTGCACCAAAACGGTCAGGGGTGGATTATTTGTACCAATATTATTCGGTACCAAATATAAGGGCTTTACCAGGTAAATATATACACTATCATAAATTAAAAATCCAAGATGGTTGCCACCTCAAAATGGAGATATCGGGGACTTTTTAAATTTCAATATATCTAATGTGAGTTAATTAATTAATGTTTAAATGCAAATTAAAGTGACTGCTATAAAATGTCACTCAGCTCAGTGTGCTTCTTGGCATAGGTCTCCTGCAACTGTCTCCATTGAGCGTTGTCCCGTGCAACTTGTAACCAAATTTTAATTAAATAAACAGACTTCACTTACTAATACTTCTTTTGGTTCATATTTGGCCAAAACTGGGTGCGAATTGTCATGTGGCATATCCTCAGCAGTAGATATGGGGTCTACATCATGCTGTAAGACAATAACTGAGCTCTCGGTCCGCAGTCCTAGGGGGGATGGCGGGAGCAGGGTATAGAGAATAGAAATCGGTCGTCGCTGCTGAAAACAAATATAAAAATTAACAAGTTCATTTCAAAAAAGTTATTACCAACTTCGATCATATAAGTCATTATCATTTACGTGCATGGTTGCTTGGAGAGATCGCTTTAAGCGATAAGACCGCCATTTAAAAACTGGTATATGTACATAAGCTTTTCTTTTGTCATTTTTTATGTATTGTCGCTGGTTTTTAAATAAAGTCGTCTTATCTGTATCGCTTACGGCAGGCGCTGATAAAATTTTTAAAGTTATTTTGAATTTAAAACACAAACCTGTGGATGGATTATGATAAAAAATTAGAATATATATAATATCTATGTATCAACTTATATTGATTACTGATTCCATATAAATAAATTAAATTTAAACTGTCGCTCCCCACTATGACTTTTCCTGGGTCAAGGATGCCATGATTTACAAACACACACAACACTCACAGACCTAAATAAAAATGTTCAAACACCTGGGTTGACCGGAAACCAGAAATTGAACCTATGACTGCTGGATCTGGGTCCCAGTCGAGGGTTCGAAATTCCGGTTTCTGCCAAACATGCTAACCACTACACCATGACATCAAATATATTGTAAGATAATAGATTTGAATTCGGGTCTGGGTGTATTTGTGCATGTGTATGTAAATGTTACATGGCGTCCCCAACACAGAAGATATCCTAGTGGGGAGCTATGAGTGTGAAATTTTAATTTTAATTTATTTTTTTAGTCAATTTGATTTACTTACTGCTTTCTTTGTAGAGGTCCATGTTTTATATATTTTTAATGCTCCTCTACATTGTCTTTGAAATTTATAGAATTTTTTTAGTAGATGTACGCATTCAGTGCAATAATAGAAATCATGGCCGGGCAACTGAAAAAATAAATTTTGCAATTACTATTGTTTAAGTAATAAAATAAGTCTAACTTGCAGGGCCACTCGTAATGAGAATAGCTAGAGGCAGAGAGGAGTGGAAGAGGCTTGAGGAGGCTTTTGCCCAACGCACTGATGCACATCAACATAATTAATATTTTATGACTGTTATACTACAAAAATCAGAAATAACGGCTTAATAAAAAAATATTTTATGTGAAAACTTATAAACATAAATCTTTGTATCCCAGTTTGGCCACCCAAGATATTGAATTTGCAAAATTATTTTCTCAGTACTACCCTTATACTCTATAATTAATACACCCTCCTAATTTCATGTCTAGTTCAGCGGTTTAGACTCTGCATTGATTGGGACCTAGCTGTCAGTCAGTCAGGACTTACTCTATTATATAAAGCAGAAAAGTAAAGACGTGAAGCTATAAAATATCTGGCTTGAATATTATTAAGTCTGATCCAAAAATTTATATAATAATACTTACACCATATTCACAGAGTTCATCGTGAAATTCATACAGAATACTATTAACGTTTTTGACTGTTCTGTCGGCTCGCAAGCAAACAATGCAGATTTGGCTTTTCATGGCTTATCAATAATAAAACACACATTTATTTACTTGAGGCATAGTGCTTCGAACACTAACAACTTATACCTAAAATAGATATTCCTATATCATTTTAATTTTTATATCTTTTTTTTTGTATCAAACAAAACAACATTTCTCTTTTTCTTTTGAGATATGGCACCATACGTTTTGTTTATTTGCCAATGTCAAGTTTAACCATTTTCAAGTAATTAATTAATCAAGCTAAGTCAAATATCCAATTATAAGTCTTCTTCTTCTTCCTGGTCAAGTTAAAGTTATCATCCAAAGATTACTATATGTATTGTTATCATCTACCTTCGTAAAGCGTTAGAGATGGAGACTTTACCGGAGACATTTGGTAGATTTTGTTAATAGATTTAGTAGATTTGAATCAGATTGAATTTTAGTAGAATTACGAAAAATGTAGTGGTCTGTGTTTGTCTGAGGTGTTCGTATATTGGAATTTAATTTCACAAATTTTTCGTATAATAAGTCATCTGTAATATCGTGAATGATGTTAAAAATCTGCCAGATCTGTTTAACGACCGATCGACAGCTACAAACTATTGATGAGTCGATACATAACTGGTTTGATGAATTATGTGATTTCAGCGTAAGTGTTTAGCTTATTTTTGAGATAAATACTTATTTATTACTTAATCCTTACGTGCAGAAACCCGAAGTGGGTCTTGGCCTCCGATACAAAAGAATGCCACTAAATCTTATCCGGTGTAACTGCCCGCGAGTCGGCAATTTGGAGATCGGACTTAACGGCGTCTATCCAGCATTATTAGGCCACTTTTATGATATTGCTAATATTTATACTCAGGTGTGTAACCTAAGTGGAGACATAGGCACAGCTAATATTCGCCTTAAGCTTGTCTAACAAAGACCTATTCCTGCGCTTCCTAATTATTCCTGTTTCGTGTCAATTACTAATTAATAACTAATTAATGTCAGTACTTTCTGCTAACATTATATTCTCATCACATGAGCTGCCTACCTGTAGCGTAAAACTTAAATTAAAAAGTATAATATAAATTTTTTGAAGTGATACCCAAGAGAAGGCAAAAGGAATAGAGGTGAGCTTTGACCAATGTACTAATAAGAATAATATGTTTTTTGTTCATTTCAGATAGAAGAGTATGCTCTATATTGCACACAATGTGCCTACTTGCTTAAAAAGTTCTACAAATTCAAACAAAGGTGTGTCCTGGCTAATAATATTCTTAAAAAATGGAAAAAAGCTAAAGTAAGTTTATAAGTTTATGATTTTTTTTCCGAATAGTGCTACTGTACTTAATCCCTTGTTATTCCTTTTGACTAAATTTCATTTCAGTCTAAATCTGTCCTAAAATGCTAGAACTGTTTCTTATCAATATCGTGTATTGATGTGTAATAATGTGTAATTTACAGGCTAATATTAATATTAAACTATTAAAAAATGAAATACCACCAACATCTCTCGGTATCAGCAATAGGATATACGAGAAAGTATATTCATACAAATCAGACATGGACTCGGAAAATGATAACTATTCTCAGGCCATTTATCGTAATAGTGTAGACCCAATAAGTAGAGATTCAGGCATAGTAATAGACACATTAACTATTTGTGATACTAAAGATATTTTAAGAAGTGAAAAAATGACTACAGAATACAAATATGATATAAATACAAATATTCAAAGTAAAAATGTTAACGGAAATGAAAATCTTAGCAGTAACAATACGGATGGTGAAATACTGAAAGAAGTGGTAGTAAAAATTGAACAACCCGACCAAGACAGCAACAATTTGGAATCTTTGCAAATAATTGCTGAAGAATTGAAAATCGAAGGAGATGTTGACATTGACAGTGATAGCAATGTCGGAAGTGACAAAGACTTTGACATACAAAAGTTGTTGGATGAAGCATTAAGCTCAGATAATTCTAGCGACAACGAAGTGTTACAAGTCAAACGTAAAAAAACCATAGCCAAAAAGAATGATGAGCCTCTTTCAGAAGAAGGAGACAAACCTATTAAGAAAAGAGGCAGAAAGAAAGAGAAAAAACGTGGTTTAGAAGCTCTTAAATATAGCTTGATGAGAAAGTTCGAGAATACAGAAGTTAAAGACGAAGATGGCACTATTATTGACAAGGATTGTATTATTGATAATTTAGAAAATATGCATAATTATACGTATAATAAAATTAAAAGGTATTGCTCAGGTAAGGAATCAGGATTACATAAAAGACTTAGTCATGGCTGACTGACAGATTAGGTAGGGATCAACGCAGAATCTGAATAACCTATTTATTTTGGAAGGTGTATTCAGTATAAGTTGTAGGTACACTAATTAAATTCTTTTAAAAAAAAGTGACAAACAAATTACCATTACGCCAGGCAAAATAAAATTATTTCAGTTTTTTTAATTAAATATTAACACAGATATTAAGAAAATTAAAATGGTACCACATACCATGGTACCACATACCATGTTTTTCAAATCGGGCTCCCCAGGATATCCCAATTTCCAAAAAATTGGGATAACCCCTAAAGGGATTGAATAGTGGTTTAAAGCCTACACATTCTTATTTTTCGTATTTAAGATGCATTCAAATTCATTAATTTGAATGAATATCATAATGTTGCACTGTTACATACTAATTTCTTGGAAATTGGGATAACCCCAAAAGGGATCAAATAGGGGTTTAAAGCCTACACTTTCTTATTTTCCGTCTTTAAAATGCATTCAAATTCATTAATTTGAATGAATATCATAATGTTGCACTGTTACATACTAATTTCTTGGAAATTGGGATAACCCCTAAAGGGATCAAATAGGGGTTTAAAGCCTACACTTTCTTATTTTCCGTCTTTAAGATGCATTCAAATAATGTTGCACTGTTCCATACTTAAGTTGTAGAAATGTTATTTTAAATCTAATGTTATATTGTAATAAGAGTCCGGCTCCGACAAACTTATTTGTTTATGGGGAGTTGATATTTCTAATCCCTATAACTATATATTATAAGAAACTTCAATGTAAGAAAAAAATAATGTAACATTTTTATTTCTTCTTTCTTGAAGGGCCACACTCTGTGTATTGTGCCATTTCTCAAGTTCTTTAAATAACATTCTATATCACTAACTAAAATCCACAGATAAAAAACCGCTAACACCACAGGCTATACAAGTATTGTCTATGGTACAAAAGAGGTACGGCAATCAGTACTCGGAGGTTTTTACCACTGAACATTTGATCACTAAAGAGGATATATTGAAGGAATTCCATAAAAGACAAGAGCATGAGACCTATGTAGGAACAGAACATAAATGTACTCTTTGTTATAGAGGATTTAAGTTTAAAAAGTTGCTGGATTATCATATAGCGGAGTTTCATAATGTAAGTATTAGAAATGAATGAATTAATTATTATTACTGCGTTTGATCGATTCGACGCGTGACCAGAATGCTGGTATTTATCTGGCCCATCGTATAAGCATTGTCATTCAGCGTGGTAATGCGGCTAGTTTTCTGGGCACGCTGCTCTCTGGTGGTGGGTTGGAGCATTTGGATTATCCGTAGATCTATAGGTAATGGTCTATAGGTAATCTTTCTGCTATATTTTTTTTGTTGTATGAAAATAAAAAAATAAAATAAAAAGTATTAGAATAAAAAAAATATATTGTCACCACATTTGTGCATTATGATTGACCGAGCGAGCGAAGCGTCTTTGCTTGCGATCTATTTTTTTTATTCTTTCGTCTGTCAGTTCATTAGTTTAAGCAATTTGGTTTTTAAATTAAAATAACTAGTGAAATTGTATCGCCGCGACGCCTCACCAATTGTAATTGAAATAATAATTAATAGTGTTGTAAAAGTAACGATGACTAAGCCGAGACTGTAGTGATCAATTTTGCTCACTTGTATCATAATGTACTTTTATTTCAAATACGAGATCCATAGCATTTATAATGTATTATAAATGCTATGGATTCATAATGTATTTATTATAAATGCTATGGATTCATAATGTATTATAAATGCTATGGATTCAAAAATAATATGATAAAAGTTTTATGATATTTCGTTTGTCAACAGCCGGAACGTGATTTTGTGTGTGAGATTTGTGCGATGCGATTCAAAACTGCTCAAGGTCGAAGGAAACACATAGCCTCACATAAAGTGGTCTTCAAATGCAAGCTGTGTCCACTTGTCACTAATTATAGGTAATTTAATATAACTGTAGGTTATTTGCTTAAACGGCGAGGGAAAACATCGTGAGGAAACCTGCTTGTCGGAGAAGGTTAATAACTTTCGAAGATAAGTTATGTCGACAACCCGTATTTTGGCTAGCGTGGTGGACTATGGCCTACATCACCTTCATAGGGAGACCCATGCCCAGCTGTGCGACTTTTTGTGTTGAAAACGTAACGTACGTAACGTAAACGTAGGTTATTTTATACAAGTCAAGAAAGAAAGAGGTGACACATAAGACAGTACAACAATAACATCAAAGATAAGACAAACGATACATAACGACATTCATTCTACATTTTGTAAGTAATACTGTTTATTGCCATATTCCTCGCATTATTTATAATTTAATCAATATTGTTATTTCTTTATCATTACAAAATGGTTAGAAGTAAGTTATTAGAAATTCTAGCAAAAAATAATTCGTATTGAGTTTCAATATTTAAAAATGCGCAGTAATGTTATTAATGAGTAATAAGTTTTGTTTCCCGCCTAAAATTGGCAACAAATTAATTTATTTTGCACCCGTTTTTATTGCGATAACGGAAAGACAAATGAGAAATATCGTAAATACGAGAATACTTTTCATCGGTGTTTTGTAAATAACTCTCAAGAAAGTGGATATAAAAATTTTGGGTATTCTTAATATGAACTTTTCATTACATTATCTCGAAATTGTTTTCGAATTTCCATCACTTTGCAAAAATGAAATGTTTAAAAAATTGGCAGAACTGTCCAACACCGATGTTGTATTACGTAGGACGCCGCAATTTTCTTATTACTTCTGACACGAGTCGTGGCGTCAGTCGTCGCGCCCGAATTCGTCTTAGACAATAAAATAGCTTAAGAGTATCACCGACCCTTCACTGTTTTCGTATTTCTGATAGAATTTTCGTTCCGGCCCACCTCTTTTCACTCCCTAAATTGTAACGATTTTTTTTGTCATTGTTGTCAATCGCTTCACTATGATGTATTTTAGGTCTACACATTTATTATTTTGAAAAAGTTTTTGAATTCTGCATAATAAAGGCTTATAATAGGTATTGTATCAGCGCAAAAATATGACTGCTTAGGAAGCTTGTAACTTTATAGTGATATAAAGACAGAAAAGAATAAAACGGTTAAACCTAGTAAATAATGTGTTAGCTATGTGAAAAAAAACCCACTGGAATCGGACAACAATAAAAGGTAGAAAAGAGCTATATGTTATTGTATGGACAAGTTAGCGGTATATAGCTGTCTTAACATTTATCTATCTTCTTCTGATATATAAAAATCAATTGCTGTTCATTTGTCTCGCTAAAACTCGAGAACGGCTGGGCCGCAACGACTTTTAGTTTTGTGAAAGTTCAGGGCAGGTGCTCGAACAATGAGTTGGAACATCTGTCTTCGAGTCTGTGTTGTGCGTGTGTTTGTGAATGTTACAAAGAATCCCTGAGCAGATATCCTAGTGAGGAGCTATGATTGTTAAACGTTTTTTTTTTTTTTATTTATTTATTTGCAGAACTGTAATGGTGAATCACTTTAATTACCACAACGGTGTGAAGTATCCGTGCGAACTCTGCAACGGAGTATTCAAGTAAGTGTATTATAACATAACAAATTATACCTTAAAACAAGTGATTAGAAGCGAGTTCGAAAACACGCGACGGCTCAATCGTTAAACCTGTGTACGAGTATAATCTTTAATTTTTTTTATTTTTAATGTACCCAGCGTCACTCACATAAAAATACGATAAACCGTTTAGGCTCTAGGGCGTGCCTAAGAAATATACATACATACATACACTCGAAAAACATAACACTCCTTTTTTCGCAGTCGAATATAAACCGACTTTAATTAGAAAAAGGAAGGGTGAGGGGGAAAGGGAGTTAAAAAATCCCCTGAGGAGAGAGTAGTTACCAAGCAATCGTGACAAAATGTCGTATATACTACAAATTTGTAGAATTTAAATGTAGTCGGCATTTTTGATTGGGTAATAAAAAAATAGAATAAAGTATAAACCCGTTTATGTTTTTTTTTTTTAATTTGCTACGTGTATTTTTGTTTTAATTTGAATTTAAAATGTGTAATATTCCAGGAGTCGACCGTGTCTAGCGGCCCATATGAACAGTATGCATCAAACGCAGTTTATATGTAAATACTGCGCCAGAAGTTTCTACTCGGAGACTGGACTCGCGCAACACCAAGTTAGAAAACATGGGGTGAGATTTGATTGTTAGGAAACGTAGTTTTTATCAACTTCCCTAAGAAGGGAGGAAGTACTCAATTGGACGTGTTTTTTTTTTTCATGTTTCTTACCTGATTTCTCAGAGTCGGTTGGACCGATCGGGAAAATTCTTTTTTTAGTTGAGTTTACTTCGCGAGTGATCCCATTCAAATTTTATTTTTGTCTGATCTACTTCGTACGTAAGTAACTTAATATTATTATTTTTTTGTTACCAACAGGAAGAAGAGTCATCAGAAGGTCCTCCCACCGCTAAATGCGATCAGTGCAATATAACGTTCATCTCTATGGAGGTTCATCGCAAACATATGGACAAATGTCACACCCCACGAGGCGATAAGTCCTACGTTTTCAAGACTAGAAAGCGGACTGTAGAGCGCGCGAGACGAAGGCCAGACTATGTCTGTCGAGTGGTAAGTTACAAAACTATGTATTATTTTTTTGCAAAAATAACAATATTCATATTTTCAAAAAAATAATTTGTCAAAATTTTATGTTGAAAAAAAAACATTTAAAAATATTGCGAATAGTGCAATACAACCTTCATCTCCATGGAGGTACAATTGCAATCATATTGACAAATGTCACACGTCACCAGGCGATAAGTCCTACGTTTGCCAGCATAAAAAGCTGGCCGTAGAACGCGCTAAAGGGTGCCTCCCTTTAGCGCGTGACAATGTATTTCGAGAGCTATGAAATAAAATATTTTTGGTTATAATAAAATGGTCCTAAAATGTGCTAACACACTTATTTAAAAAAAATGGTCCTATAATGTGCTAACACACATATTTGAAAAAAATGGTCCTATAATGTGCTAACACACATATTTGAAAAAAATGGTCCTAAAATGTGCTAACACACATATTTGAAAAACAAAATGGTTTTGCCATAAATCACAATTTTTAATATAAAACCATACTTATATTTTCAAAAACATAAATTGAAATATATAAAAAATAACAATTGTAAATAACACGTCCAGTGCCATGTAACGTTCTTACCGTGGAGATTCACTATAAATATATCGAAATAAAGGTAACAATTTTTTTTTATTTGGTTCGATAGATTTTTTTTAAGTTAATTAGAAGAATTTTAGTTATATACTCATTGCAGAACAATAATTTGCATATTTCGAGAAAAAATAATTTCATGCTCCTCCCTAATACTATATAGATGTTGTTTAAAGTGCTTTCAAAATAAAATATCATCAAAACTTGTTTCAGTGCAACGCGGTAGAGCACAGTATCGGCATGTTGACGTGGCACTTCAAACAGGAACATCCTCACGAGAACAGCGAGTCGGTGTGTGTCGTGGGACACAAGTATTTGTGTCACGAATGCGGGAAAGGATACTCGGTGAGTGATAATAATAACTTTTCAGGGCAAGGGAGCCTCATTCGTTCATTCATTAATTACTTCAATTATTCATTAATTATTTCAATCATTCGTTCATTATTTCAGTCATTCTTTCATTACTTTCAATTATTCATTCATTACTTCAATTATTCGTTCATTATTTCAGTCATTCATTCATTATTTCAATCATTCGTTCATTATTTCAGTCATTCATTCATTACTTCAATTATTCGTTCATTGTTTCAGTCATTCATTCATTACTTCAATTGTTCATTCATTATTTCAATCGTTGGTTTGTTCTTCATCCAGGGTGCCCCATGGATAAAAACGAAAAACGATTGCCATCGTTTCATTTAATAATATTAGTTTTATCCATCCAAAGGTTGCCTGGAAGAAATCGCTTTAGGCGATAAGATCGCACAATGTTACTACCATTGTCTATATATACAGATTTTTTTTCTGTCTGTCGTTTGGTGTGCAATAAAGTTATCAATCATTGATTCGTTTATTCTGGGGGCAATCGTTTTTTTTGTATAATATTAGTTCTCCATCGAAAGATTGACTGGAAAATATCGCTTTAGGCGATAAGGCCGCCTAATGTAATATCATTGTCTATATATATGGGTTTTTTTTTCTGTTTGTTTTGTTTGGTGTGCAATAACGTTATCAATCATTGATTTATTCACGTGTATGTACTAGCCTAGTCCTTCTCCTTAATTTACCGGGATCAAAAATATCCTATATGTTGACTACAATACAAGAAAAATTACCATTACAAAATATCGTTTAAATCAGTCGTTTTGGAGATTAATCCGTATAAACGAAGGATACAAAAAGAATTAAAAAAAATGATTAAATTAGTTCTATTTCACTCATTACATCCCCTTGACTCGGTTTTTAGCAATTTTTTTCATCGCACCGATATTTTGTTAAGATTTTGATGTGCAAGTACATCCTACGTCTTCCCTCCTTCAAATACATTGGTCTTAAGTTATTGCTGTCTGGATTTTTTAAAGTATTTTTTAGAAGTTATTGACAAAACACATTTTACTTCCATCTATTATTCTTAATTTGTTTATTATATATATATATATATAATAAACAAATATATATATATATAAGTATGTATATATGTATTTCTAAGTATGTATGTCAGTGATCAGGTTACCATAGCACAGGCTTTGCCTAGTTTGGGACCTGAACACCTTTGTGTAGATGTTGTCCCATATTATTATTATTATTATATATCTTATCTATTCTAGAACATAACCGACTTTAAAGAGCACAAGTACATCCACACGGGGGCGAAGCCCTACACTTGTGACGTATGCAACAAGTCGTTCCACCGACGTATGAACCTGCGGAACCACCTCGAGCGTCATCAGCCGCCGAAGCGAGTTTGTCCACATTGCGGGAAGAAATTCATCAGTCCTTCTAACCTTAGTAATCACATCAAGGTAACGTATGTTAGAATATCTGTAATGTAGTAATCTGTAACGAAAAGATCTGCGGATTGTCATAAAATATTTGGTGAGCATTTAAATTGAACATATGCGATTAATCTGTTATTGTATATTTATTTTAGTCATCTTGGAATATAATATTTATGATTAGCATATGAAAATACTATAAAATGTACATGCCTATATAAGTATTGAAGTCTCTTCTCCCATTTTCTACCGAATTAAATTTTAAATACTAATCTATCGTATTGCAAAAATGAAAAGGATTCAAAGGTGGAAAGGAATTCAGGTGTTTTATTGTTAATGTTTGCTACTGGATTACTCCAAGACTGCTGCACCGATCAGAAAATAATGTTTTTGTTTGATAGCTCGTATGTCGGCACCATTATTATTTTATCGAAATCGATCAATAGGTTTTTAAATCGAAATAACTGAAAGTATTAAGAGCGCTTGCCGAAATGAAAGGCAGTAGGCACTTTAGTTCAAGAATAATTATTAAAGTTCATAATCATAATCGTTTATTGCATAACTGTACAGAAATTGGTCTTAATGTAGAATTCTTATCGTTTCAACAGTATTGTCCTTGCGAACATACAATAATTTTAGCATACTACTTACTTAAATCTAACATGCAATGAGAAGAAAATTATGCTTATGTCCAGATAAAATAATATATACAAATTACACCTTTACATTATGACTACTTTATCTTGCAGAAATTCTTTAACCGAATAGTAACCTTTCAATATCAAAAAATTAAATAATTGTCTCTTAAATATATTGATATTCTCCGATTCAAGTAATGACGTAGGCAAGTGGTTATAGATCATATGTCCCATACCTAATACACTTTTCCTGAACAGTGCTGTTCTATGGCGGAGGACACAAATTTTACGTTTATTAGTTTTGCGGTCACTATTATATCCCTCAAACATATTCATGTTAGTTCTCGTAAAAAACTGCGGTTTCATAGATGTCACACAAGTTTCACATGATTGTCCACAGATGCACATCGGTATAAGGCGTCACATTTGCGAGTTGTGTTCGAAGAGTTTCCTACATAAGAGCGCGTTGAACGCTCACGTGCGTGGAGTACATTTACACATACGACGCGCGAGGAAGCGGGTCAAAGAACCAGAGCTTAACGCGTAGGCCGTCACTAGCCATGGGAAGAAAAAATGCAGTGTCAGTGACATGAGATGTGTCATTAAAATCACCACCACAGAAGCCAATTAATATAAAAGTTGAAGATTTATTCGTTTTGGTCCTTGCTTGCTTAATATGCAACTAGCGAGGAAGCGAGCCGAAAAACTAGAGTTGAATGTGTAGGCCTTGACAAGTCGTTAAGACAAAAAATGCAGGGAAAGTGACGTGAGATGTGTCAGAAAACAATTATCTTAAAATCAAAGAGTGTTAGAGAAATATTATATATTAATATATTTAAATTAATTATGTTTTTTTATTGGTTTTTTTTTTTTTAGACAAATAGATATTCCTGATTCTATGGCCAGTGCCTGTGCTAGCTTGCTGCTATATCAGCTGAATGCGTAAGCCGTGACAAGCCATGTAAAGAAATATATGTACTGTGAATCAAACAATGATACTTATCAGAATGGTCGAAGAAAAAATGGAAAATAAATATATAATTACAGCGTTTATAAAATGGTACCTGGCTTGTAATTTGCGTCAGTAATTCTAAGCTATTGCATAGCTTTTGTCGCAGGCTTTGAGCGCAGTGACCGAATCAAGAAATTCCGTAACGAAAATAAACATAACACTCGTCTAACGTCGTTTCAGTTCGGCGCGGTGTTTGTGTGCGTGCGACTACACGAATGCGTATGCAATAGCTTTACCGTGCCACGCGTTTTTTTTTAAATTAATGCCGTCGATTTGATTACCTCCTCTTTTTTGAAAGTTGGTGGAAAACGTAGCTTGTTGGATCAAGTTACTGAAATATCCTTTCAAACATGATTTTTTGTATTGGTGATACCTCATATTTTCATGTCGGTGAATGAGCTGTAAATAAAAATGCGTGCAATATTATGTAAATGGCTGAGTTTTATTTACTATGTATTATAAAAAAGTTAGTGGTAGTCTAGTTGGTGAACTGCTTGCCTGCCAAGTGAGAGGGTGCAGGTTCGATCTCAGGTTAAGGCTTGCACCTTTCATCTTTAATGGATTTATTAACACTTGCTTTAACGATGGAGGAAAACATCGTGAGGAAACCCAATTGTTCGAAATATTTTTAAAACTTATGCATAATTCTTAATGTTGCGAATGAAAAGAGATGTTTCAATAATGTATGGAGCCCGGCCAGGACAGTGTACATGATACCATACATACGTTAGAGATTATTAATCATTAATCTATCAACTGAATTCAAAATAACGTAACTTATCGCAATGTACAAAATTTAGTATCAATATATTTACACCAAATTTAAGCAAAATGGCGATTTTCGAGTTTTTATTGCGTAAATTTTGACATTTGTGGTACATTTGACAGACCAATGTATTGTTTTTATAGCTGTGAATGTTTTTTTTCCTTTGCTTTTATTTAAATAAAATAACTACTCGTTCAAAGTTTCGTTTGAAAAAAAAAACAATTTAAAATAAACCTTCTTTATTGATACACACTTAAGATAACAGTAGATCATAAAATTACATTAACTTAAATCTTAGGCAACGTTGATTTACATCATACGAAACGTACAAGCATTTTTTTCATTATTTCCTTTAGACTTTTGCTAGAGAAAATAAAATAGACGCAAATAAATGTTCAAATGAACAATACAATATAACCTACCCACTGCCAAATAGCCGGAATCACACCAGACAATCATGCGATCCATATAGCACAGTTCAACTTTCGGTCGTGCAGCATCGACGTTGGATTGTTGTAGCAGCAACAACCTACATACTTCTTTACGATTTGGTGTATTTTTTATCACTTGGATCCCATAAGCACTTATGTTCCTTGTAAATGGATATCAGACGACGACTTCCAAATTTTCTATAATGTATGATCGCGCGCTCCACACACAAACGTCTACACCGAGCGCGCCGAGAGGCTGAGGCGCCTGTGTGCTCGGAACAAAAACGACCGACGGATTGCTCGCGGCAAGGAGCGTGCGTTCCTGCCGCGCAGTTTGGATCTCGTTGGATCGTCTGGTGTGGATCCGTATAATAGGATTTCCTGATCCTCATCATTCCTTAAAGATATTTTCTTATTATTCAGACTCTAATTCCTCTTCTGATAGCGCTTCGATCTCGTATTCTAATTCCTCCGCTACAACATTCTCTTCGATTTCATATTCAGAATCCATTCCTTCCGATCTTATTTTATATTCAATTTCATAATCTGAGTCCACTTCTTCCGGTCCCGCTTTATCTTCTATCTCATATTCTGACTCCACGTCATCCGCTATTTCCTCTTCAACTTCCGCTTCCGGTACCTCTTCCATTTTGTTGTTATTTTTCCCCGGCGTTTTTGCATTATCTCTTTGTTTCTTTTGTCTCTTGGCAGCTACCGGGGGCGTGTCATCGGCCCCCTGTTTCTTCTTGCACCGACGTATATTGTAATGTACTCCGTTCACGTGCTCTCTTAGATTGGCCGCGTGATTGAATCCCTTACCGCATAATTTGCATACATGCGCCCTCTCGTTTGTGTGCATCTGTAATCAAGATAACTTTATTAAAAACAACTTATAACACTATTAAAAAAATACATGCTAGATTTCTCATGGCGGTTTTATTGCTTAAAGCGATCTCTTCCTGGCAATCGTGCACGTACAAGATATAACAAAAACGGAGCGGCCCTAGCGAGGTATTCATAATTAATTACATAATCTACAATCTATATACATAAAAGAGTAAGTCTTGACTGATTGACAATTCAAAATGAATGAGCCTAACCCGCTAGAACTAAAGGCATGATACTTGGAGGAGGTGTTAATTTTAGCTGGCAAGGGTACACTAAGAAAGGATTTTTGGAAATTCCAACCCTAAACACTGAAGTTAACATTGTGAGAAAACTTGCTTATGAGGCTAATAAATGGATTTCTAAAATCTCCTACCGGCCATTTGACCAGCGTGTTGGACTATGAGCCCTACCCCCTTCATAGGGGAGACACGTACTATGGGTTGATACGTATAATGAAAACATGAGCTCCAATCTTATTTAGAAAACTAACGCGATTTATTTTGTTTCTTCACTGCCGTAGTCGTGTGAACTTGTGGTCAAATGCCTAGATGTATAGGATAAAAAAATAGCCGTCGCCCAGAGACGAACTATAGAACTGCCCTGACATCCCAGACTTATACCTGGAGCCCTACCCACTAGTAATGTATTATACCTTAGAATGGTTGAAGAGGTTACTCTTGCTCTTGAAGCTCCTGCCGCATTCGTCGCACGTATACTGCGGGGGGAAGTGTCTCACGCGGTGATCTCTCATCTGCTTGCTGCTCCTGAAGCTACGCGAGCACAGGTCGCACGGGAACGGACGCACACCCGTGTGGATAGTACGGTGGTCGCGGAGCTGGTACACTTTCTGCATATTAATATTTGACTATAGTTACTGACAGGCCAACGGTCGAACGATTGGCGAACGGCGGGCGGGGCAGTATTTTTACCCGACTGCGAAAGAATTTATATTTGTAAAAAACTTTCAGACTTCTATTAAGGAAAAACGCCGACAGAACTTTTACAGCCATTTCGAATGATATAATGAGATAAAATTGAACTGGGACCACTCGAGGGGTATACAGGATTATTGGCTAACGGTGTACTAAGCCGAAAGGGGGTCACTGTACCCATCATAAGGAACAACTTTCACTATGGGACAAACTCTAAATTCGAGAAAAAAATATCAGCTGTTTCATACATTTTGTCGATGACCGATTAACTTTTTGTATGAGCTTAATCTCAGTAAAAATTATATTTGTCATACGCAAAAAAATCATCAACTTTATAATAACATTTCTTAACAAAAAACTTTTTAGGCTTTTTTTAATGAATCAGGCTTTGAGTGTCTTATTGCCCTTGGAACCTTATTGTATGCGCGAGGTCCCATACTCACAATATAGTACAGGATCCCGATATACAACGACCTTCATCGAGATGTTTTTTTTATTATTAAATGTAATATACCAATAAATATTGTTGCCTAACAAATTTCAGTCCAGGATATGATTAGCTATAATAATTTAAAAAAGAAACATTTCACCCGTTGGATTATTAGACAAAATCCACACCAATCGAAATATGAAGCCGATAAAATATCGTTAATAATCAGACCGGTGCAAAATGCTAGTATTGATTTACCTGTTTATACTCGTACCTGGCTACCCGAGAGTTGTGACGGGAAAAGAATAGGCAACCTAACGTTTGCATATACTATGAGCTTCATACATTCGATTGGTGTGGATTTTATCTAATAATCCAACGGGTGAAATGTTTCTTTTTTAATTTGTTATAGCTAATCATATCCTGGACTGAAATTTGTTAGGCAACACAAAAACAATATATTTATTGTATTTAATATAAAATACGTTTTATGAAATAAACATCTCGGTGAAGGTTGTTGTATATCGATCTAGGTTAGTCGTATGCTTGATAAACATAGTCACTTCCAAAATGTACAAAGTACTCACCGCGAATGAACGTCCACAGACATCGCACAGGTGCGTCTTACGACTCTCTAGATCTGCGTACACGACGTCCCACTCGTGGTCAGGATGCTCCTTCTTGAAGTGACTGAACAACCACACGCTGCCTCTTCTAGTCATGTCACACTATAATAATAATAATCATATGGGACAACATCCACACAAAGGTCTTCAGGTCCCAAAACTAGTCAAAGCCTGTGCTGTGGTAACCTGACGATTCTACAAGCTATAATGTGTTATATTGGTGGATTATTAACCATTAATGTTTTGTTTATGTACACAAGTGTGGGCAAGCGATATAAAGACGGAATAACGTGGTTTTCGTGTTCGCGGGAAATCTCCATAGCAACACTGGTAAAGTCTCCACCGCTTTACCAGGGTACATGATGTGACTTTGACTTGACCACGATGACTTATTACTTGATGTTTGACGTAACTCGATTGAAAATTGATAAACTTGACGCTGGCAAATATATTAATCTTATGGTGCCATATATCAAAATAAAAAAGAAAGCTGTATAAGTTTAATTGACAGTTGCTGGTGGCCAATCAAGATAGAATAATAAAAAAAAATATTGACAGTTGTCAAAAGTGCATTGCTGTATGGTGACAGTAAACTTACCAATCGACATTTCACGGGAGGCAGAACAATTGAGCTCGCTTTACGCCTGTATTCACTAGAAAAAAAAAGGATAATATCGACATCAAATTTTTCAATAAAAAAGTCGTTTTTGAAAATGTATGGAGCTCCGGCCAAGACCCTGTACATGATACAATAATAATTATATTTAAAATAAGTATTTATATCTACGATACATACCTATACATATGTCTATAAATATATAAAACTCTATCCGACGATCTGAAAATGTTATATACCTATATATTAAATTTTAAATTTATTATGAAAGTTAAACAAACACCTTATCAAAAATGCATACTACTGACGTATTGACGAATTTTTAAATGTAAATAGTTTTTAATATTACACGAAATTTTTTTTATAATTTGAATTATATTTGTTATTATAATTTTATTTGAATTAATTACTATATTTGACATTATTATTATTATATTACAAACAAGACATCCTCTCATTTATTTCAAATGTTACCGCTCCCTCCTGGGCCCGTAATAAACTGTATTTTTTTTTTACTTTGTTATGGCTTCACACGTCTGTGTATTAGCCAGTGTCAAATTGTAATTATATGTTGTGATCTTTATATTATTTTTTTTCTTTCTTGATTGGCCACCACACTCTGTGTATTGTGCCAGTTCTCAAGTTCTTCTTTATGGATGTAATTAACACTGAAACTGATAGTTTCAAGCATACATTTTATTGACATTTCAAAAATTAATATTTAATAAATGAAGGTACGAATTCTTCTAAGTCACGTACGATGGAATCGAACCGCTTTTGTATTGTGCCCTTACTTTTTTTATTGTCCTTTAACATTTTTTATTTATATTTTTTTTATGTATTTTGCATCACCGTTTACGCAAATTTTATTGTTATATTCCATTCCTATAAAGTTTGTTTGTGAGAGATAGCTTTTTAGCTATAAGACCGCCTTTTGTGCCATGTTATTTTTTATTAATCTTTTTGTGGTGACAATAATAATGAGTTTAAATTTCATATTGTTTTGTTTTATAGTTACTAATGTTAATTTTGCTGTTTACTGTCAAGTAATGCGTGCGAGAGGTCACTTGCCGGCTCCAGCGGAAGACCAGCGCTGGTTGTTACAACCAGCATTTTGCTGAGTTGGAGTCGGGTTGTGGTAAATATTTCATTACTTTTAATTTATTTATTATTATATATAGTTTGGTTGTAATAATATGTGTAATGTTGTAATTATCGCAATTAAACTATTCATTCATTCATTCATAAAGAATTATTGTTTTTTTTTATGTTTTAGTTTGACGTTCTCATAATGATGTATAAAGATAAACATATTTTTACAACAACTTACCCGTGATATATAGGGAGTCCGTTGTCATCAATCATTTGACGATTTCTGAAACAAATGATAAATATATAATTTGTATGTACGGATGTTTGTTCGTTTGAAACTTCGTACCCGCGTACAGTAAGTAGTTTCCAACCAATCGTGACGTGGCTTGGTGTTTGGGTTCTACGAATTTTGTGGGCATCGGGTTTTTTTATGGGGGGGGGGGGGGGGGTTATTTCTACCAAAAAGGGGGGAAATTTGGTACGGCGTCATAAAATTATACTTTTTTAATGTAAAAAAATGGTCCCCGTAATCGCCATTTTGTGCACGCGGCCATTTTAGATTTTAACTTTATCATATTACCAGTCAAGCCATTTCAATGTAACCCATATTGAAGGAGTTGTGAAAAAATATATGTAATCAGCCATTTTATGGCGGCAACCATTTTGGATCATTTCCATCTAAAAACACTCCCGACTAATGCACCATTCAAGCACGTCGTACTTTTAACTGCCCGTCGTTTTTGCGTCAGAGTCTCAAACAAATGGTTAGTAGCGACAAACCCGACTGCTTAGTCTTAAAAAACGAGTTACCTACACCAATTGATTTGTATATATAAGTAATATATTTATATATATCGTAATCGCCGTTAAACATTATTCATTTTGATACCACACGCGATGATACTTTGAAATCATTTTTATTAGATTCTCTAATTATTTTTAGAGAATCTAATTTAGTTTGCTATACCCTGTGTTCTCTCACGAATAAGATGAATCTATTGACATTACTCAAACAAATAATACGACAAGCCGTTTAAGCTTTAGGGCGTGACAAAGATATATACATACATACATGGATAAATATAAATAAATGAATAGTATGGGACAACATCTACACAAATGTCTTCAGGTCCCAAACTAGGCAAAGCCTGTGCTGTGGTAACCTGATCACTGATATACATACTTATATATATAATAAACACCCAGACACAGGACAAACAGACATGTTCATGCACACAAATGTTTCACTTGTCCGGGGATCGAACTCGGAACCAACGGCGCAGAAGGCAGGGTTGCTACCAACTGCGGCAACCGGCAAGTCAAATATAAACATACATACACTCGAAAAACATAACCCTCCTTCTTTCGCAGTCGGGTAAAAATAAGCGTTTAATAATAAAAAATACGAGTGGCACTCGGGGACTGCCGCGGTAAAGCTATTACATACGCATACGTCTAGTCGCACGCACACAAACACCGTGTCGAACTGTAACGATGTTATACGAGTGTTAGGTTTATTTTTGTTACGGAATTTTTTGATTCGGTCGCCGCGCTCAACGCCCGCGATAAAAGCTACGCAATAGCTTAACATAATATTTAACTAACTTTTTATAAACTCTCAATTTAGCCGCTTCCGGGCTCAACGACTTCTTGCCGGAAATGGTGTGACAATCTTTGACATGCGCGCGGAGGACTGAGGCAGAGGGGAACGTGACGTCACACTCCTCGCATCGTACGCTCTCTTTCTCTCCCGTCTCTTCGTCAGCTGATGGAGCTATAGGCTGTATCTGAAATAAAAATATATTTATTGACCTTATAATATATTTTTGACCTTACAATATATTTTTAGCCGACTTCAAAAAAGAAGGATTTCAATTCGTAGTTTTTTTCAGATATTTATAAAGAACTGATAAAGAACTTTGTATAAAATTTAGATCCTATATAATTTTAAACAAAATTGATTCAGTAATTTGGTTTATAAATCGAAATAATTAAAGAAAATTAACTCAATGATTCACTTTTTTTCAGACATATACAGAGTTAAGAGAAAGTGACGTCACTCTTCTCGTATCGAACGCTTTCTTTCCCGTTTTTTCGTCAGCTGATGGAGCTATAGGCTGTATCTAAATAAATCTAAAATCCGCCAAGTGCGAGTCGGGTTTGGGGTTTGGTTTCGTACAACATCGGTACAAGTTTCTACCTAATGTCATTAATATCAAGTGAAAGACGGCAAAAAGCACGTTTGTTGTAAGAGATTTGATTTAATTATTTACATTTACATCATATATACAACGTGTTACAGAAATGTGTGACAATACTTAAGCGTATTAATCTATATATCATGGTGGGCTCATTGCAGAACAAAATTATGCAATATTCGAAAAAAAAATGATTCTCATATATTGGTCACGTGATCGGTCAAGTTGTATGGAGGACGCAATATATTTTTCATCAATTCTTGCAAAAGTTTGTACTATGCAGGATTCACTTAGATGTACACATCTAAGTGAACCCTGCGTAGTAAAAAGTACTAACACCGTTAACACAGCTATAGACCGCTAACTTGTCCATACAAATAGATATAGCTTTTTGTACCTTTTAACGTTACAAGCTACCTAAGCAGTCATATTTTTGCGCTGATACGTTGCCTATTAAAAGCCTTAATTGTGCAGAATTCAATAAGTTTTTTCAAAATAATAAAACATGCAAGCCTAAAATACATCATAGTGAAGCGATAGACAACAATAACAAACATTACGTCACAATTTAGGTGGTGAAAAGAGGTACGCACCGGAACGAAAATTGTATCAGAAACACGAAAACAGTGAAGGGTCGGTGATACTCTTAAGTATTGTTCCACCTTTCTGTTACACGTTGTATAAGAAGTTACATACCTTCCTCAGGCAAGAGTGATTGCTGAGTCCATGTTTGTTCCCGAACCCTCGTCCACACGTGGTGCATACGTCACGACCGCTCTTATGGTCCCTCGTCTTATGCAAATAGTACCCGGATTTACCCCTGTGTGACACATACATAGATAAATTGATTTTTATTGCAGACAAATAATACAAGAGAAAAAATACGTATGTCACTCGGGGACAGCCGCGGTAAAGCTATTGCACACGCATACGTGTAGTCGCACGCACACAAACACCGTGCCGAAGTCTGTCGAACTGAAACGACGTTAGACGATGCACGGCTTATAACGTCCCACCGCTGTGCCGTGACTAGTGGGGGCTGTTAGGTTATTGAGTTACGGAATTTATTGATTCGGTCACCGCGCTCAAAGCCAAAGATAAAAGCTATGCAATAGCTTAAATTTGAAATGTGTCATGATGCTATAGTATTCTACTAATCAAGTCGAAATGTAATCCACCATATTTTGTCGGCGGCCATCTTGGAAAATCTCAATACTTATGACATAAAATAAACGAGCCACTAAAAAAAATTGCAATTTACATATTTTTTTATTGATATTTTTAACCGACTTACGTGTACTCAGCATCACACAAGTCACATTTGTAAATCTTGCCCATGTGACACTCGAAGTGCGTTTGCATTGTGCCTCTGAAAATTCAACACAAAATATTATTGTACAAAAAAAATTGTATAGAAAACTAGTGGTTAGAAGCGAGTTACAAAAAAAACCGACTGCTATATCGTGAAACCTGTATATCATCGTAATTTAATTATTTTTTTTAATTTTGTTGTACCCAGTGTCACTCTCACTACTAAGACGAATTTATTGAAACCACATAAAAATACTACAAGCCGTTTAGGCTCTAGGGCGTGCCAAAGAAATATACATACATACACACATACACTCGAAAATATAACCCTCTTTTAAAAATAATTAAATTTATACAACGTCCATATAACTCGATCGATCACGTGACCAATTTAATATGGAGAACCATTTTTTTTTTAATTTTGCGAAATATTTGTTTTACTGTGGGGTTTACTTTGATGGGTAGATGAACACCCTTAAGTGACAATACTTACATCTTTCTATTACACGTTGTATTGTATACAGTGTGTGATTTTAAACTGAGTGCGTACCTACATTTAGTATACTGAATGAACATTGAAATATAAAAAAGTGTGTTTTTTTTTGTTTAACTCACTTTTGTACAAAAATAATCGAGAAAACTTCAATTGAAGCCATGCAAAGAGAACGCCAAACTGATGGTAACCTTAAGCCGCGGCTCCACCCCGGTGCGAAACTAGCTCACGGCGACACGCGGCTTAGCATGACCCAGATTTGTGTATTCGCGCTTAGCTGAACATATTCCCCAGATGTTTATAACAAAAATGTATAAAAATATATTTCTATAGAAAAATACGTTATAGTAACGCGATACGATACGATATATAAATGCTGATTGCGTGGTAAAACTATACGCAGTCAATTTAAAATCTATTTCTAAGTTGTTCCTTAGGTTGAGTAGTGAAAGTTGTTCATGAGGGTGTGTATAGGTGTGTTATCTGCTAGGGGTGTACTAAGCCGAAATAAGTGACCCCCTTTCGGCTTAGTACACCCCTAGCAGATAAGACCGTATCTATAAAACAGTAAACTTTATTAACAAAATACGTAAAAACATTAGTTTTGACGTATTTTGTTAATAAGATTTAGTTAGGCTTAGTACACCCCTAGCAGATAACACACCTGTACACACCCTCATGAACAACTTTCACTACTCATCCTAAGGAACAACTTTCACTATGAAACCAACTCTGAATTCGAAAAGAAATCAGCTGTTCCATACATTATGTCGACAACCGACCAACTTTTTGTATGGAACACCTGTTTTTATTTTTACCGAATTCTTTGTTAGTCCCATAGTGAAAGTTGTTCCTTAGAATCAGTATAGTGACCTCCTTTCGGCTTAGTACACCCCTAGCCGATGTATATAAACTTACTTGCAATAAAGGACGGCTGGACATATCTTACACTTAAAAACTTCTCTGTGCGAAGAGCCGTGCGTTGTTTTTTGCGTTTTTGTCAAAATACGCAAATTGCATATTTGACATTTTTCTTCTACTCCAGATACGTTTTTCACCTAATAAAACAATAAGCAACAATTTAATTAAAAAAAAAAAACAATTGTTGTTCAAAAAAAATTTTTTTTTGTTACTGTTTTTTCAAATATAGAAGATGTTACTCAATTTTAATGCTTATTATTAATGTCTGTTGTTTGATTTCTAAGAGAGAACTGAACCGAAAACAAAAAAAAAACCTTTTTAGTATATATTTCAGTGTAACAATCATTTTAATCTCCTCAAATGGACCCATTTAAATTCAATCAAAAACGGTTAGCTATAAATAAAAATTATAGTTATTAATTTGTAAAAAAAAAAAAAAAAAAAATATTACGTTATACGTATATTTAATTTACCAGCAATAAAAATAATATTATTTAATGTTACCAGCAAATTTGTTATTGACTCCCAAAAAAATGAGGATGTTACTCAATACCACTGTATTTTTTTTTATGTTCCTTATCCCATTTCTCGGAGAGAACTGCACGATTAGAAAAAATCTTTATAATAATAATAATTTTCATCTTCAAAGTCAAAGTCAAATCATTTATTGGCCTTATAACTGCGTTTGTTACACTAGGCAAGTCAATACGTACAATAATGAATTATAATATTATGACGAAACAAGAGTTAAAATTTAAAGAAAAATCAAAAGAATAAATTTGTGTCTAGATAATAATGTTAAATTTAATATTGATGTCTGATTACTATATACATAATACTTCTCAAATGGTACCATTGAAATTTAATCAGAATCAGTTCAGGCCTGATTATAAAATCGTAATAACTTAATAAGTTCAATCAGCGTCTGCCGTATTGGAATTTAGTAAACCCATTATTTTTAATCACACCCTTCAGGCCCAGAAAGTTGAATTTGCCAAAATGTTGAATTCTCATAAGGTTGAAAACATCAAAACGTAGAATCCTAAAATGTTGAACTGGCAAAATGTTGAATTTGCCAAAATTACTATCATTATTTTCTCGTTTTTTTTTTTGTTTTTGTTTTGTTACATAGTAAACACATTTTTTAATAGAACTTATTTTGTTTTACCCTTCAGGCCCAGAAAGTTGAATTTGCCAAAATATTGAATTCTCATAAGGTTGAAAACATCAAAACGTTGAATCCTAAAATGTTGAACTGGCAAAATGTTGAATTTGTCAAAATATTATTTACTATATGGTTCTTGTTATTTTTTTGTTTTGTTACATACAAAATACAAATCCTTCCTGTTTCTAACATTAGTTAAGTAGGGTAGAAAAAAAAACGTATCAACCCATAGCGTCCCACTGCTGGGCACGGGTCTCCTCATGAAGGGAATAATTGCGGGTTGGGGACTAAAATTAGTTTAGTAGTGAAGAGAAATAAATAAAATAACTAAAACAAAATAATAATAACTTACATATTTATCGTCGTGGTAAGTTTCAGTGTGGTTCTTCAGATATTTTTCATTTCTGAAAGGTCTTCGACACATTTCGCACTTGAACTCTGCGTTTGCATAGCAAGCATATGTCAGCCTATTATCGAACTCTTCTTGCTAAAACAAAAATACAAATATTAAAATTACTAGCTGACCTGGCGAACTTCGTACCGCCTAACAAACGATTTTTTAAGAGTAATGTTACCATCGTTTAGATATTGCCATTAATATTTACGCGATACTAACGTCAGTCAACTGTTTCACCTTCCCGGAACCTCTCCACTAACACTTACACTTTATGGTATGGTCTTAAAGTACAAATTGACTTCTAAGTATTATTACGAATCGATTGTATGCGAGTATAGAAAAGTGTTGTTTTTAGACATTTTTTTAAGCAATTTTTAAATTGTTCTCTCCGTAAGGGCGATCCTCGTACTTCAAGGAATATTCTAAACAAAGAAATTCTCGAGATTTGCGCATAGAAACACAGTCGGCGATTCATTTTTATATTATATAAGTTAATTTAATAGAGATATACAATGGTAATCAACAAGAACACTCTTAAGTGTGGGATCTGATGTTCATAAGCCAAATTTTTTTATTAACAATTTTTTAACAACAAAAAAAAATTCCATTTATTATAAAGAAAGAAAGAACACATTTATTTTGTACACACAGGACACTAATTCTATAACTAATTACTTAAAAGTAGACAAACATTTAAACTCGTAATAAAGTAGGTCGAGTTGCAGTGTCCCGTGCGACAAACAAGGTCAGCGCTCAGTATGATGCTGGGGATTGAACCTCAGCGCTGACTTTCAGCGTGACCCTTTACAGACTAAACATCAACAAAATTATAATATTAATCCTAACTAATATTATAAATGCGAAAGTAACTCTGTCTGTCTGTCTGTTTCGCTTTCACGCCAAAACCACTAAACCGATCTGGATGAAATTTGGTGCACAGGTAGATTGGACCTCGGGAAAGGACATAGGATACTTTTTAACCGACTTCAAAAAAGTAGTTCCCCCATTATCTCTACAATACAATGGGGAACTACGGGGGTGAAACCGCGGGGCACAGCTTGTATTATTATAATATGTAGATTCCAACATAAACACACTATATGTGTACAATTACAGGCCGCAGTAGGTACATACAATCACCATTTTGAGTAAAGTTTTAGGTGACACAGTTTTCGTTAGCGGGGAATCCGAACCAACCTTTCTCTGAAGGCTTGAGTAGAGGAAAACCCCAAAAAATATTAATTAATTAACATTTATACTAAATATTAATTAATTAATTAAATTAAACAATATTATTTAGTTAAATCACTTAAAATATTTTTTTAATAAAAATTGATTTAGTTATTTAATTACTAAATTTATTTTTTACAAAATATATTTGTATAAATTGAATTAAATAAATCAATTAATAAAGTAGGCAGTAGGATTATTTATACATACACTCGAAAAACATAACCCTCTTGTCTTCGAAAGTTGGTTAACCTTCTCCGACAAGTAGGTTTCCTCACGATGTCTTCCTTCAGCGTTTAAGCGCGTGGTCATTAATTACAATATGCACATGAGTGAAAAACACACAGGTGTATGCCTGTACCTGGATTTGAAGCCGCGCCCTTTCGCTTGTGAGGCAACGGGATTACCAACCAAGCTACCAATAACTTACTAACTACTATTACCAATAACTTACTACTACTAACTTAGTAACTACTACTACCAATAACTTACTACTACTAACTTAGTAACTACTACTACTAATAACTTACTACTACTAACTTAGTAACTACTACTACCAATAACTTACTACTACTAACTTAGTAACTACTACTACCAATAACTTACTACTACTAACTTAGTAACTACTACTACCAATAACTTACTACTACTAACTTAGTAACTACTACTACAAATAACTTACTACTACTAACTTAGTAACTACTACTACCAATAACTTACTACTACTAACTTAGTAACTACTATTACCAATAACTTACTACTACTAACTTAGTAACTACTACTACAAATAACTTACTACTACTAACTTAGTAACTACTACTACCAATAACTTACTACTACTAACTTAGTAACTACTACTACCAATAACTTACTACTACTAACTTAGTAACTACTACTACAAATAACTTACTACTACTAACTTAGTAACTACTACTACAAATAACTTACTACTACTAACTTAGTAACTACTACTACCAATAACTTACTACTACTAACTTAGTAACTACTACTACCAATAACTTACTACTACTAACTTAGTAACTACTACTACAAATAACTTACTACTACTAACTTAGTAACTACTACTACAAATAACTTACTACTACTAACTTAGTAACTACTATTACCAATAACTTACTACTACTAACTTAGTAACTACTATTACCAATAACTTACTACTACTAACTTAGTAACTACTACTACAAATAACTTACTACTACTAACTTAGTAACTACTACTACCAATAACTTACTACTACTAACTTAGTAACTACTACTACCAATAACTTACTACTACTAACTTAGTAACTACTACTACAAATAACTTACTACTACTAACTTAGTAACTACTACTACCAATAACTTACTACTACTAACTTAGTAACACTCACCATCTGTTCATCAGTATAATGGTACTGTATATCGAACACTTGTTCGTACTTGGCTTCCTCTTTCAGTGTTATATGTATGGTGTTCAATAGACAGCCTAGGTCTTCAGAAATAACACCCTCGGCTGTAACGTTAACAGCGACGACATATTTGATAAAGAGAAAAAAAAATAGAGCAAATTCCAAAAATACAAAAAATAATTAATATATTTTTTTCATTTATAATAAAGTCAATTTAATCAGGTAAAAATTATTCCAAAATTACAAAAAAATATTTAATATATTTTTATTCATTTAAAGTTAATTTAATCAGATAAAAATAATTTCAAAATTACAAAAAATAATTAATATATTTTTTTCATTTAAAGTTAATTTAATCAGATAAAAATAATTTCAAAATTACAAAATATAATTAATATATTTTTTTCATTTATAATAAAGTTAATTTAATAAATAGAAATATAGTAATAAATAGAAATATAATAAGTGCTTAACATCAAGAAAAAAACAATTAAATTAAGTTGATATATACATACATTAAATAAATATCAAAATTAATTATTAAAATGTGGTAAAGACAAAGACTACAAATATACTGTAGTTCATTTCGTTTAAAAACCATAATTAAAATCCATAAATACGTTATTTAGGTTTTCAAACAATCCGAGAGAACTAATCAAGAATATTTTTTTTAGTAAAGTTAATAAAAAAAAATATGTTTCAAAATGAGAACCTCACGCAGTGCTTTAGGCGATAAGGCCGCCCAATGTACTACCATTGTATAGATTTGTCTTGCTGTATCTTTTTGTATTTTGTTTGGTGTGCAATAAAACTATATTCATTCATTCATTCATTCAATGCTTACGGCAATTTTGAAGAAATTTTGAGCAACTACATAATTTCCATTTATTTGATCTTAAAAAGTTAGAATCTACAAAAAGTTGGATGATGTTTATAATTTTTTTTTATGTAAGTTTCCTCTTACCGACTTTCGGTTTTTTTTTTAATTTCTCGGTGACGCTCGGGACGATTATAAAAAAACTTTTTGTTTGCCAAACAAAAAGTTATTTTTATAATTGAAAACCTTATTCTTTTTAAAATAGCTTACACAAGATATAAAGCACTTACGACAATCTTTCAGTATTCTGGGCAACTTCATGATTTCCATTGGTTTGATCTTGCGTTGGGTTAAACTCTTTAGAATCTTGTCCGCCTCTATAGGAGTGCCGTCGGCTGATATCACGTGATCGCACAACGCAAACTTAGCAGCCAGATCTGAATGTAACCTTTAATAAACGAATATTTATTTAAGACAGCTATAGACCGCCAACTTGTCCATACAATCCTTACTAATATTATAAATGCGAAAGTAACTCTGTCTGTCTGTCTGCCGCTTTCGCGACAAAATCCCGGGAAAGGACATACTTTTTAACCGACTTCAAAAAAGTAGTTCCCCCATTATCTCGACAATCCAATGGGGAACTACGCGGGTGAAACCGCGGGGCACAGCTAGTTATATATAGCTCTTTTCTACCTTTTAATGTTGACCGATTCAAGTGTTTTTTTTCACATAGCTAGCTATTACTAGGCTTTAACTTTTTATTTTTTTCTGTCTTTTATAACACTATAAAGTTACAAGCTTAATAAGTAGTCATATTTTTTAACGGCTTTCAGAAATTTGAAGGTGCTGTGTTCGTCTGTATGTATTTTTTTGTGTGTGTACATCGAAATTTTCGCCAATAGTGAATAGATTAAAAAAATACTTTTTTTAATTCGAAAGGATATACTCACGAGGTAGAAATATACGTGAAACACAAAGGTGTGACAATGCTTAAAGGTGTTAGTATACACATGAAGGTGAACTCATTGTATGTATATGAAAATTTTGTGAAATTCGTGAAAATAATTAAGATTCTCAAAACAAAAATTGGTCACGTGATCGGTCATGTTGTATGGAGGACGCGATAATTTTTTATCGAATTTTGCATAACTTTTGTTGTACCATCAGTTCACTTTGACGTGTAGACTAACTCCGTCCAGTATTGTCACACCTTTCTGTTACACGTTGTATATGTACCACAACTTTTTTTAAATGAACTTAATTTTAACAGCGTTTTACAAAAATATTGAAAAAATAGAGATTCGAGGGTAACAACACGAAGCCCAGCTAGTCACTAATCCTAACTAATATTATAAATGCGAAAGTAACTCTGTCTGTCTGTCTGTGTCGCTTTCACGCCAAAACCACTGAACTGATCCAGGTGAAATTTGGTACACAGGTAGATTGGACCCCGGGAAAGGACATAGGATACCTTTTAACCGACTTCAAAAAAGTAGTTCATATAGTAAGTAATAGTTAGTATCCAATGAGGAACTACGCGGGTGACACCGCGGGGCACAGCTAGTAAAGTATAAAAAGCATTGACCTGCTTTTACAAATCATGTTACAAAAAAAATTCCTACGTACTTTTCTAAATCAGTCTTCGGTGATTCCCTTGGCCTTCTTATAATTATAGGCTTAATAACAGGCGCAGTTTCTCTCTTCTTCTCTTCACCATGAGAATCATCATCAAATGATTCCAAAATATCTTCATCTAAAACCTCCACATCCAAATAATCATCTGCATCCATATCATCTTTAACTTTGCTTCCATCATCACTAACTTCGTTATTATCATTAACTTCGTTCTTCCAGTTTGTGATGTCATCATCCCCATCTTCATCTTTAACTTCGCCGTTGTAATATTTGACGTAAGTCGAGTGGTCGTGCTCGACTTTGGCGATTTTGTTCGGATTAGTTTTTGCCATGATATCTTCGAGGCTCACTGTTAAGTATTTTACTTTTTCATCTTTTTCTGATTTAACGACGTCTTTTATTGGTAGCTGTCAATACAATACACATAATACAATTCTGAAAAAGCAAAATCTAGTGTTTCCCGGTTTCGTTTTAATTTTATTAATTACCAGAAACAAATAGACTAACTACAACAACAATAAAAAATATAGCAGAATGATTACCTATAGACCATTTAAGTCAGTACAGTGATAGTGAAACACTGCTTGATGTTATGTGTTAATGTCGTTACGTATTTATTTGTCTAATCTTTGTTGTTATTGCTGTAGTGTCTTGTGTGTCTTAATAAACGTCTTTTTTCTGTCTTTCTTTAACTAACTTCGCAGAGCAGCGAAGTAGCTCTCGATTGTTTAGCTGTATCGACACGTGCAACTCGACGTTTACAGTTCAAATAGGCTCAGAAGTTTTGAAGAATCTCGCGTGAGATTAGGGGTGGGGGGATGGAGTTGAGGAAAATCTTACGATATCTTACTAAGGGGGTAGGGGGGCCGAATTGCCGGGGGCAATGATCGATGCGGAGTTGCATTCGGATGTGGATGTCGCAAAAGTTGCTTTCAGATAAAAATTGCGTGGGACAGGCGATCAGCGCGTGCCATGCTCATTGTTGACCAATAGGAGCAAAGTTAGTCCTTTTTTATTACACAAATAGGCATTTGACCACAAGTTCGCACGACCACAGAAGTCAGCGATACTGTAGCCCTAGATGGAGCATGCCTAGTAAGGAATACACTAAAGGAAGGCTGCCGGAACACACCGTTAGGTGCTTGGCGACAGATTTTACAACTTGAGGATGGCAGCTAGCCAGGTGAGCGATAGGAAACTCCCTACCACCATGAAATTTCTAAATTTCTACGCATTTGTTATTATTTATTGTGTATCATTTGTTTATTCTGCACTCATATCATTTTTTGTATGACATCCATGATATTGATTAAAAACAATCATACTTACTTTTTTATCATTTTTATCGTTAATTTTAACAACATTTTTGAGTATGGGATGCGAGTCTTCTTCTGTCAAATCTTTATCATCATTTTCAGATTCGTCTGTATCATCTGTTGCTTCTTCGTCTGTAATTTCATCATCGAGGATTTTTTTACAGATCTTTTTACCTTCCTTTTTACCATCAGCTTTGGGTCCCAATTTTTCTTTGATTCTTATTATTTTTACGTTTGGGCTCTGAAGCCAATGCCCAATATTAGCAGTAGGAATATTTTTATGCAGAGTAGTAACTAAAGGTCTATGCTGAAATGATAAATAAAAATTAAATTGATTATTATTAGCTTTCCTTATTATATGTGTGTTTATTTATATTTTATAACAAGCTTTTAGGCTATTGCATAGCTTTTATCGCGGGCTTTGAGCGCGGAGACCGTATCAAGAAATTCCGTAACGAAAATAAACCTAACACTCGTCTAACGTCGTTTCA
Organism: Ligdia adustata; assembly: GCA_947049295.1. Classification (NCBI taxonomy): domain Eukaryota; kingdom Metazoa; phylum Arthropoda; class Insecta; order Lepidoptera; family Geometridae; genus Ligdia; species Ligdia adustata. Next base: position 4,541,342 of record OX346242.1, on the reverse strand, counting down.
GTTCGGCAGACTTCGGCGCGGTGTTTGTGTGCGTGCGACTACACGTATGCGTATGCAATAGCTTTACCGCAGCAGTCTCGAGTGCCACGCATTTTTATTTAAATTAAATTGGAGACTTTAATTTCTAAAAAATATTTGTTATATGTTCTATAAACCAAACTCCTGAACCAACTTTGTTACAAATGGGACCATATATGAACCTATTCCCATTACCTAATTGATAAGGATCTCTCCTTTAAATATGGCATATTGTTCTTTCGTCTGCCTGATAGGATGTTTATGTGTTATTATGTGTCCTGGTAATTTGTACTTGCACACAGGCTGTAGCTTCCAACTAATTCAAAAGATTCATAAAATATGGTGTACAAATTCTATGAATCTTTTGAATTTGTTAGACATCAGGGGTTTGACTCCCTAAAAACGGTGAATTTACAACGGCATTTACTGGCAGATTCAGATATTATACGAGTATAGTTTAGAAGGTCACCAAATAGTATTTTTGGTTCCTAAAATAGTTTAATGGTCAAATTATGACAATCTGAATACTCGGCAACAAGGTCTATTTTAGGAAACGTAGTTTGGTGACCATTTATCCATTTTGGTAAACGTTTAGGTATTTTTATGGTATTAAAATAGGTACTTTTTTTAGGCGTGTTTAAACTTTTTTAGGCAGCAAACACGAGCCATAATATTTTGTATAAACATGGTCAATGGGTTGTTAATAATTATTTATAGAGTCACAAAAAAATATTGTGGTCACGACGAAGACAGTCTGCAGAACTATTAGTGCAAGATAGAGCCACCAACTTACCATAACCTTTGTAGACTTCCAATTAGAATATGTTTCAAATGCTCTTGTCAATTGAAAGTTAAATTTGTAGAACTTTCTCAACAAATGTTCACATAGCTTGCAATAAAATGCTTCACGGTAAGGTAGCTGAAATGTTAATATATATATAAGACAAGTGGCCTGAACCAGCTTTGCAGGCCGTCATTTGGAGAGACTGGAGAACAGTACAATTGTTAAAACTCTCTGGGGTTGGACACCAGAACAAAAACGGGCATAAGGAAAGCCAAGAAATAGCTGGTGAGTGTGGAGAAAGTAAACACAACTTTAAGTAAAAACTTCTGAAAAAACGGTCAATAGTCAGTGGTCGCGTTGAGCGCTTTAAACACATAGAGAGAATATTTAGATACGTAGTGTTTTAGGGTTTCGTTTTAAGGTTATCTTTCCGGGGCATCGGAGGCAAAAACTAGGCTCTGGAAAGTCCAAAACTTCTAATATTCAAGGAGGTCGAGTACTAAATATGAGGACAAACATTTACTTACTTAAAAATGCATACTTACACAATAGTTGCATTGCTTGTTGTGAAATTCAACTAACACAGAACTTATAGGCCTCAGTGGCTTATCTGTACGCAAACACCCAAGACAGACTCTGAGATTGAGAGCCATTGTTCGTCAGTAAAACTCTATCACAACGAACACTGAAAACACAATAAATTTTAAATTCTAATTTAGTTCGCGTAAAGCCAAAATAAACAAACCGTAGAAACATTAACACACTTTGGGAAAACATTCATAGAAAGATAAACTTTACAAAGGGGGAATAGAATACGTACAATTTACATACAACGTGTCGATGGAATCTATGTTCGCCATTTCTTAAGTTCTCTCTCTATGATGGCGTAACCATAGTCTACGGACGATTTTGGTGTTGCCATTTTCTCCTATATTTATTAAGTACGTAAGCTGCTGTTGGCAATGAAATTTCATAAAAAAATTGTGATCGTGGAGAATAAAAATAAGTAGTAATATGTAGCTACATTTGTAATCAAATGTTAAAGATTGGTGGAAATTATTCTTATATGTACATCATGCGTTGCGCTGGTTCAACTGATTATATTTAGAGTAGGTATATATATATATTGGGATATATATCGGCCAAGTACGAGTCGGACTTGCGCACAAAGGGTGCCGTAACATTATACAACACTAGTTCAGGTTTCTGTTCGTAAGACCAGTTGCCTTTATTAATATCACGCAAATAACAAATATAAAAATTATGTTTGTTGTATTGAAGCCCCTAGTTAATATTTATTTAATTAGGTTTTTGTTGTTATAGCAGCAAAAATAATACATCACGTGTGAAAATTTCAATTGTCTAGCTATCGCGGTTTTTGAGACATGATAAACTTTTGATATTTTTATGATTTATATATAGATACAAAATGATTTGAATTTATTTATCTATCCGATTCCCATATTGATAATAATATCATATCACGAGTATAATTAATAAATATCGTTTAAGCATAAATTAGGGAGTTAGCATTCCATAATCAATGGTTTAAGTAAAAGTAACCGCAACTCTTCGCAAGTGAAATAGCCTGTCATTTTTAAGTCATCATCGCGAAAGGGAAGGTTGTCTGAAAGAAATCGCTATTAAGAACAAGACCGAATTTTGTTTCTGTTGTATTTATTTTCTGATGTTTAATTTTTGTGGTGAAAATCAACAGTGATGTAATTTTAAGGGATATTGACCACGCTTCGGGCAGGCCAAACTTACTAAACTAACCTAATTTGACCTATTATTATCTCCTCTCTTTTTTTTCCACAATTGAGAAAAGGATGGACATAATTGTAGGAACTTTGTATCATTCACTCTCATATTGTATTGCGTGTGCCACTTGTCGTCACGCAAAAGAACATATACTAACAGGTTCTTCAAACCATGCAAAATTATCACTAAGTATATTATTACCTCCGAGAATCCGCTCAAAGAATCTTTCTCCCCGAATTTCTCTCAATTGCTGCATTGGTTAAAGGTGTAGGGTAGGCTGCACACGCCTTCACACATGTACTTAAGGCGGAGTATGTTTATATTAAGTTTCACGGACCGTCAGGCCAGTCTATCGCTGGCGCTCCAATAAAGCGCATGTCTTAAAGCCTAAGCTGCATTTAATTGACAATTCAATTAGCCTACTAAATAAGATAGACCCAACAATCAACACACCCAAATAGTATTCTATAAAGGGAAATAAAAATATTGGTTTTACCAATTCTTTCACAATTAAATTAATTTACGAATCGTATGACCTCTGGTCATACAACTATATGATTTGTGCGTATGACGCCAAACTTCAAGAAAAGAAAGTGCATGTTTATTTTACCACTCTATTATTTAATATAATTTGTATAAGAACTTGAGAACTGGCACAATACACAGAGTGTGGTGGCCAATGAAGAAGGAAATAAACTAATAAAAATAATTTGTATTTGTTCTGTTTTCCCATTAATTTCAATTAAAATAATTTAAAACTAATACTACCTACTCTGCAATGAGATTTCCTACTATCGACGCTATTCTGTAATTGCAACAATATTATTGAGAAATCTCAACTACCGTAATAACCTGTAGATTTAGATGAAGTTGGGAAACTTTTAGATAGGTTCTATTAGTGATCACTAATGGTGTTTTAGTGAATTTTGATGGCTAAAATGCATGTCATGATCTGCATGGTCTGTTTGCGAACTGACGAACCATTAAAAACAGTTAATTCTGAGTTATTTGAATTCCACGATGAACTATGCGGTTACTGTGTAAGTACTCATTATAATTATTACCAAAGTATTGTTAACAACAAAGTGATAGACAAACACTACTCGCTAAACCAAAAATCCTCGACTATCGGAAAACAAGAAACATTTTAGGCGTAGGCGAGACAACCCAATAACTGGTATTAAGAGGAGTAAACGAACAAAATTTAATCGTAAAATCAAACGAAATCAAGCTGCCGAGTGTAACCACGGGCTGAAACTAGCTTATAGTCATGACTATCTGCCGATAAAGACAAATCCAATGATATCAGAATCAACCAACTGGTTTGGGCTGTATAGGGTCACAAAGAGACACAAATTTGCAAATATACAAACACACGAAAGACATAACCCTCCTTGTGCATTCATGTAAAAAGACATTTTAATAAAAGCAGTGCTGCTTTGATCGCTCCGTTAATAAATAATTACACTTATATGATACAGGTGAATGTTTGAATATGTTTGTTTGTTCCTCCATCACATTTAAACGGCTGAATATTGGGCACGAAGATAGCTTATACCCTGAATTAGCACATAGGTTACCTTTGTCCTGGAAAATTATATTATCCTGGAAAATTGAAGTGTTACTAGGAGTGCAGCTAGTTATCCATAAATTCATTGATGCTGTATTATTATTCTATTTTTATTGTTATTTCAACCTGTAATATTACATTACAGCTACCCATACCAGGCACCTACTACTGTGGACTTTGTGAGCAACTATTGGAGAAGTTTTATAAATTTTACAAGCAAATAAAAAAAGCATTACAGACATATGTGAATTGGAAATCTACAGAGAAAACAGTAAGTTAACTAAGCACTAACACAAAGTTATTTAGAATGGGTACAATTTATTTGCTAACTATTAGAATATGTTACTAAACAGCTTTTGTCCTGTTTCTGACAATGATGCAGATATGTTGCTTGATGACTCATGTCCTAATATTGAACATAATGCTGATATGTTGCAAAATGATTCATGTCCTAATATTGATTGTGGTGCAGATATGATACAAAATGGATAAAATGCTCAACAAATATCGTTTGTCAATCCATAGATCCTTTCATTACAGATTAGACCAACTTAGCAGTAGGTTAACTTTATTAATTTTATAATAATCTGTAGATCTTTTCGTTGACAAACTAGCACAGTCAGCAATATAAATTTGATTTCTTTTACATGAGTTTTTAATTAGTTGGTGATCCATTTTGGTAGATATTACAAATTTTCTGGTTGACACTTAAACCATTTAAAATCTCGTCAAAAAACATTGTGGGAATCTTTCTTGAAAGCTCAAAATAAATTAGAATGTCAGTTAAGACCGCACACTTGTTAAGTAAATAGTATTTTTTAAGTTTCTATAAAACGTTTTAAAGTTTCTTAGCACAATTCACAGTAAAAACGTGTGCTATTTTATTAACTATTTTCACTCTACGAAATTTGTTCCTTTGTTTAGAAATTGGGAATGCTTGCACGTCTAGACTTATTGACCATGAGTAACTAATTAGTAAGAGTCTCAAGTTTAATTCAGATTTTTTCTTATATCCATTTAACGACGATTCTATCAAATATCCAGTCCCTTCAGTGCCATTAAATAGTGCCGCTTAGTACCTTATTGAACCTGTCTTGTTGTTTTTTTAATATTTGTAGAAGTATAATAATTGCTCTTTTGCTTTTTAATTTATATATTTTTTTTAATTTAATAATACCTGTTAATTATTCTTAAAATTTTGTAGAAATAAACTTATTACTGTTTAGCCCTTCATAGGAAGAGACCTGTGCCCAGCTAGTAAATACTATGAGTTCATACTTATAAAATAATAATATTTTCAGAATAAGCAGTCAATAAGTACCCTATATAAAGAAATTTATTTATTGTCGCTTGGTCATCATGATGACTCAAATCTTCTAATAAGTGATAATGATGATACTGCTGATTACGATGATGTTACAAATGATGATGCAGATTTGATACAAAATGACTCTGGTACTAAATATGATAATGAAAAAAATAAAAGAAGAGCTCAAAGTGATTCAACTTCTCCATATAATAAAGATTCAGGATTGGTACTGAATGACTCCTTTCCTGTTGAAGTTACTAACGCAAATATAGCTTTAAATGTCCTGTTACCGCTACATAGCGGTAAAGGTCCTGTTTATGACAATGAAACATTTGTTATAAAAAGTGACTTATCTTCTCTAAATGACAGAGATGGAAATGTGGTACAAAAAAACTTATCGCCTGTATATTCTAATAATAACGCAGATAAGACAGTAAATGTATATTGCCCTGCAAATGATATTGAAACAGATGTAATACAAAATGACCCGCCTCCTGATGATAAAGATGAAGAATTATTACAGAATAACCCATCTCTTCAACATGCTAAAGATATAAATATGATAATAAATGTCTGTCGCCCTGTAAATGATACCAAATCAGATGGTATACAAAACGACTCGCTAGCTGATGAAAAAAGTGAAGATGTACTGCAGAATAACCCATCTCTTGCACATGATAAAGATTCAAATATGATTGTAAATGTCTATTGTCCTTTGTATGATACTCAAGCAGAAGTAATACAAAATGACTCACCTTCTGATGATAAGGGTGAAGAATTACTACAGAATAACCCATCTCTTGTACATGCAAAAGATCCAATAGAGACTGTAAATGATAAAGATGTAGACGTGGAACAAAATTACTCGTCTCTTACACATGTTACTAATTCAGATAACACAGAATATCCCGATTGCCCTGAAAATGATATAAACACTGATTTGATAGAAAATGGTTCCTCTCCTATACATGTTAATGGTGCAGATATGCCGGTAATTGTATATTGTCCTGTGTATGATAATGAAGAGAATCAGATTAAAAACGACATATGTTCTGTACATGATAGAGATACAGAATTAACCCAAAAAGACTCTACTCCAATAAACGAAGAAGATAAAATACGAAATGACTCAGATCCTTTATACTATGAAGCAAATACGATACAAAATAATACGGTTTCTATTATAGATGATAATGAATCAGTAGTGACACAAAATGACATGGATCCTTTATTTGATAAAGATGCTGATATGACACTAAAAGAGTCAGTATCTGAATATGGTAATGAAGAAGATGAAATACAAAATGAACCGTGTTCTTTAACTGATACAGCTGCAAATTTAACACAAAATGACTCGAATCCTGTACATGTTAATGCTGCGGATATGATACTAAATGACTTTTGTTCTGATTCTAATAATGATGCAGACATGACACAAAGTGACACGTGTCCTAAAAATGACTTTAGAGCAGTTTTGACACAAAAGTGCTTATATCCTGTACGTGGCACTGATGCAGCCATGATACTAAACGACTTTTGTTCTGATTCTGATAATGATGCAGATATGGTACAAAATGATTATTGTCCTAAACCTAATAATAACAAACATAAAACTCAAAAAGACTCAAGTTCTTTATATGACAAACCTGCAGATTTGATACGAAACAAATCGTCTACTGTTAAAGGCAATAGTGAAAAAATTATACTAAATTACTTATGTCCTGATTCTAGCAATGATGCATATTTGATACAAAATCATGAAGCAGATATGTTACAAAACAATTCATGTAAATATAACAATGAAGGAATTGTGATAACAGAAAAATCACAATGTTTAAAAGACAAATCCGCAGACTTGATACGTATTAATTTATCTCCTGTGACTGGCAATAACGCAAATATGTTACTCAATTACTTATGCCCTAAATATAATAAAGAAGCAGTTGTGAAACAAAAAGACTCGCAATTATTACATTACAAAAGCACCGATTTGGTACGTTGCAAAACGTCTTATGTTAAAGGCAATGATGCAAATGTGATACTTAATTACTTATGTCCTGATTCTGATAATGATGCACATATCATACAAAATGACTCATGTCCTAATATAGATCGTGATGCAGATATGGTACAAAACAATTCATGTAACTATAACAATGAAGGAGTTGTGATGCAAGAAAAATCACAATCTTTAAATGATAAATCCGCTGACTTGATACGTAAAAAGTCATCTCCTGTCACTGGCAGTAATACAAATATGATATTAAACAGCTTTTCTCCTGATTCCGATAATAATGCAGGTATGATACAAAATGATTCATGTCTTAAATATAATAATGAAGCGGTTAAGTCACAAAAAGACTTCCGATCTTCAAATGACAAAACTGCTGGTTCTGCTACTAGCAATAATCAAAATATGATACTAAACCGCTTTTGTCCTGATTCTGATAATGACGCAGATACGATAAAAAATTACTCATGTCTCAATTATAACAATGAATCAGTTATGATACAAGAAAAATCACAATCTTTAGATGACAAATCCTCAGACTTGATAAGTAAAAACTCGTCTCCTATCACTGGCAATAATGCAAATATGATACTAAACAGCTTTTGTCCTGATTCTGATAATGATGCAGATATGATACGAAATGACTCATGTCTTAATATTGATCATGACGCAGATACGACAGAAAATGACCCACGTCTTAAATATAATAATGAAGCAGTTGTGATACAAAAAGACTCCCGATCTTTAAATGACAAATCCGCAAATTTGATACGTAATAACTCTTCTCCTATCACTGGCAATAATGGAAATATGATACTAAACAGCTTTTGTCCTGATTCTGATAATGATGCAGATATGTTAGAAAATAACTCATGTCTTAATATTGATCATGATGCAGATACGATAGAAAATGACTCATATCTTAAACGTAATAATGAAGCTGTTGTAATACAAGAAAAAACGCAATCTTCATGTGACAAAGCTGCAAATCTGATGCGAAACAACCCTTCAACTGTCACTGGCATTAATGCGAATATGTTACTAAACAGCTTTTGTCCTGATTCTGATTCTGATAATGATGCAGATATGTTAGAAAATAACTCATGTCTTAATATTGATCATGATGCAGATACGATAGAAAATGACTCATATCTTAAACGTAATAATGAAGCTGTTGTAATACAAGAAAAAACGCAACCTTTATGTGACAAAGCTGCAGATCTGATGCGAAACAACTCTTCACCTGTCACTGGCATTAATGCAAATATGTTACTAAATAGCTTTTGTCCTGATTCTGATTCTGATAATGATGCAGATATGATACAAAATGACTCGTGTCTTAATATTGATTATGATGCAAATGTGATACAAAACAGTTCTGGATCTGCACATAAAGACGTGTCAGAAAACGATGTTCAGAAGAATGGAGAGGTAATTATTGGGAGATGTAATTAAGTTTTTACCCCACTGCCCGAAAGTAAGCTAATGTTTTTCGTGTGTACGATTGTCTGTAAGTATGTTTATGGTAACTCTTTGTGACCCTCAGCCTAAACCACTAGACCGAGTTTGATGTGCAAAGTGTCATTGGAATTGTCTTAATCTGCAATAGGTCATAAGGCTGTAATGGTACCATCCCGTAGTTTGATTAAGATACAGTGGCCTACATTTTTTACCCGACTGCGAAAGAAGGAGAGTTAAGTTTTTCGAGTGTATGTATGTATGTGTATTTCTTTGGCACGTCCTAGAGCCTAAACGGCTTGTAGTATATTTATGTAAGTGGTGTCAATAGATTCGTCTTAGTCTTGAGAGCGACACTGGGTACACCAAGTGTAAAAAAAAAATGATGATACACAGGATTGAAGATTTAGCAGTCGGGTTTTGAATTTGCTACTAATCACTTGTTGCATTCGGGTTTCTTCAAAATAGCGTTCAAATGGCGTTTGTTCTTGGTTTTCATAATAACAAAGGTATTTTTTATCTCAGAAACCAACCAAAGATAACTGCGACGATGCAGTTGAACCCGAAAAAGACAAATCAAATATATTTTATATCACGTTTAATATAAAAAAATTCATAGAAAAACACCCTCATATTTTAAAAGAAATTGATTATGTTGAAGAGAGAAACGCAAAAAAAAAATTTGCATCAACAAAAAAGAAAAATAACTCAAATGCCCAAAAAGGTTTGGGTGAAGAGGTTACAAACGATGGTATAACAACAGTGGCTAAGAAAGGTAGAAAAAATAGAAAGACAGTTAAGATAAGTGACCTAAGTCCCTTTGAAAGGTAAGTGTTTAAATAATTATTTTCTTTCTTTTTTTTCTACAGACTTCTAAAGAAAAAAGGTCGGTCGTTTAAAGCCGGTAGGCCCTTTTTTAAATCATTTAGTATGTTTTTCGATTTGTCAGAGACGCTAATACCTATTTGTTAAGCTATTGCATAGCTTTCATCGCGGGCTTTTTTTTTGCACATTTTTAGTTTTTGTTTTTTAATTTTACTACGGGACACTTACTTCCATCTGTCACCAGGCTGTATCTCATGTACCGTGATAACTAGACAGTTGAAATTTATACAGATGATGTATTTCTGTTGCCGCTATAACAACAGATACTAAACACAGAATAACATAAATAAATAATGAGTGCTCTCATACAAAAAAGGTGATATAATGGACATGGGACAACATCCACACAAAGGTCATCAGGTCTCAAACTAGGCAAAGCCTGTACGATGTAACCTGAAGACTGATATACATACTTAGAAATACTGTAATAAACCCCCAGACACAGATCAAACAGACATGTTCATGCACACAAATGTTTGATCTGTCCGGGGATCGAACTCGGTACCAGCGGCGCAGAAGGCAGGGTTGCTATCAACTGCGCCAACCAGCCTTTTTGCTGTGTTTTGCTGGATATTAGTGACTGTAACGAATAGTTACGTGAAATATTCTCAGATTTTTCAATTGCATATTCACTTTAATAATAAATTATTTAATCATAAAAAAAACAATAACTTAAGGGTCCCATGAGATACAAAAAACGTGAAATTTGTCGATTTTCGCTCGATATTAAAACTACAATAGGTAGAAACTTGAACTAATGTTGTATAGATAATAGTACGGAACCCTTTGCGAGCGAGTTCCACTTGCACTTGGCCTATATTTATGCTCCTTGATTTCTCAGCAAAGCCTGAACTAATATACAAAATTATATTTGTAAAAAAACGGTCCAGTAGTAGATTTGTAAATCAAAATAATTAAAAAAATATTTTATTCAACAGGTTAAAATATTATTTGAAAATGAAATTTTCTAAATGCGGGTACTTCAAAGCAAATGACGGTACTATTATGAACCAAGAGTTTATACTGAACAGTATTATAGAACAAAAAATGAGACCAATAGATAGAAGCAAGCTGATGAAGATAGTGCGGAAAGGACGTATGTATTTTATTTAGAAAACTAACGCGTGTTTGTTTCATTTTGTTTAAGAAGACGGGTTTTTACGCGTATCTGATTGTTGGAAAGCTCCAACTATAGTTTCGTTCACATTCGGTGAACTTCATCAGGGATGATATGAGTCGTCCGTGTGTTTAACGATGACACGTCTTGCAATGCGCTCGGCCGCTCGCCGCGCGCGTGATGTCATCGTCGGCTGCTGGGGTGGGGGGTTGGTAGACAGTACAGGAATGCATTCCATGCCTCAGGGTGTAGTCTTTTCGTTGTTAATTTCCCTGCCCTTAGGCACGGAACGCGTTAGTAGAATATTTACACTGATAGCAACTCAACCTCGCACTTAATGGGAAAATAGCCTTTATTGCTATAGCCGAGTATTGTCAACTGTCACGTCATAATAAACGTCAAAGTGATTTTACCCAGCTATTTTTGATCGATAAATAGTTGCACCTAACGGACGCACCGAACGCGTCAGTTGCATGTCAGTTGTTAGTTACAGCGAGGCCGCGAATGCGAGAAGAGTAAATAGTTGAACCTAGAGTGTAAGCAAGGAACGCATCCCTGCTCCGTCGGTTCGCCTTCGAGTTCGTCGCTGGTAAAGACACGCAAGTTTCTGCCAGGAATATTGCAGCACGCATATTAAGATCTTGTTTTATAGAATATCTAGTATTTTTGCGCTTTGTTTTAGATTCGCAAATTGAAAAATATTTTTGTTTTTATGGTGTGGTTCCTCCTCGCCACCTCTACATCTCACCTTATTATTTCTCTTTTTCTCAGTATCTGACTTCGTATATTGAGTACCTGAGTATTAAATTCATTTTATTTCAGATAAGTGTAGTCCATACATTTACAAATTATTAATTCCTTCTGATATTATAAATGTGAATGTAGGCTTGTTTGTTTCGCTTTCACGCGGAAACTACTTAACTGGTCATCATGAAACTTCGTACACATATTCTGGGAGGTATCAGAAGTAACATAGGATACTTTTTACTGAAAAAACAAGAACTTTCACTATGGGGCCAACTCAGAATTGGAGAACGAAAATTCAGCGACATTTCATACATTTTGTCGACGACTGATATGACTTTTTTGCATTTTTTTTTGTTGTATGGAACAGCTATTTATTGATTCTCGAATTCGGAGTTGGTCCTATAGCGAAAGCTGTTCCTTAGGATGATTAAATTGATCATCTTCCGACTTAGTAAACCTAACCTATAACCCTACATATAATAATTTATTGAATTATTACCTGTCTGCCCAAAAAGAGTGTAATAACACGATGAATTGTTTAAATTTTTCAGCTAGAAACTATATTTGGCCGGAGCAAAAGAAGCTATTTAACATCATAAATGAAAGCCTGAAACTTGATAAACTTTACGAGTCTGTCTTCGATATACGTTACCTTTACAATCTTGAAATGAGAGTGAGTATCAACACGAAAGATACGTAGATAGTACAGAAGTCAAAAATATGTATTTACTTCACTTTTCATACCTACACTTCATCAAAACGTTCATCTATATATCTTGCGCTGATCCCAACCGTTCCGATATATCGTGTCTGTGAGGGTTGTCTAGGCGTGTGCGTTACTCGATCATACGTGCTTTGTAAATTGACTTGTGTACTATCTGAATATATTCTGATATAGAAGAAAGAAAGAAAAAAAACTTCCTAAAATCAGAATGACCGTCAAGAAATTTTTGCATGAAATCTATTGTAGAACACAAGCAAAAGGTTTATCTTACTTTTGACGTTCTCTGTATGGGTAACAAATGAAGGGGCTTGACTAGTAGAATTATATACCTACACTATGTTACATTTCAAATCCAATATGGCCTCCACCACTAAATGGCAAATAACATAACATTTTTGTTTACGCAGTGTCCTGGGTTTTTCAAATTTTTAATTTTACTTGTATGTATCTGATATAATAATAATATATGAAAATATTTTTTTAAATTTGTTCACAGATGGAAGAGTTTGTGAAAAGAAAAACTTATGAATGCTATATAAATGCAAAATATAAATGCGATATATGCTACAGACCATTTAGGCAACCTAAGTATTTGAAGAACCACATGGAAGCTTGTCACGGTGTAAGTTTTTTAACACGTAATTTTATATAAAATATTTTTTAAAAGGAACATTTCGAAAATTCATTTAAAATAAAAGTTATGAATTGTTCGCTTTAGGACAGATTCGCTTTATGACAGATTCGCTTTATGGCAGAATCGCTTTATGACAGATTGCTTTAAGGCAAAAGTACAGACAACTCGACAATAATTAATTGAACCATTTATAGATATTAAATTAAAATAAACAAAGGCTTCTTGGCACGTTCAAGTCAACGTATTAAATTAACCCTGCACAAGCGTTCTAAACATTCCAATACGGTAATTTAGTTTTTCAGTGCACTAGTAATAATCAGGTCAATTTTAATATCCTTCTCCTTTAAGTTTAAACTACGCCGTTTTCCTTTACTAAAGGTTTCTATCCTCCTTAAATTTCTGTCTTGATACTGGGCTTCCTTTTTGAGTAACTGTATGAATCGATACAACGGCGGCTTTACAGGAATTCTGTTTTTAAAGCGGGCATGCCACCCTGGGTTATTCGTTCGGAATATTTCTTTATTATTTATTGAAAAGAAAGTACCAGGGCAACAGAAATGTAAGGATCAAATCTGCTACTAAAACGTTTCCATGAATTGCGTTTAATATAGATTTAAAGAACGTCTGTACCTCTCGTGTTTGAACCTATACATTTTTTTTACTTAAGCACTATTTTGGTGTACTTAACTGTACAATTTCTGCCGTAAAGCGATTCTGTCATAAAGCGATTCTGCCATAAAGCGATTCTGTCACAAAGCGAATCTGTCCTAAAGCGAACAATTCGATTTTGATAACATTTTAATGGAGAAAACTAAAACTTTAGAAGAATGATTATTTGAAAGGGTTTTCAAACAAAAAATATTTATTATAATCTGTCCAGTCGTCTCCAAGAATTCATTTTAGAAACATAAAGAAATAATTATATATTTATTTCTTTACTAACACAACAAAATATATAGTATAAAATTCCCTGAATTGATAAGCAGGGTGGTTAGGAGATCGTCTCGATGAACAGCCAACATTCCATTGTACCGGCTGCTAGTGAGTCTAGTGTACGCGTGAGTAAGAACAGAAACATTTTAGCTTAAGCAATTAGTCACATTTTAGAATTAGAATCTTAATCAATTTCAACAGAAAAGTTTGATTTATTAATTAGCTACGCAGATTAAGCATAGATAATGATGCAGATAAAGTGTTTGCCCTGGATAAGATATTTCGTCAACGGCTCAATTTGCATCGCAAGCATATTCCGCGCAAATATAAACACGTAAAGGTGAGGGGTCGTGACTTTTTTAAATGCCAAGAACCTCCATTACCGCAAAATGTGCAGTCCTAACAGTCAATAATTGTTGAACAATAAATCATCCCTCGATGCACCGTTGATAAGAACCTCACACCGCTGTCCGCGGATCGCTTCACCATCATAAATATTTTTGGTGAAGTTTGGTGTAGCAAAACTAATAATTAAAATGTCTCACAGGCACATTTCTGATTTGACTTTTGACTTTTTAATACAGCTATTCAGCTGATGTTTTCTAATGTTTTCAGGATAAAATAGACGAAACGCCCTGTCCAATATGCAAGGTTAAGGATACCAGCCATGTATATAGACACAAAAAGTTGCATTTAGCAGTATTTAAGTGTAAGATATGTTCATTGGTTTTGTACAACAGGTAATATTATTTCATATTTACTCATATTTTTAATTAAAAAAATTTAAATGTTCAATTTTAGTATGTTTAACAAACGACGTCAACGTCAAGTTTCTACCCGTTGTCGTTGTTTATATCGAACTAAAAACGGTAAAATCACGTTTGTAGTATCCGAGCCCCCCTTAAGCATCAACAGATAGATAGACAGTTGAAATTGATACAGATGATATATCATCATCATATATCTATCATGGTGAGCCTGGTGACAGACGAACGGACAGCGAAGCCTTAGTAATAGGGGTGTTTACGTTTCCGGATGGTTTGGTCTGAATGTCAAAATGTACTGATCTACATAACGTACGAAAACTTCAAAAAATAACTTTTCCCGTAATGACTGATTTTCTATAAGTCTGCATTATTATTCCGTAAAGTCTGACACAAAAGGTACATTCAGCTATATTATCTATAAGTACGGGAATTTCGCTTACATCGTCCTCAAGACGAGCATTAGTTAGTATGTGTGGTTATTTACCTTCATTACTCAAGGATAAAGTTAGTGGTAGCCTAGTCGGTAAACCTGTCGCCTCACAAGCAAAACAGCACCGGTTCAAATCCAGGTTCAGACATGCACCTCTGTGTTTTTCAATCGTGTGCATATTATAATTAATTTCCACGTGCTTAAACGGTAAAGAAAAAACATCGTGAGGAAACCTGCTTGTCGGAGAAGTTTAATAACTTTCAAAGATAAGTGAAGTCCCCAACCCGCAATTTGTCCAGCGTGGTGGACTATGGCCTACAGACTCTTCATAGTTGAGACCCGTGCCCAGCAGCGGGATGCTATGGATTAATACGAGACCCAAGGATAAAATTCATAGTGCATGGGCATCTTAGGCGTGTCATTTTATTTGACAAGAGCTACAAAAAATAGTTCAATGAGTTACAATCCGGTGAACTGAGATCCAATTTTTAGAAAATATCGCTTTTTTAATAAAGCTATGACACTAATGTAGCATCATATTACTTTAAGTCCGATTTCAGTTTTGGTTTCGTTTGACTATTATTTTTAAAATGTGATTTTATTGTATTAATTTAAAAATAAAGAGAGTGACTGTACACACATTTGACAGTTTCTTTTCCGACATTCAACAATGAAAATCTGTAGAAAATCAGTCATTTCGGGAAAAGTTCTTTTTGAAGTTCGTACGTTATGAAGATCAGTACAGTTTGGCATTCGGACCAAACGACCCGGAAACGTGTTTGCCATTTGTTTACGGGACTCTGACAAATAAAAAATAAAAATTAACAGTGACGTCACCTGCCGGCACCAATGGAAGACCAGCGCTGGTTGTTTACAACCAGCATTATGCTGAGTTGGAGCCGGTTTGTAACAAGAAACTTAGATATCAATTATGATAAGTCTTCGTTCAAGTAGTTTTTTTGGTACAGATAAATGAATTGCTTTCTTGCTCTCTTTCTATAAATATTTATCATTAACTATCCTTCTATCCTAATACATAAGTGACTAGCTGACCCGGCCACGCGTTGCTGTGGCTATTTTATAGCGTCAACAACACGTGGTAATTATGCTGTTAAAATGTAGCTTATATGACACGTTCGTAGATTTACCATAGCAGCGCCATCTATTGATTACTTACTCAACCCAGTGGAAAGGTATCGACATCTGTTAGAATCATTTGGAGTTAACAGATGATTGTGACTGTCAAATAATAACACAAATAATTAGCAATAAATTAAAATTGCGACTATAATTTGAGATTTAAACTATCCTATCTCTCAAGTTGGATCGAACTGCACATGGTGTGCGAATTTTATTATAATCGGTTAAGTGGCTTAGGAGTCCATTGAGGACAAACATTGTGACACGAGATTTATATATATTAAGATATAGTTATAAACGCCAAAGTTTGTAAGTATATATGAATGTTTTGATAATTGCTGACCTGATTTCGATGAAATTTATAGTATTAACTTTATTATATAGTTTGCTGCTATCGTTTCAGAACCACCATGGAAGGACATTACAATATGCACAAGGGCAAGGTGTTTACGTGTGAGCAGTGCGGCAGAGAATTCAAGTAAATCACACCAATATTATATATATAAGCGAAAGTTTCTATGTGTGTTTGTTTGTTCCTGCTTCACGCTCAAACGGCTAAGAAGATTTGGATGAAATTTGGCACGAAGATAGCTTATACCTTGGATTAAAAAAATGGGCTACTTTTTATCCCGGAAAATTGAAGTATTCCTATGGGATGATAAAATGACTACCGCGGGTAAAATCCTGGGGTGCAACTAGTAATTCAAATATATCCAAGTTCAGGCATGCAACTCTGGGCTTTTCATTACCACATGCTTAAACGGTGAAAGAAAACATTGTGAGGTAGCCAGCTTGTCGGAGAAGGTTTCAGAGATAAGTGGAGTCCCCTACCCGCAATTTGGCCAGCGTGGTGGACTTTAGCCTACACCCCCTCTATAGGGAAGACCCGTGCCCAGCAGTGAGGCGCTATGATTTAATAGAATAGACTACATTATTTTTTGATAAATAAAGCGTATTTTGACATTTTATTCATAGTATTTATGACTGACTGAACTAAGTCTCTCTGCTTCGAGTCTAGAAAATTGTTTCTTCGTCTGTGAGTTTGATGTCTGTTTTTTTTTTAAGTTTGTCCTCAAAAAATTTTGTACTCGCGTTCAGGTTGCAGTTTCTAACTATCTTGTTGCGGATTTTCGACAGGGGTGTATTTTTTTTCAAAAAGTGAGGAAGTTTACTACAGGATATTTTCTGACCGATTTCTAGAATATTTGATACAAACATGCAGAACACAATATTAATTCGGATTCCTGAATATGAAAAATTCGATTAAGTGGTAGTGTTTTTTTTTGGGTAAATTCCCATCGGCCCCATTATCTGTCACATCAATGGGGCAGTTTTTATAAACTTGTCAAAGTATCGTGTTCACGAGGTTGAGGGAAGCGCTGGCTCCTCTCGGTCCAAGCTGCGTCCTTTTGACACTTCAAAAACGACTTGCGTGTATAAAAAACAAATTTAATCAAACTACGTTTGACAGGTGTCGTTCCATGTTCTTTGTGCATTTGTCGCAAGACCACAAGAGCGGTAGTGACGTGTGCACCACGTGTGGACGAGGGTTCGCTACATCGAAAGGACTCGCAAGTCACTCTTGTCGGTGGAAGGTACGTAACATACTATGATGAGTCTCATTACAATACTCACTTATTTTTCTAAATGGCGCCATACGATTAGTATTTTTGCCAGCGTCAAGTTTATCAATTTTCGAGTTAATTAATCAATTAAGTTAAGACAAATATCAAGAAATAAGTCTTCCTGGTCAAATTAAAGTCACATCATTTCCTCGTTAAGCGGTGGAGACTTTACCGGGGTTTCTATGGAGATTTCCCGTGAAAACGAAAACCACGCTATTCCGTCTTTATATCGCTTGCCGACACTTGTACACATAAACAAGACATTAATGATTAATAATCCACATTTTGATAACTTGCAGAATCACTAGTTTAGCAATAAATACACAGACAGAGACACAATTTTTCAGCGAATGCGGGAGAACTCCAAATAGGAAATCAATACTTACAATGTTTACTGACTCTGCACTTTACATCTTACTACCTACTTTTATTATAAACGCGAAAGTTTGTAAGAATGTGTGGATGTATGTTTGTCACGCAATGACCGCTGAAACGATTTGAATGAAAGGACTTGTTTCATTTTAGGCCAGGACGTTGTACGTCTAACAATAAATGCCTTAAGATGTGGTTAATATTGTGTATCAATGAAACCTGCATCAGTTGCTTCTTGCATTGTGTACAAAAATTTCTATAATACTCTGTGAATTGTTGTGGAGTTATGGAATCTCTGAGAGTGTTTATATCCTAGGTTGACTCCAATGGTCACATTGGTTTATCCATTATACCACTAGTTACAAATGTCAAAATCGGCACAACAAAAAAGCGAAAATCGCCATTCGTAGGTGGCAATAAAAAGGTGGCAATATGTTTATTTAAAATTAATTTTGCACACTGCGTTAAGTTACGTTATTTTAAATTTGGTTGATAGATTAAAGATTAATAGTCCCTAATATATTTGTGACATCAAGTACAGCGTCCTGGCCGGAGCTCCATACATTATTGAAACATCTCTTTTGGTACGGAGACAGCTTAGACCATGGATAAACTTAGACATACTTTTTATCCTTATTAACGCGGGTAACACCGCAGGGCGCAGCTA
Source organism: Ligdia adustata (assembly GCA_947049295.1). NCBI lineage: Eukaryota > Metazoa > Arthropoda > Insecta > Lepidoptera > Geometridae > Ligdia > Ligdia adustata. The sequence continues at coordinate 4,522,390 of OX346242.1, read as the reverse complement.
GAATTACATACTATACAAATTTACCAATTTCACAAGTTTTTTTGCGGAAAATAATTTTGAATAATTATTGTTTTTTTTTTGTGTTAAACAGAAAAAACAAACAATAAACCAAATGAAGCCAGCAATAGAATTTAAAGGCGCGGCGGAGGAGGTCGGGTGCGATCAATGTGACCTCACTTTCCCCTCAGAAAAAGTTTACCTGGCACATGTTGCTGATTGTCATAAGTTGTTGGACCGTAGTGCAAACGGGGGAAGTAAGATGCGGTCTCCTATAAGTATGTCAAGGTCAAGCAATCGGTAAGTAACGAAAGTCCCGCCTAAAAGTATTATTTTACCAAATTCCCAAATAAGGAGAAGGTTTCGATTCGACCGGTATTTTTATTTATGAATTTTGTTTATTTTTTGTGTCATGATGTTACGGAAACGACTGGACCGATTTGACCGAAATATTCTTTGTTTGCAAGGGACTATCTGCTTGAGATTATAAAAAATTGCAATTACCGACTTCCATTGCTAAAGCATTAACTAAATATCTTCTTGTATAATATAAAAATTAATCGCAGAATGTGTCGCTAAGCGCAAATCTCTAGAGCAGATGAACCGATTTTGCCAATTCTTTGTTTTGGAATATTCCTTAAAGTACGAGGATGGTTCTTACGGAGAGAAAAATAAAAAAAAATGCTTGAACAGGTCTAAAAACAACACTTTACTACACTCTCATACAATCTATTCGTAATAATAAAAGTCAATTTGTACTTTAACACCATATCATAAAGTGTAAGTGTTAGTGGAGAGGTTCCGGGAAGGTGAAACAGTTGAGTGACGTTAGTATCGTATAGGTAATAGTTATTTGTTATACAAGAGTGTAAAGTTGCTTTTTGTCCGCGCGCTCACTTTTGATTAGCGAGCAAGCGAAGAATTCTAAAATTCTGAACGTTAGCGAGGGAATTAAAAGAGCACAAGGTGAAAATTCTTTGCACTCGAGTGCAACACGTAACTTTTCATCCCACCTCAGCGAGGAAATGATTACATACGAAACATAAAAGAATTGAATCACTCATTTTAGTTTTTTCGTTTATTTTTAACATAAGATTTTAACAATATGACGTGAAAAGGTAATGGCGCGCGCAAAACTAATTAAAAAAAAGTACAGCAAAACGGTTCCGAGTCTGAGTTTAAAACTCAGACTCGGAACCGTTTTGCTGACAAAATAAAAAAGATTGCACGTATGATGAATTTGGCACCATAGAGGTAGAAGTAAATAGGTTAAATAAGGTTTTTAATTCACAAACTTAGTGCACACGATATTCTAAATTCAAATTTACTTTATCCTCTAGCGGTTAAAAACTGCATTTGCACTCAGATATCGAATAGCAAAAATACTCTTTCCGAGATGGTGAGATGAGAACATTAATTGTCAATATTTTGTCAATTTTTACAAGACCCGACGCGACGTCACGAATAGCGGTATATGTATACAAAAAAATAAATAAAGAATCGCCTGTTAGACGGTACGAAGTTCGCCGGGTCAGCTAGTTACTAATAACTAAAGAAATATATCACAATGTAAATATATAAGTATGTATATCAGTCATCAGGTTACCATGGTACAGGCTTTGCCTATTTTATCTGAAGACCTTGTGTGGTGGTCCCAAATTATTATTATTATGTTCGTATTCATTATTTTTTTTATTTATTATATTATTATCAAAAATATATATTAATAAATATATGTTGTGAAAACTATAAACTATTTTGATTAAAAAAAATATAAGTATATTTTTTTTAAGTAATTAATAATTCAAGTGTAACATGTGTGACTTGCCTGTGACGAATGTTATTTAAAAGGCCAATAAACATTTCTTGTTCTTATTCAGTAACTTTTTCGGTTAAGTAGTTCTATTATATATATATACATTGTGATATATATATATATATATATATATATATATATATATATATATAATTGTGTTTATTAACATAAACAGCATGACTTTACCTACTGTGTATTTGTACCATCTGTTTGACAGTATTTGTACCATCTGTTTGACAGTATTTGTACCATCTGTTTGACAGTATTTGTACCATCTGTTTGACAGTATTTGTACCATCTGTTTGACAGTATTTGTACCATCTGTTTGACAGTATTTGTACCATCTGTTTGACAGTATTTGTACCATCTGTTTGACAGTATTTGTACCATCTGTTTGACAGTATTTGTACCATCTGTTTGACAGTATTTGTACCATCTGTTTGACAGTATTTGTACCATCTGTTTGACAGTATTTGTACCATCTGTTTGCGGTATTTGTACCATCTGTTTGACAGTATTTGTACCATCTGTTTGACAGTATTTGTACCATCTGTTTGCGGTATTTGTACCATCTGTTTGACAGTATTTGTACCATCTGTTTGACAGTATTTGTACCATCTGTTTGACAGTATTTGTACCATCTGTTTGACAGTATTTGTACCATCTGTTTGCGGTATTTGTACCATCTGTTTGACAGTATTTGTACCATCTGTTTGACAGTATTTGTACCATCTGTTTGACAGTATTTGTACCATCTGTTTGACAGTATTTGTACCATCTGTTTGACAGTATTTGTACCATCTGTTTGACAGTATTTGTACCATCTGTTTGCGGTATTTGTACCATCTGTTTGACAGTATTTGTACCATCTGTCTGACAGTATTTGTACCATCTGGTTTTTTATGTTGTTTTTTATTGGTACACCACCGACGTTACTATTTGCGGTATAGTCTGATCCATCCAAAGGTACCCTGGAAGAAATCGCTTTAGGAGATAAGGCCGCCCAATGTTTTGTTTATAATATATTTGCTGATTTATTTCTCTTGGTGTGCAATAAAGATATATTGTACTTTCCAGTTGAAAAATAGTGTAAAATGTCCCCCTTTTAGCTCAGTGCACCCACTAATAACATTAACTTTCTGTTATATTATTTCAGGTCCCTAAGATTCATGACGGACTTAAACGGCCTGCCCTTATACCAGAAGTAAGTCGCGTATAATTGACAACATTTCATTTTTACAATGTGATGGAAATTCAACATTTTTATGTTTTTTTTCTTAATTTTGCAGAATTTTGTTCTACTGTGTGTTCACTTTGATGTGTAGACTAACACCTTCAAGTATTGTCACACCTTTCTGTTACACGTTGTAATATATATTTATACAATGTTATCGGTTAGCCAATTCGTTGCTGATAGCACTACAGGCGTGCCATATTTTTTTTTAACTTATGGCTTATGACAGGACAGATGTGTAATTTTTTCATCGATTATAACACCCTCAAATTAAAGAAGAACTTCTATGGCACTTAACACGTCAGTCCTGTCATAGATTGTTCACAGCCATGGCGAAAAGTTTTCGAAAATGGGCGCCGCAACGAATCGGTTAGGGGTGTACCTACTAAGGCGAAATCGAGAAAAAGAAATCAGCTGTCCTTTACAAAAACTATCGGTCGTCGACAAAACGTATGAAACAGCTGATTTTTTTTTCATGAATTCTGAGTTGGTCCCATAGTGAAAGTTGTTCATTGTGTATACATATAGCGGCCCCCTTTCGGCTTAGTACACCCCTAGCCGATAACCCTGTATATGCTTATCGACAAGAATAAATTCTCACCAAATATTGTTTGGCAATCCGTAGACCCTTTCCTTACAGATTATACCGACAAAGCAGTAGGTAAAGGTTATTTTGTGGCCCTAAAATTTATACAGTTAATTTTTTTTTCAGGTTTAGTACAACCTTATCTAAATGGACAACACCTGGACAACGATATGTAAAATGTCGACTGGTAAGTACAGCCTCGTGCTATTTTTATTAGGGATGTTAATTTAGAGATATTTTTTACAACTTTGCAACTTTGTTTTTTTTTTGTATTCAGGAATTCTTACTAATATTGTGTAACAGTAAATGACACCGTAGCAATTTTTTTCTCTTTGACAGAAATATCAATCCTCAAAATACCGACCAATACTAAAATATTGAAATCTAGCTGCGCCCCGTGGTTTTACCCGCGGTAGATATTTGATCAACCCACGGGAACACTTCAATTTTCCTGGATAAAAAGTAGCCTATGTGTTAGTCCAGAGTATAAGCTATCTTCGTACCAAATTTCATCCAAATCCGTTCAGCCGTTTGAGCGTGAAGGAGGAACAAACAAACACACACGCAGATACAAACTTTCGCCTTCATTATATTAGTGTGATTCGCAGAGCCTACGAGTATATACACCAAGTTTCGTTGCGGGGACACACATAAAAACTTAAGAACATTTTGCCAGACCCGAGGCAGAGACGCTTCGCTCGCTCGGTCAATTATTATAATTTACTAGCTGCGCCCTGCGCTATCACCCGCGTAGTTGGCATTCATACATACAGAACCTCCTTTTTTTGAAGTCGGTTAAAAAGTATCCTATGTCCTTACCCGTGGTCCAATCTACCTGTGTAATAAATTTCATCCAGATCGGTTCAGTGGTTTTGGCGTGATAGCGAGACGGACAGACAGAGTTAATTTCGCATTTATAATATTAGTTAAGATTGCTTTTATATTGTAGTGTGACGTCAGTAAGCGTGGCAGCACATGGTTGAAGTTTCACTTTGAGAAGTGCCACCCGAAAGAAAGTTTTGAACAAGTGTTCGCAGACATCAAACGGCCCAAGACTCACTTGTGCGACATCTGCGGCCTTGCGCTCACGGTGAGTTAACACAGCTATAGACCGCCAACTTTTCCATACAATAAGATATAGCTCATTTCTACCTTTTACTGTCGTCCGCTTCCAGTGGTTTTTTTCACATAGCTAACACATTATTTACTATGTTTTACCGTTTTATTTTTTTCTGTCTTTTATATCGCTATAAAGTTACAAGCTTCCTAAGCAGTCATATTTTTGCGCTGATACGATGCCTATTAAAAGCGTTTAATACGCAGATTTCAATAACTTTAAAAAAAAAACGTGTAGGCTTAAAATACATCATAGTGAAGCGATTGACAGCAATAACAAGGAAATACGTTACAATTTATGGGGTGAAAAGAGACAGGCCCCGGAACGAATATTGTATCAGAAACACGAAAACAGTGAAGGGTCGGTGATACTCTAAGTATTTACACCTTGGACAAATAATCGCACTGGACGGAGTCACATAGATTTTAAGCGTGGCCACTTTTTGCTAGTGTGCAGTTACAGATGCGCATTAGTGTGCGTGACTAGTGATTGACTTTCCCATCAAGTCTATCGATAGAATATTGGTGAAGTGAATAAAAAAGCTTATATTTTTATATAAATTCTTTAATAAACATTTTAATTTAGCTTCATCTTCTTTTCTTCTCCCAATTATCACGTCTAATAGCTTTAATCCACTCACTTCTTATTTCTGGACATTTTGGAAACCTAAAAATTAGTTGCATGTTAAAAGAAAATGAAAACGAGATGTAGGTACATATTTGGTGTAAAAAACAATTACACATAGGTATGACATTACGCCTAAGTACAATTTTTATCAAGATTGGAAGACCCATGCATGTCGCTTTTTATCGATATATCGATAAAACTAAAATCGATGGTAAGGGCATCACTAGAATTGATGCTCAAATTATCTCTTAACACTTTTGCTGTTTTAAGACAGTTTTAGACATTTTCTTGACCCAAATCACATGGACGTATATAAACTAGATTGTTAATATTATGGTACAATAGCATTTTGGCTAAAAACATCATCAATTTAGCATTTACAATGACGTAAACATTGTCATCAACTTACGAATGAAATGACAAATCCGGGTCTTTTACTCCTCCTTTTGTAGTTCTTGATGAACAGGACACTGCTGAGCACGACATAGTTTTACATTAAACTTCACGCAAACTTGTAACACCGTTAATCACTTGAAATTATTTAAAATCTAAAGCACTACACGCAATGTTTTGGCCTAATAGTCGGTCATAAACAGAACACATGCGGCGTTGCCAGCCTGTAAATTTGCTATCTCTTTTACTCGTAGCTTCGTTCTGAAGGTAAGACAAAGACACACGCAAGTGCTTTACACACAGACGCAAGAGTGGCAACGTCTCTATGGCTCCCTCCATCTTGATATTTACTCCGAGATTTACACAATACCGCGTAAATGCGTTGTTTTCCACATTCAAATTATATACTTAGCCATAGTTTCTTTTATTTGCAATAACTCAATGAAAGTAGTTTGTTTTCACTTCTTAAATAATCATGAAATGTATTTTAATATAATTTTATAGTAGATTATACTAAAGTCGAAATGGTTAAAAATAAATACAAGTACCAATGCATCAGGAAACGTAATACGTATGCGCGCGCAGCTGACTGACGTATCGTCTCTTCTCTTCTCTTTTTTATTTAGGGTGTAGAAGGTTAATTTTGTTGCTTGTTACATTCAAACCGACTAACTTGATAAAAAAATAGAAGGTTACAAAATTTGATTGTTTTCCCTATATCAGTCTGATTAGTGGATAGATTTTGGAGATTCTGTTTAGTGTGTCAAAGTTGGATTTTAACTTTAAACCGACTTTATAAAAAAGACAAGTCAAATACAAGTCGAGTACAAGTGAAGTAAAAGTCGAGTACAAGTGAAGTAAAAGTCGAGTACAAGTGAAGTAAAAGTCGAGTACAAGTTAAGTACTAAGAGAAAAATAAAACAGCTGCTCCATACAAAAAGTTGTTCCGTCGTGGACAAAATGTATAACGCCAATTTCATATGTAAGGACCTAATATAATACACTATGGATCAAGATGGTTTTAGTTGTCATTTTTCGATTTTTCACGCTGACATCAAGACAAAGCAGGACAACACTAGATACCCGTATTATTTATGTAACATCTTATTATAAATGGATTTCCGCTATATAGCTCACTTTCAGCTTAGTACACCGATAACCCTCTATATATATATGTGTTGTTGACTAGACTAGGCTGTCCGTTTGTCGCAGTTGGTAGCAACCCTGCCTACGCCGCTGGTTATATATATATAGGTATTTATTTATGTATATAAGCTTCGCCTAGTTTGGGACGGGCTTTGTGTGAATGTTGTTCCATATTATATGATATTATTATTTGCAGTCGGTGTACCAGCTCCGCACTCATAGGCACATCCACACGGGCGAACGGCCGTTCCCGTGCGACTTGTGCCCGAAACGATTCCGCAGCAGCCCGATGTTGAAGGACCATCGAGGGAGACACTTCCCCCCGCAATACACGTGCGATCAATGCGGAAAGAGTTTCAAGAGCAATAGCAATCTGTTCAACCACATCAAGGTATGTATATAATATACTCTAGGATGTTACTATCATTAGATACGCTTCCCTCGCATTAAATACACTTTTCTTGCGATGATGGCCGATTGGTTAGTGGGGTCGATTGCGGTGCAAAAGGCACGAGGTTCGATCCCACGAAACATGCAAAATGAACCTGTGTGATCAATGTGGAAAGAGTTACAAGAGGAAAAGCAATCTAGTTCAAACAATTTAAGGTACGATACAATACACTCTAGGATGTTACTAGCATTAGACACTTCCTCTCACAGGACTTTTTATAGCGATGATGACCGAGCAAGAGTTACGAGGTTCGATCCCACGAAACATGCAAAGAGCCTGAGCTACCGGTGAAGAAAAACATCGTGAGGGAACCATAGAACGGCGGTTTGGCGTTTTCTAACGCTTACCTGGCTAGCAACCACACTTAAGTTGAAAAATCTGTCGCCTAGCACCTAACGGTGTGTTCCGGCAGCCTTCCTTAAGTACCAGGAGATGCTGGGGTATCCCATCTTACTTACTCAAACTTATAAGGGGTTGTTGTCTCGCTCTCGTAGTGGCACAGTGGCGTTCCGCTTTATTGTGATGACTCTAAAAGATACTGAAGGTGCTGTTCGTGAGCTCTGAAGTTGTGAAGTCGCTTCTAATCAGTTGTTTTTCTCTCCATTTAACGACAACTCTCTATAACGCCATAAAATGTACAGTCCCTTCAGTGTCGTTATATAGCGTTTGCACTGTATTTACAAAATAATTCTTTATCCCAGATGCACATCGGCGACAAATGCCACAAATGCAACATTTGCGACAAAACTTTCATACATGCGGGTAATCTCAGGTGGCATGTGAGGGGGGTACATAATAATATACAACGTGTCAACAAACGAGGGGCCACTGAGACGCAACGGGGGGCCACTGAGACACAACGGGGGGCCACTGAGACGCAACGGGGGGCCACTGAGACACAACGGGGGCCTACTGAGACGCAACGAGGGGCCACTAACACGCAACGAGGGACCACTAAGACGCAACGAAGTGCCACTGAGACGCAATGGGGGGCCACTGAGACGCGCCCGAAGAAGAAAGCGAAAAAGAGGAAGATAGAAGAAGAGGACACGGAAACAGAATCTGAATAAACATAAGCACGTAATTTAGTTTATTTATTTTTACTAATTGAATTCACTGACCTGATGTAAATACGGACGGAACTTCACTGAAACAAACACTGAGGCATTCGTAGTAAGTCAATTCGCTAGTACTTACGAGTATGTAATTACCGCTCTAGTCACCGTGCGAGTGACATTGTTTCTTTTATAACGTAATATATACAACGTGTAACAGAAAGGTGTGGCAATACTGAGGGGTGTTAGTGTACACAACAAAGTGAACACATTGTACAATAAAATAAAACAATATTCGAAAAAAAAATATTAGAATTTCCATACAAAAGATATTAGGGTTCACATCAATGTGAAACAAAAACAGCACATTTTTTTTTTCAAAATTCAAAAAATAGTTCTAGTTTCTCCATACAAAAATTGGTTACGTGATCGGTCAAGTTGTATGGAGGATGCAATATTTTTTTCTCTAATTTTGCATATTGTTTTCTATAATGTTTTCCGTTAGACTAACACCGTCAAGTGTGGTCACACCTCTCTGTTACACGTTGTATAAAGAGGTGTTTTTTTATGTTTATGTTGATTTCTTTATTGTTTGTCTTCTTGAAATTTAATCAAAGAGGTTAAATCAAAATTACTAAATAAAACTATTGTTGCCTGCCATAATGGAAGTGTGTATACATACACCTTTGTTAAAGAATTTTGTTAATTTTAATTTATTATTTCTGCTACTAAGCTGTTATGAAAAACATGATATTTTATTGTTTACTAGCTGATCCGGCCAATTTCGTACCGCCGAACAGTAGAATCTTTGTTTTTTTTAATACTTATTCTGACGCCGGGTCATCAAAAATTGACAATTTTTTCACCTTCCTTCAAAAACAATTGTTTCACCTTCCTGGAACTTCTTCACTAACACTTAAACTTTATGGTATGGTGTTAAAGTACAAATTGACTTTAAGTATTATTACGAATGTATAGGAGTATAGAAAAGTGTCGTTTTTAGACCTTTTCAGGCAATTTCTTATATTTTTATATCCGTAACAACCATCCTCCTTCAAGGAATATTTTAAAAAAAGAATATTAAAAAGAAATTGCAAAATCGGTTCAGCTGTTCTTGAGATTTGCGCCTAGCAACACATTCTGAGATTCATTTTTATTTTATAGGTATGGCAGCACCTAAAACCTGTACACACTTAAAGTAGGCGGCCATTTGCACGCTTCACTTCTAACTTAGACAAGATTACGTCCGTATTTTTTCGGGTCCGTGTTTGATTTATACAACGTGTAACAGAGAGGTGTGACCACACTTGATGGTGTTAGTCAAACGGAAAACATTATAAAAAACAATATGCAAATTAGAGAAAAAAATATTGCATCCTTCATACAACTTAATCACGTAACCAATTTTTGTATGGAGAAACTAGTATTACTTTTTGAATTTTGAAAAATAAAATGTGCCGTTTTGGGTTCACATTGATGTGAACCCTACTATCTTTGTGTTTTGTTACTATCTTTGTTTCTATGTTTTGTGTTAGTCTACACATCAAAGCTACCCACAGCAGAACAACATTTGACAAAATAAAATAAAAAAAAACATTGCGTCCTCCATACAACATGACCGATCACGTGACCAATTTTTGTATGAAGAACCTAGCTACCTACTATTTCTTGAATTTTGAAAAAAAAAGTGCTGTTTTGGGTTGACATTGATGTGTAGACTAACACCCGCAAGTATGGTCACACCTTTCTGTTACACGTTGTATAAATTAGTTGAACTCAATATCGTGTTGAAGATAACATTGCAGATATTTTCCATTTGCTTTACATCAGTCTGTAAAGATCATAAAAAAATCACGTAAACAAAATATTCGTTCGTAATTTTTCTGCAGTTAAATTGATTTTATTTCTCAATCATGTGTTCTGATTAAAGTTATATATTTCATAAGATTTTCTTTGTTTTACTCGCTTGTGATACTACGAAATAAAAAGTTTTTTAATTTTACCGCAAGTTATTTTTCACAAATTATGCATTCTCTATAATAATTGGTGATAACAATTTCACTCGCATTTTGTATGTATGTTTGTTTGTTACTCTTTCATGCAAAAACTGCTGAACGGATTTCTATGAAATTCGGCACCAAGATAGGCCTAGGAAAAATTTGTACGTAATGTTAAATACTTAGATTGAAATAAGGTTACGTACGTACCTAAAAACGCAGTCCCACTACTGGGCACGGATCTTCCCTATAAAGAGCGTACAAGCTATAGTCCACCACGCTGGTCAAATTGCGTGGTGTTGACTTCAATCTCCTACAAGCAGGTTTCCACACGATATTTCCCTTTACGGTTTAAGTAAGCTGTAATTAATAATTATAAGCCAATAGGTAAGTGAATTAACATTAGCGAGGTGATGTTGAAAAAACTTCCAAAGTGAAAATTGTAAAATCATTATAATTATAAATTATTAATATTATTTATTGTTAGTATGAAGCGAGGGGTTCTTTTGTATGACGTCACGGACCTCCGCGGGCATACTGGGCAGCTTGTTGCTGATGAAGTATCTGAAACAAATTGTAAAACGCATATTTAATCTAAAACACGGCATTAGTATTAACTAGTAGTTCCGTGAACTGGCGACCAAGTTAAGACAACTCTCTATTTAAAAAAAAACAGTTTATGACACTTTTGTTTAGAAAACTAACCTGTTTGATTTATATTGTTCAAGAAGACAGGTTTTCACGGGTTTGAGTGCGAGATAAGTAATCGTTGAAGACACAAACGACTCATTTCACCCCTGATGAAATTCACTGAATGTGAACGAAACTATAGTTGCATCTTTCGAACAATCAGGTACGAGTGAAAACCCGTCTTCTTAAACAATATGAGTTTATAACAGTATTTAAAAAAAAACAATACAAAAGATGCTAGTCGTCAAATGGCGGCCTTATCGCTCAAAGCGATCTCTTCCAGGCAACCATGCACGTACAAGATATTAAAAGACTGCAGCGCCTTAGCGAGGTAAACATAATAATATATAATAAACACAAATTAATAGATAACACTAGTTATTTCCTTTCATACAGACGAGAGAGAAAGAAAAAATTAAAAAATAAATAATAATAATAATGAGAGTAATGATAATCTAATATTTGAAAAATCTAATATTACGCTAACGATCATTTCATCCCTATCTTGTCATTTAGAAGTAATTTCAAATCTTTCACTTCACTCAAGTAATTTTAACTCTTTCACTTAATTACCTTGTCATTTGGTAAGCAATGATAACCCTTCCACTTCACTATATTGTCAAATAGTAAGGCAAGCATTTTTAACACTTTCGCTTGACTACCTTGTCAATTTGTGAGTAATTTTAACCCTTTCCCTTTTCTCTTCTCTATCTTGTTATTCGGTAAGCAATTTTAACACTTTCGGTTGTCAATTTGTGAATAGTTCTAACCCTTTCCCTTTTCACTTCTCTATCTTGTCATTTCTATATAACGATATCTACCGGCCGACATGTCGGCGGCGCTTTGGGATGTTACGCCTTCTATTTCGATATTCCTGGGCATCCAGCGGATTCTCTGGGCTCTCGATTCTCCCATGATGTTGGGTCAAATAGTAATCTATTTAATTAACTGAATGTACCATTTTTAACTGTACCTTAGTGTATCGCTTGTCGCATGCGGGAAGTAAGGTGCGTCGATGACTGTAGACAACACGGTGAAGCACGAAGGCAGGGACCAACGGATCTTGTAGTTTTTGTCTTCAGACTGTTGAAGTGAATAGGAAAAGTTCAAAATAAATAAACATCATCACATATAAAAGTTAGTCCAACGTATTCAAAATGCCTGCGCCAGATTCTGCTTTGACATTCCGTTGAGGTCACATGTGTCCCCATTTTTAAATAAATATTAGCTGTTAAAAATGTATCATCGCCGTAAATTACATTTAGCCCGCCTTCTTTTCGTTATTATTAAGTATAACATAGAGAGCCTAAGTATTTATATGGTAAGTTAACGTGGACATCTAGGCAGCCACACTTGGGCCACACTTGTACTTCACAGCTCTTAACACAGCGGCATAGCTCGGCGGCCTTTAGAGGCTGTTTTCGCTATGCTGCGACCAAGTGTTGGAGCAATATCCCGCCGTCAATAAGGAACCTGCTAACTAGTAGCTCTTTTAAGACAAAGCTAAAAGTATTTTTATTTGTGCATCAAAAGAGTGAAGAGCTTTTGAAGAATGATACAAGTGCACTGAACGTAAATATGCATTAATATTTTTGCCATCGTATGAGAATTCTGTGCGCCCTTTGTTCGTTTGTAGAATCACAGATTTTTTATTATTATTGTTATTTGTTTTATAATCGTTTGTTGTATTTCTTACTTATTGTAGCTGCTCTATATGTCGTGCGTGACGTCACCTGTCGCTCCCAACGGAAGACCAGCGATGGTTCATGTTAATTTGGGATCATCTTGTGACAAAAACCACGCTTCCCTACTATTGTATTTACTATTTTCGTTCAAAACTGTTTGTTGTTTTTTGTCACAAATAAACCATATTCTATTCAATATATAAAAATCAATTGCTGTTCGTTTGTCTCGCTAAAACTCGAGAACGGCTGGGCCGATTTAGCTGATTTTGGTCTTGAAATGTTTGTGAAAGTTCAGGGCAGGTTTACACGGTGAAAAAATTCAAAACTGTTAAAAATAATTGAGGAAGAGGAAAAATTATAAATAAATTTAGAACGTGTAATAACACCAGACTTCAATTCAGTAGACTGCACTACACTACTGATTTTGATAAAATGTATAGCACAATATACAGGGTTATCGGCTAGGGGTGTACTAAGCCGAAAAGGGAGTCACTGTACCCATCCTAACTAACAAATTTTACTATAGGACAAACTATGAATTTGAGAAAAAAAATGCTGTTTCATACATTTTGTCGACGACCGATCAACTTTTTGTATGGAACAGCTGTTTTTTTTTCTCGAATGAAGAGTTTGCCCCAGTGACCCCCTTTCGGCTTAGTACACCGCTAGCCGATAACCCTGTAAATTTTTTTTTCAATCAATACAATAATTTTGCACGTCGATCCAGGCTGGCAGGCAGTCGGTACAGAACATGAGTAAATCACTAAAAATATTGAAACTAAGAACCTCTTTCCATTCTCACAGTTAAAAATTGCCGTAAGAAAAGATTAAAATCTCAAATTATCTTTCTCGCGGAAAAAAAGGAACCTGACAAGTTACATTACACGGCACACGCACGCGCACACGCGCACGCACACGCGCACGCACACGCACGCGCCCATTGAACTTTTTTAGTTATTTCGATTTAATGACGGATCAAATTTATTGATGGATATTGATAAAATAAGAATGTGGCCAAACGGGAGGATGACCATGTGGTTAAACAAAAAAAAAGAACCTATCAAATCGGACCACCCGACTCCGAGAAATCAGGTCACATAAAGAAAGTACAGTCGAATTCAGCACCTCCTCTTTTTATTAATTTCTTTTTCAAATTCAGTTCTATAATTATTTATTATTTTCACAAAAATGCCACTCATAGTCACCTTTATAAGCGCCAATCCCCGCAGCAAGCTGTCAATCATGACCCACTGTACTGCGTGCGCTTGCCTCGCGCGCGCGCCGGCGGCTAGCAGCGAATACAGCATGCGCGCGGTGTCCGCGCCGCTAGCAGTGCCTGACACCAGGAGGGTCGCTTCGACATACGCTTGTATAAAGTCTGTAGGGTTCTTTATAGCCTGGACAGAAATAAATTGTTTAATAGTATGGAAAATTAGTGGCAGCCTATTCGGTAAACCGTTTGCCTCACAAGCGAAAAGGCGTGGGTTCAATCCCAGGTACAGGCATGCACGTATGTGTTTCTAATATACACTCATGTGTATTTTAGAATTAAATACCATGCGCTTAAACGATGAAGGAAAACATCGTGAGGATGCTTGTCGGAGAAGGTTAATAACTTTCAAAAATAGCATATTGCAAAGTGATAGAAATGAGAAAACCATTTCGAGAAAATGTAATGAAGAGTCAAACATTCTAAATGTTTTCAACTGATGTTTCTGTCTGTAATAAGGATTTAAGGCATTCATTCATTGATTCCCTCACCTGTAGGTGTGCATCGATGACCTCCGCAGCGTGGGGTCCCAATCTCTTGAGGTTCTCTTCAGTAGGCTCTTGCAAGAACTTGCCAACGTCCGATTCTATCTCTTGTACGACTGAAACAAAAACAGTCAGTAGAATAGTTTGACTAATGGAACACTTGGCAGTTTCAAAATTGATAGGTCGTCGACAAAATGTATGCAACAGCTGATTATTTTGTCTCGAATTCAGAGTTGGCCCCATGGACAAACTTGTTCCGTAGGACGAGCATAGTGATCCCGTTACGGCTTAGTACACACCAAGCCGATAACCCTATATATAGATATTCCTCGAGTGGTCTCATTTAAATTGGTCATAGTGTAAAAGTTCTTTTAAAACCACAAATCTATTTACTATTATTTATATTGCAGCTCAGCAGAATTGCAGCACAAAGTTTCTGATTTCCTTCTTCCGGTGTTTCTTTGTGCAAATGGTTTCACCTCGTGTAATAATCTCGAATTATAAGTTAATTTTGTCAAACCAAGTCTCTTTTAATATTAAATACAAGAAATTTTTCACAAAATCCACACATATAATAACAATAATCATAAAAAATAACTTTTTTTTTGTATATAAAGAAATCAAAAAGTCATTTATTTCGCATAATATCACAATTTATAAATTATCATTATATTAAAAACACGTCAAAATCAATTAGTCGAACAACCCACCCCGAATCGTACCTGGAGCAAAGGTACCCATTACGCTGGCTGCGTTACATTACATATTAAAATTAAAATTAAAAATTACAGATGTTATTAGATTTTTTTTTTTTGATATCTTAATAACTGAACAATTCTCTCGGCGCCTGCAGTAATGGCAGTAATGGTCGGTACTCACTATTTGTAAATGAACTTGTATCCTGACATTTTCCAATCATTAGTAAATTCTGCCAACATTACTCAATACACAAATAGCAAAACATGCTTATCTTAAGACAGCAATAGACCGCTAACTTGTCCACACAATAAGATCTTTTTTCTAACTTTCATTGTTGTCCGATTCTAGTGTTTTTTTTTCACATAGCTAACACATTATTTACTAAGCTTAACTTACTTACCGTTTTTTATATCACTATAAATTTACAAGCTTCCTAAGCAGGTATATTTGCGCTGATATGATGCTTATTAAAAGCCTCTTTTAAGCAGAATTCAATATCTTTTTTCGAAATAATAAAACGTGTAGACCTAAAATACATCATAGTGAAGCGATTGACAGCAATAACAAAAAAATACGTTATAATTTAGGGAGTGAAAAGAGGTACGCACCGGAACGAAAATTGTATCAGAAACATGAAAACAGTGAAGGGTCGGTGATACTCTTAAATAACAATAAAGGTATGGTGCGGTGAATGTCACATAACACCCAGCTTGGGTATCGCAATAGAACGTGGAGAGGGCTTATTTATTTTATTTTAAACATTTGTCATTTAAGTATTCGGATACATTATTATATTTAATTATCAAAAAATTTCCAAACAATATTCAAAACTTTTTATCTTATAATATTTGGCATTTTATATCCTGGGGTTAAGCCAGTAAGTCAGTATTTAATCCAGCTGAGTTTCAGTGTTTAATCCTGATGAGTTCAAGTCAATATTTAATCCGGCGGAGTTTCAGTATTTAATACTGATGAGTTTGAGTCAGTGTTTAATCCTGATGAGTTCAAGTCAACATTTAATCCAGCTGAGTTTAATTCAGTATTTAATACTGATGAGTTTAAACCAACATAAATCCTGTGGAGTCTAAGTCAGCATTTAATCCTGAGGTTAAGTCAGTATTTAATCCTGCTGACTTCAAGTCAGCATTTAATCCCGCCAATAGTTTACTTACTAGATGTATCTATGGTGATGTCTCTGCTGTCTAGCACAGTGGTGGAGTGGTCGCGGGAGTCTTCCGTCGCGCTGTCCTCGCTAGCCTCGCTCTCAGGTTCGGATCCCGACGCGGCAGATTCTTCAGAGTCTGTCACATCTGCAAGAATACAATTATTTGTTATTTTAATACTTTGAAACTTTTTTATTGTCGTCAAAAACAATAGACAACATTTAAAACAATTTAACCCCCCATTTATTACGTTAATGGAAAGATAAATGAAAAATAACGTACTCCTATTTTTTCATTTCACTCATAATGTAATAATTAAGTTTTTAGTGATTTTTTTAATTCCGAATAATGTTATTCTCGTCAAAAGTTCGTATAAAAATTAAAAATTAATGATACATTTTTTTTAAACTAGAATATTTGGGAGTTTTCTTAGATTTTCAAAACATCTATAAAAACGTAATAATTACATACTAAATTATATAAATAGGAATACGTTATTTTTCATGTATCTTTCCATTGTCTTAATAAAAAAGAGGGTTTGAAAATTTTAAATGTTGTCGATTGGTATAAAGTGACAGGAGATATTATTAAAAGGGTAAAGAAAAAAATATTCTTTATTTCGCTTGTTGAACCCAGTCACGAGATTGCACAAAGCCGCGCCGACACATAAAAGGACCGCCCGAGCATCGAGCACCGCTTTTCATTTCTTAAAATCAGAGTGATCAGACATCTCTTAAAATTAATTATTTGCATAACCAACATATCTAACAATTTATAATTTTCAAAAAATCTTGTACTAAATCAGTTTTTTTTTTTTATATTTAAAGCAATAAATAGCAAAAACTGTTCTAGTATCTGCAGATGATTATTTGTGTAGGTAGGTGTTCACTCAACTCAATAGGTAGGTAGCTGTATTGTATATAATGTTAAAATAGTTATTTGTTATACAAGAGTGCAAAGTTGCTTTTTAACAGCGTGCTCACTTTTGATGACCGAGCAAGCGAAAGATTCTAATTTTATAATAAATTCATACAACATAAAAACTCAGACTCGGAACCTTTATCCTGTAATTTTTTTAATTTGTTTTGCGCGCGCCATTATCTTTTCACGTCATCTTGTTAAAACCTTATGTTAAAAATGAGCGAAAAAACTAAAATGAGTGATTCAATTTTTTTATTTTTCGTAGATAGTAATTTCCTCGCTGAGGTGGGATGTAAAGTTACGTGTTGCACTCGAGTGCAAAGAATTTTCACCTTGAGCTCTTTTAATTCCCTCGCTAACGCTCAGGATTCAAATTTTAGAATCGTTCGCTTGCTCGCTCATCAAAAGTGAGCACGCGGTTAAAAAGCAACTTTGCACTCTTGTATAACAAATAACTACGTCTATATTATTAGTTTGCCATGTAAATTGAATAATCTGTTATATTATATTTTTAGTTTAGTTTAGCTCCTAGTGATAATCTGTTTTGGCCTAAGTGTGCACAAAAATAGTTTGAAGTTTTTTTAGCGTAAAAAGGCTGTCAAAATAAAATAAATAAATAGTGGTTTTTTTTTAAATCCACCGTGGCGCCTCGCGTAATTCACTTACACTCGTCGTCGCTTCCCTCGTCGCCGCTGAGTTCCGCGGAGGCGCCTAGCTTGTCGCGCATCGTCTTCTTG
Source organism: Ligdia adustata (assembly GCA_947049295.1). Lineage (NCBI taxonomy): Eukaryota > Metazoa > Arthropoda > Insecta > Lepidoptera > Geometridae > Ligdia > Ligdia adustata. The sequence goes on along the minus strand of OX346242.1, from coordinate 4,504,321 downwards.
TGCGCCGCGTCGCCCAAACTGTTACCTGGTCAACACATGACAAAACGTTTATAAGATAAAATAAGATAAGACACCTCTTTTTTAAAAAAAACAAGCTTATAAATACAGGGTATCGGCTAGGGGTGTACTATGCCGAAAGGTGTGACTATACTCATCCTAAGGAACTACTTTCACTATGGGACCAACTCCGAATTCGAGAAAAAAATCTGCTAGTAAGAGTAATTAATACAAAAAATATTTCCACTCACCCGCTAGCACGACCCTCGTCAGTCGGTCCTGACTGTCAGGCAGTACGGTCAACGCGTCGACCACCTCCATGCACGCCTCGTGACCTATCTCATTGTGACTCAGATCTACGGACTGAAAGGAAACAATAATATTAATCATTTATTATAAATATGTATATTAAAGTAAGGATATTTGCAATGAATCAACATAGAGCCTAGGTTGACTCCAATGGTCACGTTGTTCCATAAATTGTACCGCCCGTCACAAATGTCTAAATTGACACTAAAAACGCGTAAATAACATGGACATGTAACTGAACCGCTTTATTTCGTGGATTTATTCTGTTTTTTATTTTTTGACTAAACTTAACTTTGATGGTTTACATGACTTACAAACTTAAGTATTGTCACATCTTTCTGTTACTCGTTATATATAAAATAGTCAGCCCTTACTGACTGACTGACTGACTGATATTATCTAGGAATCAACGTGGAGCCTAAACCGCTGAACCTGGAGACATTAAATTTGTTTTTTTTTTTTCATTTCATTGTTAAATGACCAAAATTTGATTTTTGGAAATTCAGCCCCTGATAGGGTTTGTGCTTTCCGTGGGTGACAAGTTATAGTTAAGGAATGATTTATTAGCCTCGGCGGCTTAGTCGAAGACAATTGACGGGAAAAAAAAGTTACGTAAAAGTGTTTTATTTTTTTCAAAAATGTATGGAGCTCCGGCCAGGACAGTATACATGTTAGGGATTATTAATATTTAATCTATCAACCAAATTCAAAATAAACTTATCGCAGTGTACAAAAATTAAATTCTAATCATAATATTTTCACGTTGTTTCCGCACAAAGCCGACTTACGCGTTTATGTTAAGTCAACTTTGTTATTTTTAATGGGCGGTACAATTCTTATACCAATTGAGTTTGATTCTTATTTGTCAAAATAGATACTAAAATTTGTAGATATTTTTGTACACTGCAACTGAAGCAGGTTTTCAAATTTGTTAAGTCTTACCTCTACAAGTAACCCGTTGTCTTTGAACGCTTTGGCTAAAGCTTTGGCACCTTTGCTTTTTAGTAGACAGTCTCCGAAGTTGATCGATTTTAAATTTCGCAGTCTGTAATAACAAAAAATAAAACTATAATTATAATTTTACTATTGGCCCGTATTGTAACGTCGAAAATTTATGTCTTTTTAATTAAATTTTTAATTAATTATTAATTTTTTTTTAATTTAATTTAACATGTAAATTTTATATGTTTAAAACGCAGCCGAGGTAGTCCTAGGACACGCTGGACACGCGATTTCAACCTATTTAAAAAAGATTGGCGGAAAGTGGCAGAAAATTGAGAAATGTGGAAGGCTTTCAGGGAGACCTTTGCTCAGGAGTGTGACAGAATAGGTTTAAATATATATATATATAATGATGTACTTACTTGGGCATAGCGCCTGCAACGGCGGTGGCTCCCTTAGCGCCAACAGTATTGTCGTTGAGGTTGAGTCTTGCGAGACGCGGGTTGTGTTGGAACGCGTCGGACAGCGCCGTCACACCCACGTGGTAGATACCATTCTGTGGCATCGCTACCTCTTCTAGAGTCCCCATGTTCTGTGACAAATACATATTGTACATAATTGTTTATTGATTTTCTTGTCCTTATTTTATTTATACAATGCTTGCTCACAACAGACAATAGAAAATATATTTGTAAAATAACACGTCCACTAAAATGTTACAATTTTAGGACCTCATATTGAATGTTTTAGAGGACGCATTTTTATTTTTGTTACGTGGGTCAATAGAATCTTAACCCCATATTATTTTTTGCCGCCCTTGTCTCTCAGCCGCCATCTTGGAAAAGGGGTGCAAACACCTTTTTCGCATTATCTCGGAAACTATGCGTCCTACAAAAATTCGTCAAGACATAATCTGTAGCAAATCGCTTTGCCTACAAATATGTACATATAACTTTTTGCCCTAAATCTAAAATTAAAGAAGTTACATATAAGCAAAAACGTGAAAGAATGTTCTATAAACATTTTCTTTTATGATCTTTGCTATTTTTTTTATTCGCATTTCAAAAATATAAAATTGTGTTCTTTAAAAAATGACAAACATAAGACTAAGTTTTAGTTAATAACTGGCGATTCAATTGTAATTAACCGTGAATAGACAACTAGAGCAACAGAAAAGTACAGTTACCCGCCTATATGAAAATTAAATATGTATACAATGTATTTATGTGTATATATGTAAATTTATTTAAGTCAAAAGTGTCCAATATATAACTTAATTATTGTGATGGTTTAGCGAGATACAAAAACAAAATATTCTTATGTCAATTGACTCTCAAGACTATCATTGAGTTATGAGTCTTGACCGGACAGTAACTAACAGTTAACTTGAACACAACAGCAAGTGACGCCTAAACCGTTAACATACCTTGAACAAATTAAAGTGTAGTGCATAAATCGTTGAAATAGCATGCTAGTGAGTGATGCCTAGACCATTAACCAACATACTTTGAACACGTCAGCGAGCAATGAAATAACTGTAAAATTACTTTGAACATGTTAACCAGTGATGCCTAAACCGTTTAATTACCTTAAAGACAATACCGAGTGGTGCCTTAACCGTTAACTTACCTTGAACACTTTGGCGAGTGTAGTGGAATCATCATTCTATAGTAGATTCCATCCCGACACGAATACCTTGAGTCGCCGCGGGCATGACGGGAGCGCGTTAGCTAAAAGCTTACCATTGGTGATGACTATACCGTTAAATTACCTTAGCTAGTGCTGCCTTCCATTAACGTACCTTGAACACTTTAGCTATTGCAGTGGCACCATCAGCCTCTAGTAGAATAAATCCCGCCATGAACATCTTAATTAATACGCGCGTGTCGGGAGCGCGTTGGCTAATAGCTTACCGTCGGTGATGCCTATACTGTTAACTTGCCTTAGCTAGTGAGGCCTTAAGAGTATCACCGACCCTTCACTGTTTTCGTGTTTCTGATAGAATTGTCGTTCCGGTGCCTACCTCTTTTCACCCCCTAAATTATAACGTAATTTTTTGTTGTTGGTGTCGATTGCTTCACTATGATGTATCTTAGGCATACACGTTTTATTATTTTGAAAAAAAACTATTGAAATCTGCATAATAATGGCTTTTAATAGGCATCGTATCAGCGCAAAATATGACTGCTTAGGAAGCTTGTAACTTTATAGCGATATAAAATACCTAAAAAAATAAAACGGTAAAGCCTAGTAAATAATGTGTTAGCTATGTGAAAAAAAACCACTGAAATTGTATGTATTGTATTATACCTCCTACCATATTCGTAACAAATTAAAATGATTTGAATTTTAAATCGAACAACATTAAAAGGTAGAAAAGAGCTATATCTTATTGTATTGATAAATTGGTGGGTAACAGCTGCCTTAACAGTTAACATACCTTGAACACTTTAGCGAGTGCAGTGGCCCCGTCGTTCTCCAGTCGGTTGCGTCCCGCCACGAATATCTTAAGTCGTCGCGGTCGTGACGCGAGTGCTTTAGCCAGTAGCTTTCCACCGGTGATGCCTAGACCGTTGTTGTTCAAACGAAGCTCCTGTTGAAGACGGATAATTGACAACATTTTATTATTGCAAGGTGTTGGAAATTTGAAAATCATTTAATCCCTGATATCTATTTCCCGATAGATATAATCTCGGTCTCTTCAAATCACGAGTAAATCGGTTTCTTCTAGGAAAGCGTGCTACATCCTAAGTCGCATCGTCGCTCGCAAAGAGATAATGTAATGAGGAGTTCATACTAAAAATAAAAAAAACATTGTTTTTTAAAAATTCAATCACAAAAAAGTGAAGAAAAAATTCTCGTTTTTATGTTAAGATCGTCAGATGCCACCAATAATTTTTTATTGTATCTGTCATGTGTTAACCGTACTAAAAAACAAACAATAAAAATCCATATAATTAATGACATAATTTTTTTACGAACTTTTGACCTAGTCTAACATTATGAAGATTCCTTTCTTATAATTTCAAAAATCTTTCATAATGTAATTATTACATTCCGAAAAAATGAAAAGGAGTGTGTTATTTTTCATTTGTCTTTCCATTATCATAACAAAAATTGCGGGTTAAAAATTTGAAATGTTGTCAATTGTAAACTTATTGCAATAAAATAAGTCTAAACATTGTTATAAAGTAAAGCTAGGTACATCCTAACTAATATTATAAATGCGAAAGTAACTCTGTCTGTCTGTCTGTTTCGCTTTCACGCCAAAACCACTACGATCTGGATGAAATTTGGTGCACAAGTAGATTGGACCCCGGGAAAGGACATAGGATACTTTTTAACCGACTTCAAAAAAGTAGTTCCCCCATTATCTCGACAATCCAATGGGGAACTACGCGGGTGAAACCGCGGGGCACAGCTAGTCCTTCATAAACAATTAACCTCTAGTAATGTGTGTTTGATGTTGTCACACTTGTATTGTGACGTACTGACTTCCGTCTGTCAGATTCTCTCTCTGTACGCTGTGAATTGTAACGTGTGCATGAAATAAAAGTGTTTCCTAAAATATCAACTAGTTTCAATAATCATAAAAGTACGTCACTCTAATTCTATTTGCTTACGTACTCCAACTTTAATTTGGAATTGAAATTTAACGTTTATATTAGGTCCTTACTTACGTCCAGTTCATTTTTAAACGAATTTATGTACGTTGCAGTGTTAACATTATCAGACAACCTGTTCCTTCCAGTTGGGAACAACTCTGTTGTTGAGGGTGTTTTAAGCTGTATTCGTGTTGGCAGGAGTGCGGTCGATTTCATTTTATGTCCTCTGACCTCTATAGTAAATCTAGTCTAGGTATAGTTACAAAAGACTCGTGTTTAAAAATGTACCTAAAAAAAAATCTAAACGGTTACCAAAATGGATTAATGGTCACCAAATTACGTTTCCTAATATGGACCTTGTTCCCGAAAGTATTCAGAATGTCATAAAAACATCACCTCAACCTACTACGGACCTTGTTCCCGAAAGTATTCAGAATGTCATAAAAAACATCACCTCAACCTACTACGGACCTTGTTCCCGAAAGTATTCAGAATGTCATAAAAAACATCACCTCAACCTACTACGGACCTTGTTCCCGAAAGTATTCAGAATGTCATAAAAAACATCACCTCAACCTACTACGGACCTTGTTCCCGAAAGTATTCAGAATGTCATAAAAAACATCACCTCAACCTACTACGGACCTTGTTCCCGAAAGTATTCAGAATGTCATAAAAAACATCACCTCAACCTACTACGGACCTTGTTCCCGAAAGTATTCAGAATGTCATAAAAAACATCACCTCAACCTACTACGGACCTTGTTCCCGAAAGTATTCAGAATGTCATAAAAAACATCACCTCAACCTACTACGGACCTTGTTCCCGAAAGTATTCAGAATGTCATAAAAAACATCACCTCAACCTACTACGGACCTTGTTGCCGAAAGTATTCAGAATGTCATAAAAAACATCACCTCAACCTACTACGGACCTTGTTGCCGAAAGTATTCAGAATGTCATAAAAAACATAACCTGAACCTAATGCGGACCTTGTTGCCAAAAGTATTCGGAGTGTCATTATTTGGTGACCGTCTAAATTATAGCTGTTATAAATTAAAGATTTTCATCACAACTCACCTCTAATTCACTGCAAACGTCACTCTCCAGTAGTTTAGCGAGACCCTCCACTCCTATTGGTCCAAATGCGTTGTCACTTAAGTCTAGAACTGATAGTCTGGCGCCCGCGGCGATCATGCCTTCCCCTAGGGCACTCTGTTAATGAGAACAGTAACAATAAGTATTAACGGGCACGTTTCAATAATAAGCAAGCAGTTTCAGTGTTGGAAGTTCAAAGAAGATGTGCCTTCTGTATCATATCAAAAAAATATAACCCTTGGTATATCAAATGACATGTACGAATTGATAATCTACAGAAACACAATGAGATATATTTGGAAATGCTTTTTTAAATTTGTAAAGGAAATTAATAAAATTAGGCAAAAATTTTGAAATAGACACTTTCTACAAGTTCAATTTTTTTAATTTTAATGAATAATCCTTTAAATAAATCTATTAATAAAACTCAATGAGTTTTTGTAGACTTTAAAAGATGCTCATAGTTGATAAGTCAATGCCAATGTCTGACCTTTGACAAAAAATGTCATTCAAACGTGACAAACATGAACCATATAAATTAATAACTAACATTTTTGGCTCATCTTCCTGTAACTGAGGTTCAAGCTAGTGCTGTCGCTGCAACCCTCCAAACGGCGCAAATATGAAACACTTGACAAAGTGTACATGTTTGTTCCGTTTGGGGTGGAAACCATGGGTGGGTGGGGACCGGCCGCTCTCAGCCAACATAGGGATTTGGCCAAGCATTTGGTAGACGGTACAGGTGATAAATATTCTGTTTTTTTGGGTCAAAGAGTCTCCATTGCCATCCTGCGTGGCAATGCTGCCAGCATTTTTGCCACCTGTCCCTCAACCAACAGACTTTTTGAGTAATATATTTAATTGTAAGTAGTTTTAGTTTAGTTAGTGTTTTAATTACTGTTCTTTAAGTTACTGTCACAATAAAAATAACCTATAAAAATTAAAAAAAATTAAAATTACTAACAATATGAAATACAAAAAGACATAAAACATTGTAAAACATAACTGAAAATCATTTAATAATAAGACAATTAGTATACAACAAAACCAGATATACTATAAACAAGCTTATTCAATGAAAAGTTCTTACCAGAGCAGGAGGAATCTCAGTCTTCATCCTCCCAGTAAACATGTCCGAGAACCGACATATCTTCAACTCGGGATGATGAGCGAGAGCAGTGGATATTGCCTCTGCGGCTGTCACTCCTAGAGTATTTCCTGTGAGCGTCAGGTACTGAAGATTTGGACAAGCGTTGATAGCGTCCACAATGGGTTGTGCTGCAACAGGGATAATAGTTATTATTTTAAAAATTGTGATGTAATTTCATTTATTTGAGTATTTTATTTTGTTTTAATCTATAAGTTGTTGTATATGTGTCTATGGACTGGTTCCCAAATAAAAAGATTCTATTCTTCTCTATTTACACATGTACATGCAAATTGCGTCTTGCCGCTGGGTCTCCATTGAGATGGTAAACATACCTTAACTTAATTATTTTTATTTTATTATTTATCTTACACAGCCTGGCATTTGACCACAAGTTTGCACGACCACGGAAGTCAGCGATACTGTTGCCCTTGACAGAGCATGCCTAGTCTGGAATATACTAGCTCACAAGAAAGATACAATAAAATTTAAATTTTCATTAAAACAACCTAATATGTTAAATAATCCTACTATACTAAATTTATAAATAAATAAAATTCAAGCTAATAGCATAAAGTTGACCCTGTACGAAATAAGGTGGTACATATGTATGTATGTACAATAATAGTTAATTATTTAAATGTTATTTCATCATCAGAAAGTGATTAGACTGCTTGCAACTAAGTCCAAAAATAATTTTAACTTTTGTTCTCCTATTTTGTTCCTTAGATGCTTTTTTTGTTTTGAGTTTTTTTTTTTTTTTTAATCTATTTAAGGCTTATTCGCTTAGCGAATATGTCGCCAAATATTGAATTACAATCAAATAAACTATATATCAATCTGTACGCATTCTATTTAAAACTAATTTGTAAAGCATTCTGGCTGTATCCGAAGTGGGCTCAGCCAGAATGCTATTACAATACCCCATCTGACATAGACAATTATCAGGGATAACTCTGGCTCTAAGGTTCGCGTTCCGGCCACACTCCAGCAAAATATGTTGCATATCATCTATACTGTCATAAAATCGTTATTTTGAGATGATGATTTGTTTCTTCGAGATTCACTTGTTTTAGATGATTATTTGTACATGCAACACTTGTTCATTAAAAATTAAATATTGGTGTAACAGAACTACATTGAATTGATTTCCCATTAGTTATGTGAACAGAACTAGTGGGGGAAAAAATCCCACTAATTATGTCAACAGAACTACTCCACAGAACAAGTGAGAATGAACGATAATTATAACTAAATATGCATTAAATTGATTTTATTGCAAGTGGCGCAATATCATTCTTTGTATGCCAACCAGCTAAAAACATACGGAGCCCGCTAAAATATATTATATAAAACCTCAGTTACGATTTTATTAGTCTATGCACTGACTAGAGTACATAGTTCACTCGTAATACGAAAAAATTAAACAATAAGAGCTTATTTGAAGTTAGGTTATGTTTAGTCAACATAAATAACATAATTGTTTTTATTTAAGGCAGTAACGGACTTGACTTGACAAGGACGAAAACATCTGCGAATTAAGTAATCTTCACTTAATAATTAATGTGCGCTCAAAAAATACATAGCATTCACTTACCATCTTTTGCCGAATTCAACTTCAATGATTTATCAGAAAAGTCAACTCCGGTGGGTATTTGTTCTGAGTTTTCTAACGCAGAGGATAGTAATCCTAAGTTTAACGCTTCCATTTTCAGTTGTTATCACTGAGAATAAATATAATAAATTGATAAAACATGAAAATCAACACGACCAAGCGCTTTCTTCAACGGTAATATTTCAATTTTTTTTAAACCAAAAGTTCAATGTCATTAAGGATTCCGACATTGACATTGGAATTACTTCTGACGCCACCGTTAAGTATTAATCATTTAATGCACATACTACTCTATTACAGGAAAATTAAGTACTAGGTATTTAATGAAAGCAGCAAAAGTGATTGCTCATAAAGCCTACATCAAAAAATGAGAACAAGAATTTAGAACATAGCTTGAAAACGCAAATTTCGAAGCCAACACATAATTTAAAAAAATAATTCTCAGTTCACTTTTCAGCTGTTCACGTTCAGAGTTTTCTTTCTATCAGTCATTTCAGTCAGTGTCGGTTCGTCATTCAATAAGTTGTGTTGTCACTTGTCAACGCGTAGCGAGTGCGCTGCCGATACTTTGTGGCGATAATACTAATTTTATTCGTAATTTCTCGATTTATTTCGAGCATAAACATTTCATAGTGTCCAGCACTAGTGCTACGTGACTTTTCAAGAGCTCACCATGGCGGGTTAGTAAATATATTAGAGTTTTTAATTAGAAAAAGAAGACTTTCGTAAACTACTGTGCGTGATCTTATTTTCATTTTACAAAAGCGGTATTGGCTATGAGTGATGTTTATCATGAGTATAGAGATAAAACAATAAACTATCATTCATGTATGATCGCCGCGCGTGGCATGAGACTTGTTTGAGTTTAATTATTCACTTACGTACCTCGTACTTAACCTTTGATCTAAAACTATACTGTATCACTTTGTTTACTTTACCAAACACTACTTGCAAGGTCGGAATGGTACCTTTTCATTCAGTATTACTTAACAATTATCACATTTAAAATTACCTTCACATCAAAGTATGTCAACATACTCTGTTGTGAAGGTAATTTTAAATGTGTCCTGGTTTGGATACAGATATTGACATTAGTATCAAAGTTTTAAAGAAATCTATATAACTGGCTACTTATTAAAAACTGTCTGTTTCACTTAATTAGAAAAATTATAGCAAATCTCATGGCCCACTAAACTCCTCAACCAAGACATCAGATAATCACATGGCACTGATAATTATTTGTATATAAAAGTTTATTTTCATGACTGTAACCTTATTTCTCAGAATCGGTCCAGTACATTGGTTGTTAAATTTAAATAACTAATCTAATAATAGACCCTCAGTAGAAGGGAAAGTACCAAGAATGCTGGCAGCATCGCCACATTGTATGTCAATGATAATTTTTTCAACAAAATAAGAGCCGGTATTCTGGTCACATGTTGCATCCATTAAATGTTTTAATATTATAAAAATTATTTTAAAGCGCTCCGTCCCCAAAGTTTTTACTGCAAATGCCACAAACATGAAACCTCTGTAACTTGCTAACTAAAATTTAACTTTCTTAATTTATTATTCCTAAGAAATAGCTCACTCATATTCACTTTTAGCTTTGCATCAATTATGCCATAATAATTAAAAAGTTAGGCGACTGTGTTTATTGCAATTATTACTATTATTTGCCATTTAATAAATAATTTATCATTGAATAAATTTGAACTTGAATTTGAATTTGATATTTACATTATTGAACATTCAAATTTGATTTAAAAAATAAAATATATCTAATATATTTTAGTACATTTGAATATTCAAAAATATAACTAATATATTTTTGAACATATAAATAAATACATTATTATAAAATTTATTTTATTCCAGCCCCAGGCAACCCCTTCAGCAAATTATTGAAGTCTATTGAGATTAACGGACAGACTTTCAAGTACTATGACATCGCCAGCTTTGGAGACAAGTATGGTAAGTGATTTAAAGGTAAAGAAATAAATAGAATAGAATAGAAAACTCTTTATGGTATGCACATATAAATAATACAATAAACTTAATAAAACTTATGATTACGTGCAACAAGCGGCGACCTTATAGCTAATAGCGATCTCTTTCAGGCAACCTTTGGATGGAGAGAAACAAAAGCATAAGTATAGACGGAATGACAATGTAAATGTATAATATAATAACTATTTGTTCTTAGAACTATTAAAGTATTTATAAGTTAAGTTTCTTTTTAAAGTAATTAATAATTAAAATGTAACAAGACTTGCCTGTAACGAATGTTATTTTAGGGTCAATAAATATTTCTTATTCTTAAAATTCGAAACTTAAAAAACTGCCCCCTTGTTATTCTAAGCAACTTAAGGATGTCAAGGTAGTAGTTTTTTGCCCATTTACCCATACGGGAGGGAGGGGGGGGGGGGGGGGGGGGGGGGGGGGGGGTAAGTATATCGAGTATACGTTGGTAATAATATACAACATTTAAAATTTTTGATCCTCTATTTTTATTATGATAATGGAAAGACAAATGTGGAACTCATATTTTTAAATTTTTACGAGAATGTAATAATATGTTTTAGAGATGTTTGGAAATATAAGATAAGTTCAACATAATGTTATTCTCGTCAAAAGCTCGTAAATTTCTTTGTTGTTAATTATCTGTATTTTTGTGGTTTGGTTTGGTACGATTCACAGATGACAGATAGGTACAATAATATTTTTTATTGGTGGCATCTGACGGTCTTACCATAAATACGAGACATTCTTCATCAGTTTTTTTTAATAACACTTAAGAAAGCGAACATAAAAATATGCATCACATTGCAAAAACGAAACGTCAATTTTTGGATTAAATATATCAATAACTTTCCGTATGGCATAAAAGTACACAACTACAAGTTAATTACTAACTAGGAACCAGAAATCATTGATGAGATTTTATGACTAATTAATGAACTTAATGGTTTCTTCATAAAAACCTAAGTCGAATTCAAATTCAAATATAACCTTATTGTATACCAAAAAACAAATAAACATTAAATATAGTATATAAACATTAGCAGTACATTGAGAGAAATAAGAATCTAAGAAATTAAATTTGCTAAGAAATAATATGGATCCTAAAAAGCAATTAGATATGTCTTTTTGTAAGTATGATTTATAACCTAACTTTAGAAATAGAAGAATTTTCTCAGTTAAAATCTTTTTTCATCTTTTAGAACCCTGGACAGATTTGGTGTTTTCTGAAAGGATATATTTTCCAGGAATTAGTTAAAATATTTTATTAACTAACTGTAGATAGTTTTCTACATGAACTATTGAAATTGATCGCGAATTCTTATTATAGACGTCTGTTAAATTGAACTCACTTGTTGTTACTTAATCCAGGAGTCTAAGAATATTAAATTTTATTTTTAAAATTGAAATAACATTCATAAAAAAGAATCCAAGGAATAGAGTTCCTCTTCTTTTTAACCCGTGACGTAAAAACGACGGGGTTTGACGTGTGTATGTGTGTCTATGGCATTGTAGCTCACAAATGGATTCACCTATTTTGATTTTGATTTTTTTTTGTTTGAAAGGTGTATTAGTCGAGAATGTTCTTAGCTATATTTGATGAAAATCGGTCCAAGATGGCCGCCTCCCAACTCCCTTAATATGGGTGTCAAATGAAAGGGCTTGACTAGTAAAATACAATACACTGACAATATCAAATGCAAGATAGCTGCCACAACAAATGCTGGGTTTATTCAACCTTTTCAATTTGATTTGTTCGGGGATTTTGTTTTGTATAACCAATCTTAAATGTAACGTTTGTGCTTGATAAAACTTTCAGACTTCTTCCTGTTTACCTTAACCGCACTCCTAATACACATTGCTGTAACCGAAAAAACGCGTTTCTACATTAAAAAACGAAACGGATGGATGGAAGAAAACGCCACAGGCGAATATTACTTCGACGAAGCAGAACACGCTTTCAAATTCAACGATCGATACAGAAAAATAAACGGCACATTCTGGCCTCACCTCAAAGGCGGATATATTAAATATCCCAACGGATCATTCATAAAGGATGAGACTTGGACTACACCTCCTATAACGTCTACTATAACTACAACCACATCAGCATCAACCACTCGTATCGTGACCTTGAGTTATCCTTCAGCGCGTGTCTTCCAAAACTTCTACATGAGGGAATTGGTTGACGATTTACCCCCGATAGAGAAGATTCAGAACTGTACTCTTTGTCCTAGAGTGTATCTACCAGTTTGTGGCACCGATGGTAGGAGTTACACCAATGTTTGTAGACTACGATGCATGAATAGGAAGAAGCCGTATTATAGGAGGATCAGGCTGGCGTACGTGGGAATCTGTCAGCAATATATGGACCCCTATCAGTATCGATAATAAAATTGTTCACTATAAAAACGTCTCCTGAATCTGAACAAAATATTTAACTGTATTTAGAAAACTAACGTGTGTTTGGTTCATGTTGTTTAAGAAGACGAGTTTTCACGCGTACCTGATTGTTGGAAAGGTCCAACTATAGAAAACTATAGAAGTCCATGATAAAGTTTACCGAATGTGAACGAAACTATAGTTGGACCTTTCCAATTCCTTTCTTTCCAAAATGTACAGTACACCCCAATCGGGACGTCAGTGCAGGACTTATCGCCCCACACAGAATAAGAATAAGAACGTCGTCTGAATCCCAACAAAATATTTAAGATCCGGAAGGTTCTTATGATATAGGTTCATCATGTCTTTAATTAGTTACTGTGGGTTGCATTCTCGTTAAAATCGTTAGAAGTCTCGGGAAAAAAGTTGATATTAGATATAAAGATTAACGCTTTATTGTAGATACACAAAACATAACAATACAAAAATAAAATTTTCATGTAGTGCCACATAGTGCGAAGTAGAGTATAATTAAACTAAATATAGGAATAGTTAGATACTAAATATATTCAAATATGTAGAAATATCTGCGCCAAACAAAGTCAAAACAAATGTAACAGAAAGCCTAAGTGGAAACTGCTCGATGTTGCAAAAGCTTTCAATAAATCGATAATACATGATCTTAGAAAGAATATTCCTTCAGTTGTTGTGTTCTTGTCAGTTTTGCATATTCCAATGCTCAAAGGAATTAGGTTTCTATTGCAGGTAGACAAAAGATTAATATTAATATAGGTGATTGAAGGCTGGCGTACCACAAGGCAGTATTTTAGGTACGATGTTGTATCTATTATACATTTAAAGGTTATAATTTCTTCTGTAGCTATAATATATTTTAATAAAAAATACAAACGCCTCTATACACAACTTGCGAATGTTTACCCCCTTGACATATAAACCAACAAACATTCAAATATGTTCTATTATTAGCAGCACATATAGGAAAATATACATTGGGACAATTTCTGCAGTTTCTTGTCAGTTTTGCATCTTCTAATGCTAGAAGGTATCTGGTTTCTATTGCGGGTAGGTAAGGATTTTCGTGCCTATGGTATGTGAAGTTGTAAGGCAGCGGACTGAATGTGTGAGCTATGAACTTCAACGGTAGTTTTTTTGTAGAACTTGTTGATTCCAAGCTATTGAGGTTTACTAAAATAAACAAGTAATATTTTTAAATTAAATAAATAAAGTAAATTTCAACTTTGTACCTATGCCGGTTCATGAAATACAGCCCGGAGACAGAAAGACGAACAGCGAAGTCTTAGTAGTAGGGTCCCGTTTTTAGACTTTGGGTACGCTAAACTAAATAAATAAAGTAAATTTCAACTGTCTAGCTATCACGGTTGATGAGATACAGCCTTCTTTGAGAGCCAGTGTATTTCTGACTAGGCATGCTCCATCTTAGGCTACAGTATCGCTGGCTTCCGTGGTCGTGCGAACTTGTGGTCAAATGTCTAGCTGTGTAGTATAAAAAAAGACGAACAGAGAAGTCTTAGAGTCCCGTTTTTAGACTTTGGGTATGCTACTCTAAAAATTACTAAGTTTATTAAAAAATAGCAGGTGGATTATCTATACGCCACTTAAGATCACCAAGACCACGTTGAGCCATAACAGCACCAGCATTCTGGTCATGCGTCGAATCCATCAAACGCTCCTATAAGTTTTGTTAAACAAGGTGAGCTCCTGATCCCCACGGCCGTAAAGTATCAACTTCAAATCGCTCAAACATCTAATCCCTACGGAAAGTAGCATATTTTCGTCGCTTGTGCTCTTTCGCTGAATACGCCGCCGCGCGCCGCACCAGCCCTACTCAGTGTCAAACGAAGATGAAATTGCACTAATTTGTCAACGCATGTCACGTCCACACAAGTGGCCTTCCCGACTTTAACTGCTATGATTGCTTATAAATACTCACTCAATAGTAAAAGGGCTAATGTCTTCTTCATTTCAGCCAATTATTATTTGGTTTGATTGTTCGAAGTAAATTTTTGTCTAATTGTTTTCTAATCGGTAGCTATGAGCATTATGTAATAGAAATTAATTACTTACCTTCAATCAGTTACGTCCTTGTTGACTTTAGTATTTTGTTGAGTTCATTAGGTTTTTATTACTTCTACTACTGTTTAATTACTCGTAGTAATTTTATCTTTAATTTTTACTGAATGTTTTGCAATAAATAAATAAATAAGTGAGAAGGTACACAAGTTCATTTAATATTTTTTTTCAGCATGGTCCTTTGATACCCGATTTCTCACAGACCTGACACACATTTTTGAGTTATTGATATTAAAAAAAGTATGTATTTTGGTAAAATGTTTATGTGACCATTTGGGAAGTAATATTGGCGTATACCAAAAATCTAAATCAATCCAAGTGATTGATTGAAGTAATTTTATATCTTAAAAAAAGAAATATTTAATAACTTAAAATATATAATTAATATCTATATACTTTTTAATTTAATAATTAATGTATTAATTATTAAATTAAAAAGTATATAGATACATTTATATGAATGCTAATAGCAGCAATGAAGAAGTTTTTGATTTAATTTTTATTACAAACTAGCTGTCCCGGCGAACTTCGTACCGCCAAAAGTTATTTATGTTTTTACCTTTTAAACCTTCCCTGGAGTACGACAAACATTTCAAGACCAAGATCAGCTAAATCGGCCCAGCCGTTCTCGAATTTTAGCGAGACTAACGAACAGCTATTGATTTTTATTTATAAGAAGGAAAAAAGATAAAATAAGCTTCCGACAACTTCAGAACCTACTTCTATTATTCAAATCTGTAAGAAATTATCAAGTAACATCAGAAAATCGTAACAATGCTCATAATTTGTTATGTAACATTATTATGTAACAGAACAAAAACATTGTTTACGAGCGCACCCTATCACAAAAGATTAATAAAACTTATTTTCATAGTGCTCGATAACCTATGAACTCAAATTAACGATAGGGTCAAGGTGTTCTTGAGAATATCCGTTTAAAATAAAATATGATAAAAAATCGTATATTAAAATTAATACGTATTAGTGTTCTGCGAACTTTTGACTTAACGACCACAATATTTTTGCGACTTTGAAAGGGCAATATTTGACCGTTATTAGAGTTTCGTACCCAAAGGTTAAAAACTTAACCCTATCGCTAAGACTTCGCTGTTCGTACGTCCGTCTGTCTGTCACCAGGTTCATGAACCTCGAGTAAAAAAACCAGCGAAAAACACGTTTGCTATATAGGACCCCCCCTTAAATATTTATATTATTCTGTGTTTAGTATCTGTTGTTATAGCGGCAACAGAAATACATCATCTGTATAAATTTCAACTGTCTAGTTATCACGGTTCATGAGATACACGTGGTGATAGACAGACAGCGAAGTCTTATCATCCCTACATCGTGTTTATTCCTATGTGTTAACGTTTTTCATCAACGTTCTTTAGTCAGTACAGCCGAGTATGGAATTCTCTGCCACCGGGTCTTGTTTCCTGAAAGCTACAATCCGGGTCTTTTTTAAGGTCAGAGTGGACCAGTATCTTTTAGGACTGCGTGCTTCATCCTCGGCCACATCGTCGTCATACTTTTAGACGAGCTGGTGGCCAAACGTGGTCCTATAATCATTAATAGTTTGGGCACGAAATCCTTATAAAGAAGGTTATTCCTGTAAATTTAAAAACAATAAATTTAAAGATACCTTACGCTTTGGCGTTCTGTCTTTGCCTAGACGTAACTACCTATGAATTAACAGTTCATTGCTAATGCTTCACTTATAATTAGACTGGGTATTACCATATTTCATTGGAATTTATACTACGCATACAGAGCAACTTTAGTTGCAGAAGCTATCAACATTTTGATGAAATTATTAATTTTTTTTATTATTATTACCGCTAAATTAACTTTTTAATATTTATTCATTGAACAACATGTTATTCATTTTATGTCTTATTAATCCTTAATTTGAATATAGTTTGTTATTTAATGTATGATATTATTATATATTATGTACTCTTGTATGTTGTGTTCATTACTATTTTTATTTACGAGTATATTTTCTTATCTGTTTTGCACCACCGTCTACGCTAAATTTTATTATTATATTCCATTCCTATAAAGGTTGTCTGGAAGAGATCGCTTTTTAGCGACAAGACCGTATTTTGTGCCATGTTATTTGTTTTTTAAATTGTTTTTGTGTTATATTTTTGTGGTGACAACAAAGAATTATTGTATTGTAATGTTATTAGAAATGGATTATGTTACCGCAAAGTAACGCGTGACTTCATTGGTTATGATAGGAAAAAATAGGAAAATAAAAATAGCTGCCTGTGGAACTGGCTATATTTTATTTATAATAAGTAATATAAGATATGTAAGACAAATATAATAATGTAGCTGTAATATTGTCTGTGTAACGAGGTAATAAATATTTTTAAGTTAACTTGGATTCTGGTTTCCTCGATACAAGCTTGCTTAGTGAGGAAGCCGTAAGATATATAGTTTAATATGGTATTTTCACTTTTATGTAAAAAACTGTTTAATTTTATTAGATATAATCTTAGTCTTGTTTACTCACTAGGTTTTTTGCAGTAATAAATATTTTTCATTTTCATTTTCATTTTCATTTTCAATTCAATTAATAAAACCAGTTTAACAACAAAAAGAAATTATAACAAATAAAAACTTATAAATATATACTAGGTTTTTCTCTTCCAGGCAACTATGCACGTAAATAAATAATATAAAATTAGAGAGGCCTTAAAATATAACTTTGAACAAAAATATTTGATAAATGAACAAATTATCCATACAAATACAACAAACGATACGAATTAGTATACGAGTAATACTAGTCATTATGAATATTAATTAATTATCAATTAATTTATCGATAACTTATTAATTAATTAATAACTGCTGATCTGTCTTCGCTATAATACATGTAAGTTATTCAGCTGAACAACTATCGGCTTTTTCCTTCCAAAAAAGAGGAGGAAATTAATTCGATAGTATTTTTTTTACCCTTAGTATGTTTGTTACCTAATCTATGAGACGGCTGGACTAATATAAAAACTTATGTGGATGACATTTTAATTATATCAAATTCTGTTAAGACATTTGGTTTTGAAATGAAAAATTGTAGACATTAAATCGGCACCTTACTTAATGGAAGGCGGTAGTCTCTTTTCTGTAAAGAAAATTGTGTAGTCTATGATTTTAATGACGTTGCTTGTATTGTTGAAAATATTAATAAATTATCTGGTTCACCCATAAAACTGATAACCTGTTCTCCCTCCTTTTTACCTAACCGCCAAAACAATTGTGTAATTCATGTTCATTTATCTACAATAAGATAAGATAAGACTAATATTGATAATAAATATCTTTTTCAAACCTTATCTTAAACCTGACCTTTTTTGACCCACGGAACACTGCAACTTGACCTATTCTGTTATTTTTAAATGTTTGTGTATACATTAGATAAGAATTAGTAGTAGTGTCCTGTGTGTACAAAATAAAAGAATTCTTTCATTTTTTCTTTAAATAAATATTACTTTCTTTCCAGATCGCCTTCCTTACTCTATCAGGGTGCTGCTAGAGTCTTCTGTTCGGAACTGCGACAATTTCCAAGTGCGCGAGCAAGATGTTGAGCGAGTGCTGGAGTGGGAGACCAACCAAAAAGTGGCGGCGGGCGTGGAAGTCGCCTTTAAACCCGCTAGAGTCATCCTACAGGTTAGAATTAATGTATAGTTGGAATATGATGAAGAGTATAGGACCTAGGATTCTGCCCTGGCATACTCCCGATGTAAAAAATTTAGATATCAGTAACATAGTACCTTATATTCTTCTATAAGTCTCTCAGGGCTTAAAAAAAAGGTAAGAATAGTGTTGTCATCCAATATTTTACTACATTTGGGCTAATATGTCAAATAAGACTCAGCTATACGAAATCAAAAGCTTGATCGAAATCGAAATGTATGAGATTGTTACCAAGTGTGCGAGATATCAAGCAAATTTAAAAAAAAAATGTTTTGTGAAATAAATATTCATTTCATTTAGTTACAGTCATCTTATAGGTTAGTAGTATATAGGTAGTAACTGTGCCTCGCAGTAATTTGATTATCCTTCGGCAACACTTGATTTTACGTGACGTTAAGTAGCTTTTGTCTTAATCTAGGACCTGAGCTATCCTGGTGACAGATTTAATCTAAATCCGTTTTGAGCGTAAATGAGTAATACAAATACATACAAATTAGTAGTAGATTGTAATATCTTCACTCTATTTAAATATCGTATTGTACTCTATGTGTTCATAACTGTTGTGCTATTTATTATGTTGCTATCCGTGATGTCCTTTAATTGACTGTATAATAATAATTTATCTTCGTTACCAAAAAGGAACACACAAACACGAAATATTATTTTTAACGCTAAATATTGCATGCATACATAATTATGTATCTATTACTTTTATTCTATTGTAATTGGATGTCCTATTAAATAAATAAAAAAAAAATATTAGTAGGAAGACAGCTGACAGCTAATAGTTAGGGTATATTCTGAACATCAACATATATTTGCAGGATCTTACAGGAGTACCGGCGGTGGTGGATTTCGCGGCCATGCGTGATGCTGTCAAGAACTTAGGGGGTGACCCTGACAAAATCAACCCCATCTGTCCAGCTGACTTGGTGATTGACCATTCTGTGCAGGTCGACTTCGCTAGGAGGTAAGAGTACAAACTCAATCTAAATGCTTGATTACAATACAAATAATAAAACGATATAAAAAAAAGAATTTGAAGGCTGAAATAGATGAAACAAAACACACATCATAAATAAACATTTGATATTTGAACAAACAACTATAGGCAAAATACTTACATGTATTGCGCTAGCGACTCTTTGAATGACGCTAATAAGCGTATAGATCTGGACTTATTCTGCTCGAGCATTGCTTCGACTAGGCGGTTGTTAAGCGGAGAATTTTTCTAATAAATTTATTGTAAAGCTGTTGGATGTCCTATGAAAAAATAAAAAAATAAAGAAGCATACAAATATGACTACATTTTGTATTTCATGATAAAAAACACAGTAAAATTCAAACAATATATTGTTCCTTACAGCCCAGACGCTTTGAACAAGAACCAAGAATTGGAATTTGAAAGGAACAAGGAGAGGTTCCAGTTTTTAAAGGTAATTTATCATTCGAAATTATTATAAGCTGCGTCGTTGAAAACATAGCAATAGGGTTAATAAAAATCTGTTTTTTAAAAAAGGGTCCGAACATTATAGTTATGGCGGCTAAACAAGCGTGATAATATTAATTTTATTTTAATATTAAATATTTATGCAAAACGTGTTGCGTTTTTCGCTCGACATTAATAACGACAACATGTAGAATTTTTAACTAATGATGCACAGATAATGGTATCCTTAGTGTCCGAGTCCGAATCGCACATGCCCGTTTTTTATTTTTCTGTAGATTGGATATTTACAAAAGCGTATTTTTATTGTTGGTTTTAACTGTTATTGAAATAATAATAAAAGTAATTAATTTCACCATATATTCTTCTTAAAAATAAAGAATTATATAATTAATATCACAGCGTATTAATGACTTAAGAAGTCTCGAAGTTATAATAATATTTGTCATATTTTGTTGCAGTGGGGAGCGGATGCGTTTAACAACATGCTGATCGTACCGCCAGGTTCGGGAATTGTTCATCAGGTAAATATTCTAGACAAAAAGATATCGTAGTGTTTACAATAATAACATTCTAGTGTTTTCCCACTTCGTTTTGATGTCAGCGTGTAAAAAAGTTTTTTTTTTCGTTTTTATGGTGTGGTTTTTTATTGTCTGGTCACGTAATCACGTTGTATTAACTACTAATTTTCTTTTTATTTTGCCAAAAATTTGTTCTACGCAGGGTACAACATTGTACTCACATTAATGTAAACTATTTAAGAAGTATTATTATATCAGTAATTTATCTATTAATCGATACTACACAATCTTATTTAAATTTTGTAACTTATTTAAATTTTGTAATTAAGTGAATTGTAAAGTTTTTGACATAGGTACATTTGAAATTTACTAAATTCATTATTGTGTGAAATATTGTAATGTGACTTGCCTAGTATAAGGCCAATAAATAATTTCATTTCATTTCATTTCACTTTGATGTGTAGACTAACACCGTTAAGTAATATCACACCTCACAGTTACACGTTGTATCAATAAGATTTTCAAGTTTTTTTTTTTAAATAGTTGTTTATTCATAGTGACGGACGTTATTGCGTATTTCTATGGCTTTTTTATTAATAAGTTTATGAAATAGTAGCGGCACGTCCCTGTTTGGTTTGAAAAGGTTTTTTAAATCTGTCCAATACTTTTAAGCTACAAAAATACAAATTTTTCATCTTTGTTATCACACTTCACACTAATATTATAAAGGCGAAAGTTTGTGTGTGTGTGTGTGTGTTCGTTTGATTGTTCCTCGTTCACGCTCAAACGGCTGAACAGATTTGGATGAAATTTTGCACAAAGATTTCTTATACCCTGGATTGACACATAGGGTACCTTTAATCCCGGAAAATGTAAGTGTTCCCATGGGATGGTAAAATATCTAGCTTGGGCAAAACCGCGGGGCAGAGCTAGTAATCTATATATATAAAAGAGTAAGCCCTGACTGATTAACTGATATTTTCTAGGAATCAACGTAGTGCCTAAACCGCTGAACCTGGAGACATGACATTTGAGGGTGTATTCATTACAGGGTGTGCGAGTGTACTAAGAAATGATTTTTAAAAATTCAACCCTTGAGGGGTTCAAATAGGGGTTTAAAGTTTGAATCTTTTTAATATTTAATTTTTGCGGTGGTGACAGCCACTAATCTATATGTCATATGTAAAAGAAAGTTGTGTTAGTTACACTATTTATAACTAAAGAACGGCTGAACCGATTTTTCTGAAAATTGGTGGGGAGGTAGCTTAGAACCAGGACACGGACATAGGTTACTTTTAATGATCCCGTGGCATAATTAAGTAACAGCAGGTAATACCGCGGGGCATAGCTAGTATTAGAATAGATTTCTTTATCTTTATGTTTGATACTAATGATAACCTAATTGTGACGTTCCCAGGTGAACCTAGAGTATCTAGCCCGGGTGGTGTTCTCCGATGGAGTGCTGTACCCGGACTCCGTGGTGGGTACCGACAGCCACACCACCATGATCAACGGACTGGGCGTCGTCGGCTGGGGGGTCGGAGGTAACACTACTAATTAATTATTAAAAAAATATAATTTAATTAAAAAAAATATTTAAAAAAAACTATAGTGAATATTTAAAAATCGGCCAAGAGCAGCTCGAACTTGGGAACGAAAGGATTAAGATAAGATATGACAACTCTTTATTAAAAACCAGCTTATAACTATTAAAAAAACAATACAAAAAATATACTAGATTTCTAATGGCGGCCTTATCGTTTATCGGCGGATTATCTGTTGTTGTTATAATGATCGAGCAAAAAACGGCAAAAAATTATGTTTTTTTTTGCATGGGAGCCCCCGACAATATTGTTTGTATGCAACAGAACCCGCATTTAGACATATTTTAGTATTTATCTGTGAAAATTTCAACTGTCTATTTATCACGGCTTATGAGAGCCTTGTGAAAGACAGACGAACATTTCGGCCGTCCACGAAACTGGAACTAAGTAACCAGTTACGAACTAAGAATTATTCATCCGCGTACGATACCAGTTACGAGCAACAATTTATGATATTTTTCTTTCTGAAACTTCCGAAGTGATTTATGGAAAAGTACTTCTTTCGATCCAATCTTGACAAAATGTTTCTAACTATTGGGGATTTCATAGGGTGGATATTTCAGCCAAAAAAGGGGACGTTTGTTTGTAAAAGCAAAAATTTCGTACGTACCTATAAAGTACATTTTGTTACTCATAAAATAAGGTCTAAAATGCTGTGGAGATGAGTCGAATCGAAGATGTTTGTTGCCGGCATTGTTAAAGAATTTTAACCCGGATCGAAAACCCCCCAAAAAAATATACAAATACGTTCCTGCCATATCAAAAAAAACGTTATTATTAATAAATTCATTACATACAACGTCGCCGCAATCAACGTATAATAATAAGATGTTATATAAAGCATATCCAGTACTTTCCCGCTTTATTTGTGAGAAATCGAAAAATATTTTTGTTTTTATGATGTGGTTCCTCCTCACCACCTCCACACCTCATCTTATTATTACTTTTCTCAGTGTCTGATATTTGTTTGAGGAAATAATTACGAGTATATTTTGAGGAAATAATTAGACTCCATTAACTATCAACATAAAATCCTCCATTGTTGATTGTAACAACCACCATTCGAATGTAACAAGACTTAATAATAATAATAAGGGACAACATCCACACAAAGGTCTTCAGGCCCCAAACTAGGCAAAGCCTGTGCTATGTAACCAGATGGCTGATATACATATTTATATATATAATAAACACACAGACACAGGTCAAACAGACATGTTCATGCACACGAATGTTTAACCTGTCCGAGGATCAAACCCGGGACCAGCGGCGCAGAAGGCAGCGTTGCTACCAACTGCGGCAACCGGCCAGTTAGTCAGTTACTTGCCTGTACCGAACGTTATTTAAAGGCTAATAAATATTTCTTATTCTTATTACTTTGTTTATATCCTCCCAGGTATCGAAGCGGAGGCTGTAATGCTCGGGCAAGCGATCAGCATGCTGCTACCTTCAGTAGTGGGATACCGACTGATAGGAGAGTTGCCGCCGCTAGCCACCTCCACTGATCTCGTGCTCACTATCACTAAGGTAAGGAAGGCCTTACAGCCTAAAAGCTTTATCACGATCTATATTTAAAAGAAAATGTATCCAAAAACGTAATATTCAAACATTTCGTACGAAAAAATTACCCCCCATTTTTTATCACAATAATAAAATGATAAATGAAAAATAACGTATCCCTATTTTTTGATATTACTCGGAATGTAATAATTACGTTTTTAGACATTTTCGAAAAAAGTTCGGCATACTTTCGTTAGAAGCTCGTAAAAAAGTGATGTCATTAATAATCTGTATTCTTGTTGTATGTTAAAAACAGTGAAGTGACAGCTGGCAGTTTTTAGCAGATGACAGATACTATAATATTTTTATTGTTGGCATTTGACGATCTTAGCATAAATACGTTTTTTTATTAATAACTTTTTAGATAGTTGATATAAAAATTTGGAATTTTTAGTATGAATTCTTCATCACATTATCTCGAAATGGTTTTCGAATTCGGATTTCGAGTTTTCCATCTCTATTCAAAAATAAAATGTTGTCAATTATGTAATTAAAAATAATTCCTAGACCTTTAAATGTGATACATTGTATATTATAAAATTTTAAATCACTGAGTAAATCACAAAACGAAGTATAATAAACCGAACTCAATCCGGTAAATTAATGTAATGAGTTATGACGCAGGTCTATCTAAAAGGTTCTAGTCAGGATATAATGTAAAACTTTAGTAAATAATAACCAGTAGCAATAGATATTCAAAGTTTAAAACATAGCATCCTGCTAAATCAAAATAAAAGCTATCTTTTTCGTAGCATTGTTACGCGATCTGCTGCCTCGTTTCCTAAGATACCAATATGTGATGGCAACCACAGAAGAAATAAATAAAAACAAATATTGGTAGAGCATAGTGTTAAAAGTAAAAGCTTTTTTAGGTTGTAAAATTGCAATTAAATTAAAGTTCATATTGTTTAAGAAGAGGGGATTTTGAGAGTACCTGATTGTTGGAAAGGTCCAACTATAGTTTCGTTCACATTCGGTGAACTTCATCAGGGATGAAATGAGTCGTTCGTGTTTTCGACGATGATACGTCTTCTTAAACAATATGAATTAAACACGCGTTACTTTTCTAAATAAAACAGCCTGGAAATGTTATTTTTAGTATCTCATTTCGTATTCGCTTATAAGTCTTAGTTTTGAACCAATGTTGACGAATATATAATATTAAAAAATTTTTTGCAGTTGCTGGAAGAGATCGCTTTTTAGCGATAAAGCCGCCACTTGTAGCACTATACTTTGCAAGAATTTACTCGAATTCGTTTATTTTTATACACGGCTTAGGGCCGGGCCTTTTATATATATATTATTATTATGTTAGTATTATATTAGTACTAGCTGTGCCCCGCGGTTTCACCCGCGTAGGTCCCCATTGGATTGTCGAGATAATGGGGGAACTACTTTTTTGAAGTCGGTTAAAAAGTATCCTATGTCCTTTCCCGGGGTCCAATCTACTTGTGTACCAAATGTCATCCAGATCGGTTCAGTGGTTTTGGCGTGAAAGCGAAACAGACAGACAGACAGAGTTACTTTCGCATTTATAGTATTAGTTAGTATGATATATTAACAAGCTGTTATATTCCAGCATCTCCGCTCGCTAGGCGTGGTGGGTAAATTCGTGGAGTTCTTCGGCCCCGGAGTGGCGGCCCTGAGTATCGCGGACCGCGCGACCGTCGCTAACATGTGTCCGGAATTCGGAGCTACAGTCGCGCACTTCCCCGTCGACAAGCGCGCGTTACACTACCTCGCACAGACCAGTTAGTAGTATTGAACACCTATAGCGCTTAAAATTAAAAAAGAAAACCTTTTTTTTTAAAGTAAATAGGTCCTAAAAATAATAAAACAGAAAAAAATTTGTTTTTCAAATTTTTCATGTTTTTTCATATTGTTTTTATAACTAACTAGGCGACGTCAAACTTTGCCTAGTTTGTTATACCTAATATAAAACGGTTTCTCATCTAATGGTTAGTGAAGATGCAGTCGAAGATGAAGTCAAAGTCAAAAATTCTTTCTTAGTGGGTTCGCCTCGATGTGTAGACTAACACCCTTAAGTATTGTCACACCTTTCTGTTACACGTTGTATATAGATATATAAGTGTAATTCTTTACTGACTGACTGACTGATATTTGCGAGGAATCAACGTGGAACCTAACCTGACACGTGGTATGCATACATTAATAATATGTAAGTATTTTATTTCAGATCGTGACGACTCTAAGATAGCTATAATAGAGGCTTATCTACGCGCTACGAAGCAGTTCCGAGACTACTCCGACCCAGCGCAAGATCCTGTGTTCTCTGAGGTAATACATGCTCCCCCTTCGTAGGGGAGACCCGTGGGACCCCCAGCGGTGGGACGTTACGGGTTGATAAGTAATTGTTCATAATATATAAAGTAAAATTTAATTTTTTTGTATTGACTATATTATTAACGATTTCCTTAAAAAAAGGAGCTCCTCAATTCAATGGCTGGTCCGATTTAAAATAGTTTTTTTTTTTAAGTTTTTTTCTTTGTTGGACAAATTCATCAAAATTGATCCAGAGGTTCAATTTTTAAATCGACATAACGGACAGGCGCCTGCCGTAATCAAAATCAAAATATATTTTTAAAGAACTCGTTTTTATTTTATAAGTTATTCTATTGTTGTGTTGAGATTGTAAAGAAGAGAACGAGAAATTACACAAGTAAGAAGAAAAAAACGATTTGACTATTTTTTATATCTCTCTCATATTTCTAATCTATTTAAAAATTGCTCGTGTTTAAACACCTCAAAGTACCTATTTTACTACCAGAAAAAATCGGAGCGGTTACCAAAAATGGATAAATGGTCAACAAACTACGTTTCCTAAAACGTACCTTGTTGCCGAAAGTATTCAGAATGTCATAAAAAAAGTTCTGAACCTACTGCGGACCTTGTTGACGAAAGTATTCGGATTGTCATAAAAATAATAATTTGAACCTACTGCGGACCTAGTTGCCGAAAGTATTCAGAGTGTCATAATTTGGTGACCGTTAAGCCAATTTAGGAACCAAAAATAATATTTGGCGACCATCTAAATTATACCCTTCAAAAGTCATCATATGTACTCAAACTAATATATATAAATTCGCAGGTAGTGGTGCTTGATTTATCAACTGTGGTGACATCTGTGAGTGGACCGAAGCGGCCGCAAGACCGAGTCTCAGTCTCAGTCATGAAACAAGACTTTAAAGACTGTCTCACTAATAAGGTAAGGTACAAATACAAATATAATCTATCTTCTTTAATATAAAAATGAATCACTGAATGTGCTGCGCAAATCTCGAGAGCAGCTAAACCGATTTTGCTAATTCATTTTTTAGAATACTCCTTGAAGTACCTACTTGGATGGTTCATACAGAGGGAAAAATTTAAAAAATTGCCTGAAAAGGTCTAAAACAACACTTTTCTATACTCCCATACAATAGGTTCGTAATAATACTTAAAAGTCAATTTGTACTTTAATACCATACCATAAAGTTTAAATGTGAGTGGAGAGGTTCTGGGAAGCCAAAACAACTGACTGACGTTAGTATCGTGTAAATATTAATGGCAATATTTGCTGACCCGGAGTCCCGAATTGAAGAATAAGTATAAAAAAAAACTAAAATACACCCTTTTGAAGAAAAAGTGGGATAAACTATTAAAATGATTCCATTGTCACCAATCCTTGATAAGTGAAAGTTTCGAATCAATCCAGCGATTACAACAGGATGCAAATCACGTTGAGAGAAACTTTACATACAATATTCAAAGATACGTACCGAGTTCATAAAAGCGTTTTAATAGAACATAAAAGGATAAATCAGTGGTTACTTATCTATGGGAGCAGCTATTAAACATATAGAATGGTCTTCTGAAGTCTTCTAGTTATTTAATCTTTTTCTTAATGATGAAATTGTCGTCTAAATATCACTATCACTAACCCAGTGATAGAATAATTCACTATCTACTAGAGTGGTGATAGCTACATATAGTTAGACTTTACTTCTTATATCTTTTAGTTACGTCTTCTTTCTCGCAGATGATGAAATTTTCTTCTAAATATCACTATCACTTACCCAGTGATAGAATAATTCACTATCTACTAGAGTGGTGATAGCTACATATAGTTAGACTGTTCTTCTAATATCTTCTGGTTATATTTTCTTCTAAATGATGAAAATGTTAACTAAATATGACTATCACTCACCCAGTGATAGAATGATTCACTACCTCCTAGAGTAGTGACAACTACATTAAAAAGGCTGCTCTTTTATTATCTTCTGGTTACATCTTCTTCTATAAGATAAACTTGTCTTCTAAATATCACTATTACTCACCCAGTGATAGAATGATTCACTATCTACTAGAGTAGTAATAGCTATATGTAGTTAGACTGTTCTTCTAATATCTTCTGGTTACATCTTTTAAATGATGAAATTGTTTTCTAAATATCACTATTACTCAACCAGTGATAGAATTAAAAACATGTCTACTGAAGTAGTGACAGCTATAACTGACACTAGACCAAGTGAAGAATCCTAAAAACCACGTTAATTGAAATTATTTTTGTGCTCTTCTAAACTTTAGCAGTGCCAGCTATCACACCCAGTGACAGAATTAAAAAACATGTCTACTGAAGCAGTATTAAAATGTCCATATTCTAAAGCTGTGGAATTATTCTTACAGTACCAACTATCACACACCCAGTGACAGAATTAGAAACATGTCTACTGAAGTAGTGATAGCTATAACTGATAGAAATTTCAATGAAAATGACATATCTAACAAAATTTTCGCTATTTTTGCAGCTGTAGAATTATTCTGACAGTACCAACTATGACACACCCAGTGACAGAATTAAATCATGTCTTCTGAAGTAGTGATAGCTATAACTGACACTAGAACAAGTGAAGAATCCTAAAAACCACGAATATTAAAATTATTTTTGTGCTCTTCTAAACTTTAGCAGTACCAGCTATCACACCCAGTGACAGAATTAGAAACATGTCTACTGAAGTAGTGATAGCTACAACTGACAGAAATCTTACTGAAAATAACATATCTAACATAATTATCGATATTCTTGCAGCTGTAGAATTATTCTGACAGTGCCAACTATCACACACCCAGTGACATA
Source organism: Ligdia adustata (assembly GCA_947049295.1). NCBI lineage: Eukaryota > Metazoa > Arthropoda > Insecta > Lepidoptera > Geometridae > Ligdia > Ligdia adustata. The sequence continues at coordinate 4,475,117 of OX346242.1, read as the reverse complement.
ATTAAAAACATGTCTACTGAAGTAGTGATAGCTATAACTAACAGGAATCTTACTGAAAATGACATAGCTAACAAAATTATCGATATTCTGAATCTGTAGAATTATTCTGACATTACCAACTATCACACACCCAGTGACAGGATTAAAAACATGTCTACTGAAGTAGAGATAGCTACAGCTGACAGAAATCTTACTGAAAATGACATATCTAACATAATTATCGATATTCTTGCAGCTGTAGAATTATTCTGACAGTGCGAACTATCACACACCCAGTGACAGAATTAAAAACATGTCTACTGAAGTAGTGATAGCTACAACTGACAGAAATCTTACTGAAAATGATATCTAACATAATTATCGATATTCTTGCAGCTGTAGAATTATTCTGACAGTGCAAACTATCACACACCCAGTGACAGAACTAAAAACATGTCTACTGAAGTAGTGATAGCTATAACTGACAGGAAATGACAATCATAAGGGTACGTGTGACAAAACATTGATATTTTGAAGCTGGAGAATTATTCTGACAGTACCGACTATCACACACCCAGTGACAGAATTAAAAACATGCCTACTGAAGTAGTGATAGCTACAACTGACAGAAATCTTACTAAAAATGACATCTAACATAATTATCGATATTCTTGCAGCTGTAGAATTATTCGGACAGCACCAACTATCACACACCCAGTGACAGAATTAAAAACATGTCTACTGAAGTAGTGATAGCTACAACTGACAGAAATCTTACTAAAAATGACATATCTAACATAATTATCGATATTCTTGCAGCTGTAGAATTATTCTGACAGTGCAAACTATCACACACCCAGTGACAGAACTAAAAACATGTCTACTGAAGTAGTGATAGCTATAACTGACAGGAAATGGCAAGCATAAGGGTACGTGTGACAAAACGTTGATATTTTGAAGCTGGAGAATTATTCTGACAGTACCAACTATCACACACCCAGTGACAGAATTAAAAACATGCCTACTGAAGTAGTGATAGCTACAACTGACAGAAATCTTACTAAAAATGACATCTTACATAATTATCGATATTCTTGCAGCTGTAGAATTATTCTGACAGTGCCAACTATCACACACCCAGTGACAGAATTATAAACATGCCTACTGAAGTAGTGATAGCTACAACTGACAGAAATCTTACTGAAAATGACATCTAACATAATCATCGATATTCTTGCAGCTGTAGAATTATTCTGACAGTGCAAACTATCACACACCCAGTGACAGAATTAAAAACATGTCTACTGAAGTAGTGATAGCTATAACTGACAGGAAATGACAATCATAAGGGTTCATGTGACAAAACGTTGATATTTTGAAGCTGGAGAATTATTCTGACAGTACCGACTATCACACACCCAGTGACAGAATTAAAAACATGCCTACTGAAGTAGTGATAGCTACAACTGACAGAAATCTTACTAAAAATGACATCTAACATAATTATCGATATTCTTGCAGCTGTAGAATTATTCGGACAGCACCAACTATCACACACCCAGTGACAGAATTAAAAACATGTCTACTGAAGTAGTGATAGCTACAACTGACAGAAATCTTACTGAAAATGACATATCTAACATAATTATCGATATTCTTGCAGCTGTAGAATTATTCTGACAGTGCAAACTATCACACACCCAGTGACAGAACTAAAAACATGTCTACTGAAGTAGTGATAGCTATAACTGACAGGAAATGGCAAGCATAAGGGTACGTGTGACAAAACGTTGATATTTTGAAGCTGGAGAATTATTCTGACAGTACCAACTATCACACACCCAGTGACAGAATTAAAAACATGCCTACTGAAGTAGTGATAGCTACAACTGACAGAAATCTTACTGAAAATGACATTTAACATAATTATCGATATTCTTGCAGCTGTAGAATTATTCTGACAGTGCCAACTATCTCACACCCAGTGACAGAATTAAAAACATGTCTACTGAAGTAGTGATAGCTACAACTGACAGAAATCTTACTGAAAATGACATCTAACATAATTATCGATATTCTTGCAGCTGTAGTTTTATTCTGACAGTACCAACTATCACACAACCAGTGACAGAATTCAAAACATGTCTACTGAAGTAGTGATGGCTACAACTGACAGTAATCTTACTGAAAATGACATCTAACATAATTATCGATATTCTTGCAGCTGTACAATTATTCTGACAGAGCCAACTATCACACACCCAGTGACAGAATTAAAAACATGTCTACTGAAGTAGTGATAGCTACAATTGACAGAAATCTTACTGAAAATAACATATCTAACATAATTATCGATATTCTTGCAGCTGTAGAATTATTCTGACAGTGCCAACTATCACACACCCAGTGACAGAATTAAAAACATGTCTACTGAAGTAGTGATAGCTACAGCTGACAGAAATCTTACTGAAAATGACATATCTAACATAATTATCGATATTCTTGCAGCTGTAGAATTATTCTGACAGTGCCAACTATCACACACCCAGTGACAGAATTAAAAACATGTCTACTGAAGTAGTGATAGCTATAACTGACAGAAAATGACAATCATAGGGTACGTGTGACAAAACGTTGATATTTTGAAGCTGGAGAATTATTCTGACAGTACCAACTATCACACAACCAGTGACAGAATTCAAAACATGTCTACTGAAGTAGTGATGGCTACAACTGACAGAAATCTTACTGAAAATGACATCTAACATAATTATCGATATTCTTGCAGCTGTAGAATTATTCTGACAGAGCCAACTATCACACACCCAGTGACAGAATTAAAAACATGTCTACTGAAGTAGTGATAGCTACAATTGGCAGAAATCTTACTGAAAATAACATATCTAACATAATTATCGATATTCTTGCAGCTGTAGAATTATTCTGACAGTGCCAACTATCACACACCCAGTGACAGAATTAAAAACATGTCTACTGAAGTAGTGATAGCTACAGCTGACAGAAATCTTACTGAAAATGACACATCTAACATAATTATCGATATTCTTGCAGCTGTAGAATTATTCTGACAGTGCCAACTATCACACACCCAGTGACAGAATTAAAAACATGTCTACTGAAGTAGTGATAGCTATTACTGACAGAAAATGACAATCATAAGGGTACGTGTGACAAAACGTTGATATTTTGAAGCTGGAGAATTATTCTGACAGTACCAACTATCACACACCCAGTGACAGAATTCAAAACATGTCTACTGAAGTAGTGATAGCTACAACTGACAGAAATCTTACTGAAAATGACATTTAACATAATTATCGATATTCTTGCAGCTGTAGAATTATTCTGACAGTGCCAACTATCTCACACCCAGTGACAGAATTAAAAACATGTCTACTGAAGTAGTGATAGCTACAACTGACAGAAATCTTACTGAAAATGACATCTAACATAATTATCGATATTCTTGCAGCTGTAGAATTATTCTGACAGAGCCAACTATCACACACCCAGTGACAGGATTAAAAACATGTCTACTGAAGTAGTGATAGCTACAGCTGACAGACATCTTACTGAAAATGACATATCTAACATAATTATCGATATTCTTGCAGCTGTAGAATTATTCTGACAGTGCGAACTATCACACACCCAGTGACAGAATTAAAAACATGTCTACTGAAGTAGTGATAGCTACAACTGACAGAAATCTTACTAAAAATGACATCTAACATAATTATCGATATTCTTGCAGCTGTAGAATTATTCTGACAGTACCAACTATCACACACCCAGTGACAGAACTAAAAACATGTCTACTGAAGTAGTGATAGCTATAACTGACAGAAGATGACAATCATAAGGGTACGTGTGACAAAACGTTGATATTTTGAAGCTGGAGAATTATTCGGACAGCACCAACTATCACACACCCAGTGACAGAATTAAAAACATGTCTACTGAAGTAGTGATAGCTACAACTGACAGAAATCTTACTGAAAATGACATCTAACATAATTATCGATATTCTTGCAGCTGTAGAATTATTCTGACAGTACCAACTATCACACACCCAGTGACAGAACTAAAAACATGTCTACTGAAGTAGTGATAGCTATAACTGACAGAAGATGACAATCATAAGGGTACGTGTGACAAAACGTTGATATTTTGAAGCTGGAGAATTATTCGGACAGCACCAACTATCACACACCCAGTGACAGAATTAAAAACATGTCTACTGAAGTAGTGATAGCTATAACTAACAGGAATCTTACTGGAAATGAAATACCTAACAAAATTATCGATATTCTGAATCTGTAGAATTATTCTGACATTACCAACTATCACACACCCAGTGACAGGATTAAAAACATGTCTACTGAAGTAGTGATAGCTACAACTGACAGAAATCTTACTGAAAATAACATATCTAACATAATTATCGATATTCTTGCAGCTGTAGAATTATTCTGACAGTGCCAAATATCACACACCCAGTGAAAGAATTAAAAACAACTGAAGAAGTCAAAGCTACAACTGACAGAAATCTTACTGAAAATGACATATCTAACATAATTATCGATATTCTTGCAGCTGTAGAAATATTCTGACAGTACCAACTATCACACACCCAGTGACAGAACTAAAAACATGTCTCCTGAAGTAGTGATAGCTATAACTAACAGGAATCTTACTGAAAATGACATACTAACAAAATTATCGATATTCTTGCAGCTGTAGAATTATTCAGACAGAGCCAACTATCACACACCCAGTGACAGAATTAAAAACATGTCTACTGAAGTAGTGATAGCTACAACTGACAGAAATCTTACTGAAAACGACATATCTAACATAATTATCGATATGCTTGCAGCTGTAGAATTATTCTGACAGTACCAACTATCACACACCCAGTGACAGAATTAAAAACATGTCTTCTCAAGTAGTGATAGTTATAACTGTATTAATGTATAAAAAAAGTATAGGACTATGTAACACACCAGATAACATTGCAGAAATATTAAATTTATATGTAATGATTTTAATAGAATATAAACTTACCTGTAAGCCAATCTTCAAGATCCAAAATATTCTGTATAACCACTCTGTTGAAACCACCACGAGATACTAATAATTTTATTGTATTCTGAAGAAATCACAATTTACATCACCTTATCACACTACTTTATATTAGTTTTTTTATATATAATGTATTATATTTATTGCACTCGCGCCTACAATAATGCGTCTTAACATTTTTCCACATTACAATTCGCGTCGTTTATTTGTCGCTCTTTACAATTTTGAAGAGCTCTTATCAGATCGAGTGCCGAAACGTAACTGATTTAATAAAGCATTGACATGCGCTTTTATACCGCACCCCTACCTGCGTAATAGTGCAAAATATTCAAGAGTCCTTAATGAGCAGATTAATTAGGTAATGATTTGAACTGAAAGGATTATATATTAATTTTGTAATTATTTTAAATAGTTTCCTAATTAGTCTTAGGTGCAATACCTGATTAGATAATAAATGTTATTGTTATTAAACCTCGTATTTTTCTCAATTTGTTTACAAAAATTTCTTTTCTACCGAATTCTAAAATGGAGGAGGTATTTATTCATTTCCATTTTATGTTATTCTTCTATGTTTATACCTGTTATCTAGAGGCGGCTGGATGTATTAAAAACATTTATTTTTGTTCTCTTAATAAGGTTCCATATAAATTTATTAAAAATCAGACTTGTCAATTTTCAAGTCGGTTAATTTAGTAAAGCTATACTTTAAGGATGTTTTTAACTATATATTTGTTATAATTATAAAATAAAATGATATAGTCTACAATAAAATGATATAGTCTACAATAAAATGATATAGTCTACAGTAAAATTATAATAGTCTACAATAAAATTAAACACAGGGTACATTTAAATACGTTTAATTATTGCATTCATCCCATATAATATGTCCTACTGCTGGACGAAGGTCTCCTCGTAGATGTAGGCCATAGTTCGCCGTTGCAAAGATGCGGGTTTGGAATTTTAGAAGAGGAAAACAATTTAATTCATTGCTATTGTGCTATTTACCGGCCGATTTCAGTCGGCCGATTTCAGGCGACTAAAAAAAGGTTTTATTAATCGTTTGTTGATTGGCAAAAATAACGATGAACATGCAAAAATAAAAAAAACACACAGGAGAACATGGACCCTTCTCCTTTTTGAAAGTCGGTTAATAATAAGATGGCTATTTGCGTCAAGTACAATCAAAATTAGACGAGTTTTTCCTTCTTGCGTCGGAGCCGGTGGCTCAGCAGTAATATTTAGTGAGATAGCTTTATGATGTCTCACTTCACTCATAAGCTAGATCACCAAATGGTACTACCGACTGTTTTCTTCTTCTCTTCAATAATCCTTATCCCGCTAGGCAGAGTCGCGGCCCCAAGGTTGAAACCGACCTTATAAAACTCAAATATATACTTTTGTATATAACTGAACTAAAAAGATACGAAAAAAATTGCGAAAAAATACGAATGCGAAAGTTAGTTTGTTTGTCCTTTATATGCATTTTTTTTACACAGATACAGTGAGAAATTATTATACCTGAGATTATTAGAGACAATTTTTTTTCGTGATAAAAAAACAACGCGCGCGAAACCGCGGGCAAAGATTAGTAATCTATATGAATTTTACATTGTTTAAGAAGACGGATTTTCACGCGTACCTGATTGTTGGAAAGGTCCAGCTATAGTTTTGTTCACATTCGATGAACTTCATCAGGGATAAAATGAGTCGTTTGTGTCTTCAACGATGACTCATCTCGCACACCAGTTCACCGAATGTGAACGAAACTATAGTTGGACCTTTCCAACAATCAGGTACGCGTAAAAACCCGTCTTCTTAAACAATATGAAACAAGCACGCGTTAGTTTTCTAAATGAATTTTCTTATTCATAGTTCGGTTAAAGATAAAAAATGTTTTTTTTTTTTAATATGCTATTATTATTTGGTATATTTTCTATACATTGTATGGGAAGTAAAGAGGTTCCTAGGTTTGTGGTGTGATATATAGGCTTGTTACTAATGTTCATATCAGTTTGTGGTCATTTTATCTACTAATTGAGTTTTATTGATATTATTATTATTTTTGGTGTATGCACAGCATGTATTTTGTACCCGGCTGCGAAAGAAGGTGAGTTATGTTTTTCGAGTGTATATATGTATGTATGTATGTATATTTCTTTGGCGCGCCCTAGAGCCTAAACGGCTTGTCGTATTTTTATGTGAGTGGAGTCAATTGAATAGTCTTAGTCGTGAGAGTGACACAGGTTTTTTTCTAATTCGCTTCTAAACACTTGTTGCACTTTGAATTTAAACATCCCTTATTTTAGAGTGACACAGAATACATCAAAATTAAAAAATAAAGATTAAAGATGATACGAGTACAAAGGTTTAACGATATAGCAGTCGGGTTTTTTCGAACTCGCTACTAACCATTTGTTTTATTAAACAAGTTTTTTTTTTAATTATCTACGAGTAACTAAAGGGGTAAAAATTAGAACTAAAATTAGGCCTGTTTAATATCAGTCATTATAATTTACGTGCATGGTTACCTGGAAGAGATCGCTTTAAGCGATAAAACCGCCATTTAAAAGCTGGTATGTGTATAAGTTTTTCTTTAATCATATTTTATGTATTGTTGCTGGTTTTTGAATAAAGAGTTGTCTTATCTTATCTTATGCAATATTTTTTTCTACCTATATGTGTTACATTAGTTAGTAATCGTAGCTGCGCCCTGCAGATTTACTCGCGGTAGATACTTTGGTCACGCCTTGGGAACCCTTGAATTTTCCGAGATAAAAAGTAGCCTATGTGTTAATCCAGGGTATAAAGCTATTCTTTTACCAAATTTGTTGAGTAAAGTCTGTTATTTATCAATTGTGTCCTGCCAGGGTGCCCAAGATACAGGCTATGCCTAGTTTGGAGCCCGCTGCTAATTCATACTCAATTGTAGATGTTACTTACTCTGTTTGTGTTAATCTCGATTTAGTTTTAAGTTTTCTTCCTTTGGCAATAAATCATCATCATTTCACCCAAATCCGTTGAGCCGTTTGAGCGCGAATGAGTAACAAACATACACACAAACTTTCGCAATTGTAATATTAGTATGCCTTTGATTCAAAACTCAAACTGTAGACGGTTTTTTTTTAAATTTATATTTAACTACTTGATCGATTTAGTTTAAAAAAATGTATTAGATACCACATAACAACATCATTAATTCTTCTAGCTTATTTCTTATTAGTTAGTTTGTTACATATATAGTTACATATGTTATTAGTATACGTTTGTTTGCACCAATTGTTTTATTTTATACATTATCCATGCAAAGGTTGCCTGGAAGAAATTGGTTTAGGCGATAAGGCCGCCCAATGTAACTACCATTGTATAGATTTGTCTTGCTGTACCTTTTTGTATTTTGTTTGATGTGCAATAAAGCTATATTCATTCATTCTAAAAAAGATTTATATTTCTGAATAGTTCTCGACTCTTAAAATTTGGAAAACGTACAATAAAAGAGATTTCAATAATTGTTTAAGAAGGCGGGTTTTTACTTGTAGCTGATTGTTGGAGAGGTTCAACTGTAGTCTCGTTCACCCAATGTGAACGAAACTACAGTTGAACCTTTCCAACAATCAGCTACGCGTGAAAAACCCTCGTCTTAAACAATTTGAATCAAACACGCGTTGGTTTTCTAAATAAGATTTCAATAAACTGAAAACCTGCTCCATTTTGAAAGTTGGTAAATAAAATATGATTTTTTGTATCATGCTGTATGTTTACTTATATCATAATTTACCTATTATATTACCTATAGATATGTATTAGTTATCGCTTGCGGTCGCTACTATGTCACTGGACAGCTCTATTCACATGAGACTATACAACGTGTAACAGAAAGGTGTGACTATAAAGTGAACCCTGCGTAGAATATAAATATGCGTAGATATTGTAAAATTCGAGTAAATTTTAGGTTCTCCGTACAAAAATTAGTCACGTGATCGGTCAAGTTGTTTGGAGGACGGGATGTTTTTTTTTTCGAATTTTGCAATTTTTTTTCTACACAGGGTTCACTTTGATGTGTAGATTAACACCCTTAAGTATTGTCACACCTTTCTGTTACACGTTGTATACCTACCTTCTACAGCTATCCTAGCATGGGCAGTGGGATAAAATAGTTATTATTCACTTTCGAGGGGGTAAATTTGAATACTTAATAATTGATTTTAAGAGCAAAAACACGTTTATTTTGGATACAAAATATATTTTTTAATAAAAGATTTAAATAAGACAAGTTCCAGTGAGTTTAATAAGCTCTTCTATAATAATGATAGCATACTTCTACTACAGCTGACGCCGTAACAAATTTTGCTGTTACTACGATTTGAAAATCTTCATCAAATCAAAATTTTACCAAAATACTTAATCTTGATAAAACTCAAATGGGACCGCGTTGTTTTAATTTGTTTGTTAAATTGTACCACTAGTTTGTTTTCGAGCAATCAGGTAAGTTAGAAATCTTTTGATTGAAACTTATGAAACAAAATTTGATATACTAACGATTTCTTATAGTTAGGAGATACCACTATGTTTTTGTTTTCTGATTTCTGTGAGACGGCTGGATTGATTGGATAAAATCTTTTTTTGGTCTGAAAGGTAATACTTCTCGACTGGACTCATCATAATTTTAGCAATTGTCAAAATCGGTCTAATATTTTTTTTTATTTTTAAATCGAAATAACTTAATATGTTCTGTCGATGCCTGCCGTCATGTCAGTTGGTAGTTACTGGTGTTAAGAAATAATTACTAAAGGAAAATAATTAAAAAAAATTACTAAATGTCATTTGAGTTCTAGTTATTTTATTATTTTCCTAAAAATTTAATTAATTAATTAATCGGACAATTTTAGTTACTATTATGCTATTTTTTTTTTATAAATTGTTTTAAAGTTTCCAGAACTACAATTTATTCAATGTCTTATCAATTAACTAATTTTGCATAATTTTTTAATTGCATTTGGCTAAATGTAATCATTACCAAATTATTTCGGATTGTAATATAAGATTAATTATTAAGTGATTAATTATCTAATGGCGATAATGCGTATTATGTCATTAATGACTCGGCCGGTTTCGTACCGGCTAGTATTAGATTATTTTCCATTGCTTATTATTTATGTCTCTCAACGTTTAAACTTAACTGAATTTCCATACAAATTTCAAGATATGTTTTATAAAAAGTGTTTTTTATTGAATATTTTTTTCTATACCTTTTTTATTCGTATCTGTTAAAGGAATAAATAATAATAATAATACTTATTTTGATGTTATAAAATTATGTTAGTCAACTAACAAGGTATCAGCATACGGCAAATTCGTTGGATAGTTTTTCCCATAGTTGGAATGGTACTGTATTAACCGTTTTGGGTTACATCCGATTTCACAACTTGCAGAAAAATACATGTTTTTGACGGGATTGGAATCAGCGAAATCGGTCCAGCTGTTTTCGAGTTATTGCGAGACAAACGAACAGCTATTCATTTATATATATTTTTAGATTAGATACATGTATTTATATTTATTGTGCATTTCAAAGGTATTTTTAATATTAAATTTAAGTAGTTCTCCGAAGTTACGATCTCAAGACGAATATACTTTTTTTGCGAATTAAAAAAAAAACGACAAACTCTTGACTGATTTTTTATCCAGTATTCTTATTTATTCAGTTCCGCAATATTTAATATTTAACTTATATTCTATATTATATATATATATATATATTTATCTGAGTTTCTTATTTTTGTTGATATCTAGTAAACACGGTGCTAATATTTGAGAGAAAAAAAATTACTTACCATAATTCAATTGTTAATAATATCACTCACTCGCACAGTATAAAAAATTTTCAGTCAACTAAAAACCTTATGACACTAAGACTACCCACTCTTTATTTTCACTAGTAAATAAAACCTATACTAAGTCATCTCTGATAAAATCGTTAAGTTATATTAGGAAAAGAAAGTGTGCATCAGCATTTTATTTTCATTTCCTTATTCGTGTATGTATATATAAAATGTATGTGTGTCCTTCTATATTGTGTTTTCAATTGTGAACTTGTGAAAAAAAAAAAGTTATTAAAATATAAATACAGTTTAGCTTGATTGTGACAAAACTCTCACAATTACAACTGTATAACAATTGTCTGTCTTTCTTGAATTCCGGATTGGTCCAATAGTGGGAGTTTTTTTTTTATTTTGAATCTGTACAATTTTTTTTAATTTTAATTCACGAACTAAATTGTTTGTTTTTAAGTTAGTGTACACTCTCGCGGTGCTCTGACTCAAAAAAAAAAATATCCATATCGGTCCTAGTTTCATTGTGTAATCGTGAAACATGCAAAAAAATCCGACGAATTATGAACCCTCATCCTGTTTCAAACTGAGAACCTCTTCCATTTTCAAATTAAGAATCTGTTTCTCTATTATAAAGCCTGTTTCAAATTGAGTACCTCTTCCATTTTCAAATTAAGAATCTGTTCCTCTATTATGAAGCCAGTTTCAAATTGAGAACCTCTTCCATTTTCAAATTAAGAATCTGTTCCTCTATTATGAAGCCTGTTTCAAATTGAGAACCTCTTCCATTTTCAAATTAAGAACCTGTTCCTCTATTATGAAGTCCGTTAAAAAGCAGGTAGCACTAATTTGTTGCTTTGATATATTTTGTTTGTTTACTTAATTCTGTTTCGGATATTTTTAAGATCATTTCTACTATTATATTTTGTGTCATTAAATGTATGGGATTATATTAGTTCATTAGGTAATCTGTTGTGTTGGCTACCTGAGAATTTTGTTCATAAATATACTTACTTACTTTATAAATCGTAAACATGTTTTCAAAATTAGAAAAAAATTCAAAAACATGTTATTATTGTTTCCACTTGAAAAAAAAATGCGAACTGTCGAATTTTACGCGACCGCGATATTATTAAATTAATCAATAATTATATATATATATATATCCCTTGGTGACGTCATCACGCGTGAACGGCTGGATCGATTTCACTATTTATTTTTTGTTGTGTTTGTTATTGTCAGGAGAAGGTTCTTATGACAGAAAAAAATTATATATATATAAATATATATATACGTATAAATGAATCCGTTTGTTTCACTAAAACTCGAGAACGGCTGGGCCGATATAGCTAATTTTAGTCTAGAAATGATTGTCGTAAAAATGTCGATGTGTCGGTTTAAAAGGTGAGAAACATACGGAACTGTTAGGCGGTACGAAGTTCGGCGGCGGGTAGGCAACACAAACAAACAAAAAAATATGAAAGGAAAATGTGAAGCGAATTGCTAACCTTCTTACTCGTATTATATAAACTATCAGAGTCGAGTAAATCACAGTATAACATATGTATGCGAAGTAGGAAACTTTTTCGCTTACATTGCAAGGTTGGATTCAATCTTACTGAGCGATTTTTTTAACTGTGTCAAAGTGTGATCTTCAGTTGATAAAGTACATCATCACAAGTACATAATGCAATGGTTTTGTAAAATATCACGTTATGTTATTGTTATGCAGTTTTGGACTTTGTGCTTAAAAGAAAAGAGTTGGTTTTTGTGTTACATTTTAATCATTTAGGAAAGTGTTAATTACTTTTAATAACTCTTTAATTGGAATCGGTTTTGAATATATATACCTATATATATAAATATGGTTGATTCCTGACAGCCTGGAAGAGATCGCATTAGGGGTTAATACCGCTAGTAAATATCTGGGGGCACGGCAGTGCCCCCGCCAAGTCTCCACAACCACCAAGTACCATCGTTTTCTCGAAGCGGGTCGAGCTATTTTCGACCCCCTGTAACTTAATTGTGTTAGAAGCTAGTAGCTCATATTTATCACACTAATATTATGAAGGCGAAAGTGTGTATGTTGTGTTTGTTTGTTTCTGCTTCACGCTCAAACGGCTTAATGGATTTGGATGAAATTTTGTACGAAGATAACTTATACCCTGGACTAACACATAGTCTACTTTTTATCCCGGAAAATTTAAGTGTTCCCATGGGATGATCTAATATCTACCGCGGGGCGCAACTAGTAGAATTATTCCAAATAACATGAGATTTGGAAAAGTACTTTAAGAATTACAGCAAGTTAAAAGTTTTTGTCACTGACTCATTGAATAATATTTATATGGTTACTACAAAGTTTTATCAACCAATAAACTGAAAGTTTTAATTTATGGCGAAGTGGTTGTATATTTACTTTCATGGATAAATAGGTATTGAATGAACAGACTTGGTTAACATACGATTTCGCAGCTTTTTACGAAAGAAGGTTGTGCCGCGAGACTTGTGCATTTTTCTACATGTAATGTTTCTGACGGGATTTAGTATACATTTGTAAATTTATATGTTTTTAGGTATTTTTGTTAATCTGTTTTATTATGGTTCCGTACCTAAAAAGTACGAGACGATTATTACTGAGATTTTGCTGACTGTCCATCCGTCCATCTGTCACCAGGTTGTATCTCATGGACCGTGATAGTAAGATAGTTGAAAAGAGATGTTTCAATAGTGTATGGAGCTCCGGCCAGGACAGTGTACGTGATACCATAAGTACGTTAGGGATTATTAATCATTAATCTATCAACCAAATTCAAAATAACGTAACTTATCGCAGTATATAAAATTAATTTCGATTCAAACTATTTCCGCAGTAAAGCGATATTTGCGTTTTATATGTGTCATTTCTTACATTAGTACCAGCTGGTACAATTGATACACCAATGATTATTGGAGTCAACATAGAAATTACATATTTTTGTACACAATGAAGTAGGCAACTGATGCAGCTTTATTAACCATATCTTAAAGCATTTTTGATAGACGTACACCGTCTTGGCCGAAAATGAAACAAGTCCTTTTCACAAAAGCTGTATTTCTGTTGCCGCTATAACAACAAATACTAAAAATAATAAAATTAATATTTAATAGGGTTTTCATACAAAAAACGTTACTTTCGCTGTTTTTTGCTCGATATTAATAGCGCCAACAGTTAGAAACTGTAACTTGTGTTGTTTAGATAATGGTAAGGAACCCCTTAGTGCGCGAGTCCGACTCACACTTGACCGATTATCTGCTGCAGCCCGCGGTTTTACCCGCGGTACATATTTGTTCATCCCAATTTGCCTAGATAAAAAGTAGCCTTTGTGTTAATCAAGAGTAGGTAGCTTATAAACTACCTTCGTGCCAAATTCAATCCAAATCTGTTAAGCCGTTTGAGCGTGAACGATTAACAAACAAACACACACATACAAACTTTCGCTTTTATAATATGGCATGCGTTTAAACACCGACCAAAAAAGTACCTATTTTACTACCAAAAAAATTCTAAACGGTTACCAAAATGGATAAATGGTCACCAAATTACGTTTCCTAAAACGGACCTTGTTGCCGAAAGTATTCAGAATATCATAATACTCGTAACAATAACTTGAACCTACTGCGGACCTTGTTGCCGAAAGTATTCAGAATATCATAAAAAATAACCTGAACCTACTGCGGACCTTGTTGCCGAAAGTATTCGGAGTGTCATAATTTGGTGACCGTTAAGCCATTTTAGGAACCAAAAATAATATTATAAGCTTATACTCGCAATATTAGTATTATTGTTAACTCGCTACGTTTTTGTAGTAATAAAATGTATATATATATATATATATTTAATGAATTTTATAATCTTATTAACAGGTTGGCTTTAAAGGCTACGGCCTCACACCGGCCCAGCTGACCGCATCCGGCACTTTCACTTACACGGATGGCTCATCTTATAACATCACGCACGGCAGCGTCATCATCGCTGCCATCACATCTTGTACCAACACTTCCAACCCGAGCGTCATGCTGGGAGCAGGTTCGTAGAAACCTCGGGGGCAAATGGGAATTAGAGTCTTATTTGTTCCGAAACATGAACAGATGGGAATTGTAGTAGTATTTGCCCCATAATGTAGGACAGATTATAATTAGAGTCTTATTTGTCCCGAAACATGAGCAAATGGGAATCGCAATAGTATTTATTAAAAAGGCCCAAAATATAAGGAAAATGGGATTACACGTCTTTTGGTCCATTTGGTCCATTACATTGGTCCCAGGATCCGGGCAAATAAAATTATAGTTTGATTTGAGTACTACATTATTCTATTAATTGTAGATTTTACTGAATTATCGAAATAATATAGAATTGTGGATACATATTAATTGTCTCAATTGGCCTCTGATAGGTCTTAGATTAGATTGAGTAAGAAACAGTGAGAATTAGATGTTACATAACATGTAGGTACCAGAATTGAAAAATAAATGTAGGCATGTGAGAATGAAAAAAAAAAATCTGTTTTCAAAATTTATTTTCAACGAACCTTTCCTGAACTTTCACAACCACTTCAAAATCACGTACACTAGTTATGCCTACTCAAAATCATGTACACTAGTTATGTCTACTCAAAATCATGTACACTAGTTATGCCTACTCAAAATCATGTACACTAGTTATGTCTACTCAAAATCATGTACACTAGTTATGCCTACTCAAAATCATGTACACTAGTTATGCCTACTCAAAATCATGTACACTAGTTATGCCTACTCAAAATCATGTACACTAGTTATGCCTACTCAAAATCATGTACACTAGTTATGCCTACTCAAAATCATGTACACTAGTTATGTCTACTCAAAATCATGTACACTAGTTATGCCTACTCAAAATCATGTACACTAGTTATGCCTACTCAAAATCATGTACACTAGTTATGCCTACTCAAAATCATGTACACTAGTTATGCCTACTCAAAATCATGTACACTAGTTATGCCTACTCAAAATCATGTACACTAGTTATGCCTACTCAAAATCATGTACACTAGTTATGCCTACTCAAAATCATGTACACTAGTTATGCCTACTCAAAATCATGTACACTAGTTATGCCTACTCAAAATCATGTACACTAGTTATGCCTACTCAAAATCATGTACACTAGTTATGCCTGCTCAAAATCACGTACACTAGTTATGCCTACTCAAAATCACGTACACTAGTTATGCCTACTCAAAATCACGTACACTAGTTATGCCTACTCAAAATCACGTACACTAGTTATGCCTACTCAAAATCATGTACACTAGTTATGCCTACTCAAAATCATGTACACTAGTTATGCCTACTCAAAATCATGTACACTAGTTATGCCTACTCAAAATCATGTACACTAGTTATGCCTACTCAAAATCACGTACACTAGTTATGCCTACTCAAAATCACGTACACTAGTTATGCCTACTCAAAATCATGTACACTAGTTATGCCTACTCAAAATCATGTACACTAGTTATGCCTACTCAAAATCATGTACACTAGTTATGCCTGCTCAAAATCATGTACACTAGTTATGCCTACTCAAAATCATGTACACTAGTTATGCCTACTCAAAATCATGTACACTAGTTATGCCTACTCAAAATCATGTACACTAGTTATGCCTACTCAAAATCACGTACACTAGTTATGCCTACTCAAAATCATGTACACTAGTTATGCCTACTCAAAATCATGTACACTAGTTATGCCTACTCAAAATCATGTACACTAGTTATGCCTACTCAAAATCACGTACACTAGTTATGCCTACTCAAAATCATGTACACTAGTTATGCCTACTCAAAATCATGTACACTAGTTATGCCTACTCAAAATCATGTACACTAGTTATGCCTACTCAAAATCATGTACACTAGTTATGCCTACTCAAAATCATGTACACTAGTTATGCCTACTCAAAATCATGTACACTAGTTATGCCTGCTCAAAATCATGTACACTAGTTATGCCTGCTCAAAATCATGTACACTAGTTATGCCTGCTCAAAATCATGTACACTAGTTATGCCTGCTCAAAATCATGTACACTAGTTATGCCTGCTCAAAATCATGTACACTAGTTATGCATACTCAAAATCACGTACACTAGTTATGCCTACTCAAAATCATGTACACTAGTTATGCCTGCTCAAAATCATGTACACTAGTTATGCCTGCTCAAAATCATGTACACTAGTTATGCCTGCTCAAAATCATGTACACTATTTATGCCTACTCACATTTATGTACATTAGTTATGCCTACTTAAATTTAAGTAGACTAGTTATACCTACTCAAATTTAAGCACATTAGTTATGCCTACCCAAAATTAAGTACTCTAGTTTTTCCTACTCAAATTAATGTAGGTACACTAGTTATGCCGACTCAAATTTATTTACACTAGTTATGCCTACTTCTAATTATCATGTCACTAAAGAAATTTCAAAATAAATAATGAAATCACTTCAAAACCTAAATCGGCTAAATCGGTCCAGCCCTTCTCGAGTTTGAGTGAGACAAACGAACAGCGATTGATTTTTATATATAGATTGACAGCTATTAAACCTGATGTTTTATTCACAGGTTTGCTCGCGAAGAAAGCCGTAGAAAACGGTCTTAGCGTTTTGCCTTACATAAAAACTTCGCTATCGCCTGGATCCGGCGTGGTCACTTATTATTTGACGGTATGTATTTTTGTATGTACAAGGTGTAACAGAAAGGTGTGACAATACTTAACAGTGTTAGTCTATCTAACAAAGTGAAACAATTGTAGATGAATATTTTGCAAAATTCGTGAATAAGATATTAGATCCTCCATACAAAAATTGGTTGCGTGATCGGTCTGTATGGAAGACGCAATATTTTTTTCTCGAATTTTGCAAATCAACGATGTGTTCACTTTGGACTTTAGACTAACACCCTTTAGTATTGTCACACCTTTCTGTTACACGTTGTATATCATGTGTATTGGTTTGGGTTTTAAATAAAAGTTGTGTAGTCTTCTAACAAATTAAAGTAAACTTTTCCCTTTTTTGGATGTCCATAGTTTCGTAAACTTGTTTTGAATCTTACATTATTTAATTTTCAGGAATCAGGTGTAGTGCCGTACTTGGAGAAGCTAGGTTTCGATATAGTCGGCTATGGTTGTATGACGTGCATCGGCAACTCGGGTCCTATCGATGATAATATTGCCAACACTATTGAGAAGGTAAGCTCTTGCAAACTTCTGAACGCCTGGTACATTTGACCGTGTAATTTCACTATTTTAAAGTGTATCGATAAATAAATTAAAATAGGTTAGTTAATATTACAAATCGTACATTTTTCTGTAATTAAAATTAAAGTTAGATTAGACCTATTTATACATAGTCGGCTATGGTTATGCCCATTGACGAGAACATAGCAAAAACTATTGACATGGTTATTGCCTTGCATAATCCCCTGGTACATTTAATTGTAAAATTGACATTGAATTTGTATTAGTTTTTCTACATTTCTTAAATATCTAAAACGGCAATGGGTGAAGTTTTGCAATTTTCCGCAAAATAAATAATTTAAGTTATCTGTAAATTAATTTAAAAACTTGCTTGCGACAAAAATTCGATGTTAATAAAAGGCATTTATGAGTAACAAATATGT
This sequence comes from Ligdia adustata, assembly GCA_947049295.1. Taxonomy (NCBI): domain Eukaryota; kingdom Metazoa; phylum Arthropoda; class Insecta; order Lepidoptera; family Geometridae; genus Ligdia; species Ligdia adustata. The sequence goes on along the minus strand of OX346242.1, from coordinate 4,456,492 downwards.
CTAAAATATTCGTATGGCATTCAACCGTCGCCGTCGGTCCCGAGTTCGTTCCGGGCTGGAGCGAGTGTTCGAGGTTCTCGGGTCTGGTTGTCTTGTGAATGCTGACACATAAGAAATCCTAGTAGGGAGCCGTGAATTTGAAACGAATTAATCTTCAGCGTGTAACAGAAAAGTGTAACAAAGGGTGTTAGTCTACACATTAAGTGAACCCTGCGTAGAACAAATTTTGCAAAATCCGAGAAATAATTATTGCGTGCTCCATACAATTTGACCACGTGACCAATTTTGTATGAAGGTCCTAATATTTTGTATCGTATTTTGCATATTTTCTTGTACAATGTGTTTGTTCACTTTGATGTGTAGACTAACACCGTTAAGTATTGTCACACATTTCTGATACACGTTGTATAAAGTGTTTATATATTTGTGTGTATTACAGAATGAATTAGTATGCTGCGGTGTGCTGTCAGGGAACAGAAACTTCGAGGGCAGAATCCACCCCAACACGCGTGCTAACTACCTAGCATCGCCCTTGCTCGTCATAGCGTACGCGTTAGCCGGTACTGTAGACATCGACTTTGAGACTCAACCTCTTGGTAAGTTATGATATCCTGGTAGTTCCTTGGGAATTGTAGTAGTTTGCCGGTGATTGTATGTATGTATTTGTGTGCAGGCAAACGCGCTGACGGCTCGGCCGTGTTTCTAAGAGACATCTGGCCTACTCGCGCCGAGATACAATTGGTGGAGAACAAACACGTCATACCCGGCATGTTCAAACAGGTAGATAAGTTATATACAACGTGTAACAGAAAAGTGTGATAATATTTGACGGTGTTAGTCTACCTATTTAATTGAAACCGTTGTAATAAAAAACTTACAAAATAAAAAAATCTCTACAAAAATGCCTAAAGATGTGGTTAATCCTGTGTATTAGAGGAAAATGCGTCTGTCGCTTCCTTCATTGTGTACCAAAATATCTAAATTCTGTGAATTGTAGTGGAATTACGTTATCTCTATAAGATTTAAGTATCTTTAGCCACATATGCCAAAATATATACAATAAAAACTTGTAAATCACCTTTTTGCGTAAATAACATGGAAATATTATGATTCGAAATGAATTTTGTACACTGCGATAAGTTGCGTTATTTTGAATTTGGTTGATAGATAAATTTAATAATTCCTAAAGTATTTATGGTATCATGTACACTGTCCTGGACGGAGCTCCATACATTGTTGAAACATCTCCTTTGACGTGTCTGTGGCATCGTTGTACTGATTTTGTTTTTGTTTGAAAGGTGAATTAGTTTGGTAAGTTCTTAGCTATATTTGATGAAAATCGGCCCAAGATGGTCGCCAAACCAAATAGTGGATAACATATTTTTTTCACAACTCTCTCAATATGGGTATCAAATGAAAGAGCTTGACAAGTAGAATACACTATAGAAAAAAAGGTTGACTGAAATAAATTTCTTTGGGCGATAACGTACTACCATTGTATAGATTTGTCTTGCTGTATCTCATAATCTTTCAAATTCAAGATTTCTACCATAGCAATATGGCGGATTATCGGGGGTTTTTGAAATAAAATAATTTGATATAATTAATTAATTTATTTTTACAATTTCATTCAATAATATTTTTTGATTCCCAAATTTTCTTACCGGTCATCAAATTATGACACTCCGAATACTTTCGGCAACAAGTTCCGCAGTAGGTTATTTAATTTTTGTGAATTTCTGAATACTTTCGACAACAACTTTTTTTGGTGACCATTTATCGATTTTGGTTACCGTTTAGATTTATTTTGGTAGTGAAATTGTTAACTTTTTTGTGCGGTGTTTAAACACGAGCCATTGACCCCGATTCTGTCAGGCCAAACTTACTAAACTAACCTAATTTGACAGTTCTAAAGTTGTCTCCTCTTTTTTTTGTTTCCGGAAGTGAGAAAAAGACGGGTATAATTTTAGGAACTTTTAGTTTAGTTAGTGTGACTGGGAATTGGGGAATTGGGTCCTTATCGGCTTTTTTTTTTAATTTTTAATTTTGTATGTTCGAGACAACAGTTCCTATTACTACTATTTGTGCTCTATTGTGACAGGTGTATGAAAAAATCAAGCTGGGTTCGAACACGTGGCAGAATTTAGATGTGCCTAAAGGCAAACTTTACGGCTGGGATGCTGACAGCACATACATCAAGCGACCGCCTTTCTTCGATGGCATGACAAGAGTAAGCAATTATTCCCATTTGTACCCAAACGGGGACAGATGGGAATACAAATTTGAATTGACAACATTTTAAATTTATGACCACCAATTTTTTTACGATAATGAAGTGACAAATGAAAAATAACGTACTCAATTTTTTTATTTTATCCAGAAAGTTCAGCTTAATGATATTCTCGCCAAAAGCTCGTAAAGAAATTATGACATTAATTTTCTGTATTTTAGTTGGTGTTTTTTGGTCTGACGGTCTTAACATAAATACGAGATTTTTTTGTCATCAGTTTTTTTGTTAATAACTCGGAAGAAAGTGGATTAAAAAATCTGGTATTTTTATTATAAACTCTTCATTACATTATCTCGAAATGGTTTTCGAATTTCCATCACTTTGTAAAAATGTAATGTTGTCAATTGTCCCCGATTTGAAAAATGTGGACGGATGACAAAAAGTTATATTTCAATCCCAAGTTAGATTCGAATTTGCACTCTCATGGATAACGCGCCTCTATTTAATACTATAATATGTAGCAATGATGGCCGAGTGGTAAGTGGGATCGTTGCCTTAAAAAAATACGAGGTTCGATCCCACGAAATACGCAGAGAGCCTGAGCTGCCAATGAAAGAAAACATCGTGGGGAAACCATAGCATGGTGGTAGAGCATTTTCTAATGCTCGCCTGGTTTGCCACCCGTGTGTTCCGGCAGCCTTCTATGAGAGCCAGTGTACTTCAGGCAGGCATGTTTCATCTAAGACGACAGTTTCGCCCGTGGTCGTGCGAGCTGGTGGTTAAATTCCCAACCGTCTTGAATTAAAAAAGGAACGAAAACATTGACACATTCATGTAATTAAAGAAAAAATGACGTCATTCAGATTTTAATTATTTTTTTATTGCTAATCGGTTTGCGCTTGACCGCAACTTGCTTGATGTAAAGCGACGATGCGGTCTAGGACGTGGCACGCTTGCTTAGAAGAAACCGATTCACTCGCGATCTGAAGTGACCGATATTATATTATGATTCTGTTTGGACAGATATTAAACTATAAAGTAATTTCAGACAAACTAATCATTCTTCTAAAATAAGAGCCAGCATTCTGGTCATAAGCCGCGTCCTCTAGACGTTTTGATATTTCTAAAAATAATTTTCAAGCGCTCGGTCCCCATGTCCCCAAAGTTTCTATTGCAAACGGCACAAATATGAAACCTCTGTCAAGGTTATTATATATATTTGCGCCGCTTTATAAGTTCAATAAATTAGCATTGCCATTCAACGTGGCAATGCAACCAGCATTCTTGGAACTTTCCCTTCTACTCTGGGGGTTTATTATTAGATTAGTTTTTATAAGTTTTTTCCTTTGCTTTTGTGTTTTAATGCACTAACTACAACATTCTTTTTATTTCTTCTTCACAGGAATTACCGCAAATCAAACCTATAGAGAACGCTAGAGTACTCCTGTTCCTGGGCGACTCGGTGACCACCGATCACATCTCTCCAGCTGGTTCCATAGCTAGGAACTCGCCTGCTGCTAGATATCTCGCAGCTAGAGGGTCAGTATCCTATACATTTATTATCTCCTGGTACTTTTCAGTATTCCTAACTCTTTATGTAGATAATTTGCTCTATCTCTGAATACCTTCAGAATTTCTGTTGTCTTTGTTTATAACTGACGAAATAAACAGTCATGAAGTTATTTTATTCTTGTTTTGATTCCCTAGTGTGTATGCTTTTCAGCTATTAAATAACGCTATACATGGTATGGTAGACGTAAATAGAAAAGCAAAAAACATTGCTGTATTATATCCGATAACCTCTTCAGAATCTTTGTTCTCCTGGTACATTGCAGCTGGTTATAGCTGACCAAATGAACAATCATATAATTGCTGTTTTTATTCCTGGTGGTCAAGTCTTCTATTTGAATTGCTTCTTAATTACGATTGGATTGTACCAAAATGGCGGTTTTGACATAGAATAGGTCAGAGTTTGTATTAAAAATCTTGTTTTGTTTAATACTAACTATGGTCTATTCTAAGTCAAAACGGCCATTTTGGTACAACCCAATCGTAATTCTGAGGCAATTCAAATAACAGACTTGACCACCAGGGAGTGATTTTTATAGGAAAGGCGACCGCTTCAAAATATAGAAAATTATAGCTGAGTAGAATAAAGCTTACTTTAGGATATTTATAAATCAAATCTATAGATAACGCTACAGTAACTTCTTTCAGTATTTGGGTGACTCGATGACCAACAATTATATTTATCATAGCTAGTGGTTTCATAGGTAAGAACTCGCCCGCCGTTACATATCTTGCAGCTATAAAGAGTCTGTATTCTGTACAATTATGATCTCCTAGTACTTTACAGCTTTTAACTCGCGCAGAAGACTTAAGCTGATTGAAAAATATAAAGAATATATAGAACGTTCAAGTTTTGTATTTGGATGACTCGGTTACGCATATTTTGTTATATCTCTTATAACGTTCCTCTTCAGAATGTCTGTTGTCCTAGTACTTTGCTAGACTTAAAAATAAATGCTATCTGTTCCTTTTCTATCAACGAGGCAAATGGTGCCAACCTTATTGCCTAAAGCAGTTACTTCTAGACATGCTTTACCATCATCATCATCTTATCATTTATTTCGTATCATTTTCTCAGTCTGACGCCCCGCGAGTTCAACTCTTACGGCGCTCGTCGCGGCAACGACGCGGTAATGTCGCGCGGCACTTTCGCCAACATACGCATCATCAACAAGCTGTCGCCCACCGCTGGGCCGAGGACCACGCACATTCCCAGCGGTGACGTCATGGATATCTTCGACGCGGCTACCAGGTAAAAAAAAACCACAAACAATGACTTTGCCAAAATTCAGACATTAACCTCTGTCTACAACTGGACAAATGGAAAAGAGATGTTTCAATAATGTATGGAGCCCCGGTCAGGACAGTGTACATGATACCATAAATACGTTAGGGATTATTAATCCTTAGTCTCCAATCAACCAAATTCAAAATAACGTTTCTTATCTCAGTATACAAAATAAATTTCGAATCAAAATATTTCCACCACATTTACGCAAAAAAGTAATATTCGCATTTCTGATGTGTTGATTTTGACATTTGTGACTTTTTGTACAATTGATAGATCAATGTGAATTATTGGAGTCAACCTATGATATAAAAAAAACTTCCAGGTATGCCATAATTCCACCAAAATTACCGAAATTACATATTTTTGTACACAATGAAGTAGGCAACGGATGCAGGTTTCATTATTACATAAAAAGGATATACACCAAAAGGTGAAATGGAGGATATATTTTTTAATACTTACGAAAAGGTCTGTGACTACTTGATATGAATCTTGCCCGCCCATAGGCGGGTTCGGCATTTCAGATTAGAATCGTTTTTTTTTCTACAAATTTCAAGTATTCAGAGGCCGTTTGAGTTGTCAGTCAATAAATTATAATAACACAAATCATTAGACAAGATCTAATCACTTTCTGACGTTATTTTTCAAAGTTATTGCAATTTAAAATTCAACCGCCCGTGGGCGGTCTTGGCATGAGATTTAAAAAAGTTTGCCCGCCGGATGGCGTGCTCGGCAGTGATGGGTTAAACGGACCTTGTTGCCGAAAGTATTCAGAATGTCATAAAAAATAACTTGAACCTACTTCGGACCTTGTTACCGAAAATTCGGAGTGTCATAATTTGGTGACCGTTAAGCCATCTTAGGAACCAAAAATAATATTTGATGGTGGAAATTATACCCATTAAACTATATTGTATATTTTTCTCAGGTACGCTGAAGAAAACGTTCCTCTGATCGCTATAGTCGGCAAAGATTATGGTTCGGGATCTAGCCGCGACTGGGCTGCTAAAGGACCTTATTTATTGGTTAGTATTTTTTTTTTTGATAATTTGTTATTAACCGGCTTAATAAAAGGGCAGGTTTTAGTCTAAGGATTGTATAAGTTTTTTCTTGTCAAGCAAAGCTTTGGCTGCATTATCGCTTTGCGCCAAAGAGTAAAAGGTTTTGAATTCGTCTGAATCGTTTTTTTAATCATGTTCCCCAATTTGTCAGAGACCGATTCGGTTTTCTAAAAATATTTACTCTCTCTTGTGGTTCCATGTGGTACATTTTATCGAAATCTGTCCAGTAGGGTCTCGTGAATCAAAATAGCTGAAAAAATTGTATAAGTCCCATCGAAATTTAAGTCAGAAGTAACTTTGAATCTGAATGCGTTAAAGCGAAAATAACTTTTATTGTAGTACACCTAACTTTGATATTCCTTTTCGTTGATAATAATCTGATTTTCAAATTTTCGCTTTGCTAACTACATATCTTTTGTATTTATAATGATACATTTATTATCAGTTAAATATGACTTCCTTTGTAAAAATTTATGCTGAGATTTATTGGTGGCATTTATATGAAATTTTGTGAGAAAGGGGAGTGAACGAGGAGATGACTGCTGATAGAGTAGAATGCTGTACATGCTGTGCCGACCCCACGTAGTGGGATAAGGTCTATAGGAGAAGAGGATTTATGTTAATTTTTCTTCCACAGGGAATCAAAGCAGTGATAGCAGAATCGTTCGAGCGTATCCACCGCTCCAACCTGGTCGGTATGGGCATCATCCCGCTGCAGTTCCTCCCGGGACAGTCAGCGGAGACCCTCGGCCTCACTGGCAATGAACAGTTCACTATACACGTGCCCGCTGACGTAGCGCCGAGAGACAAGGCCACTGTGCAGGTGAGGAAATACTATGACAAGGGATTGTGATCTGTTCACAACGTCAATGATTTACCATCAAAACGTAAACAGTAATTTTACTAAGGATGGAGCAGCAGATGACTATTTACTTCGCGCAAGTATACTCCATTAAAGACTGCATAATTTTACACTAAAAGTTGCGTTTGATCGCAACTTTATTAAGCGCAAAAGAGGTTGAAATGGTTTTTAAGCCTCCACTGCTCCTACCAAGTAAGAAATCAGATCACTCGGATTCGAAAACGGAGCAACACGAATTACGCGAAGCTTGTTACGTAATCTAAAATATTGAATAGTGATTATTATTTTAGTTTAGATCTAGAATCGATTTCCAAAGTAATAATTTAGGATCTTCTAATAAGTTTTGCGTAATACGTGTTGCAAAGTTTTGGAATCCGAGTGGAAACTCAACAAAAAAATTGTGAATATATGCAGGTGAGGAAATCAGATGAGTTTTGTGGTGTGTGGGATTGTGATCCGTTAACACTGTCGATGGTTTACCATCGATAGTATTCAGTTTGGTTTTAGTTTGGTTAAAAAAGGTATTAGTTATATGGTAAAGATTGGCTTGAAATGACGACATTTTATCTAGGTAAGTATGCTGAGGCTGCGTCATCGTTTTAGACCAAAATTTGCATTTATACCTGTATAAAAATATATTTATATTATTCGTCCTGTAGATCCTTAAATTAAAATAACTGTATAAAGGCTGCTGCCGAATTTTGACTTCTCTGTGTGTCTTTGTCTGTGGCATCGTAGCCTCCGAGCGGATGACCGGTTTTAGTTTTTTGTTTGTAAGAAGTAGTTGGTAGCTATGTCCTATGAAAATCGGTCCAAGATGGCCGCCGCCACAAAATGATGGATTGCATAATTTTCAACTTTCTCAATCACGGTATGAGCATATAAATGAGCTAGATCTACTAGATTACTATAACACTATAATAAATTTCAAATCCAAGATGGCCGCCACTAACCAACGATACAAGATTTATAATCTTAGTATAGGTGATAGCGTCTTAAATTTTTAGGTATTTTTTTATATGTCTTGTTTTCTTTTCAGGTGGACACAGGCCTGTCTTTCGAAGTGATCGTTCGTTTTGACACAGATGTCGATTTAACGTACTTCAGAAACGGAGGTATCCTGAACTACATGGTTAGGAAGATGCTGTAATAAGGAAGTGTAAAGTTCCAGGCCTAGATTATTTTTTATTAATACTGCAATAAAAAAAATAATGGGGCCAAAAAACTAAAATGTCGGACAAAGTTTATGGGTTTCATTACGTAGCTTTAATGTTTCCACTGAAAAACATTAATCTTATCAAAAACATAAATATATCTAAATAAATAAAAATATATTATAACTTCGACATTCGTGGTCTAGTGGCTAGTATGCTTGTTTCGAGATCCGACGGTCCGATTCCCGGTCGGGGCAGGTGTTCTAATGGTGACTGAACATTTGTCTTCGAGTCTGGGTGTCTTTGTGAATTTGATGGCATCCCCGACACAGGAGAAATCCTAGTGGGGAGCTATGAATGTGAAACATTTATTTGTCTCTGTGTTCTTAACTGAATTTACAAAAAATAAGCAAGTTGATTGGAACATATTTTTTCTTTAATGTTTGTAATTCTCAATGACTCTTGGACTCAATATTCTTTTTTCTCTTCCCATACAATTGTTTTCAACATTTGCTTAGTTTTTTGGCTTTAATACCAAAATAACTCATAAATTGTATGGTTTATAATCAGGTTGTTTTAAGTGTTACATAATAAGATCGTAATTTTGTTAAGAGTTTATAATCAGGTGATATCGGTATTGTGTAAAAAAATTATGAATCCTAACTAATATTATAAATGCGAAGTAACTCTGTCTGTCTGTCTGTGTCGCTTTCACGCCAAAACCACTGAACCGATCTGGATGAAATTTGGAAATCTGGATGAGATTGGACCACGGGAAAGGACATAGGATACTTTTTATCCGACTTCAAAAAAAAAGTAGTTCTCCATTGGATTATCTCGATAGTAAAATGGGGAACGACGCGGGTGAAACCGCGGGGCACAGCTAGTATTATATATGATTATTATTTTATTTAATATCAGTGACTCTATTATATTTTTACCTTTTGAAAGTAAATTTTAACGTTTTCGCTATTAACCCACGACGCAGAAACGGCGGGTGTTATAAATTTGAATAGTCTTGTGCTTGTCTGTCTGTCTATAGCTCCTGAACGGATGGCAAGATGGCTGCCCCCACAAGATGGCGTTTTTTTTTTATTTAGAGCACAGGTTATTAAATATTCAATTTCACTTGGATTGGTGAGCTTTTACTGTTTTCGGTTTGGGTTTTTTTTTCTTTATTTTTGCAAGGCTTCGTACGACAATGACATACAAAGTCAAAATTACCTGATTAACTCTTTCTTGAGGTCGATTTTCATATTTTTTTATTTTTACGTTCGCACATAGTTCGTATACTTTTTACGTGGAGCTAATATGAAGTGGAAGGAGAATAACCCAAAGTTATCGGCTAGGGATGCTCTAAGCTGTACTCATCCTGAGGAACAACTTATACTATGGCACCAACTCTGAATTCCAGAAAAAAATCAGCTGTAGACAATCATACTCTTTTTTTCTGAACTTTGGAGTTGGCCCCATACTAAAAGTCGCTCTTTAGGATGAGTTTAGTGAACCCTTTTTGGCTTAGTAAACCTCTTGCCGATAACCACAGGGTTATCAGATAAACGCGAGCAAATCCATGAAATACGTCTTATTAATAGATACATAACTTTTCACACTCAAACTGTCCTACTGGGATTACTCCCGTGTAGGGATACCGTGCAACATTTACGAACTGTTGACACAAACTGTAATGACGTCAGACCCAATTTAGGATCACAGTGCTACTTTTCTCAATCTCTCTCTTCTCTATATTAGCTTTATGGTTTTTTAAAATAATATTATGATAAATATTTTATGATCCATATTTTAATTATAAGAACAAAAAATATTAATATAAGAGTAAAAGGGAAAAGGTTGTATTTGCACATTCTGTGTTGACTATACAGGGTGACTGGCAATCAACAAAGATCGCCCTTAAAAGAATGCTAGTTGATTACTAGTTACCCTGTATATGTAGTAGGTAAGATGAAAGCAATTTTATTTTTTTGTATGCTAAAATAAATTTCATAGCTCGACTTGGCGAGGGCACCGCCATGTACCGATACATCACATACATTCTTAAATATATAAATCAAATCTAAATGTAAAAAATAATTTATTTTTTTCAGTTTATGGGATTAGAATCGTCATCTGAAATACATTTTTTAAATATATTTTCTAATATTTATACAAAACCATACTTAAATGTGTTTGAAACAATATGTAACAAAAATGTGTACAAAAACAAAATTACTTAACGCTGTCAGTTTACAGATCAAAGTGGACCCCGCGTAGAACATTTTGCAAAAAACAAAAATAATAATTTGCGTGTTCCATACAACTTGATCGATCACGTGACTAATTTCTGTATTGAATTTTTTTCGAAATATTTTGCCCACTTTATTGAGTAGATTAACAGTGTTGTGGCTCATCTTATATATTATAGTACATTTGTCTATTTTTGTATGGTGTTAGTGAATTTATTAAGTAAGTACTTATGTATGAATAAAATGTTATCCTATTCATGTTAGTTTGATGATTTTATTTGGCTCCTACTCGTACCCTAGTTACAAAGCACATAAAGAGCAAAGATGTTGTCATAATTTTGCATTCAGGTTAATTAGTATGGGAACGTGTCCTAACCACGCGATTCACTTTCTTCAACTTTTTATCCGCTGCCCCCCTTCCCCCGAAATTCTGTAGACTACCCCTCTAATTTTAACATAGTAGTTCATAATACTAATCATATAAACCATTTATTTAAATTATTTAATAAAAAAAAGTGTTAAAAACCGCTTCGCCCGTTTATGGAGCTGGTTGCGTACGAGCCTTTTAATTTTGTTTGTACGTAACTGGTTCCGATCGAGGCATTTTATTTACTTTTACGAAACTGTTTAACCCCATTCACTAAAAAGTTGTTGACTCGACCGTCTAATGGTGGGAGGTAATTCTTTGATGATAAGTGACTTCTGAATTTGGTGCGTTAGTGTCGCCACCTGCGAGTTGTAAAAGTCATAGAGTCATATAATATATTGACCTTGTAACGTTCCATTACACTAGGCAAGTCAAATTACAGAGTTCAATACACGTACTTACTTCATATATAATTTACAAACTAACTACTAGTTCGCCGTATATGAATATAGCGCGAATTTACTTATGGGATATGTATTAACCTAAGCACCGCTCCGTGCCTCAACGTGTAATTAAATAATTATATATATGTCACCGTAAAATTGTAAATACCGTTAGATTGTAATCTATCTCGCGAGATAGTGAACTGTCGAAAGATTGTGAACCGCAACGTACTGCTTACAATTTAACCTATTATTATTCGGTAGATTGTAATCTATCGAAGTGAAACCGTCTAATTACAATCTTAAAATCGTCGAATTATCAACTGCCCGAAGGCTGTCCCTGATTGGTTGGCTTTATACTAGACCGTTCTGTGTGCATAGAGTTAGGAATGAAACACAGGTATCAGTGTGCGAATGGGCGTAAAATCATACAAGAAAGAACACAATCGCACATAAATTTAATAAGAGCGGCAGATAAAATGATATCCACATCGTCTATGAAATTTAAAGATATCTGTACTGGTTCAACTGTATTAGTTGAAGTCCCAAAAGTTGACAGGGTACAATAAAGTTGGCACTGCCTTCGGCATAATCAAATATTGGATATCTCCAAATGCTGTTATTTCCTGTCCAAATGCAGAACTACTACGTGACATTCCAGAGGTCAGTATTAATTTACTTTTTAATGTTACCGTAAAATACATTTTAGCAATATATTTTATATTTGCTGGTTTGGCACTTCAAACCGGAACATTGAGATTTACCGAACTTTATTTCAGGTTACATTACCGTTAAGAACTGTTACATCAATGTCTTCATCATTTGGCGGGCAAGGAATGAAACAATGTAATTGCAAAACAAAATATGGACAATGCGTTTCGAAGAAGTGTAATTGCAAGAAAGCCAATGTTCTTTTCAACTCCAGCTCGTTGACGTTCAACAATAAGTGAACATTTTTATTGGTGCAATTTAATTTCATATTTTTATCTAGTAGACAATTTTGTTACGCTTTCGAAAACGTTCATATGTTTTCATTTTGATTTTTTTAAATTTTGATTTTATTTTGTGATCTTGGTTTTTCTAGTAGTTATTTTATTACCTTTTCAATTTTAATTTGTGTTTTAAGAGAAAATATTGTTACGTTTCAGTTTTTTTATTTTGAAACAAATTTTTTCTTACCATGTGATGTCAGAATTATTGATTACCTACTAAGTAATGAATATTTGATGTCACAATTCTTGAAGTGCATTAATTTTATTTGGCTGATACCTGTGTTTCATTCCTAACTCTATGCACACAGAACGGTCTAGTATAAAGCCGACCAATCAGGGACAGCCTTCGGACAGTTGACAATTTGACAATTTTAAGATTGTAATTAGACGGCTTCACTTCGATAGATTACAATCTACCGAATAATAATAGGTTAAATTGTAAGCAGTACGTAGAGGTTCACAATCTCTCGACAGTTTACAATCTCGCGAGACAGATTACAATCTAACGGTATTTACAATTTTACGGTGACATAAATACATGTTGATTAAAAAAGAATGAATTTAAATAACTAACTAATAATTACTTCTATGAGAAATGACTTCTTGATAAGTGTACACTATGATCGAATCCCCTACTCAGCTTAAGCTTTCAATTTTAGTCCTGATGGTCAGTTTTTTAGCAAGGTTATATATAGTTTTGAAAATATTTTGAATCAAATCGGAAGATAAATGCAGTAATGTTTACTTATTTATCTAGTTAGATATACCACGATTAACTAAAATAATCATAACCTATTGTAAACTGGGTATAAATAATTATGTTATTAATTTAACAGTAAGACCTGTCTAGCTCTGTAGGACTGTCAGTGAAATAAAACAACATAATATATTCATGAAGTAACTAAATATTAATTTTATTTGGTATTAAATTTCATTTTGGTTACACTATAAAATAGAGTACAACTATGGCATACAATTATGAACACTATATTTCACCGCTAACCGTTGTTCGAATCTGGAGCTAAGTAACCAATTCCGAACTAAGAATTATACGTCCTCGTACTAGGGTGCTAAGCTTTTAATTCGTAACCAGTTACAAAGTAGGGATAAATTTTAGTTGTTGGTACGTAACTAAATGGACAACGAGCTGATTACCAACACATACAAAATATGCTATTGTAAGATATACCTACTGTACCTATGAACTAAAATAGTTCTTATAAAGAATTATTATTGGTTAGGGTGTACTAAGCCAAAGAGAAGTCTCTATACTCATCATTACGAACAACTTTTATTATGGATAGAATCGGGCATCGACAAAAATGTCTGAAATTTTTATGTTTTTTTTCTCTAATTCAGAGTGGGTAAAATTGTGAAAGTCGTTAATTGGGATAAGTTTAGAGACTTCTCTTAGGCTCCGACCGAAACCCTGTAAATATTAAGAACATAGCTTCACGAGCTAGGAGATAGTCACCATATATGTGAAAAAAAGCTTACAAAACTGTTAAGTGTAGAAATTAAGGCGTACAAATTGCAGTAAAATAATATTTTAGTAGATACGTTAGTAATTTGTTTTTAAAGTTCTTTTTTTAATCTTCATGGTCACAAGCAATTTTTCCTCTGTACAAAAATCTAAATTTGTTGGCCCTATGGCCAACAAATTTAGATTTTTGTAATCCAATTAATCAATTTAATCCCTATGGATTAAATTGCAATAGTACAAGGGTTGGCAGGGTGGGGTTAAGGGTGTACTTAGCCGAAAGCAGGTAACTATACTCACCCTAAGGAACAACTTTCACAATGGGACCAACTCTGAATTCGAGAAAATAAAATGCTGTTTTATGCATTTTGTCGACGACCTAACTAACTTTTTGTATAGAACAGGTGATTTTTTTCGATATTCCCATAGTGTAAGTCGTTCATAATGATGAGTATAGTGACCCTCTTTCGGCTTAGTACACCCCTAACAGATAACCTTATATATCTTAAATTATACAAAGTTACGGATAATATTCATAATCTATAACAAATGTCCTGATTTGTTTCGCATCTATTTTAATTTTGAATCCATCATCTGACGATTTCTCAGTATCCGTTGCCATTTTCAATTTGTTCATATTACCATAATCATTGTTAAATCTCTCAGAAAATTCACCATCTTGCTTCCACACCCATTTCTCTCTCGCATCGACCCATTCATTCGCAGATAAGACTGTCTCTTTCACTCCGTTAACTTTTATATTTTGCAATACAGTCATCAAATCAACCTCTTTTGTCGAATCATTAGATTTGGTCAAATAGTTTTCGAGTCTCAACAATAATTTATCACCCCACGGTTCTAAAGTCAGCAAATGAATTCCTTCTGGCAACGGACTCTTGAGCCAAGAAAAGCAATTCGATAGCAAAAACCAATCGGACAAACTCATATCCGTTTTAGAAACGAATACCAAAGGTTGATGATCAGTTTCAATTACCAACTTTCTCTCATTTTTGTTGTCTTTTTTTGTCAAGAGTATTCTATGATTTCCTCTAACTACTAAACCTTTACCGTTAAGTGTTTCGTTTAGTGCTTCGCCCACACCGAAAGCATCGTCATGTAGTAATCTTCTATGTAACATCAGTTCTATATTCCCTTCCATCAAAGAACTACCACCTTGAGACCTATCTGTTACCACTAATAGCCTATTGTTGTCATCTTCTATGTAGATTTCGTTAGTAACCGGATAATAATTGCCAGCAATTTCTTCAGCTATAGTCACATTATACTGGGGTCTTGCACCCAATTTACGCTTCAATACTTGTCTGCCATTGGAGTCAGTGTAAAATTCACCGTTGTTAACCATATTTGTATCGTATCTGACTATGAATTCTTTGCCGATCCCGTCAACTATGTTTATAGGACCTACGACCCATTCTATGTCTGCATAACCTAAATCGGAATATATCCTTGCAACGCTAAATACATTATCGGACCAAGTTGTTCGAAGTTCCTTAGTAACTTTTCCGTCTACGATTTTGTAGTCGAGATTTTCTAACTTTATAGCTTTGTCTGGTGAATTGACTTTCGGTCTGAATATATAAGCTCCGGATGATCTGTTTTCTGCTATTTCGTTGTTGCCTATTTCGCCTTCGTAGTAGTAAAATTCTATGGTTAAATTAATGGAATTGCCGTCGGGGAATGTGATAGACTTGATCCCGCCCGATGTGTTGTCGATGTGGAATTTCATGTTCTGAAAAAAGATAAGATTGATTAGACAATTTTTACCGGTGAACGAAACGTCTCCTTTAAGTCCTCCGTCGGCTATAATTTTTTATTTATGTCTTCACAGTACATACTAATTATACATATGTTTCTAGGTATGTTGGTAGTGACAAGATTTTATTTATCTGACAAATGGAAAATCACCTTTGATCTAAAACGGGGTAAGTTAACTACGCAGTTATTATTGTCAGATTTTCCATTACATTACATTTGTATATGACATGCAATACCTACTGCACCTTAAATATGAATTCTCAAAATGAACAATCTAGATACGTGGCGATTCTAAATTGATTGTATTTTTTTACCACGTAATCAGCATCGTTAATATTATTACGCAAAAAACTCATTCTTTTTTGCTTTTTGCTTACAAAAAGCTGGGAAATATGTTCACTTAAGCGCGATTCACAAATGCGTGCGAAGCCGCGTATTGGCGCCGTGACCTAGTTTCGCACAGGGGCGGCGCCGCTGCTTAGGAAGTCCATGAGTATCGCGTTCACTTTGCATAACTTCAATTGAAGTTTTCTCAATATTTTTGTACTAAAGTGGGTTAAACAAAAAAAATACGAGTATTTTATTTTTCAATATTATTTTAGTATATACGCACTTAATTTCGAATCACCTCGTATAAAGTTGCAAGAAAATCACATTGTACTTTTAGTTTACTATTTGCAGAACTAGTAGTAATAAGTTTTATAAATAATGTATAGATCTGGGGGCATGGTAGTGTCCTAGCCTAGTCGACTAAATTTATTGACTAATATAGTTAAAAGTCATATTGTCATTATAATAGGCGAAGAAATTAAAATTCCGTTAAAATTATGAACACATTTTTACATATATATAACACTTACTCCATTTTCCAAAACGAAGAAGTCTTCGAGTTTATCCACCACCATTGGATCATCTGACAGCATTCTCATTTCTTCATCGTTCAAATTGGGATACGCATTCACATACTCTCTGCTTCTTTTCACACCCACTTTACCTTCTTCTATAATCCTTTCTAAATCTTTTATATTACCATTTATAGGTTCATATTTATCATCTTTCAAAACGTCTAATTCTATAGTCCTTATTTCTGCAGGTTTTAGTACTAAAGGCTCTTCGGGAATTTTTTCATTGTCAGCCGTGTATACGTCTTCAAGGTTTTTGATGTCTATGTCGGTTTTTTCTCTGATTTCTTTCCAGTAATCGTTGATATTTTCGTACAAGTCATGTACGCGTTTGTCTGGTTTGTAAATAGAGACGTCTCGTTTGGTTTTTGTAATTTTTTTGACGAAGAATGATTTGTAGAAGAGCGGTTTTAGGAAGGCTATGAAAACCAGATCGTGGGTGGCCGATGATTTTCTAGTTGGTATGTCTAGGACCTGTTTTGGAATGTCGACCAGTTGCGATTCGATTTTGTCACCTGTCAAGAAAATTTAATTCACTTAAGATATCATTAAAATAGAATAATAAATAATTATTTCATTAATTTTCATTTCATTACCATAGCTAATTATTATTATGGTAGCGCCGGGAAAAGGCGACCTAAGAAGATGTGGATGAATTATGTGAAAGTGGAGTGAAGCAAGAGATGACGGCTGATTGAGGAGAATGGAAGAAGAAGATGCTGTGCCGATCCCACGTAATGGGATAAGGTGAGGAAGATGATGATGATTTCATTAAATCAAAACTTACAGAGAGAACTAACCGCTACAAGTTATCCTTCAGTTTTTTGATTCGCATACTAAACCAATAGACCGATTTCGATTAAATGTACCGATATGAGTCCAACTACCTATTGGACTCTTTCAAACAAAAATGAGATTTGTACAAATCGTTCCAGGCGTCTAACATACACCGGGTAACATACTTAACAAAAATTCTGATCCATTGAGAAACTCCTATTTATTGAATTCGGTTATAAATTGTGTGTGTGGTATGGTAATTACCATTAGGCGCGTAAACTTCATACTGTCCGTCCAGTACTGGCACTCGAACTGGAACGTTTACTTTCCACGCCACTGGATTGTAAAGCGTCACCTGCGACACAATACGGGTATAATTTAGACGGTCACCAAATATTATTTCTGGTTCCTAAAACGGTTTAACGGTCACCAAATTATGACACTCCGAATACTTTCGGCAACAAGGTCCGCAGTAGGTTCAGGTCATTTTTTTATGAAATTCTGAATACTTTCGGCGACAAGGTCCGCAGTAGGTCCAGGTAATTTTTTATGAAATTCTGAATACTTTCGGCAACAAGGTCCGCAGTAGGTTCAAATCATTTTTTATGAAATTCTGAATACTTTCGGCAACAAGGTCCGCAGTAGGTTCAAATCATTTTTTATGACATTCTGAATACTTTCGGCAACAAGGTCCGCAGTAGGTTCAAATAATTTTTTATGACACTCCGAATACTTTCGGCAACAAGGTCCGCAGTAGGTTCAGGTCATTTTTTTATGAAATTCTGAATACTTTCGGCGACAAGGTCCGCAGTAGGTCTAGGTCATTTTTTATGAAATTCTGAATACTTTCGGCAACAAGGTCCGCAGTAGGTTCAAATCATTTTTTATGAAATTCTGAATACTTTCGGCAACAAGGTCCGCAGTAGGTTCAAATCATTTTTTATGACATTCTGAATACTTTCGGCAACAAGGTCCGCAGTAGGTTCAAATCATTTTTTATGACATTCTGAATACTTTCGGCAACAAGGTTCGTTTTAGGAAACGTAATTTGGTGATCATTTATCCTTTTTCCATTGAATGATATATAAATATTATGTGAAAAAAGTACTTACCACGAATGTGTTGCTCTGTTCTGAAGTGTAACAGCTGGATTCGTTGAGGAGACATCTGTCGAACGAGAACAGAGGCGGCTTCGTGCCGTCACCCTGCATCATCTTACTGTAACAACCACAGAGTTCAGTAAATGGAGTCATTCCAAGCGTGTCGGCAACAAGGACAGTAGATAGAATAGTTACTATCACTACTAGCTGTGGCTGCTATGTGACAATAGTAACTACACTAGCTGTGGGAGACATTGTTCTGCGCTTTTACTGTTACAGCCACTTAAACCATATCGCACGATTCTCTACAAAAAGTTTCGTCAGATCTTTACACTGTTTATCACTTATATTTTATAGATAGGGATTTTACATCAAATAAAAGAGTTAACCTTTTTCAAAGTTTGTTTAGCACAGGACACATCCTACAGGACATCGGTCGCTCTGTCTATTTCATTTCCATGGACATTGTATATCTCTTTCCTTGTGTACCGTGTACCCGTCGTCTATTTCTTTCTCTATCTACGATTTTCGTAGTCGTGAACCACATGCTGCTTGTCAGTGCTTGTTATAGCGTCATGCATGATGTTGCACTATACAAGAGAAAACACAAGACCCTGCGACGTATTGAGTATAGCGCCATCTAAGTAAGTAACCGCAAAAAACGCAACTAATGGCAAATCGCTTGACCAATCGCAGTGCAGCACCCTACATTTGAGTAGAGTATTTGACTTACTTGAAAGCCTGTCTCGGCACTAGCGTGGAGTCCTCTATGGCCTGATCCAGTATTCTTTCGTAGTCGTGAGTGACGTGCTGCTTCTCAGTGCCGGTTATAGCATCGTGGTGCTGCATTATACCTGAATATAGGTGGAATATTGTCATGTCAAAATATATGTATTTCACGCTAAAGTAAATGAGTGTTATGCATCTTTGACTGTAACTGTCCTAGAATCCTATGATCGACATTCGAAGGTAGTAAGAACAATACCCATCGTTTGACATCTGAAGCACGCTATTGGAGAGAACTGCCCTGGCCCGGGTCAGGGCCATATCGTATTGATTCGACTTGTATAAGGCATTCCCTGAGGCTGTAGCCTGAACCCTAAAATATAGCTAATTTATTCAACTAATTGATTATTTATCCGAACTACCTTCACATACCAGACGGGGCAAAACCTAGGATCCTGATTTTTAGGGTCCCGTAAGTAAGACATAGAAACTAACGGTGTAACACAACTTTACAAAATTATTTAAACTTAAATACTGCTTTCTGTCACAAACCGGCCCCAACTCAACATAATGCTGGCTGAAACAACCAGCGCTGATCTTCCGTTGGAACCGGGAGGTGACGTCACGCACGTCACAAAGAAAGGGTTTAAGCAAGAAATGAGCCAGCTCTCTTGTCCCCAGTTGCATCGATAAGTTTGGAGCAAATGTTTTTTTAAGTAATCCTTATTTTGTTTGTCACGCATGTCACAAGCAGTTAAGAGTGGCGTCATGACGTATAACGTATCATTAACATTTAATTTCGTAACGTGTCTTGCACACATGTATGTAACGCCGCGAATTTTCTTACGTTGGTACTACCGTGTGTAATACGTAAGACATTTGAGCAAGAACGCATTGCAGTGGTCAAATCTGTTATTTAAATTGTATTGTGCCAAAATGACTATTTTGACACATAATAAATCAGAGTTAGTAATAAAAATTACTTTTGACTATTACTAACTGTGGCATATTCTTTGTCAAAACGGCCATTTTGAACAGACTTGTGACCACCTGTGTAGTCGGATCGGAAGAGAAGTAGAAGTGACTGAATACTCACCCATAGCACTTTTGAGTTCGTCGATGACGTACTGATTGTGTGGTTCCAATGCTGCCAAAACGTTTAGCTGTTTCGCCGCCTGGAATGAGTAATGTTTCGTTATAAAATTCAACTTTTTTCTTAAACTCGTAGAATTTCTTCTCAAAATCCGATTAGTCTACCAGAATGGCAGAAACTCGTAAGAGGTAAGGGAATGTTCTCTTCTAACCTGCAAATGTACATTCCCTCGCCTCTCGAAGTACTTAGTGGTAGGCCGCGATGTGAAGTAGCCGGTCCAATACGCGTGCGGATCAGAAGCGTATGGGAAGTAGTCGTCCTGCTTTGTTGGTAATGATGGGCTGGAACCATAAATAAATCGATTATAATAACTTTGTTGCAAGCAAAAACAAATACGTATGTATGCCGATGGACACGTTTTTCTACCCGACTGCCCAAAAAGAGTGTAATGTTTTTCTAGTGCACTTTGTAAGTGTCTAACGCTTTGTGAACCTACAGCCTAAACGGTATATTTGCGGTTTTGATGTTTTTTTTATAAACTTTTCACACTCATAGCTCCTCACTAGGATTTCTACTGTGTCGGGGAAGCCATGTGACATTCACAAACAAAGACACTCAGACTCGAAGACAGATGTTAAACTCATAGTTCGAACACCTGCCCCGAACGGCAATTGAACCCGGGACGGTCGGATCTCGAAGCAAGCATGCTAGCTACTAGACCACAACGAAAGGTGTCATTGGATCTGTCTTTATTTACAGATGGTCATAGACTATACTGCTGAGTGGCATACCGCGGTGTCACTCGGTCTAAAGTTTTTGCGTTCGTGTTTTTTTTTCTCGCTACTATACTACTATCTAAAACTTTAAAATTGAATTGCTTTGTTGTTGTTTTGTCGATCTTGAGACACTAACAGAAGTAACTCTGCGGATTGTGACGTGTGTGACGTCACGTCCCGGTTCCAACGTAAGATCAACGCTGGCTTCAGTCGGCACTGTGTTGAGTTGGGACCGGTGTGTGACAGAAAGCATTTAGTATATTATATTATAATAATATATATTATATTATAATTTGAGTTTTTGCGTAAGTTATGTTTTCTGTTGCAAATTAATATATTTTCATTTTTTACATTTCTATTTCTAGTACCTAGTAGTTCCTGTTAGGGTATATATTAGGTCCTTACATATGAAAATGGCGTTTTGTCGTACTGGCCACTTTGATCTCAAATATCTCTTCTTTGGTTAGGGATTCCAATTTTAAATTTATACAGCTATTTATTCATACATTTGTATTTCGAAAACCGTAGGTAATTCATTTGTTTTGTCCTCGTTTGGTTTTTTCTTTGCACGTCACGCAGTTTACAAAATGGAAAACTTAAAATATCCGAAAGATCCGATTTAAAATCCCTTCATTATTGTGCCGGTTGAGTAATGTAACGCAGCAGCTGACGCGCGTTTGACGATTTGTTGCACTCAATTCATGAGGTACCCACCTTTCAAGCTTTTTCACCTTTCCAATTTGCTTCAAGTGGATTAAAACAGTTTTATCACTAACACCGCAGCCTGCAGCTAACTCGGACGTGGTTTGCGATGGATCTGCTTCCATAATAGCTTTCAATTCTTCATTAGCAACTTTAGTCTCCGGCCGTCCACAGGGCTTGTTCTGCAGGTCGAAATTTCCAGAACGAAAACGTTAGAACCAAAAACGCACTGTGTTTTCTTTTGCGACACCGCCGCCATGTACATCATTAATCCTTAGAGCCGTTTCTGCAGCACTGGTACCACGGTGGAACTCGTACTCGTAAATAACGCGATATTTCAAGTATCCTATTTTGTAAACTGCGTGACGCAATGAAAAAACCAAACGAGGACAAAACAAATGAATTACGGTGTTCGAAATACAAATGTATGAATAAATAGCTGTACAAATTTGAAATTGGAATCCCTAACCAAAGAAGAGATATTTGAGATCAAAGTGGCCAGTACGACAAAACGCCAATTTCATATGTAAGGACCTAATACTAGCACAAGGTTGTCGGTAATGAGTGTAATAAGCTGAAGATTTAGAGAAAAAAGTAACAGATTGTCTGTGTGATTATATTTTGTCGACAGCCGATAATAAAATTCTAAGCGCGCGAGTCCGACTCGCACTTATCCGATTTTTCGACTTGACTTTTCTCCGGTATATCGAATTCAAACTTTGCAACTTTGCACTGTGATTACGAAGAATCCAATTTTCTGTTTATTTAGTAATTTTAATGTTAAAAATAATAAAAAATGATGCATTGTTTTTATTAATACTCATACTTATTATTCTATCAGACTGCAAAGTTTTAGCGACAGAGGAATTACTCGTATTGTCAGGGCCCCATTACGTCCTCGCCAGAAGTCTATCTTACGCAGTTTGTTAAAAAACCCTAAATTATGACAGAAAATTGATTGTAGATCTGTATAAAAATCAATTCCAGTTATAAAGTTTTCGAATCCTTGCAAAAACGCAACCTGAATCGGGCTGGTTATTAGTTATTTTTTTCGGGTTTCACCGAGTTCTCTATTCCCCGATAGCTATATCGGGCTAGCTAGCGAAACCGTGAATGGATCGGTTTCTTCAAGACAAGCGTGCAACATCCTAGGCCGCATCGTCGCTTTACATTTGTTTTGTTGCGGTCAAGCGCAATCGCAATTAATTCAAATAAACTAAACATTATGAAACGATCACATTTGAAAATTGGCTCCATTTTTTATCTATTTGTCTAGTGTCTACTGTCAATGCAGTTGGCATTGGATGTAAGGAGTTTCTAATTTTTATCTGTATCTATAGCTACATACTAAGATGTTATTAAGTTTCACTAAGAACTATTCAAAGAATATATATAGTTAAATTAGGTCATTATGTTTTATTAAATGGAACTCTTTATGCAAGTACGTAACTGTTCTCTTTCTCTGTCTACGTTGCTCGGCATGCAACAAGTAAGAAAGAGAACGATAAAATACTCCGAGCGAAAATGGCCGGTCGTTGGCTGCTGGCGTTCGTAATCTTGTGTTACGAACGCCAGCAGCCAACGACCTTGAGGTCATTGCCCGAAAGCTAACACCGCCCATCCGACATGTTTCTTTCCTAGCGTCACTGTGCCAAGTCGGAAAACTTTTACCCGTTTATGGGTAATTTGCGATTGATTTACTATGGATAAGTAAAATATTGTCTTATTCAAGACGAATAGTGAATAATGGCCTTAAATATAACTACTTGTGTATTAAATAGAAGTTTACTTATAAAACAAAAAAAAATTAAAGTATTAAAAAACCCTTAGTACGAATTCGAAATATAGAAATACTTAATCGGTCATTAAAAAATCTAAGATTTAACATTATTATTTATATATTTATAAAGTCGCTTAAGACATTTTTGAAGGTGATTTAGTCGTATATGGGTAAACTGCTTCTTGATAGTACTCGTAAGTTCGAGCATTTATCTTATTAATACTTCTTTATAAGTAATGTTTATATAACCTAAAAACTTTATAACTCATTTAATGTTTTTATTAGTAATTTTATTTTTTATCATGATAAATATTATCAACAAGTACCGTATTGTATATTTTATTTTATTATAATAATATTTACGTATTTCAATTTACACAAATTCAAAATACATTAAAAGCAATATTAAACTCTAATTACAAATGTATTATTACATAATTTTTATCCTAATACGCGTTAATACATTTAGGTACAATAACCAAAAACAAATACATTAATAAGATATCATATAAATAAATTCTCGCCATCGATCAAATACCCGCCCCTAAACAAAATGTACATATATAACAATAATAATTATTATTTGGATATTATATAAGTAGAAGGACTTATAATAGCATGATTACTGGCAATCCACACCTAAACAGCCACTGCTCACGGGAGAATTTCGATGCGAAGCAAAGATGTCAATAGAAAAATCCGAATCCACGTCCGAAATAATAAAAAAGATGAGACGACGTTATTACGAACTAATAGAACGACATTCAAAATTCAAAACAGCAAAGGTATGTGTATTTTTATAACTATTTCGAAGGCGTTCCATTTACAAAATTGTGAACTCAACATTAGAACTGGAAACATTTGGCGGGAAATTTTGAATATGGTAAATAAAATTGTTTCTTGTATGGTGTGTTTGACATTATACTTGTATATCTATGGGTGGCTTTTTAACGACTTTTCTATTTGACATTCTTTTTTCTTTTTTCTATGTTTGTCACGTAATGACGTTACCGTCTAATACGATAAAAAAAGAACTGTCCTATACAAAGAGTTCATTGACCTTGTATAGCCTAACAGCTGAGTTTAGGATGCTGCTCTTTTACACGATTTCGGCTTGATCTGAATTATGAAAATTTACGCGTATATTTTATGCAAAGTAGATATGGCAAACTTTTTGCTTTTCGATATTTTTAATTACTTTAATTTTCTTGGATTAACCTGTTTATTTTACACTAGCTATGCCCCTCGGCGATACCTACGATAATTTGACTACTCCACTAGTCAGTTGGACACTGCATTTTTATAGGCTCTTTTAATGTAGATAGACTAGGTAACTATGTGTCTTAAAAAAATATTAGGCTTTCTATTCATGGAAGTCTTTTCAGAATCAGAACTTGTAGTTACCTACAATTTAACTAATAACCTCCTACAATTGATAACTTTACCTTTATTTATACTTATTATAAAGGATTTTGAAGATATAATATTTAAATATCAGGCTATATTTAAATATTATATTCAAAATAATTTATTAATTGCTCATAAAGTATATTAGATAATAATTATAGTTTAATTATATACTGTCAATTATACTTAATTTGTTCGTTATGTTCTGCATTTGTATTCGTGTAATTATTTATTAAGTGTATTTGTTTAATTTTCATATTATTATTTTGTGCTTCTGTTATATTTGCGGAACATTGTCTACGCTAAATCTTATTTTCCGTACCTACAAGAGTTTTGGCGAGACCGCGTTAATCCGGTTTTATATTGTATTGATATTATCTGACGTTCTATTTATTTTCCACGGCCACAATCAAGAGTCTTGTAATTGTATAGTTTAGTTATAATTTTTACACAATTAATAATTCAATTTTAATCTTTTCATTTGCCAGTCTCTAATGCGTCAGAGTTGGGTCAAAAGCACAATCGACAGAGTTGAAGCCGCAAAACAAAAAACCATAGGAATGGAGAAACTATCTGTTGACGACAAAACCGCGATCAAGAACTACTCCGTATTAAGAGCATTAAACGACTCTAATGTCCTAGCTATTAAAGATAACAATAGTAAGACAGTGAGTGAAAAAATTGTAATCCCTTTAGAAATTACATTCCAAACAGTACTGAGAGCACATTTGGAGACATGCCACGGTAGCTGTTACGATATGCTTGAATGGCTTCAACGAGCTCAATACGCTATAGCACAAATATGCTCGCCAATACTACGCGAAGCGTGCAAAAGTATTTCAAATGAATGCATCGAAGGACACTACAATTGGGAATTTATACTCAATTTGCCATCTAATATAGAACCAATCCTAACTGACACAGAACCAGTTAAAACCGGTACGGAACTGGCTACAACCAGTACAGCTCCAGTTAAGACTAGTACAGAACAAGATATAACCAGTAAAGAACCAATTACAATCAATGAAGATCAGGATACAACCGAAGAGTTAGTTTCGTCTATTTCTCCACCAGCAACAACTAGACGTCGTATAAAAGTAACTAGTCTGTATAAAGCTATGAATAGTTCTAATACAACTTTATGTAGTCCGAACATTTTAAACAGTTCAAATACAAATATAATTGAGATAAAACCAGCCAAATGGGAAACGGCGTTAGTCACCATTTTAGATATGACATCAATACCGGATAGATCATTCCAGCACTTACTAGTTTACAAAGATTGGAATACTAATTTCATTCAGCTAAGACCGATTACTGATGAAAATATAACTGAAGAGGTCTCTCTAGAGCTTGTTAAGATTTTCTGCGATTTCACACCTCCGAAATATTTATTTGTTCGAACCGACTTGAAGCAACTGTTTGAAGAAGTATTGTTTAGACTCAACCAAGTATTCAAACCTATGATTTCGCTGCATAGTAGTGACGACGATGAAATGGGAATGACAGTGCCGATAGTTGAATCAAAGATAAATGCTTGGATGAACAATGAAAGCTCAGACGCTTGGTCCATTGGCTGTAATTTCGTTCAATGGCAAATAAACAACACGAAAAATCAAGACAGAACACCTTATGAGACCTTTTTCGGAATACTACATAATGGTCGCGCGAAAAGTAATTATAAAACTGTAGATAACAAGTCGAATAATAGCACAGAACCTCAAGCAGACAATAAGAAAAGGAAAACACAGAAAACCACCGCAAAAGCAAAACAAAAACATACTACAAAATTAGATAAACAAAAATACATTACAAGAAAAGACACACAGAAAGATACAGGCATACAAAAATATATTACAAAAACAGATACACAGAATGATAACATAAAAATCGACATACAAAGAGATATTACAAAAAGAGACACACAGAAAGACGCTATAAAAACAGACGACATTAATGCCACCTATAGACAAGCAACAAACATAGAAGAAAGACAATCGATAAAATTTGATTCTCTAGACTCAATCGTCAATACAGCCATTATGAAAAGCTACAACCAAAGTAACGTTAACATAATAAAAAATGAAACCGAAACACAGGAAAAACCACTTAGTTCAGTTGAAAAATTATTTCCCAATTTAAGAGAACATGAAGAAATCGATTCAATAACATCGGAAACTGAACTTGAAGAAGATTTTACAATAAAGTATGTGCCTGAAAACAAGGAACAAGGCAACGAGGAAGATTTTAGACTAAAATTAGACGCCGAAACTGAAGATCAAGAAAATGAAAAAGTAGAACGATCAATAGAATCTAAACCGGATAACAAAGACGACGAAGATATTACGACATATACATTTTATATATGTAATACTTGTAAACTAGTTATAGATACAGATGTTAGATTTTGTCTCGTATGCAAAAAGAGCCTACATCAGTATTGTGGAGCTATCAAAATGATTCGAAAAGACGTAATGAAAAGCGTCTGTTTTGTCTGCCTCTGAAAACATTTGATACTCGCTAAAAACAGCATACAGTCTTACAATCTCACCGTCTTTCTTTTTTATATGGCGTCTATTTATATGGAGTGTATTCCAGACTAAGCATGCTCCATCTAGGGCTACAATGTCCCTGACTTCCGTGGTCATACTAGCTTGTGGTTGTAGCCTTGTTGGATAAAAAATAATATGGCTTCATACGAGTAGTATATTTGCCAGCGTCAAGTATCAAATTAAAACAAGCGAGCTAAGGTATGAATTACCATTCAAAAAATGATAGTAACTTGATGAGTTGTTATATTATGTATAAAGTACCAAGTACCTTAAACATGTGATAATAAATATTATACTTTTAAAGAATGTATTGCCATTTTAGAAAATAAAAACGTTTTTACCGCCATTTTATTTATTAACAAATGTATTAGTTGTTTTACGGAGGTAAAAAGTATTTTATCTACTTATCATTTACAAAACATATGATATTTTGTGTTATTGGATCGGAGGGAAAAAAAATATAAGTAGCAAAATAACTATATTGACTGCCACTCTAGAATCGATCACATTTTCAAAACGTATATAGTAAACGTATATGTAACAAAAATATGCAGATACGAAAGAAAAGCAAACTGGGAATTTGTAAGTGTAAATTAAAAAGCGAAGTAAAATTTCGAACGTAAGATGAGAGTCAATTAAATTATTTCGCTATCTTTATTGTTCTGCTACTTGTCTCTAGATGTCGCTTAGCGTTAGTTTGTAAGCTACTAGAGGGTGTGTTTTGAAAGACCCGAAAATGCCGGGCTTTCACAGGTCTATTATTAGTTCTTAAAACAAAAGTCGCTTACTTGGCTTCCTTCACAGACTTCAAGTAGCAATTTGGCGTGGAGTAAAACAGTTTTATTCCGAGTCCATCCTTGGCAGCTTTTAGGTTTGTATATCTGTAAATAGTTAACCAGTGTCAACAGATGGCGCTAGTTGATAAATATTTAACAATGGCAAAAATGATGTTTCAATAAACAAGAAAATAAAACACTCATTATACATTATAAAAAAACAATAAAAGATATTTAATATAATTTTAATGCAGACATGCTATAATACAAACAAGAATCATGCTTTAAATTGCGCCATCTACAAATTGATTAAGAAACTAACTTAAGCAAAATGAAATCAAACTATTCTAGCACGATGCACACAATATTCGAAGGCGGTTTGTGTTCTATTTTTTTAAATTGTATATTACGCCTTCTCTTATATTCGAACAAGTACACACGCTGGTGAACCTTTTGCCTCCATTCCATTCCATTCATTCCATTCTGTGCGATTAGTAGCTTGCAATTCCCACGTAGAAGGCTCTATTCTACATTCCTTTATGTGCCCCATCAGCACGTCGTTATAACTCAGAAACTGGCCTTCACGTTTTCGCTTACCATGTTCAAGTTCTGAGTAAAAGACGCGCTTGGCGATCCTTTCATAAGGAATATATGACCACACCATCGCAGCTGCCTTCGCATTGAGTAAGCCTCTATCCCGCACACAAATATATTCATTATAGGGTGTAGAGGTATAAACTAAGAAACACTTTTTGGTATTTATTCCTAAGAGAGTCAAAATAGGTTTAATAGTTTACTTATTATATTTTATAGCAGCGCGGGCAACGCCGCAAGTACTAATATTATGTAGAAACTTACTGAATAAGTTTATCTAAGTTGATGTACCACATAGCCGCATCTTGGTAAGTAAAGTCGCCTCCCATAGTGACGATCACGTTATTGGAGCGATACGACCGCGCTTGGTTTTTTACGTAGTCTATGAATACAGCTATCTGTTGATAAAAAATGTTGTAATTTATATTAGCTTTTTCTTACAAACGTACGCAGCCCCTCGATCTCTCGTGAAAAACTACTCTCGAAATCTTATGTGAATTTGTAAGGTCGTTTTCAAAACTACAATAAAACTATTGATATAACTGCAAAAGAAAGTTTAACTTATCAAAACTATCTTTGATAAATTTTACAGTGTAGTCGATTAGGGGTGTACTAAGCTAAAAGAGGGTCAATGTACTCATAATGAGAAACAACGTTTACTATGGGCCAAACCAAAATTCCAAGTAACAAAATATGCTGTTTCAAAGAAAAATGTATGTCTCTGTCTCCGGATTTGTTTCAGTTTTAAAGTTGTTTGTTATGATGAGTTTATACTCATGGCTCTTCTTTGGCTGGGAACTAGGCCAAAGAAGTATATGAAAATTATTTCAAAAGTTTCACGCGTTTTTGTATATAATTTCTATTGTAAAAGTTAGACCTGGGGCAGACTGTTAACAGATTGACGATGAATACCGCCTATGTGGTACAAGAACTTCGACGCCTTATATAAGCAAATACATAGTACACCTAATATGTTGATTATATTCTTTAATACTACCGGGCAAGTGCATTTATTACGAAACACATATTGACTAACTACAACAACAAACAAAATATAGCAGAAAGATTACCTATAGACCAATTAATATCTACAGATAATTTAAAAAAAGGCTAAACGAGTATTTGAGACAAAACATACCCTCACATGCAATAAATACAAAAGTGTGTTCTTTAGTTATCATGATAACTTGAAACAAACCTCATAAGTTTGTTTGACCTTCTTTTCTGCATCTAATCGGATCGCCTTGATTTTCTGCACGGAGATAGTTTTGAAGGTTCGAAAAATGCCAACGGCCACATACAAACAATCACAAACACACTTTGACATTTATAATATGTGTGCGAATTTTTATTAAGCTTTTATTATATGTTTTCATAATAATTTTATGAGTGTGAGTGAGACAAGTAATTTTATTGGTAACAAAATAAATAAGGTACGAGTACAACGCCATGCCATTGCAACAAAACAAGAAAAAGCTGAAAGTGCAACCACACTATTAATTCAGTTAAGAACATTTATGTACCTACTGTCATATTAATAAACGTGTCCCAACTTTAAGCATCTTTTGTCTTGTTTAATTGGATAAAGATCGTATCGTGCCAATGCAAGACAAAATACTTAATGTTTAAAGGCGTTTATTAATAAGACTGTTAAATAATAACTTTGATGAAAAATAACTTACTCGATAAGTTTGTCTAAATTTTTGTACCACATAGATGCGTCTTGATATTGGAAATCGTCTCCCATCGTCAAAAGGACATTATTACTTCTGTATACTTCTGACATACTTTTGCAAACGTCAAAAAACCGGGTTACCTTACGGAAAAATTGATTTTGTTGTGATTGATTAAGGTAAAATTTTATTTTCGATATTGATAATTTAAAGTTTTCAAAAGAAGGTATCTGAATAATGCGAGCATAAAAGATGAAACTGTTTTCTTATCCAATTTTTTTACGCATTTAAATAATCCAAAACAAAGAAAATGAACACGATGTGTAATAATAGTCCAGAGTGTTATCAATAATTAATTGGTCAATTTATGAATGATTAGAGCTAGCTACTCATAACAAAAATTTAATACTCGTAGTTCTAAAGTTGTACAGAATTGATGTTTCTTTTTATGTAAGGATATGATGACTACACATTTTGTAATATCAAACTATACACTCAGCGAAAGGAGGTCTCTATATTCATCTTAAGGAACAGTTTTTAATAGGTATGTGACCAACCCTGAATTCTAGAAAAAACAAATCAACTGTTTCATAAATTTTGTCAACGAAAGATAAACTTTTTGTATGGAACAGTAGATGTATAGATCAATTCTTTATTGCAGACACATTAAAAAATAAAAATACAAGAGAAAATTCTTACAAAATAGTGCTACAAGTGGCGGCCTTATCGCTAACAAGCAGCAGTAGTTTTGTTTCCGAATTCAAGTTTGGTAAAATAATGAAAATTATTCCT
Source organism: Ligdia adustata (assembly GCA_947049295.1). Classification (NCBI taxonomy): domain Eukaryota; kingdom Metazoa; phylum Arthropoda; class Insecta; order Lepidoptera; family Geometridae; genus Ligdia; species Ligdia adustata. The sequence continues at coordinate 4,425,374 of OX346242.1, read as the reverse complement.
TAGAATGAGTACCTGTAGTGATCCCCTTTCGGCGTACTACACCTTTAACTGATGCTCCTACGAGTACTTTGACTTGTCTGAATAGCAGTAATTTTACTTTATAACTATTATCTTATGATTTTACTTTCAGCATTCTAATTTTTTTCAATTAATTTTATATTTTAAACTAGTTTGTGCATGCAGTTTCTAAAAACATGCAAAACATAAATAAAATGGAACTATAATAATAGCGCCATCTGTTGCATAAAGTTGCGTATCGCTTGCAACGTACATGCCACTTACATAATTAACTTGTCAAGATTCTGGTACCACATGGCCGCATCTTGATACTGAAAATCTTCACCCATCGTCACGAGAATATTGTTACTTCGATAGCCTTTTGACATGTTCCTGGCTATTTCTATGAAAGTATCCACCTTATAAAAAATATTATTTTGTGAATGCCATCTATCGTCAAAAATTGCGCAAAATTTCTCAAATAATATGCGTATTACTTGTATTTACAATTTGTCAAAAACCTATAGAAGTCGAAAACTGGAGCAGCCAAGAAGAAACAGCAGACGGGAAACCCCTAAAACGTCCTATGGTCCTCACAAAACGTTTTGTAATATTTAATTTAGTTCATAACATGATTTCATATCGAAAACAGTACCATCTTTTACACCATCGATCACTTCTAAAATAAACTAATGGAGACAACCTCAATAATATTTACTACAATAGACACTAAAGTTGTACACAGAAAAACTACGAGTATGGGGCGTATAAAACCAGAAGAGCACTAATCACAGCGAAAGCTTTCGATATGGGACTAACTCAAAATTCTAGACTAAATAACTACAGCACTGAAAACAGTTTGTAAGGGATGGAACAAGTAATTTTCTTTCTCGTATTCTGAGTTGGTCGCAAAGTTGTCTTTGTGATGAATGAGTACGGTGACCCTCTTTTAGTTTAAAACACCCCTATTTTATAACACTGTATTAAAGCGACACCTATTATCCTAACACGCGATATTCTTACCTTGTCATCGACATTGAACATGGGTGAAGAGGGATCGTCTATGATTGGCTCGTCGTTGCATAGCACGTCGAAACAGAAGCCGGGTGGAGGGGAGTAAGTGTTGTAGAGGACGCCCGTGAATATATCAGATGCTTTACCTAAAACAAATACTAACAATCAATATACCGACACAAATAGTTATTCATCATTTAGCATTGCACAAATATTATTTGGCATTGGCAATAAAATAAAAATCATAAATACCAACCGATATCATCGTCTCCCCTCCACAAAGTCTCCATGGTCTGCTTCTGGAGGCGATTCCTCTTGTCCTGATAGTCGATCCTGCCGAGGAATAGTCCATCGTACCCCATCCCGGCAAGAAGAGAGCTGAACTCTCGCGCGTGTCCGAATGGGTCAATCTGCCATCCTACGCGGGGCAACGCGCACGGGCCGAACGTTTCGTTTATTTTGCTGCAAAGACCACATAATAATTTTATAAAAGTGACAACCAACTTTAATTCAAAAACTGGCTATAACAACAAAATAACCGTCCAAGTGCGAGTCGGACTCGCGTGCTGAGAGTTTCGTGCAAACCTGTATTTATATAAGTAAAATTAATGGTATTTTTATTCCTAAATGTAATCCAATACAATATGGAAAGCTGAAGGAGCATAAATTTAAGACAAATGTCTCTTTATCGTTTCAGCAATCAGACGATAGTTACAGTTTAGAAATGAGTATTAGATATTAATTTAGATTTAATACTTCTACGTATTCATGAGAAACGGGGCAGTAAGTTAAAAATGATTGAAAATATTTTTATTATATGATGTACTAACTTAAATTTATTCGCATTTTTATCTGTGCTATAAGACGTTGCTTCGTACCGAACTTATAGATTCTCAGTTCATAGGAAGAGTACGCACCTGTATCGTAGTATAACAAAAGCAAGTGTTACCTTAGTCCCCAAGTGAACTGGTCGATGGTGGAGTGGTAGTGCGCGGCTGCCTCATCGTTCATACTCCACGCGCCGCCTACAAACTGCAGCCGCCCTTCACGTACAAGAGTACGCACCTGTATCATATCCATAAAGTATTATGTATCAACATCGATTCAGGTTATTTTTAATTTAGTTTCCCATAGTTATCCAGAGGGGCAATGCAGCCAGTGTGATGGGTACTTTTGCACCAGGTACAATCAAAGGCGGGCTATTTGATTGACGTGCATTTAATTGTGATTTTATTTTATTTTATGACTGTATTACTAGGTAATATATATTTAGTTTCATCAATTAATTAAAAATACCGTCACAATAAATATAAATCAGTTGTGCAGGGCTTTAATTTTAAGATTCAAATAACATAACCATATCGAATTCAACATTGTCTACTTGATTTCTTCCAGGCACTACAACTTAAGCCGCATCGTCCTTATACATCACATAAGGTGTGCTCAAACGCAAGCCTACTTAAAAACACGAATTTAAGAATTCAAAATAGTGTTTAGTATACGTAGAACTATTTTGATAACTGATTTCGAAAACCTCAAGGTCAATACGACTGTATCTGTTTGACGTGTGTAACCTGATTCCTCAACGGCACATGTACCAGTGTAATATACATTTTTTGGTATATTTTATTTATTCGTGTGGTTCTGTATAAATTTTGTCGAAATAGTGCAGTAGTTAGGTATTTTTTATTAAAATTACAAAATATTGTATTTATACATGTCTACATAATTTGATGTCTACTGTATATTTTATTGAAATAGCTATAATCCACAGAATCACTAAGTTTTTCTGTGCTAAAATGTAGTATATGTACCATATTGCGTCTAAATCCGTTAAGTAGTTTGAGCGTGAAGAAGTAACAATACATACAGACTTTCGCCTTAATAATAATATTGTTATTATTATTAAGTACCAACCTTATCTTGGATAGAAGCTGGCTGGCGCACCCACCACTTCCAGAAGAAGGCAGTCTCTACGTAGATGAACCTGAACAAATAAATATAAGTACAAAACAAGTGGTTAGAAGCGAGTTTGAAATAACAAATTGAGAGCCAGTGTATTCCAGACTAGGCATGCTCCATCTAAGGCTAACAGTATCGATGACTTCAGTGGTCTTTGCGAACTTGTCGTCAAATGCCTAGAAGATCAGGTTTTAAAAAAAATAACCCGACTGCAAAATCGTTAAACCTGTGTATCATACTTAATTTCGTTTTTTTATTATTGAAATTTACCCAGTGTCACTTTAACGACTAAGACCAATCTATTGATACCACTCACATATAAATACGACATTCTGTTTAGGCTCTCGGGCACGCCAAAGAAATATACATACATACGAATACACTTCAAAAATATAACCATTAAAGTTTAAGTTACAAGTAACTGTCACCCGCGGTGTTGCTTGCAACATCAAATGGAATATAGAGACGTTTCAAACTTTGAACCCCAATTTGAAACCCTTGAATTGCCAAATATTATTTTTAAATGCACACATAGGACATGGAAACTACAAACTGGAATAGCTAATCAATTTAATATACTCGTATACAACTATCAAACATAACGAAATGTTTAAACTAGGGAACATGCATAGAAACCTCTTCCTGTTTTAAGATCACTTAAATGAAACCACAGCAAGTATATAGTTCCGTTTCTCGATCAGCTCAGGCCAATCTAACTGAGCTTATAGTTGTTTGCAACTTATTTGATCGATTGGAACTTAATAAAAGTTTTAATACAATGAAGAAACATGATTTTTTCATTTTACTTAAAATAAGAGTTAAGAAAAACCTTTCATCTAAAAGCTTTGTGTAATGTTCTTATATCTTGAGACGATTGTGTTTTATTTTTTTAAGTAGCGGAAGAGGAATTTAGAACATACTAAACTGTAAATGACAATTTAAACTTACTTTCTTTTAGGGTCTGCCCATAGTTCTTTGATTACCGAATCAAGAATGTACTGCACTCCAGCTTTTTGGATATTGTTACGACCTGGAAATAATTATAATGATAATTAATAAATAGAAACTTGCTACTGGAATCTGTTTGTAGATGGCGCTTTGTAAACTCCTATTAAAATACAAATTAAGTGGAAATATGTTTAGCTGCATCTTATTATTTTACTACTTACATTTTATTATTTTACTACATATTTCATCTAATATCAAAATGAGTCACAGTAAAATTAAATTAAATCAGAAAACAAGCGATGGGGCCAGGGAAATTAAATTAATATGAAACAAAAACATTGGGTCTTTCATAACACACTTTTAGTGGTAGCGTCATCTAGTGTCGAGTAGTACTCATTTTTCTTTATACTACGGTTTTCTTATGGCTTCGTGCTACTATTACATTTAGCCTGTGTCACAATTATTATTTACACATTTGATGAACTTTACATTAATTTTAAACTTACTTCCATAGTAATATTGGTCGACAGTCTTCAGCCAGCCGACGTCATCATGCGTATGAGCTACTATGTGCACGTTTAATATGTCCTTTTCGTACTTAGGACAGTTCTGTAAGGGAAATCTAGATTAAAAATGGGTCAAGTTGCCGAAAGGTTGCCTGGAAGAAATCGTTTTAGATAGTTAGATAGATAATTAATTTCTCATATTAGCACAATTACATTGTAATATTTACAATAACGATTAGTTACTATGCATGTCTCATTTAGGCGATAAGGCCGACCAATGTACTACTATAGTCTATATAAGTAGATTTTTCATGCTGTATCATTTGTTTGGAGTATAATAAAGTTATATTATTTCATTCAATAGCAAGTCAGTATGAAGCTAGTCTGGTTGCGATTGAATAGTTTCATGAAATTTAGTTATATAGAAGGCAAGGATGCTACCAACTGCGCTAACCAGCCACTGAATATAATATAGTAGTAATTTGCAGTAGTGTCCTGTGCGTACAAGATAAATGACTTCTTTCTTTCATTCTTTCTTTTAATCCTTATTTTGCTTAGTGTGTTTAATTAAACTATAGTCTTTCAATGAAAGTAATTTCCATTTCTACATTTGTTTGTGCTGATAGTTGTTATCAATTCATAAGTTAAAGTTCATTTGTGTTATCTAAGTAGATACGTTTATTTACTAGCCACTGTTATGTACCTACTTATCATCTTACAATGTAGCGATGTTGGCCGATTGGTTTGTAGGGTCGATCGTCGTGCGAAAGGTACGAGGTTCGATCCCACGGTATATGCAAAAAAGAGCCTGAGCTACCGTTAAAGGAAAACATCGTGAGGAAACCATAGCATTGTGGTAGAGCATTTTCTATCGCTCGCCTGGCTATCTACCACCCTCAAGTTGTAAAATCTGTCGTCAAGCACCTAACGGTGTGTTTTGAGAGCCAGTGTATTCCAGACTAGGCATGCTCCATCTAAGGCCACAGTGTCGCTGACTTCCGTTGTCATGCGAGCTTGTGGTCAAATGCCTAGCCGTGTTAGATTAAAAAAAAGTCCCACAACTGGTCTCGAGTCTCCCCTATTTATTTATTTCAATTAGTAAGGATACACCAGTTACACTAATGACTACCACCATCATACAGCAGTTAACTATGAAGGGTGTGTAGGCCATAGTCCACCTCGCTGGCTAGTTTAAGTTTGCGATTCATCTTGATTATAATCAAAATAGTGACCTGATACAGACTTCCATTACGACAGGCGCTGATAGAACTTTATCAGTTATTTCTATTTAAAAATAAAACCTATGAACCTTTTTGGTTAAAATTATTATTGGTCTAATAGTAAACTTTACCCTTCCAAACAAAAAGAAACTCGAGAGGTGTCAAAGGACACCCGGATGGAACAAAGTTCCTTTCGATTAATTAGTGAAGGAATTGTAATTTTTTTTTTAAGTTTTAATAATATATATTTTTTATTATTAACTAATATTCGAAAGACGAAACGAAAATAACTGGCTTCCTTTCGCATTGCGCAGCCATTTGTTGCTAACTTCACAAACATAAAGATCCGTGGCGAGCACTGTACAAATAAAGCAAAAAGTGTCGTTACAACTTTTGGTCTTAATTTTTTCCGTCTAGCTCCCTTCATAAAAGCTAGATAAGGAACTTCGTTCCAAAAAAAAACATTTTTAGGTGGGTTCAGCTACATATATCAACATACTCGTTTATATAAAAATCAATGCCACTTTTCGTTGTAATTTTATGACTCAAGAACGGGCTCACCTATCCAAACCAAATGTTTAGATTTCGATCGTACTATTTAGTAGATGGTTTATGTGAAGTTTGCACAAAATCGGTCGAGCGGTTCTTCATTTATCACATTTTTTGTAACAAATGAATTCAATAATGGCGGATCATTTTGTTACTGGGGATTTTGCTGTCAAATTGAAACTTTATTCAGTGTTGACTGTACAAGCATGTTTATACGTAGCGAATCACGTACTCACCCGCTAGTACATATATAAGTACATCCTACTTTTTGGGAATGTCAGTAAAATAAATGATAAAACATGGCAACCCAATCGTGTGACATCGTTGGTAATTTATGGAATGTTAAAATTTTGTCATCCAACGCTTGCTATTTGTCAGCGAAATCAGTAAAATAGCAGAACAAAATTCATCAAGTGTTCCCCGCCAGGTTTCAGATTTATTAGCTAATGATATATAATTTTAGGTCTGTTTTTAAGTTTATTGTAAATACGTGAGAGAAAGTATAAGTGAAGTTTTATCCAATCCAATCAAAAAATTCCATTGTAAATACGTATTTTGTATGTAATGTGTTCGGCTGAAGGACTTGTATTCAAAAGCCATGATATAAACAATTAAAAAACAAATACATCTTTGGTAAACATGATTATTTATGTATGTTATTTTACCTCATATCCACACTGATCTCGGCTCTCTCGAGTGTCCTGTATAGGTACAGAAGTAGCTATGCTTAACGCACATAGCAACACCAAAACAGTTGCCATAGTAATCTGAAATAAAATAAATATTTGTACCTTACACTAGTAGTAATCACCCGCGGCGACAAAAGTTTCGAACTTTAAACTAATATTTGGCTTCAATTTCCTAAAATCTTTTCCTAGTATAGTACGCGGCAAACAACCTGAGCTTGCGCGAGACGTGTTGTACTGTTCGCACTTACCTAACTACCCGTGAGAGTGAAAGGGACAATGCCGCCATCTTGGTTCTAGTTATTTGCCGCGTACATTACGCGGCAAATAACTTGAAGTTGCGCGAGACGTGCTGTACTGTTCGCACTTATCAAACTACCCGTGAGAGTGAAAGGGACGATGCCACCATCTTGGTTCTAGTTATTTGCCGGGTACTATACACCCTCACAACCCATAATTATAACATCCTCTAAATGTCATGTGTTTAGGTTCAGCAGTTTAGGCTCCGCGTTGATTTCTAGAATACATCAGTCATTCAGTCAGGACTTACTCTTAGTATATATCATATAGATTACTTCTGGAGTTTTCTACAGAAAATGACGTCATTCATTTTATCAAAGATAATCGGTTCATGCGTTCGGGATACGATGAGACAGACAGACACACATAATCATCAAATTTATATCTTACTACTTAATCGATAACCCTGTGGGTTAGTTAGGATGATTTTTTTCTAAAATTTAGAGTTGGACCCATAGTTAAACATATTCTTTAGGACGAGTGAAGTGACCCCCTTTCGTTTTAGTACATCTTTAATTGATAACCCTGTATAACTCAATTACCTACACACAAATATACAAGCATTCACTAAAAAAACATTACCCTATTTTTGGGCAAACATAATAGCAAAATGTGCACCACAAGCTAACTCCAACTAAACTTTTTCTAAATTAGAAATCTAAAATAACACAGACGAAACCGAAGCCTCTGTATTTTTCCATTCTAACCGCGTTACGTACCTAACAATAACATAATTACCCGCTAATAACAACTTAACCATAACTTAACGACAAGTTGATCGCTAAGTTAATCATGTGCTGGATCGTTTGTTAAGTGTATCGTGTCAATGAACTAACTTGGCCCGGTATATCGTAAATCGTTTATTTTCGTATGAACTGTTAGTATAGATAAGTTAAACATGGTAATTAGTAATTAGTATTTATGTAATTAAATTTTAATTGTTCTACGAACTAATTCACCGAGCGAACGAAGCCAGCGAAGCTCTGCTTCGGGATTTGTTAAAAAGTTCTTTCGTCTGTCAATTCAGATGTTTGTAGGCGTCAATTTAGTACCCGCGTAGGTACAGGTGGTCATGTCTATTACTCGAATTGCCTCAGAATTACAATCGCATTGTGCCAAAATGGCCGTTTTGACATAGAATAGATCAGTTTGTATTAAAAAATATGTTTTGTTTAATACTAACTGTGGCCTATTCTATGTCAAAACGGCCATTTTGGCACAATGCAATTGTAATTCTGATACAATTCAAATAACAAACTTGACCACCGTCGTTGTTTCGAAATTCAGAAGTAGATAATAAATATTCTTAAGCAACATAACAGATATAAACAGTGATGCAATTTCAAGAGCACTTATGGTAGGTACTTAGTATAAAAATAATATTATACCGGCAAAGGGCTAGTTTGTACTCGCGTACAGAGGGTTCCGTACAAAAATATATTGTAAATTAAATTTGTATACAAATAATAAAGAAGACAAAAAGAAAAATAAAGTAAAAAGAAAATAGGATAAAACAAACTCAAAAAATAAAGACAAACTCGTATAAAGATCAAACTCGACTGTGGCGTTTCTAACCGTTATCGAAAACAAAGTTTGTAAAACACTACTTTTAAACTGACTTCCCAAAAAAAGGTACTCAATTCGACTGTATATTTTTTTGGAAAGAAAGAAAGAAAGAAATGTGTTGTTTTCTCAACAACGGTTGGGTATAATTATACCGTTATGCGTGTTATTAACTTTTTTTTAAATATTTATTTAAAGAAATTATTCCTTATAAGTTGCGGAACCCTAAAAACCCATAATATTATCTTAAAACATATCAAGATAACCTCTAACTGTCATGATATCTATACATATAATAAAACTGTAGAGGTCGAATTTCTGTACAGTGAATAAAATGATAAAAACCGAGTCAAGGGGATAGGATTATTTATTTATTTTTTTCTGTCGTTTGTCTGTTAGCACGGGCTAATCTACAAAACTATGTGGTAACTTATATCCTAGTCAACGTATAGGATACTTTTGATCCCGGTAAATTAAAGATAAGGAATAATAAATACTACGTGGACGAAGTCGCAGGCATCAGCTAGTAATGCAAAAAAGATTCTTTGAGAGCCAGTGTATTCCAGACTAGGCATGCTCCATCTAGGGCTACAGTATCGCTGACTTCCGTGCTCGTGCGAACTTGTGGTCAAATGCCTAGCTGTGCAGGATAAAATAAAATAAATAAGATATACGTATAAATAACTACTTGATATAATGAATGAATGAATATAGCTTTATTGCACACCAAACAAAAATAAAAGTTACAGCAATACAAATCTGTACAATGGTAGCACATTGGGCGGGCTTATCGCCTAAAGAAATTTCTTCCAGGCAACCTTTGGATGGAGAGAACTAATATTATAAAAAAGATATAATGAATGAATGAATATAGCTTTATTGCACACCAAACAAAAATAAAAGTTACAGCAAAACAAATCTGTACAATGGTAGCACATTGGGCGGGCTTATCGCCTAAAGAAATTTCTTCCAGGCAACCTTTGGATGGAGAGAACTAATATTATAAAAAAGATATAATGAATGAATGAATATAGCTTTATTGCACACCAAACAAAAATAAAAGTTACAGCAAAACAAATCTGTACAATGGTAGCACATTGGGCGGGCTTATCGCCTAAAGAAATTTCTTCCAGGCAACCTTTGGATGGAGAGAACTAATATTATAAAAAAGATATAATGAATGAATGAATATAGCTTTATTGCACACCAAACAAAAATAAAAGTTACAGCAATACAAATCTGTACAATGGTAGCACATTGGGCGGGCTTATCGCCTAAAGAAATTTCTTCCAGGCAACCTTTGGATGGAGAGAACTAATATTATAAAAAAGATATAATGAATGAATGAATATAGCTTTATTGCACACCAAACAAAAATAAAAGTTACAGCAAAACAAATCTGTACAATGGTAGCACATTGGGCGGCCTTATCGCCTAAAGAAATTTCTTCCAGGCAACCTTTGGATGGAGAGAACTAATATTATAAAAAAGATATAATGAATGAATGAATATAGCTTTATTGCACACCAAACAAAAATAAAAGTTACAGCAATACAAATCTGTACAATGGTAGCACATTGGGCGGGCTTATCGCCTAAAGCAATTTCTTCCAGGCAACCTTTGGATGGAGAGAACTAATATTATAAAAAAAACGTAGGTGCAACCAAACTAATATTAATAAACAAAAAGTAAAAATACATGAAACGAAACTAACTAAAAAAAATATTAATCTTGAATATAAGCTATTGCGTTATAGCTGTTCAATTTACAATTTTGTAAATAAACCAAAAATAATATAAATAGTAAGATAACTCAATTAAATATTGAGAAAATGCTATGAAAATGTATCAAGCAGCGTCCCACTGCTAAGCACGGGTCTTCCCTATAAGAGGGTGTAGGCCCTAGTCCACCACGCTGGCCAAATTGTAAAGCTTTACCTTTTTGTGAAAGTTTCTCCGACGTATAAGATTCTTACTAACATACATTCGATCGAAATATATTAACCCAAGTTTAAACAGTTTTTAACCGACTGTTGAAAAGGGGGTTAATATTAAAAAATCGGCTTCAATTAGGCAACATTTCTTTAAAGTATTCACAGGATTAATACTAATTAATGCTAAATTAGGTGCGTATATATAGTATAATGAAAGTACTGAAAAAAAAACCGTTTTTTTTAAATATTGAGTATACTTCAATTGAAATCATGCAAAGTGAACGCGAAACTCACGGTCACCCTAAGCCGCGGCGCCGCCCCGGTGCGAAACTAGGTCGCGGCGACGACAAGCGCGTTTGTATGACCTACATTTGTGTAATCTTTTTTTTATATATATATTCGATAGGCTTGCGCTTGACCGCAACTCACCTGATGTAAAGTAACGATGCGGTCTAGGATGTAGCGCGCTTGCCTAGAAGAAACCGATTCACTCGCGATTTGAAGAGACCGAGATTATAGTTATCGGGAAATAGAGAACTTGGCAGCGAATTCCGCAACTTGGCAGTTCGCACAATAAATGTAGACGCGAAGCGTTTTGTGCGAGTCCGTGGAACCTCTACCATGAACCGGTGGCGCGTACAGTATCTCTACTTGTCCGATTGTAGAATGGAGATGGGGGAATTAAATCATGCAATTCCAAGGCACACTCCCCGAAATGTATCCGATAAAAGACCGAGCCACTTTTCGACAATGCTCGAAACTTAAAGTTTAACTTTGGCCAGAGCATCGTTACCTATAAGTCTTTTAGCTCGCCTTTCGACAGACTCCAACGCTTCAAGCTGGTATTTTGCTGATCCATCCCAAAGATGCGAGCAGTACTCCATACACGATCGAACTTGTGCTTTATACAGAGCGAGCAACTGTTCCGACGTGAAGTACCGCCGCACCTTTGAGAGGATACCCAGCTTTTTGGCAGCTAACTGAGCTTTGGACTCAATATACGCACCAAAATTCGCGCTTAGATGAACATTTTTACATTTTTTTTTTATATTTTAGCTTAATATGTTATAATTTATATAATTACGATGCTGATTGCATTGTTAAAAATATGTGAATTTAAAATCAATAAATACTTTGTAGAAAAATATTTTTTTATAAAATGAATACGATCTTGAATTTGAATTTGTGATTTGTCAATAAAATTGGTTGTTCTTTACGATGTTCAAATATAGCTAGTCGGTACCCAAACACACTATATATTATATAATTATCACCCTCTTATAGGGAAGACCCGTGCTTAGCAGTGGGACGCTGCTTGATACATCTTCATAGCATTTCATCAATATTTAATTTAGTTATATAACATTATTATAAAAATAATAAATACCTTAACTATTTACATTATTCGTCGCAAGACTGAACGAGAAAATTATGAAATTACTTAGCTATTGAAAAAAAACAAACCGTGACTGATTCTTACGAATAGCATATCTAATTTTTTTCTTAGTTAGGTAAATACTTTATCAGGAGTCAGAAGTAAGATATAACGTAATAGGAAACCTAGCATAACCGATGAAATTTATAAAATTAAATTAAATTATGATATGTACACTCACTCATAGAAATAGTACCTATAGAGATGTGTGCGATCAACTTTTGTGTGCAAGTGCAAGTAAGAGAGAAACACTCTCTTCCGAGATACAGTCTTGACTAGTTCGGAAAACAGGGAATATCTTTACTTACTCTAGCCTTTTTCAATAATGATTTAAGTTATTTATAAGTTTGTACAGTGCTCGCCACGGATCTTTAAGTTCGTGAAGTTAGCTGTCTAGCGTCTAGCGGCTCCCCGCCCGCGCCCCTGCGCCGTTTGTGTACCGGTTTTTTCTTCATTGCGCAGCCATTTGTTGCTAACTTCACAAACATAAAGATCCGTGGCGAGCACTATATATTAGGCTAAGCTATTGGCATAAATAAACTATTCTATTCTAAGAATAGCCAAAGAAGATAATATTGTAATAATACTGATGTGGGTTCAAGTACTCAACATAAAAAAAAATTAACTACAAGAAATTGCCAAATTTCATCCAAATTCGTTCAGCAGTTTGAGCGTGAACGAGGAACATACAAACGAACACACACACATACAAACTTTCGCCTTTATAATATTAGTGAGATGTGATAATGTACATACATAAATTATAATGTATTAGTATCAAATGTTAGTTTTATATTTTAAAGTAAATATATATTAATTAAAAATAAAAATAAATAAATGTATAAGGTCCCACTGAGCACGGGTCTCCCCTATGAAGCGGGTTGTAGCCGATCTTAGTTCACTACGCTGGCTAAATGCTGATTTAAAACTTTACTCAGGACAAGAAAAAATCATGATAAAAAATATCGTGACCAAAATTTATTTTTTACGATGTTTTCTTGATCTTTTTAAAGTTTGTGGTAAATAATAATATGCACATAAGTGGAAACACTCAGAAGTAAATAAGGCAAGGAGCACTACGCGAGTATTAACATCTAGACAAACATTTGAGCCATATCGGAGCGTTTGAACGAATAAAAGTCATACAGCGTAGTGATGCGACTAGGCATGCTGCCCTATGGTGTTGGAAAAATAATTATATCTTATTATTTTATCTTTTTTAACGCGTGACCAGAATGCCGGTTTTTATCCGGCCCAAAGTATAAGCATTGCCTATCGGCGTGGTAATGCGGCTAGCATGTTGGACACGCTGCCCTTTGCTGGTGAGTTAGAGCATTTGGATTATCTGTAGATCTCAAATGGTCTATAGGTAATAAATATTTCTGCTATATTTTTTTGTTGTTGTAGTTAGTCATTTTGTTTGTTGACAAGCACACAAATTGACAGACGAAACAACACTTTGTCAGTCGAAGCAGAGACGATTTATCAATTGACCGAGCGAGCGAATTCTCGCTCGGCCAGTCAATAAATAAGGTGTAAAAAAGAAAATAATAACAGCAGGAGTATGGTGTCAAGTACCAGGATATCATAGATTAGAACTGGTCGCCGCGAACTGTCCGACACACATTTTTTTGCTTGAAATTCTAAGGCAATGGTCGGTAGCCTGATTTTCTACAATTTCTAGTAATGTTAAATCTAAGAATCATTATAAAGATAGAAGTAGATTTGTCGGAATTCAACCCAATGGTTCAATGTAGGTTAGTTAAACTACAACAGTAAAAAAAATACTGAAAAATTACCTAAGTTGTAGACTAAGTAGACTGTTTTAGATCATTTTTGTTCATATTAACATCAACATAGTTAAATTTTATTTATTTATTGATTCTAACACATATCTACAGTAAAAATTATAGCAAGAATTACTAGTTGAATAGTAACGATACATAAGTGCGTGCTTAAGTGTATTTAGGGCGTGGCATACAATACAATAAAAATATTTCTTTCTTGCACACCAAAAACAAAATAAACAGGCAGGAACAAAACATCGATAGTACATTGGGCGGCCCTATTGCCTAAAGCAATTTCTTCCAGGCAACCTTGTGATGGATCGGACTAAGTGAGAACAGTCACGTCGGTGATGCAACAATAGCAAAAAGAAAAAAAAATACAACAAGAAAGTAAAATATTTTAAAATTTATCAGTATACATATGAATACATACCTATATATACATGCAATATGTACTGGCAGGACATGGATTCTACATAGAGGGATATCAATATGGGAAATTTACTTTCGTGGAATATGCTTAGGTTTTTTTTAACGATTTCCAAAAAAGAGGAGGTCTTTAGTTCGACTGTATTTTTTTATGTTTGTTACTAGATATATCGGATACTTATTAAAAAATTGTTAGCAAGTAATAAAAAAAATATTGTTTGTAATTATTATTAATAGTTATAACATCCACACAAAGGTCTTCAGTTACCAGATTCACAATGAGTTTCCGCTCGGATTCGAAAACGTAGCAACACGAATTACGCGAAGCTTGTTACGTAATCTAAAATATTGAATAGTGATTATTATTTTAGTTTAGATCTAGAATCGATATTTAAAGTAATAATTTAGGATCTTCTAATAAGTTTTGCGTAATTCGTGTTGAAAAGTTTTCGAATCCGATCGGAAACTCATTGTGAATATGGGTGCAGGTCCCAAACTAAGCAAAGTCTGTGCGATGGTAACCTGATGACTGATATACATACTTATATATATATATATATATACAATAAACACCCAGACACAGGTCAAACAGACATGTTCATGCACACAAATGTTTGACCTATCCGGGAATCGTACCCGGGACCAGCGTGCAGCGGCACAGAAGGCAGGGTTGCTACTAACTACGCCAACCGGCCAGCCCATAGTGTATGTCCCATGTGGTTCCATTGATTTTATCAGAATCGGTCACGACGTTTGTGTTATTAAATAGAAATATCTGTAAAAGTTCCATCGGCGCGCCTGCCGTACCTATACTGATGGAAATCGCTTGTCACTTTTTTCTATAATTACTAAAAATAGCAGGTGAATTTACTGAAGATCTACAGATAATCCAAATCTTCTAAACCAACACCATAGGGCAGCATGCCTAGCATGCTAGCCGCATCACTACGCTGTATGACTATGCGTTGTAAATGTCAAACTTGGCGACCACGATATGATTGCGACTTTATTAAAAAAACACGTCAACCACTTGACCAATTTTTTCATACTCAGTAATCTAAAAATATTATTGAAGTCGGCTTGTAAATGGTGCCGTAGTAAAATTTGCTTCTTTTTGGGTAGGTACCTAATGTAGAACCTATATCTGGTAAAAAACTATTTAGCACGGGTAACACCGCAGGGCGCAGCTAGTTTTTTATACAAAAGGGTAATTAGTTAATTAATTAACTTTACTTATCATAATATCAATATTGTAGATATATTTTAACGGTGTCGATAATTTACTGACCAGTAAGAAAAACCTATACTTAGACATGAAAATATACAATAGCTTCGCCTCGCCGTGTTATCAGCGGAAATTTGATCATCCTACGGGAACATTTCATTTTCCGGGATGAAAATTATTCTATAAGTTAATCCAGGACATAAGCTATCTTGGTGCCAAATATAATCCAAATCCGTAACGGCAGTTTCTGCGTGAAAGAGTAAAAACATAAATACATAAGTACCTACGTTCAAACTTTCGCGTTTATAATATTAGTAGAATTTAATATTAAAATTTAAATGTGTAGTAATTATATCAATTCTATTATTTAAATACGTATCAAACCATAGCGTCCCACTGCTGGGCTCGGGTCTCCCCCATGAAAGGGGTGTAGGTCATAGTCCACCACGCTGGCCAAATTAAGTGGTTAAGTAACTTAGTAAAAAGCTATAAAAAACTTTATCCAAAAAGCAGGTTCCATGACGATGTTTTCCTTCGCCGTTAATGTTAGATTGACAAATTTTAAAATGTAAAATAACATAATAATCACATAATAATAAATAACAGTCCAAACAAATAATAACTTTACTTCAGTAAGTAGGTATATTATTCCCCCATTAACAATCATACCTATGAACAGTTTATCCTGTTTACTACTTAACTGCTCTGTTAGGTAGGAACTTATTTAATGCATGCGTAGATTTAAGTAGGTATTACTCACCAAAATCACTTTAAAACTTCATCAAAAATAACTTTTTAAATATGCGATATACTTGATACTAAATAATAATTACGAAAATAAAACAAAATGGGATACGGCCGCTCGCCAACGTTTTCAAAATAAAACTGATTACTGGCCCAATACAATAAATATTACAACGGAGAATGAACTCTATCAGTAGTAGACCTTCTTTGTCAGAGTAGTAATGTTATTCGTTCGTTGATATAAAATGACCTTTAGTTCCGAATCATGCGATAGTTGATCTCTTGCTTTAATTGTGTAGGTACACACAGCATTTGTTTTTAAATGAAACCGTTTCCTTGTATATTACTTTAACTGGTTCCTCATATTATTTAATTACTTAAGAGATAGGTACATAATCGATTAATTTTTCTAGATTGTCTCAACACTAGTTTGACACCGGTAAATGTCATTGGTTATTCTGATTGCCAGTATAAATTCTTTCCAATGTACTTTAAATTAAGATCTACTTCCCGTATCAGCTTTAAATGCTATTTGTCTTAAACAAGAACTGAATTGAAACATACAGTAACTTCTAATTTACAAACTGCCAATATATGTACATAGAGTAAACTCGTGAAAGTAAAAATAATTTGACAGGAATATAGTTTATTTGACAAATTCAGTGGATGACTATTGCCACACCAGATTTGTTTTGTTTACATCGTTGCAAAATTAAACAGTCAGAGCAGAGAATACTTAAATAATGCAAAGTTTTAGGTTTTGAATAGCTTTTAGCTTCTAATTAATTTGAAATAATAATGTCGCAAATATGGACGTTCTCACCATCATCTGAGCCGCTGATGCAGCGATGTATCGAAGCCGCTTTGCTTCAGGACACGGACAATAAATGGATCCAAAAGTTTGGACGAAAAACTATACGGCCACTCACCAACTCCGAAGTCATTGAAGAAAAACCAACAGCTGATGTCATTGAGGTCCCTCTTTCACCAAAAGAGCAACAGAAAACCGAAGTATCCGTTTCTTACGATGACTTTTTTAGTAGCATTGAAAACGAAATCCGCATTAGTTACATAGTCGAAGAATGCACTAATAATCCCAATTTACTAGTTATTATGGCACAACGATTACCAACAAGCACTGTGGAAAAGTTATATGATACAATATTCGCTTCAAACAACATAGAACATACCTTTATGGTTGAATTATTTCACAAATTCTTGCCTTTATACATAAAACAGCAATACTCATGCTTATGCATTGATATACTAACCAAAACTAACGAAAAGTATTTGAAAATATTTCAGAAACTATTAAGAATACTTTTAGAAGACATAGAAATCCCAAATCTGGTGCTGTACAACTTTGTATCAATATTAGATGAACATAAAGTGACTAGTTTTATGGAAAACATAACAACACTAGAATTATCTTCCGAAAGCTTCACCCATAATGTATTGACTATATGTACAGCATATAAAGGTTGTAAGAAGACTGAGAAAATTCAAAACTGGCTTCAAGCAAACTTACTGAGACATTGCAAGAAATGTGCGTTAGATAGAAACTATGGCAGATTATTTCTAGCATTTTTACAGACTGCAAAATTGCAGAAACACTGCGTTTCGAGGCAGTTGGTAGAATGTCTCGAAGAACACCAATCCCCTTTTAAA
This sequence comes from Ligdia adustata, assembly GCA_947049295.1. Classification (NCBI taxonomy): domain Eukaryota; kingdom Metazoa; phylum Arthropoda; class Insecta; order Lepidoptera; family Geometridae; genus Ligdia; species Ligdia adustata. Next base: position 4,407,408 of record OX346242.1, on the reverse strand, counting down.
AGACCTTGTGCTATGTTAGTAAAAGAACTTATTAGTACTTAGTACCTATTGACTCAAAATAAAATAAGTGAATGTTTTACATTAATAGATTGATCCCGGGACCGTCAGATCTGGAAGCAAGCATGCTAGCGACTAGCTTACTAAGTTTTTATTATTTTTGTAATAAAATGTTTTAGTTCAAGACTTGTAGTATAATTTGAGACCTAATTTATTAGTCCACTGCCCAATACGAGAGTAATGTTTTTACTGCTATATGTTAGTAAGTATGTATGTATATTTTTGAGACCCTCTAATGTCTGTTAGATAAGCAATTTACAAACTCAAAAAATTTGAGGCCTATTTAATTATCCAAGACTGGCATAATTTCTTTTTTATCTGTTGGGGTGTCATTTGCTAGGATCTTTTTCATCCACACAAGGTCTTCCCGATTCACAATGAGCTTCTGCTCTGCTTCGAAAACTTTGCAACACGAATTACGCAGAGCTTGTTTGTTATATAAGTATGTATATCAGTCATCAGGTTACCATAGCACAGGCTTTGCCTATTTTATGGCCTGAAGACCGTTGTGTGGATGTTGTCCCATATTAAATACTTGTTACGTAATCTTAAATATTACATTTTATTTATTATGCTAATATTATATTTTAGTTTAGATCTAGAATCGATATTTAAAGTAATAATTTAGGATCTTCTAATAAGTTTTGCGTAATTCGTGTTGCAAAGTTTTCGAATCTGAGCAAAACTCATTGTGAATATGGTTGCAGGTCCCAAACTAGGCAAAGCCTGTGCTATGGTAACCTGATAACTTATATACATAATAAACACCCAGACAGGTCAAGCAGACATGTCCGTGCACACAAATGTTAGATCAGTCAGGGATCGAACCCGGGACCAGCGGCGCAGAAGGGGTTGCTACCAACGGCGCCAACCGGCCAGTCAAATAATACTATTCGAAAATACATAGCATCCAGCAACATACTGGTTGGGAAACCCCATTTGTTATTGTCTGAATGTTGACATAGAATAACAACTAACAGGACTTGTGGGAAAAAATCCCATTAGTTCTCTCAACAGAAGTACTCCACAGAACTAAAATTCTTAAAATCCATATACCAAATTTCGTCAAGATAAACCCATACGAAAATTATTGCGGACAAACATCCATACATACAAACAGACAGACGACAGTACATTTTTCCTAGACTTGAAGCGTTTATTCCCACTTGTTCTGTTGACAGAACAAGTGGGATTTTTTTCCCTACTTGTTCTGTTAACAGAACTGTTCTGTTACACTGATATTTAAGTTTAGCAAGTGTCGCATGTACAAATAATCATCTAAGAAACGAATGACCATCGCAGAAACAAGTGAATGTCGAAAAAACAAATAAGCATCTCAGAATAAAAAGAACGTCTCAAGAACAAAAGTAAAATTATTTTTGAACTTGGTTGCAAGTTGTTGGTTGTTGCACTTGTTCTGATGATGAAATAACATTTAAAAATTCACTTTTATTGCATATGCATATATATGAATTTACTATAGTACGATTATTTATTATATATTTAATATAGAACCTTTTTTAACATTTGTTTGCTAAATGTAAGTGTCTTATGAGAAATAAATATTTTTAAACCAGAAACCTGAATAAACAATAGAAAGTCGTTAAAGTGTCCATTAACGATTGCCATTGGAAAAATCAAGTTAACGCGATTTTCGACCATATTGAAATTAGTCGGAAAATCATTTTAGACACTAGAAATCATTGGCCCCAAATTTTGCAAGAAACAAGGAAAAAAATGTCGATAAGGTCGAAAATCGTATAATCGGTTTTTATTATCTTCGTTTTTTGCGTGACAAATAAAATTAAAAAACTGGTCTTAAAAAGAGAGTCTTTAAAGTGTCTATTAACAATTACAATTGCAAAAATCAGGTTTACGCGATATTAGACCTTATCGTCATTTTTTTTTTGCTTATTTTTCGTAATATTTGGGAGTGAGAGAAATCGCGTAAACATGATTTTTTCAGTTACCTACATAATTGTACATTTTTGTGAATTTCTTTTGTTTTTTAATGGTTATAATTTATCGCGTGGACAAGTAAATATATCGCTTTCAACTAAGTTCAAAAATAAATTTAACTTTTGTTCCTTCTATTTTGTTTCTGTGGCGCTCTTTTCATCCTACGATACTGTTTTGTTTCTGTGATGCTTACGCGATGTTCATTTGTTTCCGCGATGCTCATGTGTCCGCAATGTTACTCTACAGAACAGATGAAAACAAAGTCGAGTGTCAAGCATAGTCTTACAACTAACAGAACAGGTGGGAAAAAAATTCCCACGAGTTCTGTCAACGGAACAAGTGGGAATAAACGACTTGAAGCAGAGTTGCTTCGCTCGTTTGGTCAATAAGTTTATCCCAAAGCCTACAGTTTATTAGTTGTATTGATATACTTATCAACTAAATTTGACGAAATTGAATACATAAAGTTTCTCATCTTTTTATAAACAAGTGGTTAGAAGCGAGTTCGGAAAAAACACGACTGCTGAATCGTTAAACCTGTGTATCGTCCTTTATTAATATTTTTTTAAATTTTGATGTACCCAGTGTCACTCTCACGGCTAAGACAGACGTATCTATTGACACCACTCACATATAAATACGGCATTCTGTTTAGGCTCTAGGGCGAGCCAAAGAAATACATACACTCGAAAAACAACCCTCCTTCTTTCACAAAAATTCGGGTACAAATAAAACAATTCAAGTAAAAAGATACAAAAATTTAATCAGTCGAAAACCAGTTCATCCAAAATTGTTAAGTAAAGTACAAAACGAGCTTACATTTCATTTACTCGCAGACACAATAAATAATACACCATAATGTTACTTTAAATTTGTTTAACGATGCTAATAAAAGAATACATATAGTTTTTAGAATAAAAAAAAGACTAAAGATCGGTCTGAATATTTAGTAATATAGAAAGTAATTAATATTTTTAGTAAAACTGATATTTTACTTTTCACGCGCAATATTTAAACAAAACTTTATACATGCAATAATTTAGTACATAAAAATCTTAGCTGATTAATCCATTACCACAAAGTTTCAATAAGGGTTTATAAAAAAAAAACATTATAAAGGTAATAAAAATAAGTGTTTTTTGTATGATTCTAAATTGTGTCCACCATTAAATATAATAAAGTGTACAGAAAAACATGATATGAACATTTTTAGGATAATCACAGATATTCAAAAAACACTGGAATGTCTGCCACTTTTAAAAGCTTTATTTATCATCTCAGAAAAAAATGTCTCAACTATGCAATGCTTTTATGTGTTGAAATATTTTGTTTCAATATTTTATGTTTTGCAGCTTAGAATCTTTAAAAAAATATATATATTTTAATTTTCTTAGTTATTATTTTGTAAGAATAGTATATAATTAATTCGACGGTAAATAACATGTTTTTAGTAATATTACATATAAAAATCGATTGATCGTTTGTCTCGCAAAAATTCGAGAACAGTGAGCCGATTTAGCTGATTTTAGTCTTGAAATGTTAGTCTTACTCCAAGGAAGGTTTAAAAGGTGAGAAACATAAATAACTGTCAGGAGGTACGGTATTTTTTCAGTTATGTACTAAATTGACATAATTACACTAATGGCAATAATACGATGAAGACAAAAATATAAAATAAATATTAACTTCATGGACCCCATGGACCTGAATTAAATAGGTAGGTATATTATTCATAGTAAATTAGTAAAACGAAATTTAGCATAAGAATAGTAAAAGAATATAGAGTAAATAAATAATTGTAGTAAAAAATATGAAAAAAAAAAGAAACAATGTGAAGAAATTAACAAAAAAATTAAATATTGTAATATGCTGTAAGTCAGCCAAACTCATTCATCAATTAAAATTTTGAACAATATGACAACAAAAATATAAAATGTCGTATTGGATAAACGCAGAGATACCATAAAAAACTAAGTTTCAGTTAAACCTATTTTGATAAGCAAGCTTAAATTTATAAAACATTTATTTTTAAGCTTACATATAAGAAAAATAATTCGCCATTTATAAAATTAACTTTAGATGTGTTAAAATATTTTGTAGTATTTGCTATTAAGGATATCGTGATCACGACGTAGTTTAACAATCACGAAAACACTAAAACAAAAAGTTTAAATATTGCAACTTTAAGACATGTCTTTACGAATCAAGACTTTCAAAAGTAGCAGATTTTACATAACTAGGTATTTATTAAGTAACAACAATTTGGATTTTTTAACAACTATACAAATCACAGTTCTATTTATTTCATTCTTTTTTTTTTTTTAAGATTCAGCCTCTTTTCAAGTAGGTATAGCTTAACGTGAATTGAGCAGGCTAATAATGATTTATGTATAAGCAAACATAATATCGGGTTGATTTAAAATTTTTGGTTACAATTTTCAAAATCTTACAAATTAAGTTATTATAATTATGCATATGAGTACATTTTAAGTATTACGAAGGTTAGAATGGCAACATTTTTAGGTGATTACACATTTTTTTTTTCGATTTTCTTGCCATTCGTCACTTCTATTGCTAAGAGTACCTACGTGCATAAGGTTAAACATTAGTAAGATTAAGATTTTATTACTTAAGATTATAATAATCCATAATACGAACAAGCAATGACATTTAATTTAAAAAAACACAGTTTATCTATTTTTTTACTGATAAAATAGCCGTTTACAAAATTATTGTCTCAATTTTTCTGAGATATAATGAAATATTCATTTCTTGCCATTGAGTTCAGAGTTATCGGATGACTTAAAAGAAAGTGTCAGAAAGAGAATCAATGACCCCGTTTTTGTCAGGCCAAACTTACTAAACTAACCTAACTTGACAGTTATAAAATTGTCTCCTCCCTCTCTTATTGTTTCCAAAAGTGAGAGAAGAATGGATACAGTTTTGGAAACTTCTAGTTTAGTCAGTGTGGCTGGCCGAATTGGGGTCAATGCCCAATGAGACATTATTTTATGTTGATTCTAAATTAAAAAAAAAAAAAACATTTTGCATATGCCATTTAGAGGCTCTTTCTACCCAACCGGTGCCGAAATTTATATATACGATTACAAATACCCACTCTAGCCTACTTATTTAAATCTTAAATATAATAACTGTATTGAAGTAAGCAAAGTGCTTCGTTCAAAAACTTAAAAAATACGAGAACACCAACACGTTTTTACTTTTATTGAACGTTTGAAAAGTTTCTATCACAGTTTGTCACAAAAAAAAAATAACTTTTCAATGTCCCACAATTGTTTGTCTTAATAATTTGAAATTCAAAATTTCTGTAAAAAATGGTGTAGAAAATTCAGTCTTGTAATTTTGAGGATTGAGATCTATTAAGTTAAGTCTGTTTGTTCTTTTCTATGAGCTAGACTAATTACTACTTACTATCTTATGCTTAAAAGTAGTATTGATAAAGATGATTTACTTGAAATGAAGATAAACAAGTTGAAGAAATAAGCAAGTAGAAATAAATGGCGGTAAACATAAATGAATAAACATAGTAAAAGCTTTACAAATATTCGATATCAGTTATTCAGCGTCAGACATAAAATAATTGAAAAATATCTTTCATGTTACATAGTATGCTTTTGTAAGGCAAATATACAGGTGGTTCTAAATTGAGCGCATATAATCACCCCGTATATATTGCAATACTGTTAAAATAATTAGTTTTCATTATCATTTGAGAACTTTAAATTCGGAAACAAACTAAAGTCATTAATTTATTTAAACTGTTTTTCATAACGTATATTAAAATAGGCTTTTAAATACGTATGTAATGTTATTTTGAGAAAATCATTGCCAGATATAATTACTCTGAAAGAAAGAGTCAAATTCAAACCTTACGCGCGAAAAGCTTTTAAAGGCTGATCACACAATATTGAATAGCAAAAAATAAGTTTTTTTAATAAACTCGGATACAAAATAACTGAATACAAATATTTCCAGCTCCTACAATGCCTAATAAGACAAAATTTAAACAGAATTATCTTAAATCACTAATATATAAAAGTAAAGATTATGTCAAGAAAGTACTACTTATTCAATTTAAATACATACTTATTGAAGACAGTATCAAAGAAATTATCTATTTGGAAACAAACAATAAGTACTAACCTACAGATACAAGCTCAATGAAACATGAAAATCTGGACATGTAAATATAAAAAGACCCTGTTTTTGAATATTCAACAATTGTTAATCGCTTTCCCACAAAATTTTATATCTCTGAAAATTTATGCTATTTTATGTAGAGTTACTATTTTTAGACACATGGAATTTCTTCATTTCGACCGTTCTAATAGGTTTCTAATTGACACTCAATTTAATATTAAATCTTCACAACCTTTAGATGGGGAGAAAGCGACACGAGTATTACATTATTTCATAATACTTTTGACTTACAATTGACTAAAACCATCGGCATATTTGGACAGATATTATTTTTTTTACTATGAACACTTTTTTCGGCACTTGAGATCTATTTCATATTATGATATAAATATTTTATAACAATATGCACCAGTGAATTTTTGGTCACTTTTTAGTAAAAACAAAAAGGACTCAATTTAATACTAAGATAATATAACTTATGATACGAGCAACCCTTATTTTTAATGCATTCGAAAATTTCTAGAGATCCACAGAATATTACTTTTTTCACGATACAACAGAGAATCACAGGCAGTAAGGCAGTAACTTTCTTTGACAAACCAATATGTAGTTTAAATATGCAATAATTTTATAGTCATTACGATGGCCACAAATTTATCTAAAGAACATGTTTCTCATTGGATATGAAGATGAGGCTGAGATTGTTTAAACCTCAACTTTCTATAATTTTGCATGGTAGAAAGTGACTAGAGACAGCTTGAGATTAAGATAACTAAACTTGAAACTGGCCAAGTAGTTCATGTAATTAATTAACAGAATAATAATATCAAGTTTAGGCCCTTACATTTAATTGGTAATAAAAAAAATGCTAAATAAATTCCGAATAATGTACCATATAATGTTTGCACTTTATGTCAATAATGAAAAATCTTATATTTTTTCTCATATTTCATCAGTAGACTTTGCTAAATCTCCATAGTTAAATAAGAAACATGTCCTTCATACGAAGACTATTAAAATCACGGACACATTTTTTTTTTAATTAATCAACATTAATATTACAAAAAAAAGACTTAAAACTAAACTTGCATGATTATTATAATAACGTACGGCTATTTATTGTGCTAACTTCAATCACTACAAAAACACTTAGAGATAAGTATAGACAGTATTTAAGTTTATGTATAATATTGCATACATGTGCTTTCTATTTTAGTATGCATATCACTGCCAAGAATGATAAGAAGTTAATATTGAGTTATAGAAAGTGCAAGATTGAAATAATTATAGAAATATGTATAATATGAAACAAAATATTATAGAATAGAGTATTAATATATGGAAAAATATTTTGGTCAAAAGAAGTCAAATATATGTAAACTCTATTTTTTTTATTCTCATCTCACGTTGCAATATCATTATGGCACAATTAGCACTTGGCAGTGATCAACAACCCTTATAGAATTTTATTTCATAGACAAAAGATATTTTGAGTATATTTACAAAAAAACATATTATACTTAATATAGTTTTGTTGTTTTTATAAAAAACCCATTTTAGGTTCTCAGTGAAAAATAAAAATAATAAGTCACATACTAACAAAAAAATTTGGTAATTATCAGAAATAGTTAAAATATTGCCAAATTAAGTAATTCAGAAAAAGTAAGCTGCTTGGTATTTAAGTAGGTTTCAACATTTCAATCATGTTAATCTATTCTGAAAAATTAAATGATAAAGTAATTTCACCCCTGCATTAATACAGAGCTGGATTTACAAAACTAAAATAATCAAATAATCATGTATGCAATTAATCAAAAATATCTCCAAGCATATCTCTCCTATTAACATGCTCTGGTTGAGTACAATGTGACATCAACACTGACTCACCGACGATCAAATTCTCAAAGCATAAAGAACATGCATACAATGCGTCCCCAAAGCACACTATCTTATTATCATCCCTGTACATCGTCATAGGATTGAGTACCGTACTAGGCTGAATCTCTTTGCCAGCAGTTATACACTTCTTGACATACGCAGTCTTATAAACAAAGTGTATCTTCTCGCAATGATTCGGGCTCAGAATATGCTTGAGCAGACCATTCTCTTCATAATCAGTAGTCTTACAAGTAGGACAGTAAAATGTTATGACATTCTTAGATTCATAGTCGGTTACGATCTCGCATTTCAGTTGAATGCTGTGCACTTGTACGTAGAATGATATACGTTCTATAGCAGTGGTTTGTAGCAGTGTGTTGTAAAGACTATTGTCAGTATCGTTAAAGCTGTTGTAGCTTACGATTTGATCCAAAGACTCGGAGTATGCTGATAAGGTGGTCGAATCTAATGTGAAGTTCCCAATAGATGATGTTATTGAATGATCGGGCATACTTTTATCAGATTTGGGGGTAGATTCCAATTCTTGTAAATGACAGTTGCAGGAGCATTTCGAAAAGTCATTGTCAATGTCATTGAAATTATCCATTGAAAAGAGGTTTATCATAGCTTCACGTAGATCTGGGAAATTGTAATGCTTTATTTTCTTCTTGTAGCTTAAAGGCTTTTGTTTGTATTGACGTTTGCTTTTGTGCAAATTGTATGTATCTTTCCTTTGAAGCTGTGGTTTTGCTTTCTTTTCCTGTAGATAAGTATTGACAAATTCATCAATTGACTGTTTCATTTTTAACAATTGGCTTTTCATTTTTGCTTTAGCAATGTTGTCTTCCTTTTCCATAATAACATTCCATCCGGCTGGACTGATGCCACGTTGAATGTTATCAATGTAATTTACGTCACCCAAAGCTTTGGAGATATTTAAAAAGTTAGTTTCTGGTAAAGCAGAAACTATGGACTTGTAGTTGAAAATCTTGGAGACCTCAATATGAAATTGAAATTCAGTGAGCAGTTTTTTGAGAAAACATTCAATCTTTTCTAGTCTCATTTGATAGTTCAAAAGTAAAATTGTCCGCTCCTCTTCATTTTTATCAACTTCAACATCAGTAAATGACTCTGGCGTGGCAGATTTCAATAATTCTGGCTGGGACTGGTGCACTACCTTGCGACACAGTTTTATATCTGCCTTATCATTGATCTCATCTGAGATATCAGTATCAGAATGATCAGAAAGGCTTTCAATATCAATATCCTCTTCATTTAGTGATGCTGCAGATTCAGCATCCGATATATCAAATGACTGGTTAAAATTGAAGCCTTTGAAATAGTCAGCGCTTCTGCAGTCTAAAAGTTTATGTTTAGGTGTGTTTTCAAGGTTAGCGCTATCCTCAGAATGATTAAATGAGTTGTTTGCAGACTGAGAAGCTTTTTGTAAGTCTACTTTGAGTTTACGGCATTTCTTTCTTTCTTTTTTTTCTGGGGTGATGTTGAGGAGGTCAGTGTCAGATAAAGAACCCTTTTTCGCTGCATAGTGTCTTGCAGACGGCATATACAAACTAATGGCACATTTTGAAGTGGAATCAGCTTCAGCGCGACCGAATTCTACATTACCTGAAGCTAAGATCGAGGCATTACTATTCTGGCGACAGGTTTGCGTAAAACTATTATCGGGAGACCTAATTTCGTGGTTATCTGCGTCACCTGGCTTCGTAAAGTACGAAATATTTGATAACATTTTTCGTAAAGAGAACGCCATCTCTCAAAGATTTGCTGCACACAATGCTGAATTTCTAAGGCGCGTCGTTATCAGATAAATTTCACTGAGAAACAAGAAATATAGCTGTGAGCAAACATTTACTTAAGAACAAAGAATAGTAAAATGTTTTCATATCACAAGAATTTTACCTGCTACTTTATTGCGACGATTGTAGACACTTATCTAAGCATGACTAAAAACACATTTCCATTATATTAAAATTATATCTAATATACCTTCAAATAACTTTAAAAAACACAAAAATCTAAAACTAAATTCACAAGAACAAGTACTTATTTTTTCTTTTTTCGATTGGTGGCTGGCTTCACTCAACTCGACAAGACACTCTTAAGTAATAACTAAGCAATCGTCAGTGTCAAAAGTCACAGCTCACTTTAATGTCAAAATCTTTAGGGAAAAAAGCGCGGGAAACGTCGAATTAGGCGGGTGTATTTTTTCACGCTTATTTTCATTTAATTAATTTTATATGTAAAAAGGATCATTTGAGTGGTGTAGTATACATTATTTTAGTCATTATTGTATATATTTTAGTGTAATTGTATATTTTCCTCGAAACTGGTAAGTTTTTATCATTTTGATATGAACAAGCTGCCCGAATTGCATGATCCGGGGGGCGGAATGGTTCCCCCGGCAACTAATTTCGTAACTGTAGCAACTCATAGCATTATTTCTAATGAGTCTGGAATGGACACAGACACATCTTCCACCCAAGCTCATAAACGTAAGCGAAGTCGAAATACTAGGATTTATGTAAGCATTGCAATAAAAAAACAAGAAAGCACAAGCACAACAAGATCAGGTGCTACCTAGTAGAATTTTTATTTGCTACAACTCACTCCCTATTGAACTTTACACTTATCCTACTATACAGTGTTATAATTGCTGCCGTTACGGTCATACTAAACTTCAATGCAGGTCGAGACCGAGATGTTTTAGATGTGGCCTTGAACATACTGGTGATACCTGCAATGCTAACGACGAAAACATTATATGTTGCCTCTGTTCAGCGCCACATTTTGGAATCAACAAGTCATGTCCAGAGTTTGCGCGACAAAAACGTATCAAAATAACAATGGCTGAAAATAGCATATCTTACGGTGAAGCAGCTAAACTAGTTCCCCAAGCATCAAAGTCTTATGCTGACGTTGTCACATACATCCTCTAAAGTTATGAATATTCAGCGCCATCACCAAACATCATACAAAAAGACAACTTTTACTAACCGTCGTTAGGCTGCAAAACCTGTAATGGGCTATGATCGTGTGGCTCATAAAAAAGTTAATAGCGCGTTTAACGTCCCGCCACCACAAGACGGCTGTGCTTTAAAAAAAAATCCGTTAACTATGTCATCTACAGATATAATTCAGCTTCTTATTGATACCATAACTTAGTCGAATATAAAAATACCGTCCATCGTTGCCCCTATCTTTGATATGTTTGATAAATCTAATTCTATTAATAATGACGACCCTTCACAAAGTTGTTCAATGGAATTGCAGAATTTCAGTAAATAAAATATGTTTTGCAAGAACTTGCTTCCTTTGTCAAAAAAATTGCTATTGTATAGACATCTATACAGTTCTGTAGATTTTCGTGATGTAATATCATATTACCGTAAATATTGTTCATAATAATGTGTGTAAATATAATTATGTAAATATCCTACCTGTAATATATTTCAAACCTGTTCCTTTGATCCTTTCCTATCACAATAATTATATCCTATTTTTCCGCGAAATATACGTTTCCCAAACTTTTAATAAACACAAACAATTGAAATTCAAAATTCAAAACCACCTTGTTCAAAAACAATCGTCACACCAATGAAAATTATTGTGAAGATTTACTTGAAGATGGCAAAAGCACTAGCCGTGTAATGCCACAATCCTCGTAAGAAGGGAAGAAAAAAAAAATCTTTAGGTTATGCTGTCAGAATTGAATAACAAAATGAAAAAATAAAGACGCAAAACAGAGTGAAATACAAATTACAACAGTTTTTTCTTTTGCATTTTGCAAAGCTAAAACTACTAGGTGAAGCTTAACTAAGCTAATAAATTTAATAGTTCTAGCTTCTCTAGAACAGTAATAATCCTGTCAAACAGATCATCATAGTGTTCTATTCATCTCATACTCACCACTATGAAGCCAACCGACGTAGATTCTTTACGTTCGGAGCACGAATCTGATGAGCAATGGGAAGTGCGGAAAAGCTTCATGTTAGAGCATCGAGAAGACTTCCCCGAGGAAGAGCTGATCACCTTGGCGCAGCTATTTACTAACATTGAATTCTTAGGATGCAGGTTTGTGTATTACAGTCGTGTTAATTTTTCGAAAAATTAGGGTTGTCTGCAAATGTATACGCATTATTGGTTGTGAAAACCTATGGGAAACTATACTGGCACTATTTAGTAGTTACATTCGACTTTTGCGACATTAATATCACGATAACCTATTGACCGTTTTTATTTTCACATTCAGATCTTTATCTTACTAAGCAAAAACCGCCGTAGAAAACTTCTCGAAAAAATACCCTAGAAACCTAAAAATAATATAACTATTCCTGGCACCTATAAACCATGTTTGGTTAAGATAGGTTGAATAGTCCTGCATGCAAGGACCAACATTCAGACAAAACTTATTTTATTTTTAGTTTTCATAAATATTTCAAAACCAAAATCAGAAAAAACCGGCCCAGCTGCTTTTGAGTTTTATTGAGACAAACTGCAATTACTTTTTATTTATATTGAGTTTAAAATTTATATGCTCATTACCAGTTTTTGATACGCAGCTTTTTGTATGAAGATTATTCTAAATTGTCAATGATTTTCAGGTACCCAACAGAAACAATGCAAAGGATCGCCCAGCTCTCAAAGAAAGTATCAGCTAAATACAAAGACAGTAGAAAGAACAAACTGAAAAGGACATTTGTTGAAGCGAGTGATGCGGCTGAACAGAAGGCTAAGAGGACATTTAAGTAATATATGTTTCGAAATTTATATATTAGGCATGATTTTGAAAGTATTACTTTATTTAGAAAGATTTTAAGGGCCCTTATTCTCTCACAATCAATGAAATGTCTTGCTGAAATGCATGACTTGTTTAGGCGGCTATCCCACTGGTGTTATACGGGCGTTAGCATCTCTCCAATGCTGCGCAGACGCAACGTCAACGTCGCGAGTCTCTAGCGGCAAGCGTTCGCCTTGCGACCTTTCTAAGTTTACAACACACCAACACAAAGTTAGTCGCATTCTCGTCTCAAATAGTCGTGTGCGCGACGTTAACGTCGCTTTCAGCGGATGTTAATCCACTCCACGCGAAACGTCGCGTCTTCCAACGCTCGTAAAACGCCAGTAGGATAGCTGCCTTAATGTTATGTTGACGCAATAGGAGCTTGTTCTGCACCACGACATAAAATTTGACATTGGCCGAATTAATACTATGTGCTTAAATAACGAGACTATGTTACATATAGAATTGTTTATAGTGAATAAGGGCCCACAAAGTTCTAAATATCATATGTTATAATTATATTTTTGTCTTTTATTAATTAAGCCAAAAGGAGATTGTAATGATTCTCATAAAAGCAACTTAGTAACAAAGATGTAAATCTAATAAAAAGAAATAAATATATTTGTAAGTAAACAGATAAAGTAAAATTTTTTTAGAAATTTTTTTTTAATTCATATTGTTTAAGAAAACGGGTTTTCATGCCTACCTGATTGTTGGAAAGGTATACAACTCTTAAACAACTCATTTCATCCCTGATGAAGTTCAAACTATAGTGAACGAAACTGTGCAGGCGCAGCGCCAGCGACATGCGCGCGAGACCGCGGCCCGTCGCTGACTGTGGTAGCGGTTTTTTTTTTTTTTTTTAGAAAGGACTGAGCTGCTGGTCGAACGCGACCTCGGACAGCTTGACCGGACGTTCGGCAAGCGCTAGTGCGCTGGGCCGCGGTTTTGGTTTTAGGGCGACAAGCACAAGGGCGCCTCAGACGGCACGAACCTCGGCTTGAGCCGTCGCCCAGAGTTGGACTAACGAACTGCCCTGGCAACCCAGACGGGGAGTGCCTAGGGCCCTAGCCACTGGTGGCATCCTAGCTAAAACTTTTTAGAGCGAATTTGCCCAGACCTCCCTGAGGGGGAGGACAAATGAGCCCTATGAATCTGAGTGACTATTTGACCTAAGTGGTAGCGGGGGCCGCGGCGTATATTTATTTATACCTAAATAATTTATAGACTTTAGAATAGTTTTGTGTCTAGATTGTCCTTTCGTAGTTTTAATGTTTAATAGGTTCTAAGGAGTTAAGTATGTTAGATAGAGATTAGATTTAAAATACAGGTACATAGCTATACGTGGTATAGATATGGTTTAGAGAATGATTAGTAGCGGGGTGTTAGTTAGAATAAGTCAAAAGGTTAAGTCTAGCATATAAGTAATAGTTTTGGAAAATAAATCATGGAACTTGGAACTGACTATTCATTTCGCTCGCTAGACCTCTTTCGTACCGCACCTGCTCTTCTGCTACCATCCCCGCACAGAGGAACCATACGCTTGATATAGTGCTGCCTGGTGTCCTATCCTGTAGGAACACCATTTCCCACAAAACTATAGTTGGACCTTTACAACAATCAGGCAAGCGTTAAAACCCTTCTTCTTATACAATAAGAGTAAAAGTTCTAAAGCTACTCCAGGATATTCACAATAGTCATTCTTATATAAAAATCCAGTACTTGTAGAGGCAAAATCTCATGTTCTTATGTTGTCATGTCATTAAATGAACTACTAAAGTCATTTACAACATTTCCACTCTCTTTACTTTTTTCCCCAATCCTCCCCCTTAGTATTTGAGAAGGCCCCTCTTCCCCTTTTAGTATTCATGTATTAGTTTTTCAAACATATTTTGCAAACAAAGACTAAAAAACATTAACGATATTTGAATATCAGTGAAACAGCGCGACTTTACTAAAAGAATAATTGACTGACTCGTTTATTGCCTTAATTAACTATTAAGCAAATTTTTTGAGCAATGAAAAATTAGATTAGGAATTATTGAATTTTAGTTATCAGTTTGATTAAACATTTCAAAATAAGTGAAGTTTTTGATTAACATGCTTTCAGAACTATTTGTAAATAAACAATTTACTTACAAATAAATTAGGAAGTAAAGATGTCAGGATATTTTTATTCTCTTCTTGAGCAATCTGACTTGATTATTTCCAAGTAATGAAAAGCTAAAAATAAATCACCATAAAAAAGTTTAATTCTTTGATTTACTTAATTTTAAAAAATCACAAAGTTTTCGTTTTAACACCATGTTTTTCTGCTTGTCTTCGTATCACTCAAATTTTACTAAGACTTAAAATATATTATATATCATCCACTAACTATAAAGGTTTAAAACTCTCAATATTTAGTACAATAGAGAAGCAGCTTAACTATGAACAAGGTCAAAAAATATTGTGATTCCACTTTACCCCATATAATTGTCGTACTGGTGGGGCAACGTGGAATCTGTTATAAGAGTTGAGTATATGTTGCCCCACTTACTAATGATGGTGGAACAAATTTAACTACTATAAATCCTTAGTGGAGAAGACGCCACTAAAAAGCTACCTTACTTCAAGTTCACTATTAATTATATAAAGGATTGGACCATTTCGAAAACCAGTTTCCTAGGATCAACTATTTCAGCAATTGGCTACTTTAAGTTTCTAAGGACATCATAAGAAACTGGGTTTCCAAAACTGTAGCAAAACCTTACAATAAAGTCTTATTTCTATACAATAAGTTATTTACAAATTTGTTAGAACTGTATATATACCAAAAGCACTTTGTCACTAAATTGTAGTAAAAAACAAAATAAAAATTTCATTCTACTTTACTTGTATAGTGTTATTGGTTCACCCTAGCGGCCGAGGTTGCTGAAGGCCTATTATTGGTTTACAATTTTACCCTTACCGACCCACAATAGCGTTCAGGTTTAATACCACTCCACGGTCACTCAATCATGTAACATCAGTGAATGAAGCAAGAGTTTAAACCGAGCTCGTATAATATGCTTAGAAATTTATATTTCTTTTTCTAAGCAATCATCAATGACAAAAAAACCAAATTTGATTTATTGTAAAATGATTTTTTTTAAATAATTTATTTATTATAATGATGTGTAAAATATCCCTTTTTATGAATGCTCGTCTTACATACAATAATCAAGAAGATATACAGGTTAATCATACTGGTAATCGCTTATTAAATATTTTTTTAATTAATTTTTCTAATTGTTAATTTTTCTGCAAGTAAACCTGTATATCTATATTCATTAAATCAAACGCGCATAAATATTTTTAACGTACAAAGACACACCTCATAATAAAAAAACAGAAATTTTATATCTTTCAAAATAACTAATAAGATTAAAAAGTATAAATAATTTACACGGATTAAGCTTATAAGTACATAAAAATAACACAACGTTTATTAATTTGTTCGCATGTAACACTTCTTTACATTAATGCCCCACTGCTGGGCATGGGTCTCCCATATGAAGAGGAAATAATAATAATAAAAGTAAAAAAAAAATATTCTGCAATGTTATTTTCAACTTGATGACTGAAGCCATTATATATATATATTTCAAATAGTGAATAACTTAAGAAAATAAATTACAGACACACAGGGTTATCGGTTAGGGGTGTACTTTTAAAAACTTTTCCTATAACACCATTACAAAATTCAAGAAAAAAAAAATTGGCTGTTCTATAAAAAAAGTTTATCGGTCCTCGAGAAAATGTATGAAACATGTTTTATTTCTTTAATTCAGTGTTGGTTCCATATAAAAAAATAATTAACATGAGGAAAAAATAAGGAAGGCTATCCACCAAGATACGGGCGATTTCGTCTAGTTTAGAGGCCGTGGCTGTATTATTTACAATAAATAGACAATTATGAATTTGAATTTTGAGTGACCCGCGTGTCCCACTGCTGGGCACGGGTCTCCCCGTGAAGGGGGTGCAGGCCATAGTCCACCACGCTGGCCAAATTACAAATTGGTGACTTCACTTATCATTGAAAGTTTTAACCTTCTCCGACAAGCAGGTTTGCTCACGATGTTTTCCTTCACCGTTTAAGCATTACCCTTCGGCTTAGTACACCCCTAACCTATCAACCCTGTACTGTGAGGTGCGTCTAGATAATTTCTTACAGTCTACATTAACTTAAGAATATATCAGTCTCTTGTTTTCAATCCCCATATTGAAGTTCTCCGAGGACCGACAGTCGGACGCGCGATGGCGCTGAAAAATAAACCAGTTCAGTTTTATATTAATTTGCAATAAATAAATATATTTAAAAGGTTCGTGTTTAAACGCCAACCAAAAAGTACCTATTTTACTATTAGAAAAATCCTAAACGGTTACCAAAATGGATAAATGGTCACCAAATTACGTTTCTAATTGTTGGAGTCAGGCGTTACTTTGCGGAAATCCATTTATAATAAGATGGTATATACAAGATATTGTTTTTCCGCCTCGTCTTGTATATACCATCTTATTATAAATTACGTTTCTTAAAACGTACCTCGTTGCCGAAAGTATTCAGAATGTAATAATATAAATAACTTTTACCTACTGCGGACCCTGTTGCCGAAAGTATTCAGAATGTCATAATATTAATAACCTATACCTACTGCGGACCCTGTTGCCGAAAGTATTCAGAATGTCATAATATTAATAACCTATACCTACTGCGGACCTTGTTGCCAAAAGTATTCAGAATGTCATAATGTAAATAACCTATACCTACTGCGGACCCTGTTGCGGAAAGTATTCAGAATGTCATAATATAAATAACTTATACCTACTGCGGACCCTGTTGCCGAAAGTATTCAGAATGTCATAATATTAATAACCTATACCTACTGCGGACCTTGTTGCCAAAAGTATTCAGAATGTCATAATGTAAATAACCTATACCTACTGCGGACCCTGTTGCGGAAAGTATTCAGAATGTCATAATATAAATAACTTATACCTACTGCGGACCCTGTTGCCGAAAGTATTCAGAATGTCATAATATTAATAACCTATACCTACTGCGGACCTTGTTGCCAAAAGTATTCAGAATGTCATAATGTAAATAACCTATACCTACTGCGGACCTTGTTGCCGAAAGTATTCAGAATGTAATAATATAAATAACTTATACCTACTGCGGATCCTGTTGCCGAAAGTATTCAGAATGTCATAATATTAATAACCTATACCTACTGCGGACCTTGTTGCCGAAAGTATTCAGAATGTCATAATGTAAATAACCTATACCTACTGCGGACCTTGTTGCCGAAAGTATTCAGAATGTAATAATATAAATAACTTATACCTACTGCGGACCCTGTTGCCGAAAGTATTCAGAATGTCGTAATATTAATAACCTATACCTACTGCGGACCTTGTTGCCGAAAGTATTCAGAATGTCATAATATAAATAACCTATACCTACTGCGGACCCTGTTGCGGAAAGTATTCAGAATGTCATAATATAAATAACTTATACCTACTGCGGACCCTGTTGCCGAAAGTATTCAGAATGTCATAATATTAATAACCTATACCTACTGCGGACCTTGTTGCCGAAAGTATTCAGAATGTCATAATGTAAATAACCTATACCTACTGCGGACCCTGTTGCCGAAAGTATTCAGAATGTCATAATATAAATAACTTATACCTACTGCGGACCCTGTTGCCGAAAGTATTCAGAATGTCATAATATTAATAACCTATACCTACTGCGGACCTTGTTGCCGAAAGTATTCAGAATGTCATAATGTAAATAACTTATACCTACTGCGGACCCTGTTGCCGAAAGTATTCAGAATGTCATAATATTAATAACCTATACCTACTGCGGACCTTGTTGCCAAAAGTATTCAGAATGTCATAATGTAAATAACCTATACCTACTGCGGACCTTGTTGCCGAAAGTATTCAGAATGTCATAATGTAAATAACCTATACCTACTGCGGACCTTGTTGCCGAAAATATTCAGAATGTCATAATAAAATGACCTGAACGTACTGCGCAGCGGATCTTGTTGCCAAAAATTCAGAGTATCATATTTTTTTTATGTTTTTATTTATTTATTCGCATGTATACTGGCCAGCTGTGTATAACGTATACGCAAAAAGCAATGAGCAGGATAATAATCCAGTATAATGACGCATTCCTGACTCTTATGAAGCTTCCGCGGTACTTTAGTGCGTCGAGCATGTTCGCTGATGCGCGCCTGATTTTTTTGCCGTCATCAGGTCTAAGGTTGCCTCAATTTGGCATCGCTTACGCTGTTCCAGCAATAAGATACTTGTGGCTATCTCTGACGATATAAGGAGCCCCTTATTTAGCCGCTGGGTATCTGTTCATATGAATAGGAATAAAAAAATATGCAGTACAACTCGTACAGTGATGTTTTAATTCATTTTATTTGTATTGTTCTTTTTACATACACCCCTATACAGTGTTAGTAAAAAATATATTGATTTATAGTATCATAGTATTGTAACTATGGGTATTTTTGCATGAAATAAATACACTTTTTTATAATTTGGTGACCGTTAAGCCGTTTTAGTAACCAAAAATATTATTTGGTGACCGTCTAAATTATTTGAATATGGTTATTTAATATCCTAGTATATAACAATAAAAAAATAAATTTATTTATCACAGTAGGATAGAACTAGGCTTTCTCCTGTGTCAGGGATCCCGTGTAACATTAACAAACACACCCAGACTCGAAGATAGATGTTCAAACTTATTCCAACACCTGCCCCGACATGGAATTGAACCCGGGACCGTCAGATCTCGAAGCATGCTAGCTACTAGACCACGTCGACCACTAGACGAGGGTCCGTGAACTTGTCAACCACGACATGTTTTGCGACATCCAAAAATAACACGTCAACCACTTGACCGTTTTTTTACATTTAGGCATTTCATATATACCGGGCAAGTGACTTTATTACGAAAAACGAAATGACTAACCACAAAAAGAAAGCATTGCCATTCAGCGTAGTAATGTTTTTAGCATGCTGGGCAGTCAGCCCTTTGGTGTTGGTATGGAACATTTGGATTGTGTAGATCTTGGTCTATGGATAATCATGCTTTTTTGTTATTGTAGTTAATAATTTCGTTCAAGACATTGCCCGCTTTTAAAAAAAATCTTTATGAATGTAAAGTTCCGCACGTATATATCAAAATATTATTGAAATCGGCCAGCAAATAGCGTCGAAGCAAACTTTCTCATCTTCTTATGACAATTTCCTCCTCTCCCGTCAAAAATTCTCAACGACTAAAAATAATCTCAGAACCAAATCAACTTGCGTCATCTTCGTCAAGATGGGTTGGAAACTACGACTACAGACTAAAAAGAACATTTTGTCAGACTCGAAGCAGCGAATGAATGAATTAATGATTTATTTGTAACAAACATACCGAAAAAACATAAGAACTAAGAGTAACAATTTAAACTTGTGTACTTTTTTGTATAATATGTCACAACCCGGCCCCAACTCAGCTGCATGTTAGTTGCTATACAGCAGCGACGCTTCGCTCGCTCAGTCAATTATATGGTTGAATTCCTCACCTGAATCTGAACTGGTTGATCTTGACCGCCGGTAGCGCGCTCCTCAGAGTGGCCACTGAGTGCGCCTGTAGCATGCCCCACACTTCCAAGTACTGGAGGGACGCCATCCCGTTCAGTTGACTGTCACAATAAACAAAAATCCGAAGATTAGAACGACTACATAATTAAGTTTGTCTCTTGTTGTATGTTGCCTTGTGCTATTATTAAGCAGTCTCAGGTCTAACTCTAATATTTTATAGGGAGTAATGAAGGGTACTTTGAAGCGTGATATAACCAACGACGCTACTAAAATAAAAATACTAGAAAGTTCGGTTTATATCTCCGATTAATATTATCCAAGTACCGACGTATAAAAGGAATACGCGAAGTACAGGTATAGAGTACCAGGAGATCATGAACTAGCGTAAGCTCATTACTACTAAGAAATTCTAAATATTCGTAGTAGTCAAGATCATGAAGTTTCGTCAAGATAGATTAGAAATTACGAAGTGAACTCGTTCAGGCTGTATTAATATTAAAATAATAACATTGGGAATATCATTGAAAGTATCCTCAACGAGTAACTGGTTGGGATATTTTAAAATTTAGGCGCTAACCAATTACAGTTGAAAGTGTTGCTCGTTGGGAATAACCATGCTAGTGTAGCGGCCGGCGGCAGCATAACTCACGCTACTTAGAACATGGATTTATTTATCTCTTTTGGATTATGTTACCCTGGTAATGCTAATATGGAGATCATGAACGGCGGGCAGCAGGCCAAGTATTCTATAGCCTTGTCAGCGCGATCACGCTTGACACCGTGCCGTTTGAGAACCGGGAGCGGTCTCAGGTCTAAAAAATACTAGAAAGTTTGGTTTATCTCTTCTGATTAATGTTATCCTAGTACCGACATAATATATAGAGAATACGCGAAGTACAGGTATAGAGTACCAGGAGATCATTAACTCACGCTAGTGTAGCAGCGGGCAGCAGGTAGCACCGGCTCAGGGCCAAGTGTTCCAGCCTTGTCAGCGCGAGCATGCTGGACACTGTGCCCTCTGACAGCCGGGAGCAGTCTGACAGGTCTAGTTCTACTAGGCGAGGGCAGCGATTCACTAGGTCATTTACCACTAGAACGGAAAATGAGATTAAATTAAGTTACGAATATGTACGTTCTATCCATATTAATTTATTTACAAGCATAAAAAATAATAAGATGGTATATAAAGAATATTTAGTGTTTTCTCTCTTCCTCAAAAGATATTGTCAACATCTCCTGACGATGCCTTGTGCTAAAGCGAAACATGTGTCGAGCAAGTCGGATAATGAGATAAGGAGAAATAATAAGGTGAGGAGGTGTGGCGGTGGTGAGGAGGAACCACACCATAATAACAAAAATATTTTTCGATTTCTCACGCTGACATCAAGACGAGGCGGAAAAACACTAAATATTTTGTATATACCATCTTATTATAAATGGATTTCCGCAAAGTAACGCCTGACTCCGTCTATTAGTATAGAAAATAACGATAAACAAATTTAAAGAAAAAACTCATGAAATGCAAAGCATTTCCTTCCGCAAAATCCTATTTTGTCATAACGAGTATACTAAAATACCAACATTGGGCGGAAAAGGCTCAATAAGAACTCGAGACAGACGCAGTCTCTCCCTACGCGCTCAAGACCGGAAAAATATTTCATTGTTAACTTACAACCAGTACAAAATAACACCCTGTGCGCTCAAGACTGACAGTCTTGCCCCAAGCGCTCAAGACGCTGTAAACACTTACTTTCGTCCGTCATAAGCCTAGCGCCTCCCACGTTGAGACGTTGGACTCGAGTCGGCAGTGACGTCACAAGCACCTCGAGACATAGCTCGCTGAGGTTGCACCACGATATGTTTAGAGACTGTAAACTGAAATATAAATTAAATGTATATATCTGTGAAACTAGGTTTATAAGAATTATAGAATGGTGTGCTCTAGCTCTATCATAGAGGCGTACAGACTTGGGCGTGTATTTGCAATCATAACTTATTCATTAATATTATAAATGCGAAAGTAACTCTGTCTGTCTGTCTGTCTCGCTTTCACGCCAAAACCACCGAACCGATCTGGACGAAATTTGGTACACAGGTGGATTGGACCCCAGGAAAGGACATAGTATACTTTTTAACCGACTTCTAAAAAAGTAGTACCCCATTAAATTATCTCGATAGCAAAATGGGGAACTACGCGGGTGAAATCGCGGTGCACAGCTAGTGTTATTATTCTTAATTTAGAATATAAGAAATATAAATTTACAAATGGAATAAGGAAAATACAGTTTATATTTTACAATTTTTGGTTATAGAAATGTATATCATCTTTTAAAACTTTGTCAACCGTGCATTAGGCTTTGTTTGCGAAGAAGTCATTGAGGGCATCTTTGCAAGTCTTAATATTATTTATTACGTGGATACTTTCTTCTATATCAACGCAAATCCAAATTTCATGTCTTCCTATCAGGATTCCTTGAGAATTTCAGTCAGCCAGGACTTGTTTATGTATAAATGCAGGGCAGGGTTTATGTGTGTACTCAGCCTAAAGCGGGTTGATTGATTGATTGATCCTAAGGAACAAGTTTTGCTCTGGGAGCAACTCTGAATTTAAGAAAAAAGCAGCCATTCCAAACAAAAAGTTAATCGGTAGTCGACAAAATGTATAGTTAAGTAAGTGGTTAGAAACAAGTTCGAAAAAACCCGACTGCTATATCGTTAAACCTGTTTATCATACTTAATTTATTTTTTATTTAGTTTTGTTGTACCCAGCGTCACTCTCACGACTAAGACGATTCGATTGACTGCACTCACATAAAAATACGACAAGCCGTTTAGGCTGTAGGACGTGCCAAAGATATTTACATACATACACTCGAAAAACATAACCTTCCTTCTTTCGCAGTCGGGAAAAAAGGTAATTATTTTCTCGAATTCAGAGTTGGTCCCATGGTGAAAGTTGTTCTTTAGAATGAGTATAGTGACTCCCTTCGGCTTAGTACACCCCTAGCTGATAACCCTGAATATACAACGTGTAACAGAAAGGTGTGACAGTAATTAAGGGTGTTAGTCTACACATCGAGGCGAACTCATTATAGAACAAAATTTTGCAAAATTCGAGTTCGAGTAGAACCTAAATTTTCATGGAATTATAAAAAAAAATCTTCTACAATGAGTTCACTTTGATGTGTAGACTAACACCGTTAAGTATTGTCACAACTTTCTGTTACACGTTGTATATATTGACGACATGTCAAGTATGCTTACTTCACGCATCCATTAAGTATGCTAGTCAGTCCTTGGTGAGTGATTCCTTGTCCCATCGCTAGATTCAAAGTCTCCAAGTTACGGCATTGACCTACAATTTATAGATTTTTTTTTAGCAAAGGAATAAAAGATACAGAACAATATTTCTTTATTGCACACCAAAAACAAAATAAACAGGCAAGAACAAAACATCGGTAGTACATTGGGCGGCCTTATCGCCTAAAGCAATTTCTTCCAAGCAACCTTGGGATGGATCGGACTAAGTGAGAACAGTCACGTCGGTGATGCAACAATAGAAAAAAAAAAAAACAGAAAAAAAATACAAGATAACGGATGGCTGCGATATATTAAACCAATTTTTTTTTTAATTTGTTTGTTTATCTGTTTGTACGGGCTAATCTCCGAAACGACTGCATCAATTTATATAAAATTTTGTATGGTGGTAGGTTGTATCCCTGGTCAACATATATGACAGTTTTGATCCGGGTTAATTAAAGAGAAGGAATAATAAACACCACGCGGACTATTTATTTAAATGTAACAAGATTTGCCTGTAACGAAGTAATTATTAAATTACTACATATTTATTTAAATGTAACAAGATTTGCCTGTTACGAAGTAATTATTTAATTACTAAATATTTATTTAAATGTAACAAGATTTGCCTGTAACGAAGTAATTATTAAATTACTACATATTTATTTAAATGTAACAAGATTTGCCTGTTACGAAGTAATTATTTAATTACTAAATATTTATTTAAATGTAACAAGATTTGCCTGTAACGAAGTAATTATTAAATTACTACATATTTATTTAAATGTAACAAGATTTGCCTGTTACGAAGTAATTATTTAATTACTAAATATTTATTTAAATGTAACAAGATTTGCCTGTAACGAAGTAATTATTAAATTACTACATATTTATTTAAATGTAACAAGATTTGCCTGTTACGAAGTAATTATTTAATTACTAAATATTTATTTAAATGTAACAAGATTTGCCTGTAACGAAGTAATTATTAAATTACTACATATTTATTTAAATGTAACAAGATTTGCCCGTAACGAAGTAATTATTTAATTACTAAATATTTATCTAAAGCCCAATAAATAATTCTTATTTTAGTAAATACCTATATTCCCACAAGTAGTATCCGGTAAAGGTAGATTTTCCAAACTCAATTTCTTCAGTATAGGACATCTTATAAGCAGATTGTTCAATGTGACCGTGTCTATGGACGCCATACTTAGATCTAAGTATTGAATGCGAGACGATTCCACTTGAGGCGCCGGACGCCATTCTGCTATCTGAAAGGTGAATAAAAACTAGAGCTTCTGTCAACTGTTGACCTCGAGAACACATTGACATCTTTATAACAAGTCATACTTTAAACAAGCAGATAGAAGAGACTTCAAAAGAACCCGACTGCTAAATTTTTAAACCTGTGTATCATAATTTATTTATTTTTTCTATTTTGATGTACCCAGTGTCACTCTCACGACTAAGACGAATCTATTGACACCACTTACATAAATATACGACAAGCCGTTTAGGCTCTACGGCGTGACAAACAAATGTGCATACATACGTAATAAAATGTATATGGAACCACACCTAAGCCGATAGGGGGTCACTGTACTCACCCTAATGAATAAGTTTCGCTATGGAACCAACTCTAATTTCGAGAAAAAAAAAAACAGCTGTTTCATTTTGTCGACGACTGAATGACTTTTTCTATAGAAAAGCTATTTTTTCTCGAATTCAGAGTTGGTGCCATTGTGAAAGTTTTTCGTAATGATGAGTATAGTGACCCTCTTTCGGCTTAGTAAGTAAAGTGATGAAAGTAATTCGGTGGTTATACAACGTGTAACAGAAAGGTGTGACAATACTTAACGGTGTTAGTCTACACGTCAAAGTGAACTCATTGTAGAAGAATTTTTTTTAAATTCATATAAAAATTATTGCGTCCTCCGTACAACTTGACCGATCACGTGACAAACTTTTGTGTGGAGAACCTAATATTATTTTCTTGATTTTTTGCAATTTTTTCTTCTACAATGGTTTTATTTTGACGTGTAGACTAAGACCCATAAGTATTGTCACACCTTTCAGTTACACGTTGTATTTATAAATGACAAGCTGTGCCCCGCGGTTTCACCCGCGTAGTTCCCCATTGGAATGTCGAGATAATGGGGGAACTACTTTTTTGAAGTCGGTTAAAAAGTATCCTATGTCCTTGCCCGGGGTCCAATCTACCTGTGCACCAAATTTCATCCAGATCTGTTCAGTGGTTTTGGCGTGAAAGCGTAACAGACAGACAGACAGAGTTACTTTAGCATTTATAATATTAGTTAGGATTATCAGCTAGAGGTGTACTAAAATAAAAGGCCGAAAAACTAAAGATAGGTGGTCTCTGTACTCATCATAATGAACAAGTTTCACTATGGGACCAACTCGATACGTACCTCGGAGCTGGCCAGCCTCACTATGATAGGTTTCCTGGCTAGTATTCTGCCGAGAGCGTTCTTAGAGAGAGTCTTGTTGCCCAGATCCAATCTCTGCCATAGAGTCTCGTCATAAGCCACTCTGTGCCATCTGCAAAGGATAATATTAAGATAAAAAACATAACAACAAAAAAACATAAGACAAAACAAAATAAAAAAACAACAAGATATTGTGAGTTTTATTCGCGACAACTGTTTACTAAAAAACAGCTTATAACATTATAACAAAACAAACAATACAAAAAACATGCTAGATTTCTAATGGCTAATAATATGGTGTTTTTAGTTTGGAAGGTGAACTATTCAATACTGTGCATTCTTAGCTACATTTGAAAGGAATTGTTTCATTTTCGGCCAGGACTGTGTAAGTGTACCAAAGAAATTATTTATTTATTTATTTGTTCAATTCTCCCACATTTACAGCAACTCCAAGGCATGTGGCGATATATATATATATATATATATTCAACATGCATTCGTTTTCATAACAATTATACAATATAAAAATTAAATACCTAATACTGTGTATTAATACAAAATTCGTCAGTCTCCTACTTCATTATGTACAAAAATATCTAAGTTCTATGAATTGTAGTGGAGTTATGGCATCTCTGGGAGATTTATTTATCCTAGGTTACCTACAATGATCACATCGGCCTATGTATTGGACCGTCAGTCAAAAATGCCATAATTGACAAAATAAAAACACGTAAATCGCCCTTTTGTGCAAATGAGGTGGAAATGTTTTCATTCGAAATTAATTTTGTGCACTGCGATAAGTTACGTTAATTTGAATTTGGTTGATATATGTATTAAAGATTAATAGTCCCTAACGTACTTATGGTATCATGTACAGTGTCCTAGCCGGAGCTCTATACATTTTTGGAACAACTCTTTTAATAGTTATCTTAATATATATACGAGTAATTCTACTGTATGTGTGTATATCACTGAACTCCTCCTGAACGTGTGGATCGATTTGAATCAATTAGTTGGTACTCGTATGTGTTTGGGTGGCACTCTGGGTGGTTTAGAGTCACATATCAGCCCAGCAGATGACGCTGTAGTCGGTATCTAGGTTTTTGCAGGACAACGTCTGTCGGGTCTGCTAGTTTGTTATACATATGTGCAAAGTTGTTTTTTTTTCCGCGTGCTCAACTTCGATGAACGAGCAAGCGAAGGATTCTAAAACTTAATCACGAGCGCAGCAAATGATTAAATTTTTAAAGAACATTCTGAAGAACATATATTAGACCTTTTTCCTGGAGGTCGGTAAAAAGGGTAGATCGATAAAAATGCCTAGTTAAGAATACAAAAGTAACATAAACAACGAAGAGCAAAATATTCTTTCTGAGACATGGGGATGAAAAATATTTATCAGCCTCCAAAACTGTGAAAAATTGGGGAACAAACCTAAAGATTAGACTCTTTCTTTGAGTTCGGTAAAAAGGGTTCATCGATTAAAATAGCTAGTTAAGAATACAAAGGTGCCAGGGTAACACAAATAAACAGTAGGTTACCTCTTGCTCACCATCATGCAGTGAGCTAATGTCCGTTTGGGCAACCATCGGAAGACACAGAGCATCACCTCATCTGACAGAATTTTAAACGCGTCTTCACCTTCCGGCTCCCATTTAGCACGTTTCGTAAGAATTAGTTCTTCCTCCTGTCCTAACGCTGCAAAATAAAATATAGACACTTTAATTTATTGAAAAGAGTTTCTTTTACATTACAAACTTTGAGAAATTTGTTTATGCTATAGGGTTCTATATTTAAATCTTTCGTATAAATTCAATAATCGAACGCATAGTCGTCTTTCTTTCTTTTTAGAAATGGCGTCATAGGATTTTTATTTGCCAGCGTCGAGGATACTTATGAAAGTATCAAGTCATTGTGACCAAGCGGCGTCTTTTCGTCACTCACTAGTAAGATTAAGAGGATCAACGACTGTTTTCGTGTTACTGATAGAATTTTCGTTCCGGGGCCTACCTCTTTTCACCTCCTAAATTGTAACGTAATTATTTGTTATTAGTGTCGATCGCTTCACTATGATGTATTTTAGGCCTACACGTTATACGTTATTTTGAAAAAAGTTATTGAATTCTACATAATAAAGGCTTTTAATATGCATCGCATCAGCGCAAAATATGACTGCTTAGGAAGCTTGTAACTTTTAAAGTGATTTAAGACAGAAAAAATTAAACGGTAAAGCCTAGTAAATAATGTATTAGCTATGCAAAAAGTCACTGGAATCGAACAACATTAAAAGATAGAAAAGAGCTATTTCTTATTGTATGGACAAGTCGGCGGTCTATAGCTGTCTTAATGTATGGAATAAAAGCTCACAGTCAGCGTGTCGTTTCCTGAAGTCAGGCCGATGGTAGAAAGGGCTGACAGACTGACCGAGCGGCGTTTCTTCTTCTGTCATATAGTTACTGGTGATAGATGTGTCTAGAAGCTGTGTCTCTGATAGTGGTTTTGCTGGAACAAAAAAAAACGATTAGTAGTTCGAAATTGCGCCCCGAGTTAAGAATAAGAAAACAGTAACCTATTTATTGCCTGTACAGAGGAAAATGGAACTCTTTGGAGGAGGCTTTTACCGCATACAACGATATTTAATTTAAATATTTTTGTGTAAAATAGTTATTTGTTATACAAGAGTGCAAAGTTACTTTTTAACCGCGTGCTCACTTTTGATGACCAAGCGAAGTATTCAAAAATTTGAATCCTGAGCGTTAGCGAGGGAAGTAAAAGAGCACAAGGTGACCAATCTTTGCACTCGAGTGCAACACGTAACTTTTCATCCCACCTCAGCGAGGAAATGATTACATAATAATAATAAAAAAAATTAATGAATTAAAATGAAACTCAATTTATTTTTTTCACTTATTTTTAACATAAGGTTTTAACAATTTGATGTGAAAAGATAACGGCGAGCGCAAAACAAATTAAAAAAAAACATATAGCACCTTAACTGTCCAATTTCAATAATATTTGATACTATCATTAATAACGTTTCCAGAATAAAAAAGCGGTCAAGTGGTTGTTGTTCTTCTTTACAAAGTTGTTAACAAAATTTGTAATCGCGAGGTTCGAAAGTTCGCGGAAATACTAGTTAATAATGGCAATCTGGTAATGTTGCTGGTATTGCGTATATAGGTTGCTAATATCAGCACAACATTCTTGAATTTGCAAATGCATTAAATGCATCGATGCAACAGTTTGTTCTGACCCAGTTTTTGTAAGCTACGATTAATTGTGAGGATTGACGTTAGCACCTAGCATGTTTTTTTTTGTATGAAACACTCGGCAAATAAAACGTGTTTGTTAGTATATGATCATCTGCAAGATTGGTCTGAGGTAATTTTTTTATAATGTATAAAAAAGTTTTAGAGCAATAAAAAAATTCTCTCTATTTTTGCTTATAACTTCTTTAATTTTTAATTTAGGCCAAAAAGTTATATAAACATATTTGTAGGCAAATTAATTTGCTACGAATTATGTGTTGACAATTTTTTGTATGTTTCCAAGATATCGCAAAAAGCCCCTTTTTCCAAGATGGCGGCCGGGGGACAACGGTGGCGACCCCACAAATTTCAATTTCTAATGATCCCCCCAAACATGTCCCAAAAATAAAATTGCGTCCTCTAACAAATGCAATATTCGGTCCTCAAATTGTAACATTTCAATGGACTATAAAGGTGCAAGTTAGGGCTTACCTAACTTGCACCTTAACTTGACCTTCATAGGTCAATGCTATCAGGTACGTCTTCTTTCACAAATTATATTTCGTCCCAGGGTATTATTACTATGTATTGGACGGAAGTTTTACTCGTTCCCGCTTACAAAGTATGTACTAGGAGACCATAACGGTATAGAAAGCTAAAAGTTTACTTACGTTTCTCGCTCTTAGGGCTTCGTGCATGTGATGGTCCGGCGGTAAAGACACCCTTGCCACCGCTGTGCTTGCGAGGCGAGGACGACCAAGTTAAGGCTTTACATTCTCTATGTTATTTATGTCTTTTTCACAAATTATATTTAGTAACAGAGAAGTAATATTATTTCTTCCTTAAACAGGGTGACATAACCATACAAATACACTAATACTGTATCAGATGGAAGTTATACTCAGCTCTCGCTTCCACTGTGCTAGGATATATAACCGCATAGAAAGTTCACTTACGTGTCTCGCCACTAATAGGGCTTCGTGCATGTGATGGTCCGGCGGCGGAGACACCCTTGCTACCGATGTGCTTGCGAGGCGAAGGCGACCAAAATAGGGCTTTACATTCTCTATGTTATTTATGTCTTTTTTAATAAATTATATTTAGTACATATAAGAGAAGTAATATTATTTCTTCCGTGACCAGGGTGACATAACCTACACACATGCTTTTCTATACCAGATGGAAGTATCACTTAACTCTGGCTTCGATAGTACTATGATACCATAACGGCATAGAAAGCTCAGTTCACTTACGTTTCTCGCCACTCCTAGGGCTTCTTACATGTGATGGTCCGGCGGCAGAGATTCCCTTGCCACCGCTGTGCTTGCGAGGTGACTCCGTTTTCATGTGAGGGCTTATATTCTCTATGTTGTGTTTGCGTTTGAGACTTGGCCGGTTTTGCTAAAATAAGAAAATAAGACGTATAATAATTCGCAATACACATTTTTGAGACTTAATGAAAAAAAAAGCGTTCGTAATTTTTGTTAGTTATGGCCGTGCTTAGCATGTCAGCCCCAAAATTACTGATAACGGTCATTAAATGGCACCTTCCCATTTTTTTTAGAGAATGCAAATTTAAATATTTAAAATATCCCCAGTAAAATATGCATCCACCATGCAACCAACTTAATCTAGCAGACGTCGATACAATTTTTTGAGGTCAAACACCAAACTACTGCGCTGATTTTGACAAAACTTTAATGGGATTACAGCGGAGTTATACCTGCTCACATAAAAAATACTTTTCAAATTGTGGGTTCCCAACCAGTCACACCAAATAAGTTATTGTTACTCGCTGGGAATTATTTTCCCAAGGAATCGCACTGTTACTTATCGGTTCTGCAGTCTCAGAGATCAGATAACAAACAATGTTAGTTTTTTTAGCATACTCAATGGACTATAAGGTGCAAGTTAGGGCTTACCTAACTTGCACCTTAACTTGACCTTCATTGACCTATGTCAGGTATGTCTTCTTTCACACATTATATTT
This sequence comes from Ligdia adustata, assembly GCA_947049295.1. Taxonomy (NCBI): domain Eukaryota; kingdom Metazoa; phylum Arthropoda; class Insecta; order Lepidoptera; family Geometridae; genus Ligdia; species Ligdia adustata. The sequence goes on along the minus strand of OX346242.1, from coordinate 4,375,914 downwards.
CGTCCCAGGGTATTATTACTATGTAGTTAGTTTCTTTAGCATACTCAATGGACTATAAGGTGCAAGTTAGGGCTTACCTAACTTGCACCTTAACTTGATCTTCATTGACCTATGTCAGGTATGTCTTCTTTCACACATTATATTTCGTCCCAGGGTATTATTACTATGTAGTTAGTTTCTTTAGCATACTCAATGGACTATAAGGTGCAAGTTAGGGCTTACCTAACTTGCACCTTAACTTGACCTTCATTGACCTATGTCAGGTATGTCTTCTTTCACACATTATATTTCGTCCCAGGGTATTATTACTATGTAGTTAGTTTCTTTAGCATACTCAATGGACTATAAGGTGCAAGTTAGGGCTTACCTAACTTGCACCTTAACTTGATCTTCATTGACCTATGTCAGGTATGTCTTCTTTCACACATTATATTTCGTCCCAGGGTATTATTACTATGTAGTTAGTTTCTTTAGCATACTCAATGGACTATAAGGTGCAAGTTAGGGCTTACCTAACTTGCACCTTAACTTGACCTTCATTGACCTATGTCAGGTATGTCTTCTTTCACACATTATATTTCGTCCCAGGGTATTATTACTATGTAGTTAGTTTCTTTAGCATACTCAATGGACTATAAGGTGCAAGTTAGGGCTTACCTAACTTGCACCTTAACTTGACCTTCATTGACCTATGTCAGGTATGTCTTCTTTCACAAATTATATTTCGTCCCAGGGTATTATTACTATGTAGTTAGTTTTTTAGCATACTCAATGGACTATAACTTAACTTGACCTTCATTGACCTATGTCAGGTATGTCTTCTTTCACAAATTATATTTCGTCCCAGGGTATTATTACTATGTAGTTAGTTTTTTTAGCATACTCGTAGATATTTATTTTTGGAAAAAAATCTTTTAAAGCCATGTTATGCAAGATTATAATAAACTATAACAAAAGAAATCTTTAAAATAGATTTAGTTTTACCATGACGACATCCCCGGCTGATTCACCTTCATCTTGCTCCAGCAAACCAACTCCCATTTCTTGCAGCACCTTATAACACAAGGAATACTTTGAAAAAATTACACCCAATGTGAATTCAGTAAGTGAACTTATATACAAAATAAATATTTTGTATAAACATCGAAGTACAGAACTGATTTTGATTGATTTGAGACCACAAAAGAAGTAAAAAACAACCCTTTCAAATAGTAATATGATAAATAGCTATAGGTTGTTTGTCTGGGTTGGGTGATGACTTATCTATTTATCTTACCACAAAAAAAAAAATTATCAACTAATAATTTAGATGATTATATTACCAAGCAATGTTAAAAAATATAAACACTTACAAAAATTTATACAAAATTGAAATACTAGAGATCAAATGTCATAATTGGTTGTTGAACAATGGTTTAGATGTTAATGTAATAATCCTAAACAAGTGATAGCTTTGGATTAGTATAAAGAATTAAGCCAAAACATCCTTAATAGGGATGTCTAAATCTTTTGTGGTAAGACAGATTATGTTTTAACTCTTATGATCCAAAACATGGGCTTATTTTCTAGTGGATTTCTACAAGATACTCTTTGGTTTCTAAGCCCAGTAAAGCTCCAATGTCTGCCACTTAGATTATATCTAACTGGCATTGTTAAATAGTAAGTTGCAAAATATATAGCCTCAATTCTTAAACTTCAGCTTAGCTTGTTTTGGGCTGAAGGTGAATATAATAAGCTCAAATAAATCATATAATGGCACTAATAATCAAGCTAAGGAGCAGCCTTCGTCTATCCTTAGACTTTCTAGCAAGAAATTTATTTGCATCGATAAAACACGCAAGCAGATTTTAGTAGATGATGCCGACGTATTATCTACGAAACTGCATATATCGATAAATAAAATACTTTTACACACTTTCCCTGCGAAACTGCAACGTATTAGACAGTATAACATTAGCAAAACGCAACAACAGGGGAGAAAATACCACGATCCTAACGTTGAATTTTAAGGAGGAAAACTAATGATTGCTCTTCGAAGACTACCTATAGTTTAGACTTCGAACTTTTAGATTTTATGTAACCATTTTATCGAAAGTAAAACAATTCTTAGACGGCATATTTCGACTCGGCGATACCTAACCAAAAAAGGGAGCGAAAAAAAGAGCGGGAAGGTAGGTTCTTACCTCATTATCAGCTGTACGATCCATGAAACTCCAACTTTTACGAGCTGAATCTTCTAAACGCTTACGTTTCCTGCGAAAACACCACTTATTTTTATTATTTCACGGTTTTATTCGAAGACAAATACGATGCCTCAAAAGAACGGTTTGGCGCCTTTTGACTTTCCCGCTAGTGATCAGCTGTCGACGGCGTAACCGACGTGTATGTGATGAATTGTTTACGAAATGAACTCGTAATAATTTACCGAGGACTATCCACTGCTCCTATGGTCCTTGGAGAAGTATGTTTTTCTTCAGAGTCATTAGTGACATTCATCATTATATTTTAATTTAAAAATTAATAAAAATGGACGGACCGGACGACTACTGAACTAACAAAAGTCATCGGCAAATTTTGACACTTTGACAGTAATTGACAGCAAGAAAGCAAGATTTAGTTTTCTTTTGCTGATTTTAAGATAATGCATTGCACGTTCTGATAAATATGTCAATGTCATTTTGACCGCTTTTTTACCCAAAGTTAGATGGCGCTAAATGTTACACATGTCATTAATTTATTAATAAAATCTATTCTCTGTCTACAATAAAATCAGAAATCTCTATTTATAAAGCTCATCCTGCGGAAGTCTTGTGGTATCGTGTGATCGCCTATGTTAGTCTGTGATACCACTTTTTCCTAATTACAAAAGTTTCCCGCTCTACTCGATACTAGATAGCGCCTAATTAAAAATAACTATACGCACGAAAGAGATGTCAAGCACAAGAAAACCTTTATAACAGAGTAGTTGTAAATTACCTTATTTTATGTGAGTATAATCTTTAAATTAATTTAAACATTATAGTAATAATTGAAAAATCGTAAAAAAAAAACCATTGTTGAAGGCTGTGAACAGTTTTTTTTAATTCTTCTTGTAACACTAAAACAGAGTATAACCAATCGCAGGGACTCGCAGCCACCATAGATCGCTATCATTGGCCAGAAACTATCAATTGTTAACCAATAAGCATATCAGTGATTTGCACGCCTCCTGTCTAATCGCGGACAAAAATCAAAACACGACGCAAAAAGAAAACAAAGGCACTCGTGGCTTGCTGTTTTCGTTCGTTGCTATCGTAAAATATTTACGCGTAAGCCCGTAAGTGAACAAATCAAGCCGACTACCTTGTGCGATACCTAAGCGAAGATGACTACTCGAAAGCTGAACACCATCGAAGATTTATCGGGTGAGTCACAACAATCCAATCAAAACAAAAACATTGAGAAACTTGATGCCTATTACACGTCCGTTAAACCTGTTTCAATCAAGGATACGTGATAATGTTGCAATCTTACTTTTATTCTTTACGCAGTAATGATTTCCTAACTTTTATGATCGCTTTTATGTACTCGTACTCTATTAGAGGAAAGCAACGGCGAAATAGATTTGCGTCATGCCCAAATAAGAATCATGTGCATATTTATTTAATGGCCTACGTGAATGTCTATAATCATTCATCTAATTTTGGTACACCTATTTTCTATATCATTTTATTCAAATTTAGCAGCTTTTTAATTTGGTAGTATAATCATGTGCTAAAATAAACCTCCTTGTATGGAATGCTGCCCTGGTACTTGGATCTATTGATTGGCAGACATTTTTGTTTACTAGTCTTTGTTTGTAAACAAGGAATGGGGTTTTTGAACCTTAATTAAGGCAATAAGAAATGGGCCATGTCAGAAGTCTTTAAGAGGCCTTATCAGAGTAAAGCTAATCAGCATATATGAAAAAGAGATATTAAAAGTCAATAAGTGGTTATAAGCAACGTCAAAATAACTTTAGAACACTGTAGCTTAACAAGTAGGTATAAACGCGGGATAGAACTAGTATTATAGCCTATGACCATCCCTTGACAATCTAATGACATCTTGTACAACAAAAGCGGTCAACCAGCTTAGGATATAGAAATTCACAAAGAGTTTGACTTATAAGTTGCAAATGACAAAAACAAACATTACCCTCCTTTTGTGCAGTCCAGTAAAAAATACCTAGGTCATCAGAGTTGGCCTACAAACACTCTCTTCCTAGCCAGACTATGTGCCTTAAACTCGTCCACGTTCCCTAAACTCGCCCATGCGCACCAAAACTCGTTCATGTGCCTTGAACTGGCCCATGTGCCCTAAACTCGCACATGCGCACCAAAACTCGTTCATGTGCCTTGAACTCGCCCATGTGCCCTAAACTCGCACATGTGCCTTAAACTCGCACATGCGCCTTATACTCGCTCATGTGCCTTGAACTTGCCGATGTGCCTTGAACTCACCCATGATGTTGGGCTCGCCAAATAGCTCTTCTACTTCCTAACTAAAACTAATTTAGTTAATGTGATGTGACAAGATCAGCCTTATTGACAAATTAGTATGTTGCTAAAATATCATTGGATGCCTCGCAAAATTCCTTTACTCAATTGAAGACGATCAGACTAAGTGGAACTAAATTTAGTACAAACAAGTACGATTAGATCAATTGAAAGATATTTTTGTATTGTGCGAGAGATGCCTGGACAGTATATGCAAGACTAGGTATGCTCCATCTAGAACCACTGTGTCGCTGACTTCCACGGCTGATGGTCAAATGCCTAGCTCTCTTGATATAAAAAAATATATATAAAAAGCATTGGTTAGTAAATCAGAATAACTGAATACATATATACAAATTCTGATTTACCCTATGTTCCCCTAGCCTATGCTTCTGCAGAATTTGCCGAATTCAGAACTTCAATACGAGGTGTATTATTATGTCTATCTTAAGGTGTACTTCTGATATGGTCTCGTATAAATTTTATAATGATTGGTTTATTACTGTGATTTTTAAACTTTAATTGTGTAATTTTTCACCTTACAACCGTGTGAATGTAGCAATATTACCGAGACACATTTTTTTTTACTAACATGTAGTTTAGTTGAGTGTAGTTTGTGAAGTTAAGCATTGTGTTAAACAGGAAAAGAGCTAAAAAAGAAATAGTTAAAGAGGATAGTTTAAGCTTGGCTCAGATGATATGAGGTCAGATAACTATTTGACAGTAACAGTTTTATTTATGGTCTCGTTTTCGAAACTTTGTAGTTGCATTCAACAGTTTCACTCGTTATGATGCAGTTGTCTAAAGCTTCAAGTTAGGATTATTTAAAGTCACTTCTAACAACTTTTGCGTATCTAAGAGTGTTTTAGGTATAGAAAGGTCCCGACCTCGTTTCTAGTGTAAGGTTACGTGCGGAATTCAATCTATTTTTTATGAGATCCTGTTACTTTGTGTTTGACAAAGCGTGACTGTCGCAAAAAGTTCATGCAAGAGAGATGAGAGGCGCGTCCCCAGAAACGCAGAAATAGGCACAAGATTAAAAAATATCTTGTTAGTACCAGTAGATCTTTCAACAGAACAGGTGGGAGTAAACCACATTTCTAACGCCCGACGCCAGGACGACGGGATGTTATAAGTTATAAGTTTGGCATAGTACAAGTAGCTCTCGAACGGATCAATCGATATTGTTTTTTTTTGTTGACTGGTAAATAAGTCGGAGTGTTCTTGGCTATGTTTTATAATAAAATTTATGGAGAGGCTTGCGAGCGCTTGAAGAGACAACATCTCCTAAGGATGCCTAGTGCTAAGGCGAAACACGTGTCAAGGAAGTCAGATAAGATACTACGAGTAAGAAAAGAGAAATAATAAAATGAGATGTGGAGGTCGTGAGGAGGAAACCACACCATAAAAACAAAAATATTTCTTTTTTCTCACGCTGACATCAAAACATGGCGGGAAAACACAAGATTATTCTGTATTATAACACATATGTCTTTATAAAAATAGGTGGCCAACATTTCATATTTTTTCACAACTTCCAGTTTGGTAAATCCAACTTCAGTTCGGCGGTCACCTTTTCAAATAAACTGATCAGATTAACTCTGATTGAAACTGATCACTCTCTTTGACCCATATACATTTTATCTAAATCGATCCAATAGTTAACGAAAAATTAATTCTAATTAAACAAGTGGTTAGAAGTAAGTCGAAAAAACCGTTAAACCTATTGACACCACTCACATAAAAATACGACAAGCCGTTAAGGCTCTAGGACGCGCCAAAGAAATATACATACATACCTCCTTCTTTCGCACTCGGGTAAAAATTTGCATAATATAGGTGATTCTGCTTGAAAATGCTAGTTTAATATATTTATTATGCATATTTGCGAAATTTCGACTATCTCTGGTTATTGACCGTACCACTTGGCAGTCGGCCATATGATGGTGAAACATACAATTACAGACAAATTTTAAGGCTGCTCTGAACTATAATAAAGATTGTAGAGTCCTTAATAGTCATTATGATTATATTCTACAAGAGATGAAGAAATTACGTACATATTTAACAAAGCAAGCGATGCGTCTCCGCTTCGATTATGGCGAATTTCCTTTTATCTTTCTCGAAAATTAATTTCCTTTTGTCTTTCAGTTTGTATGTATGTTTGTCTGGAAATTTTGTACTCGCGTACAGATGGTTTTCCACCAATTTTAACGAAATTTGATAAAAATAATTGCAGGGTACTACGATTTTTTGAAGTGTATATTTTACAGTAATATTAATAAAAATATTTGACATTGACTCAAGCAAGATACAAGTTTGCTAAACACAAGCTTGAATAAGAGTTCTAAAAAGTAAAAATATAAGTTAAGAGGTTGTCTTCGTGTATGATAGAGTTGCAAAATGGTAGCGTTGTCCAAAGTTTGCAGAATTACTAGAAAATTAAATTGTTCCGATCCATGGTTCTATGAAAGAAGAGAAACAAGTACAAGCAATCTTAATTTCGTTTTGACAGTTCGCCGCTTCAACTCTGACAAAACTAAACCAAGATGGCTTTCACTCTTTTCATCGCTTTTCTATAGTTAGAATGATTGCCCTTATTCGCTTTGAACATTTGAATACGTAACGCGGCCGCGTTATCTCACGTGGGGTATTCACTTTGTCAATATCAAATTTAAAATTGTGCCGTGGTACACGCTCGTTTTGCACCATTAGAATAACGTATTGCGTTACATTACGCTAAACACGTCACACGTTGCCAGAAAGGAGAATCTCATAGTTCATTAGAGAAGGGCTCTGATGTAACCTTAACTCTGTAATTCTGATCGAGCGATATTTAAACTTGGCACGAATTATACCATTAATTAACTTTCAAATGTATTTATAATTATCCTTACCTTTTTACGTCTTCCCGAGTTTTACTTTCTCGAAAATTTAGTAGCGAGTCATACAAACCTGACCGCGTTCCAAGTTGAATGTATACGTGGATGAAGTCACGTAAATGTTTGTACTCGTGGTCTTACCATTTAGGACTTTTATAAAAGGAAAGAAAAATCACATTTTTTAAGGTTGTTCCCCGATTTCTCATGGCTGCCTAGACATAGTATATCGATCGATGACGACGCTGACTTGATATTATCATTGGTTCGTCACAAGTCAGGTCAGCGCTCGGCTATCAGTACGTGAGTGGTGTGCTTTAAACTCTTATCAGTAACACATATTTATATGTAGGTATAGTTGTTGCGTAGGATCTTATCAACGCTCAATGCTCGTCCGGGTCGATATTTATTTATTTTTAAATGTAACTATGTTGTAAGTGAAATATTGAAACAAAGAATGTTATTCTCCTCAAATCACGACAGATTAGTAGTTATTGACCGAGTGAAATTAATTATCTCTGGTATTTTTTTCTATGCTCTGTGAGTTCGTATGTTTTTGTGTTTGTTTTGCTCCTGAAATTTCGTCTCGCGTACAGCCCTATTCCGCATGTAGGAGGTGAAGACAAAAGCAGGTTCAACGCTATCAAAATGAAAGCAAGTCTGCTTGCTGTTGTTTTCACCTTCTTTCATGCCTAACTCTAGTCGAACTAATAAACTAATATTGATGAAACTTGTTGTTTTGTATAACTTCAACGATGTTTGTGAGTTTTTTTATCGCGGGGATTTTTGATTTTCAAAATGGTCCCCCAATTTAATGGCTGCTTAATTATTGCAGTATCATTTGTTACAGACATTTGAAACAGAACGTTAATTAACATTCCTGAATGTAAAAAATGTGAAAAAATCAGATGGTTGCATCTCGCAGTTTCGCTCGTACATTGGTTTGAATTTTTTGCAGTGATAGCGTTTTTTACAAATACAAAGTTGAAAACACGAGATTGCCGAATATATGTGTCAACAAAAATACTTACATGTTATCAAACTTTTCTATATATCGCTTCCTTTTGAATAGAAACAATGAAAACAAAAACTTCTTCATAACATCTGTAGACGTGCATACTAGGTAAACATGGGTCATGAGTACATAACTGTAGTTCAAAACGCTTTGTCCAAATTACAAGACAAACAAAAATCTCAGCTGAAAGGTAATGTTTGCGTAGTCTGAAGGTCACCCACCCAACCCCTAGGTATCGCGATCGTCCTTTACGACTTTTGCTAGACGTCTCGCCCCTACAGGGCAACGAACCTGTCTGCATAAACTTATATAGGTACCAGCTTGAGTGTTATGAACGCCTGGTACTTTCGGCGTGGTTGGCATTGATTTTGTTTGCGAAGCTCTTTAAAACCCAATACAGTTATCCATTTTGGCCGAGACACTTGTACTTATTACTAGTGGGCCAAGTAGCCAAAGGAGGTGGTGGGCCGTCTCCTTTATTATCCTAATAAGCTATAGATAGACGAAGCTTTGTCGTGGACACACAAAACATAAAAATATAATTTTACATGTATTGCATAAAGTGGCGGCCATATCACCAAATGCTAATCGCTATTGAGCTATATTTTAGGAATAAAAAATCTAATACAAGATCGTATTTCTAATTTACACCCTATTTGAAGTTTTTTTTGTTGTCGTTCTACGTAATAATTTTAACATCTACATAAACAACCCAATGGAAAAGTGACGTGTAAATTAATTGCACAATTTCTACTGCGTCTTATTCTTATGACAATATGTTTATCTTTATTGGGAAAACATTTCAGCTTCGGTTTATATATAATCTTTACTCTATGATAAAATATTAATCTTTAGAAATGACAGGTCTATGCCACGCATGCGTTCTACGTAACTACGCAAAAAATATCGCGCGATTTTTAGTGGGAATTTTACAAGGTCATTTTCCTTATTTTTGTTGATATCGAAACTAATAGGTATATAACTCTTCAATAATGTTATTTAACTCACTTCCTCGTATAAGTATTTTTATTGCATCGCTTTCAGACACATTCACGTTTTTGTATTTTACATTACCCGCACAGGAACAGTTGTTTTTTTATAAAAAGCTGTTTTCTATGTCAAATATTAGTTTTTGTACAGCTAAAAATAGATTTAAATATTAACATGTAAATTGCACTATTTTAGTCAATCACATGAAACATAATGATTTTTAAATTCACACATTTTTTTTATATTCTTTCAGTTTGGTCTAGCTTCAGGGGCTGTATTTATAAACCGGTTTTTTAAATTCATTATTTGTTTATGACGTCACTCACGAAAGATATGCAAAGGGCGATTCTTGAAAAAATTATATATATACCCTTTGCTAGCTAACGAATAGAAAACCACTCGGTATTTCTTATTCTACTGGTGAAAGTTACCGAAGGTACCAATAGAAAAAAAAAACTTACTTATTTTTAACTTACTTTCGTATTTTTTTTTATTATTATGACTGGTAGTAATTGATTTTGAATGACGTCATACTATTTCGGCGTGAAATGAATTAATTTATATATTTTTGTAAAATGTGGTAACCCAGCATTCGAATGGTTCAAAACTGTACAGTCAGTATCATCCTAACTAATATTATAAATGCGAAAGTAACTCTGTCTGTCTGTCTGTTTCGCTTTCACGCCAAAACCACTACACCGATCTGGATGAAATTTGGTGCACAGGTAGATTGGACCCCGGGAAAGGACATAGGATACTTTTTAACCGACTTCAAAAAAGTAGTTCCCCATTATCTCGACAATCCAATGGGGAACTACGCGGGTGAAACCGCGGGGCACAGCTAGTTAGTAATAAATTCACCGTTTCGCACGTGAATATTGAATTCATAAGAGCGATTTCGAAAATAGGCTAGTCCAGGTAATCGTGTTTAATGTTGTCGAGCAGCCGACAAAAGAAAATGTATTCTTAAAAATTTGCGACACGCTAACATGAGTGATTACTCATAACATGTTACCTTGGACATGGCACAGATAACCGTGGGAAGTACGAAAAACATGCCACTTTAACAAACAAACAAACATGTTTTCAATATACTGATGCGCAGTAGAAAGGGTAAATAACTCTTAATGATGTACGAGAGAGTATTAGACCATTGGGATAGCGTTTTGGGAGTACCTAATTATTTTTCCCAACTGCGAATGAAGGAGGGTTATGTATTTGAGTGTAAGTATGTATATTTCTTTGGCACGCACTAGAGTCTAAACGGATTGTCGTATTTTTAATACGTAATAAAAAAAAATATAAAATTTATGTTCTGTAATGATTTCACTTTGACGGGTAGTAGACTACCGCGTATCACTGCTATCCCGCGTCCAGGGCACGGGTATTCCTTATGAAGGGGGTGTAGGCCATAGTTACTTAGTATAGCCAAACTAAACAATTGGATTGGTTTAGAAGCGAACTCGAAAAAACCCGACCGCTAAATCGTTAAACCTGTGTCGTTAAATCATCCTTAATATCTTTTTTTATTTTATTTTAATGTATCCAGTGTCACTCTCATGATTAAGACGAATCTATTGACACCACTTACATAAAAATACGACAAGCCGTTTAGGCTCTAGTGCGTGCCAAACATATATACATACATACACTCAAATACATAACCCTCCTTCATTCGCTTTCGGGTAAAAAGTACAGTCGTTTTGTAAACTTCCTTATATTTAAAGTTGTTTGTAAATAGTCATTTCCTTATACGATCTGAACTAAACTATTGGGGTATTGGACTCAATAGTATAATGCCCTAATATTTGGCTAGAAGCCATCACGTGGAACGTGGCCAAACATGCAATATGGCCCACTGGGTCATTGGATCAATTCGCGACCTTGACACCCACCGGCATCGCTATGTATTCTTTGATAATAAATATGTAGATTTTTGACCGACTGCAAACAAAGGGGAGGTTTATAATATGTCGGAATATGTTGTTTTTCTTTTTTAACTTATTGACTTGAAAATTCAGAATGTTGGTTCTCGATATCGTCGGTTCTTTTGTACCGACCTCCAAAATAAAGGAGGCGCTCGGTTCAACTGTATTTTTTTTAATATTTATAACTCATTTCTCAGAGACGTCCATGTCTCCTCTCCTCCTTTTTGAATATTTTTATTTGTTGTTGCCTTTCTATGTGGTCACATTTTAGTTATATCAAAATTTGTTAGCGCCTGCCGTAATATAAGTCGGTAGAGATTTAAAAAAAAAAATTGTAGGTATATTATTTTTTCTTGTCTATGATTTCTTATACACATAGTTTTTTTTTATTTTCCAATATATTTTTTTCCTATATAATTTTTCATTAATTTGTTTATCGATATACAGGCACTCGAAGTGTTACCAACTTTAAGTTGCTATAGCAACCAAACTGTTTACAATATGGCGCCCATTTTTTCACAGTCGTAAGTCTATTGTATTGTTCCTAAACATACAGAAGCTCATTGTTTTTCGTCGCTGCAAAAAAAAGTTATCCAGATGGAATTCAAACGCCACAGTGTCATTACTTTGTATTTGGCTGGAAAATCGCAACCAGCTATTGTTAATGCGCTACGACATTTACATCTGAATAAAATGTTTGTGTATCGGACCATCACGCGTTACAATGATACGGGTAGCATCAAGAAACGCCATGGAGGTGGACATCCAACGACAGCAACATCATCAGAAATGGTTCGAAAGGTAAAGGCTAGAATTGAACGATATCCACGACAAAGCGCAGTTAAATTGGCGAAAAGTCTTAATGTATCTGCCCGGAGCATAGGACGCATATTAAAAAATTAACTACAACTGAAGCCTTACAAAATACAAAAAGTGCAAGACTTGACACTTGCACAAAAGGCAGTTCGCCTAGAAAGAGCTAAGGAGTTAAAGCAGTTGCACGTTGATAGCAAGCTTGAAAATTTGATATTTTCCGATGACAAAATTTTTACGGTTCAGCAATATGTGAACAAACAAAATGATCGCGTATGGTTAAAGTCTAAATCAAACGACAATTTAGACCAACGAATTGCTCTGCGAAAGCAAGCACCAACATCAGTGATGGTTTGGGCCGCGGTAACTGCTACGGGACGTTCACCTCTCGTTTTCATTGAGCAGGGTGCAAAGATAAACCAGCAAATCTACCGTGAAAAGATTTTAAACGATGCTTTGTTACTTTGGGCACGTAAGAAATTCGGTAGAAACCATTGGACGTTTCAGCAAGACTCGGCACCATCCCACAAAGCTCGTGAAACCCAAATTTTTTTGCAAGAAAATTATCCGAGCTTCATTTCTTCGCAACAATGGCCACCATATTCGCCAGACTAAAACCCAATGGATTTTTCCATATGGTCAATTCTAGAGGCCAAAGTGTCAGCAAAAAAATATGAGACAGTCGACGCCTTAAAGATTGCTCTTCGCCGAGAATGGAACAAAATATCAGCAGACCACATTCGTGCAGCGTGGGAAGCCTTCTCGGACAGACTCGATGCTGTTATCCGCGCTAAAGCTGGCCACATCGAACAATAATTTTTCTTCTTAATTTTAAATGTTTTTTTCTATATATTGAAGTTTATAAATAAAAAGAAACAAAATTGTCAAAATTACAGCATTTTGAATTGGTAACACTTTGAGTGCCGACCCCTGTATACTTTAAAAAAGCAGTAATTAAAACACAAAACTAAATCTACTTACTCAGAACTACAAAAAAAAACTACAAAAAAATCCGTTAGTTTAATGAAAAGTGGCAAAAATACTGACAGCATTGCCACGTTGGATGGAGATTCTTTGACTCAAAAAATATTCAGCATATTTGTAAATGATAAAATATTCATATTCATTAAAATCGGTCTAGTAAGTTAAGTATCATACCGAAATAAATGAAAATTTGTGTCATTCCAGGGTTATTAGATCAATTCTCGACCTTGACACCAACGGCACTCTTTGATATATAAATATGTTGATTTGTCATTGTTCAAAGTATCGAGGAATCGATTTTAATTTAAATCACTATATATTATAAAAGAAGTAAAATTTTAAATTATAATGTGTTATATATAACTTTTCAAACTTATATATAACACATTATAATTTTGTTTAAAAAATGTACGGAGCCCCGGCCAGGACAGTGTACATAATACCATAAATACGTTAGGGATTATTAATCTATTAATCAAATTCAAAATAGCGTAACTATAGCAGTCTACTAAAATATTTTGATTTCCCCACGTCATTTACTTATTAAAATGATTTACGCGTTTTATTGACACAATTTTGACATTTATGACGGGCGGTACAATTCATAGACCAATGTGATCATTGAAGTCACCCTAGAATACATCAATCCTCGAGGGATGCTATAATTTCACTACAATTATCAATATTTTGATATTTTTGTACACAATGAAGGAGGCGACTGACGTATTTTTAGGCTTTTTTTGTAGACGTACACCGTCATGGCCGAAATTGAAACAAGTGCTTTTGCGTCTCTTGGTTGAGTGGTTTAGGCTCTACGTTGATTCCTAGAAAACATCAGTCAGTTATTACTTGTAGAAGTAAAACTACCAAATCCAATGCCTACCCATTGCTTCTAAAATGTATGTTTAGTATGTGTGTTAGCGAATTATCTTATCGGCTGTTATCCTTGTTTGGCCTTGTTGCGCGACGCGGGCATAGCAATTGAATGTGCGTTATTACATACTTCCAAAAAAGAGGAGGATGTTCGTCTGTATGTATTTTTTTTCTGTCCTCCCCGTTTTTGAGTCGAGTTCCTCATGTCTGAGGGTCGTGATCGTGACCTCCACCTCCCATGAGCCTGTCTCTTATGGTGTTACTCCATCTTCCTCTATCCTCAGCAGACCTCAGTGCATTGTATACTGTGTTGTCTAAAGTGGTGCAATTCTGGTCGGACCAAAATGTAGGGCTTTGGCCTTAAAGTCATGTGCCATCTATTTTTCCGGCGACCATCTGTTTTTTTGTGAATGTCCATTGATATTAAGCGATTAATTAAACGATTAAGAAGATCACCGATCTTTCACTGTTTCCGTGTTTCTGATACAATTTTCGTTCCGGGGCCTACCTCCTTTCACCCCCTAAATTGTAACGTATTTTTTTGTTCTTGGTGTCAATCGTTTCACTATGATGTATTTTAGGACTAAACGTTTATGAATTAATATCGAAAAAGAAGAAATAAGCGATAAGTGAAGAGTGATAAGTGTGAAAGGGGAGTGAATGTGTAGATGGCGCCTGATCGAGTAGATCGGATGGTAGAGGAAAACACACTGTGCCGACATCACGTAGTGGGATAAGGACAGGAGGACAAGCGATCTTAAAAATACTTAAATGTCATCCAAATCGCTTCAGTAGTTTTTGCGTGAAAGAGTAATAAACATACATCCACACATTCTTACAAACTTTCACGTTTAAAATATTAGTTTTATTTATGTAATTATTTTTTTAAAGGATTTTATTGAATTATTTAAAGTATTATTTTAAAGGTAGGTACTAAATCAGTCCTTAAGCAGTAATGCTTTTAAAGACCTCGTGGTCGTCCTGCTGGTTGCCATTATATTTTGCAAAACAATGTCAACTCAATTGACAATGAATATGCAAAATGCTAATGATAAGTGGTTTATCAATACTTGTGTTCGTGACCTTAGGGCCACGTTGCAGACGTTTACTTGACAGAATTATTTTATTGATAATGATACATGTTCGCTACAAAATCTCTAGGGTGTTAAACCGTTTCGCATACTCAGAGCGAGAAATCTATACAACGTGTAACAGATTGGTGTGACGATACTTAAGAGTGTCTACCTATCAAAGTGAACCTATTGTAAATACAAATTTTGCAAAATTAAAAAAAAAATGTTGTCCATACAAAAGTTGGTCACATTATTTGTGAAGTATTGGGGACGTAATTTTTTTTAATAGATTTTTCAACATATTGTTGAATATTAGGATTTTTGACGCTAAAAACAAATCCCAAGAAAATGTTTACAAAATATTTTTTAAATCGGGTGTGGTATGCACTTAATGAAGCTAGGAGAGCGACCAACTTCGACACGGCCTTAACAGCATACTATGCCTACGCAGACTCATGGCTTCGGTATGTGATTATACTCTGGGGGAATAGTGTAAATGTAGATACCGTATTCGCTCAACTAAAAAAATTTATTAGAATTATTGCAAATATATAAAAAAATTACTAGTAAGTACTTTCCCAAACCCTATTTTATTAAATTTAAAATTTTAACAGTTTCATGCATATATATTTCAGAAATCTGTAAATTCGTCAGAAAAAACCCTCAAATATTTATAAAAAAGTGCGATCAGCTACGTAAATATGCAATTAGGTTTAAACATAAAATTGCAATCCCACTAACTCAAGACTCGTTATGCACACTTTAGGTCCTAACTCAATGACCATCAGTATCTACAACAAATTACCAGACAAAATAAAAAATGCAAAAGATAATAATGAATTCGATAAATCTTTTAAAAAAATATTACTAGATAAGTGCTACTCGTATTATAGTGTTGAAGAATATTTAAACGTTAAACTTTAAAATGATATGTAATAAATCTGTGCGCTCTATTCAACACATTGCCATACCCAAGCAGGATTAATATTAGATATATAAGAACTTATTACATTATGTTAAGATCTGCATGTAATATCTAATTTAGCAAAAAATATATTGAATATTGGTATCAAAACAGAGATTTTTTACGGTGTTTACTAATATATGCATAACTTATATGTTTTACTGTAGTTTGTAATAAGAATGCTATTTTTGAGATACACAAGTTTAAAGATTTAGCTGTTGGTTTTTTGAATTCGCTTCTACTTCTAACCACTTGTTCACCAATGGATTTTCATTGACACTACCTCTTTGGTCCAACAGACCGTTCTTCAGAATTGACAACATAAAAAAAAATTGCTTTTTGAGATACACAAGTTTAAAGATTTAGCTGTTGGTTTTTTGAATTCGCTTCTACTTCTAACCACTTGTTCACCAATGGATTTTCATTGACACTACCTCTTTGGTCCAACAGACCGTTCTTCAGAATTGACAACATAAAAAAAATTGCGATCCCCCATTATTACGATAATAATATAACGACATCATTTTACGAGCTTTTGACTGGAATAACATTAATCGGAACTTTTCTTTGATTATAAAAAATCTCTAAAAACGTAATAAGTTGTCAATTGCATACAAAGAGCGTTGAACTCACTGTAAAATAACTCCATTTTCTAAACTGGGATGACCAAACCAAAGGACCCCTGCGAGCGGGATATGGACAATCATTTCATAGCTCGGCAACCGACCTCATTCGCTAAGCTAAATATAACTATTCTATGTTGCAGTTGTTTTTAATCAAAGAGCTTACTCTATGTAAAAAAAAAACTCTTAAATTAATATAACTTTAATTTTTATCCCCCGATGCAAAAACGACGGGGTGTCATAATATGTTTGACTTGTCTGTGTGTACGTGTCTGAGGCAACGTAGCTTCAGAAAGGATGAATGGATTTTTATTTTTGTTTGAAAAGTGAATCAGCCGGGAGTGTTCCTAGCTATATTTGATAAAAATCGGTCCAAGATGGCCGCCGCCACCAAATGGCGGATCACATATAATTTCACAGCTCACTTAATATGGGTATCAAATGAAAGGGCTAGACAAGAAGAACATTATTTGCAGTAGCAGTTGTAATTTTCTTGACTCTTCCACTGAATATATTTTATTAAGAAAACTATATAGTTATTGACCAATACAATCTTACAAATATGAAGCGATATAAAGAAAAACGTCTTCTCATTGGTCAGAAAGCGCTACGAATTTCCGCACATCTTTCACTCTTCCGTTCGACTCTCACTCCATATCAGTCTTACGGTATTATCAATCTTAATTCCAACCATATTCCCGTATGTATTAAGTGTAAATTCCTCTGTATCTTTACTTGATATAGTGCCAACTTTACTGTTGAGAGAGCACTTGTGAATGTGCGTGTTATTTACTTTCCTTGAATGCGTCACGTCGCGACGTGTCGTTATATGTCCCCACATTTCACGACGTGACGTGGCAATGTCATTGGTAAAAATAATTCTCCAAACATTCAGAGGCAATGTACTCAAATATTGATATTTCTTATTCAGCCGAACTCAAGAACCTGCAAATAAGGTGAAAAAATCTAAATTTACTTTAACACTTATATACTTAAAAAGATTTCGATCATAACATTTTCATCATCATTTCTATTTGTCATCATCTATTTCTATTTGTATCAGGAGTAATAAAATCTATTGAAACTTAACCCATATTTGTCGGAAATATCCTCAATTATAAATTCGCGACGGCTACGTAAGAGCCCCTTAAACATTTATTTGGTTTTCGTTTAATTATTCATTGTTAAATTAACTTAATATTCTGTGAATATTTCAAGCGTCTTATTATTTTTGTTGCTGTTGTTAATTTTGAGCAAAAAAATTACGTTTATTATCCCTCTTAAATGTATATTTTATTCATTTTTTAGTATTTTTTGCGGCAACAGAAATAATACATCATCAGTGAAAATTCCAGTGGTTTTTTTTTTACTGCACAGCTAGGCATTTGACCACAAGTTCGCACGACCACGGAAGTGAGCGATACTGTAGCCCTAGATGGAGCATGCCTAGTCTGGAATACACTGGCTCTCAAGGATGGCTGCCGGAACACACCGTTAGGTGCTTGGCGACAGACTTTACAACTTGTGGGTGGTAGCTAGCCAGGAAACGCCCTACCATCGTGCAAAAAAGCTGTCTTGCAGTCACACGGTTCATAAGACAACCTGTTGTCATACAGACGGACGGAAAGTGAAATCTTAGTATTAGGATCCCGTTCTTATTCTTTGGGTACGGAACCCCTAAAAATACCAGACTCGTAGCAGATCCGCATCTCTCATTCGGTTAATGCGTATTGAACCATGTATCAGTTTATTTACGTCGGCCACGCAGAGAGTCACGGTCGTTCGTACGCTCACATACATAAGTACATACAACTTACAAACATACGGCGTTTACACTAACATTATAAACAGAAAAGATTTGTGTTTTTGGATTTTTGTATGTAACGAATTAACTTAAAAACTACTCAACCGATTTAAAAAATTCTTTTGCCGTTAGAAAACTACATTATTACTGAGTATCTTCTATAATATAAAAATGAATCGCTGAATGTGTTGATATGCGCAAATCTCGAGAGCAGCTGAACCTATTTTGCGAATTCTTATTGAATATTCCTTGAAGTACGACGATGGTTCTTATGGAGAGTAAATTTAAAAAAAAAATTTGATAAGATCTAAAAACAACACTTTTCTATACTCCCATACAATCGATTAGTAATAATACTTAAAAATAATTTAAAAAAAATTGTTTGCCGTTATGAAGTTCGCCGAGTCAGCTAGTATAAAGCTATTAAACAATTAGAGATCAGCAGATGACATCACGTTGTGTTATGTTGAGCATCTTTTGTCTGGTTCTGGGGCGTGACGATCTCTATCGTATATAAGTAAATTTTTAACTTTAAACAACTCCCGAATCATTTTATTTTATATATTTTGGTGTTCCAGCCATCTTGGATTTGAAATTTATCATAGTGTATTCTACTAGCCGTGCCCTTTCATTTGATACCTCACATTGAGAGAGTTATAACAAAATATGTAATCCGCCATTTTGTGGCTGCGGCCATCTTGGACCGATTTTCATCAAACATAGCTAAACTAATTACACTCCCGACTAATGCACTATTTAAACTAGGTTCTGCCTTTAGGGAAGCCAAGACACACCGACCAAACATAAAAAAAATATCGCACTGTTTGTTTACGTCGCCCGCGCCCGCGTAGAGTCACGGTCGTTCGTACACCTACATACAATGTATAAACACAAAGTGCTACTTTTGCTTGCGATTGTGACCTCGCTTGTACTCTCAATTGTGTCTCGAGGAAATAAACTGCCATATAGCGTGCAGGGCCGCACGTAGTGTTGTGATTATAATTTCTTCTGCCTTCTTAATTATTTGTCTTCTTCACTAGTACTTTTGTGAGTTGTCGACATCGCGAACGTAATAATCCCGTCAAAAACATAACATGTACAAAAATGCACAAGTCTCGCAGCGCAGTGTTTCTGCCGAAAAAAGTTGTGAACAGTTTGTAAACCAAGTCGGTTGATTCAGTATTTGTCCATCTATTTGAAAAACTTTTCAATTATTTTGTCATAATAATATCCCGCTTGTAAGCTACCAATATTATTTATATTTATTTATTTTATAAATTTAGTGACTTGGCGAACGCACATAGCAACGTAATCTAATAGGCATCATAGAGGAACATAAAAATAAATATAGGCTGTTATTCGTTATATTAAGTTTTTAAAGGAATATACATTCTTATACACAGGTTTTACGATTTAGCAGTCGGGTTTTTTTCGAACTCGCTTCTAATCACTTGCTTGTTGCACACAACGTTTTGCTTGATATTAATAATCACAACACATAGAAACTTGATGATAGGGAATGTTGTATAGGCGATGGAAACCAGCAACAGCGACGTTTCGCTCACTCGGTCAACAAGACTTGGCTTCAAGAGATTTGAGAGAAGTTCTCATAACTGCTCTTCAACAGGTACGCGCCTTGCTTACGTGCTGAGCAGCATACGCGGTTTAAGAATAGGATTCCGAGAACTGAAATCAGAATTGTTATCCACTACCCCAAAGTTTATTAAAAGAGAAGTCTACGCTTGTTTGAAGAATTCATTTGGTTGTTGATTACTTAAATTTCCTAATAATAAGTTTTCGTATACGATTTTGTAACTTCTGAATTGATGACCCAATTCCGACCGCTGGATTTTGGGTTACTGATAATGGAGTCAGGCGTTACTTTGTGGAAAACCATTTATAATAAGATGTCATATATAAAGAATATCTAGTGTTTTCCCACTCTGTTTTGATGTCAGCGTGAGAAAACTAAAAATATATTTGTTTTTATGGTTTTTTGGTCTTCCGTGCGAGTGCTTGAAGAGTCAACATCTCCTGACAACACTACATTATTCTTTATATAACATATTATTAATGCTTATTGTAATTTATTCTTTTATTTGTATTTTTGCTACAGTCTCGCCTTGTTGTTCAAGTTAATTAGTTATTTTCCAAGTAAACTGTTCTGAGAGTTTATTAACGATTGATAAGCTTTAGGGAATTATTATTATGTATGTAGCTCTAGAAATTATCCCTAATCCAGATCAGACTGTTTTGTAACTCAACTAGGGCCATAGTGTCACTTCCATGGTCGTGCGAGCTAGTGGTCTAATGCCTAACTGTGTTGGATAAAAAAACACTCACTTAAAAATACAACATGCCGTTTAGGCTCTATGGCGTGCCATTAAATATATACATACGTACATAACCCTCCTTCTTTCGCAGTCGGGTAATAAATGTAACAGCTTATTCGTGGTCCCACTAAACTTGAAACTTTACTTGTCAGTTGACAACGCAGAATAAAAGAGCACAATTTGCCACCGGATGGTAACAATACCTGGGTATTGTTGCTGGCAACAGGAGGGTCACGACTTCACCAGTTGAAATTGGCCTCTGTCGTGGTCAATATATTTGTCTGCATTGCCAATTGCCATCCAAAGTCAACTAGTGTCAAAACAATCAAGGCCCGCGTACCCTAAGGTTTGGAATCCACTAAAGCGGAGACAGGAAGATCGTTTCTCACATTGCTTTAGCTTAGCGGATATGATTGAGCAAATACGTCTCATACATAATTGATGACGCGGGCGAATTTGCCTCTTTGCGGCCAATCGATTTGACTGTATTCTCAATCGTCTTCTATAGTCAGTGTCAAATAATGCTATCGTATTAAGTATAATCACACAGAAGAATATCAGTCAGTATTATCTCTATGTCTCTCCTTTAGTGTGGTTCGGTCATAGCGGTTGTCGAGCAGATACTGGGGCAATTTGTCAATTATTTGAACAAGATTACCAGCTGGATCCACCACAGCGACGCGTGAACGGTCACGTAAGCACATACGCAAACCTGTCAACAGATCTATTTTACTTTATAAGTATCGTCTTGATTGGTTTGTATTAGCTTGAGATTAGGACACTAGAAAAGTGATTTTTTGCTGTTTAGTGTTTGTAACCACCAGAGGACCTAGGTAAATAAGTAGCACCGGTCGCTTTAGAACCGTATTTGAGACCGTTCATTAATTTCGCGGCTTTCAGAGTATCGACAGTGGCCTAATGGTCGAGACATCTGGGCGTGTCACCTAAAAGATGCAGGTTTAAGTACTGCCTGTCTGGAAAATTCACAAATTCGTAGTATTCTATTTGCAAAATGCTTTCTTTTCAGTCAATCAATCCAGTAATTCATTAATGAACATTCTAATAATCCGGTACCCTTTCGTTTTTAATACTACCGGATTAGTGACTATATTTGTTAAAACATATTCTTAACGTCATGTCTCTACGAAACTACATACATTTATTTATATTCTTGGCGAATTCCAATATGACAAGATTCGTCAAACATGGCAAAGGATGAGCGAAAAAATAACACTTAAAGTACAAAGCTTAAATGCGTAATTAAAAACTAATTAATCATTCAAAACTTTCCGAAAATCAAGTCTCATTGCCTCTACGAACTACGAATGTGACTCCACATCTATCAAGAAGGCAAAGAATCGTTGACATTATTGGTAGACTAGCTTATACCCGCGATTTCGTTCGCGTCATGTTTTTTTTTGGAGCACGCTTGCCTAGAAGTAACAGATTCACTCGCCACTTGAAAAGACCGAGATTGCAGCTGTTGGGAAATAGAGAACTTATTGGCATTGAATTCCACAACCTGGCAATTCGCACAATATAATTAGAGAATTTTTACCGCGAGTCTGTGGAATCTCTACCATATATATATACCTACTTACCGGTGGCGTATTATCTGGTTAAGTTTGTTTCCCCAAAAATAATATCTATAGATGGCACTCTATATAATATAATATCTAGAGATTATTATTTTTTTTTTTGTACTGTTATTTTATCTCAAATTTGTTCCTTAATACGGAAGGACTGGCACCTGCAATACAGTTTCATTACTAGTGCGGGTGTCAGCCAGCTGTAAAACAGATATTTCAAACACTATAGTCAAGTATCTTGGATATAAACCATAGTTATACCTACTCCTAGTATAGTATAATTTAAGTTCCAATGTTTGAATGTCTAAGTGTGTATATGTAAAAAGTCAATCAAATCGTTTTGTGTTGTATTGTATTGTATTGTATTGTATTGCACTCTTCAGAACTTGAGCTAAGTTGATATGATATGATGACGTAATTCTGGTGAAATCACGAAATTACTGATAATTATAATTAACAGGAATTGAAAATGTTAATCAATATTGTATTTTTTTTTTAATATTGTGTTACAAAGTACTTTAAGATACTATAATTATTTTTAAAGATGTTACATCGTCTTGTTATCAATAAAAAAAAAACTATGACTATATTTGTGCAAAAAAAAAAGTCACTGAAAAACAGACAAAAAACACTCTTTCGCATCGGGATGTATCAATAAGGTGACATTAGATGAATCACAAGTGACTGTTAGAATATCAATCATCTCTGCAGACGTAGATCTCAGGGTAAATATTATTCAAGTAAATACGATGATGCCTGTTTGTTTCTTTATTGAGATGAAAATGAGGAATATCCAGAAAATTACATTTACTTATTAGTACATTGTGATACAAATGTGCTAAGTTGATCATTACAGTAAGGGCGGTATCATCAAATTACATTTACTTATTAGTACATTGTGATACAAATGTGCTAAGTTGATCATTACAGTAAGGGCGGTATCATCAAATTACATTTACTTATTAGTACATTGTGATACAAATGTGCTAAGTTGATCATTACAGTAAGGGCGGTATCATCAAATTACATTTACTTATTAGTACATTGTGATACAAATGTGCTAAGTTGATCATTACAGTAAGGGCGGTATCATCAAATTACATTTACTTATTAGTACATTGTGATACAAATGTGCTAAGTTGATCATTACAGTAAGGGCGGTATCATCAAATTACATTTACTTATTAGTACATTGTGATACAAATGTGCTAAGTTGATCATTACAGTAAGGGCGGTATCATCAAATTACATTTACTTATTAGTACATTGTGATACAAATGTGCTAAGTTGATCATTACAGTAAGGGCGGTATCATCAAATTACATTTACTTATTAGTACATTGTGATACAAATGTGCTAAGTTGATCATTACAGTAAGGGCGGTATCATCAAATTACATTTACTTATTAGTACATTGTGATACAAATGTGCTAAGTTGATCATTACAGTAAGGGCGGTATCATCAAATTATTTTTCCAACTATTTTTAGCGGCATGAAAACTCATTAGTGCAAGTTGTAGTTAAAAAACATTCATTAAAAAAAAAACTATACCTGTGCAATAATGCTAAAGTGAAAAAGGCGAGTGTGCGTAATGAGATGCATTACTTCACTAAAGACGATACAATAAGAAGCCTTTTACGAGGAAATGTGTTGACAAATATATTATAAGTATTGGTGGTTTCTAATTAATCCTTCACGCTCAATCAATTAGACTAACGGGAGGAGAGTTGGTTTGTCTCAAAACCAAACAAATTGACACACTTAAACAATGGGTTTTGTTTGTTATCTTTAAAAACAATTAAATAAGTAAGCTTACAAGAAACAAAGAAGCTGAGAAGGAAGCACTGGAAGCGATGAGTAGTCGTTTTGTTTGCGAACATATGCTTATGAATTTTCATTAAATCCTACGCGAAAAGTTGACACTGAGCGAAAACTTCCGCCTACAAAGTGCTTTTCTAAATCTAAATCTAAAGTAGCAATTATATACCGCGCTGTATGAGAATCCAGTGGCTTCTAATCTCACATTTTGCACTTGTGTTCAAATGTAAACATTAACGTGGCGTGTCTGCGCCCACGCAATCGCACCACGCCATTCGGTTTGTTTACGTGCATTCTAAATTCGATTTCGAAGTCGGTTCGAGTTAGTCTCGTTTGGACGTTCGGCGCGGAAAGACGCGCCGGCGATCGCTCCGCATTTGAAACACGATAATAAAATACTCGCGCTGGTTTCTAGTGTACGATATTTGCGCAGTTTGTTTTTTTGTGAATAATTTAACCGAAGGATATTTTTAGTGATAGTGTCGTAAATATGACGGAACAGAAGTGTTTAGCTCCCGTTGAGGACGATTTAGGTATTTATTTGTGCGCTTTTCTTTGTTTTGACACGTGTGTGCACTGCGTTTTAGTTTAATGCGTTTATGATTTGTGTGGAGAATTATCTAGATTGTTTTTTATTGCTCGATTATTTATGGAATTCTAATTGATTGTTGTATTGATTACCGGCTAATCGCTATTTTATCCTTTTGATGTAAGAACGTTATTCGTTGTGAAATTTATATTTATCGAATTGAGAATAAAAACTGCATGATCCAATAGATTTGGGATTCTATAGTAAAATGCTGACTGATATTTTCTTGAGCTTGGGTCATTACAGCAGACAATATATTGATAACAGTAAGAAAGCAAATAAATCTGACAATACCGTGATTGTTCACGATATTGTCAGATTTATTTGCTTAGCCGAACAACTTCTTGGATCCAAGCTCCATTTCTATTCTCTTCTAAAATTATGGGATGTAGAGTACGAAACAAGTTTAATGGTAAAAATCGCGCTCAAATTTTTAGTCAAAATCGACCGATAGGATTTAGATATTCTGTTATTTTTTACTCCTGTAATTATTCAAAATAACACCACTAAAATATTATATTCTATTAATCTTCAAGCTCAAACATTTCAAGATTTCGATAATTTTTACCAGAGAATAAATTTTATGCAGGATTAAGGCTTTTCATTCGGATAAAGTGAAATGTTACTTTAAGATGTTCAAGTGATTATTTTTTTAATCAGTTGTTATTGTTTAAATATTATTTTAGTCGCAGGCTTTATTGTCTTTTGTGTGTGTATCTGTAAATGTTAGTTTTTAATTGAAATCAAAGCATCGGTGTTGCGTCCGTGACCACTCACACGTTTTGTAATGGAACATCATTAGTATAACAAGTAATGCACTGCACTTACCGAGATCCTTATCATCAATGCTCACACTATTGATTTCCATGGCTATTTCAACACGCCATAATGTTGCATATGCCATATCACAATATTATTATGTTGTAAAATAATTTTCTCTATAACTTTAACAGAACGAGTAAATCCCGATTCTCAAACTTATTACAATACCTTCCTTTAATATAAAAGTACGAAATCGCGAAGTAGTATGTAATAACCATGGTCATGTTAGTTATCGTTATAATATGACTTAATAATTTATATAGGGCGTTCTTAGCCTAAAACAACCTAAAGTATGTCCAACATGTCACTCAGTTAATACGCTGAGTGCTACATGTAACTGTGTTATTATGATTAATAATGAACTTTTTTAATCAAATCAATGTTACAATAAATATTACTGTATATTTTGTGTATTAAAACTGGACATGACAATTAACTTATTGTTACGTCATCATTTACTTGAATACTTTTAAGTGTCAACCGATTTCAGTTCAGCTGGCATCTGATAATTTCAAAGTAAAATAGTAAAAAAAAACTAAGTTATATATTTTTATATTTGAATGAATATTTTGGATTACTTGTTACTGCATTTGTGTGCATTTGATAGAATTTGTAAGGAAGGCTACAGGTAAAAAATTTGAAATTGATAAACACTATTTCGGTTAAGCGTCACTGGGTAATCAATACATGATAACTTGATACCACCTACCAGTTATTTATGTTTCTCACCTTTTAAACCTTCCCTGGAGTAAGACTAACATTTCAAGACCAAAATCAGCTAAATCGGCCCAGCCGTTCTCGAGTTTTTGCGAGACAAACGAACAGCAAGCAATTGTTTTTTATATATACGAGTAAGAAAGAAGAAGATTTGTTAATACACAATCTGGTCGACTTAAATTAGAAACCCAATGAATAGATCGTGTCTGAGATGTTACTCGAGAAAACCGGTTTTGCAAGAATCATAAATTACCGTTTTATAGAGCCGGCCTCCGAATCGCTAGTTTTAGTTAAGAGTAAGCACTTCTATCTATCCATATGGATATTTGAAAGAGTCCAGACAGACTGACTAATATATATCTACTAGCTGCGCCCCGCGGTAGATATTTGATCATCCCATGGTAACATAAAAAGTAGCCTATGTGAAAACCATGTGTTAATATTGAAATACTAGTGATTTAGCAAGTTTTAATGTGTTATATTGGTGGGTTAATGTCTTGTTTATGTACACAAGTGTGGGCAAGCGATATAAAGACGGAATAACGTGATTTTCGTGTTCACGGGAAATCTTCATAGAAACACTGGTAAAGTCTCCACCACTTTACAAGGGTACATGATGTAACTTGAGCACTATGGCTTGTTTCTTGATATTTGACTTTACTTGATTGATTAAAAATTGATAAACTTGACGCTAGCAAATATACAAATCGTATGTTGCCATATACCATGAGAAAAAAAAATACATGTCAGTGCATTGAGATTAGTAAATCTGAATAAGAAAAAATAATAGAATCTATAAGCAATTAATAACATCTTTCGTAAACACGAGAAGTAAACAGAGCCATTGAGCGTCTTATCACCTTATCAGTGTCGATTACTTTATGTTTTTGTTGCAAAATCTTCGGGTTGTTGAACCTAAACGTCTGTCATCTTATGACTTGCATTATCTGTTTTATTCATTGCAGACTCATGTCAAGGGTAATACGTTTAAACTCATATAATTCCAATGTAAGGCACTAAAAGTGTCTCCCTTGAAAAGGGCTGTATGCCATATTACGCCACGCTGGACAAATTCGATAGAATAGAACATATTTTATTTGGAACAGATAACAACAATATTACACACAACTTTACAAACAAAAAAATAAAATAAACTTAATTGCTGCTTTATGTCACAAACGAAACAACCAGTGCTGATCTTCCGTTGGAACTGGGACGGGGAAATTGCGGGTACACTTTTTACCTTCGAATACTATTAACTTTTTCCGACAAGAAGGTTTGACTTACGACAAAAATTAGAGCAATGTGAGTACGGTACCTCTAGCTATCTTCTAAATCTAACACACCAGATAAATACACCAGAATAGCAATACACGTCCATATTCACAGAACAGAGAAAACAATTTACAGACCATGTAAAATTATTAGATTTGAAAGTATTTGCGGTAGAGCCTATCTAAGTCTATCGGATAGAATACAGAGTAGTGTGGGACGGTACTTCTTGCTATCTACTAAAGCTAACACAATAGACCCGAATGGCAAAATACACGTGTCTATTCACAGAACTTGTTAACGAAATACGCAAACTATTGGAAAGTTAACTCCAATACGATAACACAATGTTATTGCACTAATGAAGGTAGGTAGTTTGTAAATGGAGCTTTGTGAACTGTGATGATTAATCCGCATACCGACTGTCAATCATTTCCCGAAGATGTGTTAACCAATTTAAAAAAAATTTAAAGTGTTCCCGCGATCTGGTCCTGTTCTAATTTTTTATAAATTAGTAAGGTAAAGGATATTAAATTGAAATTACTGAAAAATTTTATATCAGCGCCTGCAGTAAGCAGCAGGAAGCAGGTAGTAACTTTTGGTAAAATAAATTATTTTATATTAAACCTGTTAACTGTTTGCTGTAACTACATAATTATATGAACAACATGTACTTAACTAGGAACTAGTAGGTGAACTGTTGACATCACGGGCGCAGTCGTTTTGCTACTTTTAAAATGTAATAGATGTATTTCGGGGTATTTACTACGCTATCGTGCGGAAATCGAGAGTATTTATTTGGCAGGCAGAAATATATGCCAGATTCAAAGCAGAGGCTATCTTCCCATTATCAAAATAAGGGTTACTAAGACCCTTGTACGATGAGTTTCGTTGTATTAAAGGTGTAAGTGAGAAGCTGACTCAGGCAGTAAGCATGTCTTGGTTAGTTGGTTCCTCACAAGTAGAATTTCATTCTTTACTCGGTGTAAGTAGATCTCAATATTAAGTTATATGCAGATGTATGTATTCCATATGATAATAATGCTATGTTTACCTTTAAGTGGGCTCCTCAAATTTTGTCATGTAAATAGCAAATTTTTATCATTCAGATTTAGATCATTTATTGCTTCCATATAGTACATGATGTTAAAAAATAAGTACATTATCCAATGAACCCTGTCGGGCACATTATAAATTAATGCATCATCCTGTTCGGGAAACAATGCAAAAAAGACCTAGCCCTTTGACATCTATATCAGTATCAAGGACCGACGTCCAAGATGGCTACAATAAAGTAATGGCATTATTGATACAAAGCATATTGCGATACGATTCAATTGAAAACAATATTGCCCTTTACAGTCGCGCTGCTCTCCTTGAACTCTACACGACCTATGATTGGACATTAAATTACCTATATATTTTTTATCAATGTCGAGGCTATCCAGCTACTCGACCACACAGACATGATTAGAAGACTAAAAAAACTAAACCGTTCTAGTTAGTTATTAGTAAAATAGTGACATATAATAGTGAAAGTACTAAGACTTAAGTTACTCGTAAGAACACATGAACAAAGTGTTTTCGCCTTTACAACAATAATAAGAAAAGTGCCGATGGACAAATTCTTAGAGACATTTAAACTCAAATTATTTATAAGCTTTAAGATTAGGCTAGATTGTAAAGATATCAATGAAAATCTTTTACGGGTTTTCCTTCCCATTTATTATTATATTAATGTCTGAACGAGCGCATCGTCTCTGCTTCGAGTCTAGCAAAATATTATTTCATACGACAGATTGTATGTATGGATATTGGTCTGGAAGTTTTGTACTTGCATAGGTAGTTTCCGACCAAACTCGACGAAATGTAATTTGTTGTACAGTTTCACGAATTGTTGAGCTAAAATAAGGGATGTTTGAATTCAAAGTGCAACAAGTGTTTAGAAGCGAATTCGAAACCTGTGTATCATTATTAATTTATTTTTCTTTTTAATTTTGATGTACCCGGTGTCACTCTCACGACTAAGGCGAATCTATTGACACCACTCACATAAAAATATAACAAGCCGTTTAGGCTCTAGAGCATGCCAAATAAATATACCTACATACATACACTCGAAAAACATAACCCTCCTTCTTTCGCAGTCTGGTAAAAACCACGATAATACTGTAAATGTCTTTTAAATAGATTTTATTACTCGTGGAACTAGGTATAAAATACTATGGCTTAACTGCAATTACACGAATCGAAGATGTTTGTCGGTTTCCACGGTTACAGAATGTTAGTTCAAAGCGAGCACTTTTGGATAATAAAAATATTTAAAAAATTGCAAAATTTGTGTGGTCGCTAGATCAACAGTTCGCAGAACTAAGAGTACAAGTCTAAATACAACTCTACAAATACTGCTGTTTAGATTCGTGCGTAAGAAATTAGATACCACATGCGACATTTACGTCGCATTTCACTGACTCACCGAAGACGTTTCTTGTTACATGTTAATATGGTCATTTGAAAATGAGTCATAAAAGATACTTCGATGAAACCTTAATTCATTTTTTATTTGTTTTAGGAGAGGCAAATTGAAATTAACCTCTTTTGTCGAAATATTTTTATCTCGTTTATTTAACATCATATTGTCGTCTCTAATACCTACTTTATTGCGTCCATAGTATGTTGTATTTTGCACTTCTAGAATTTTTATTTCGTTGCTCAATTTACTATTGTAAAATACACGAAGCCACACTTAGTTAGTTCTGCGATTGAGTAAGGCAATGGACATTGGATTATGGAAGTATACGAAATAAGCGCCGGCGCCCATCTGCTTCTTACGAGTACGTATTATTATAATCCGGCTAGGTATACATTCTGTTTCGGTCGACGGATGTTAGATAGATATTAATCTGACATCCTGCCTAACATTAAACATGCTGCCACTACCTACCAGTATTATCATCATACCAGTACCAGGTCGTAGTTTATTATGTTGTTAGTAAACAATAGCATAGCGTGATTGTGGTTAATTTTCACCGCGTCCGCTACGTCAATAACTCGGCGTGATAATGGGAGCGAGTTCGGACGTGACGTTGTCGTTTGCTATTAAAATAATTTTACCAGATCGATGAATCGTATTTTTTTTAACTGACCTACAGAACGAAGCGTCTCTACGTATGCTTTTTTTATTACGTCGGTCAGTCTGGAAATTTCGTACTTTTTGACGCATTGCAGACGAGGAGGGCCTGGCTAGTCAGTTTCACCGCGAAAGATATCGCAAAGGGAATCAATCGCTTACTACCAACGCTCATAGAAGGCAAAAAGATTACATCGCCAGTGCCTTGCTTCGCGGTCAAAAAGAGCGCCCACCTTGCAGTTTCAGCCAGACTTCTTGTTGGACTAACTAAATTTTCCATTCTCTTTTCATTACAGAATCATGGGTAGAGTTGAACTCTGGCAGCGGCCTGGCTGCAGTAGAGAACGAATACATTCGGCTGCTGAGAGAGGCGCAGAGGGAGAGTAGAGACTCTTCCGTGCGACACTCCCGCGCGTCCAGCGTCAAAGGAAGGTGAGAATCGAAAGAATTGCGAGCTTAGTGAGACTATGTAAAATAAGAAAAAAACGTTCTCGAAAAAAGTGTGCGACTATGGGTAGGTTTTAATTGTGATATCAAATCGTATCTGTTAGGTTAGCCTCCGGCATAGTATGGTCTCTTCTCACGCTTCTAGCGTTAAAGGCAGGTGAGATCGCGAAAGAAGCGCGAAGGAAGAACTAGTTAAATTCTGGCAGCGCCTTAGCTGCAGTTAAAAACAAAGTTCGGCTACTCGCGTCTTCAGCATTAGAGGAAGATAAAAGTCAGACGAATTGCGAATTTAGTGTGATTGCTGCTCATTAAATCTTTTGCATTATTGGACATTTAGCTCCTTTAACTCAGGAGCCGGACTAGGAAGGTGTAGCAAATAAAGCTTACTACCAACAAGGTACAACAAAAGGTAACAAAAAAAGGTGAGAAGAACGAAAGACTATCAATGGATGGGATTCAACTATGACAGTGAATCGAATCAGACGAATCTGTTGTTGGTTTGCCTCGGAGACTTAGGGATGATGAGGCTATTTGATGAGCTTACGCTTTAAATTTTATGCATTAGGGCTGCTACTCAATAGATCATGACAATGTTATTAAAATGTAGAGGTAGCAATAATAAAATATTAACAAATTTCTTAAAATTTCTTTCTTTAAATTTCTTGAACAAAGAAAACCATTTTATTTTCGAATCACTCTTATCTTGTTGGCTACCACCCGGTCGCTTCTTTATTCTCATGCCATTTATTTGAACAAAGAAAATACAATAAAACAACAAGGGTTACTCATCCCCTATATCCAATCTTGTACGTACTGAAGTCTAAAGACCTCTCTTTGTTAGATTTTTCATTCACAAAGAAGTCGTGATTCATTCGTGCCGTCGACCTCCTACCGATTTCTGAACGCCTGGTACTCGAAAGCTAAAATCTCACATAGGCCTATTCGAAGTTTCGAAAAAAATATGCATTTATTTAAATTTTTGCAAATTAATTATTTATTTATTTATTACGAGGCTCGATTTTGTGAATACGCTGAATAGCAATTCATATAAATATTTATCGTCATAAGATGATTACTAGTGTATGTGGCTAAGTTATAGGTCCCTCCCTGCATGGGAAAGCATAATGTACCCCTAGCAGGATGTTATGTAACATTATCTCACTGACAGAGTTAATACACTACTAGGCTACGTCAGACAACCTGCGCTACCTCTCGCCCGCGTCTGGAAATTTCAAAAATAGAAGCTGTCTGCTTAAACAAAGGAAGTCAGGAGCTTTTACCGAATTTTTAAATATTAATCTTAAGAGTGCGTGTATAGCAAAAAAGATTTTTTGTTAAATTAAACTTGTGTTCGCATATGCCGCGCATTACAAAGCTACATAGGAATTATACTCTTCACAGTTCTACGACTTTTGAAAATTCGCAAGAATATAAAATAGCTGTTTTATACATTTGTTCATTAAATTCCCTGGGGCCAAATGGCACCAGCGTTATCCCGGGGAAATGACAGGAAGCCCTATCCCCGTTCCTTGTGCCCTTTGCAACAGGGGGTACGAAACGCCCCGTGATAATGACTTGGACGCGCGTCAATGATATTTTTGGATCGAACAGTATTTTTTTAAATTTTAAAAGTTGTTGTGTTAAAGTTGTTGTTTATAATCATTAGAAGCCATTAAAAGGATGCTAGTTGATTGTCAGTGAACCAGTATAGGCCCACTTTGAATGACTCTTTGCTATGACGCATGCGTTGTACCTGCCCTCATTAGAAATGTCATATGTGCGGCTTCCTAGCATTGTTTGCTAATTACCCAGGAATGCTAAGATGCAGTATCTATTCAGTTATATGATTGTTATCTTGATATTAATATCCAAATGCTGTATATATCAACGGCATTTGAGCTCTTTTAGTGCCTTCGTAAATTATTATTATTATCCGTGTTCATTTAATATCTTAAGTCTAAGTTTTCTACAACATAAATTCAAAACAATACATATTGTAAAACCCTTAAACCTAGAGTGCCGCCAGCAGCAGGGTTGGACCCAGCTACTGGTGGTAGGGTCTACAGAGAGAGGCACCTCTTATATGTTAATCATTTATTTCGGAAATGTATCAAATCCATATTTATATAACTATTAATAATTCAAAATGAGTAAACATTTATTAATTAGTAAATGGTTATATAGGTAGATCTGGTAGGGATATTCCCGCGCATAAAACGCTTCTGCTTTGTGAATCGCGTCTGGGCAAAATCGCTACCCGTGCAAAAAAAACCTAAAAATCGGCCTACCGCGAGTCGGACTCGCGCACTAAGGGTAACTCCAAACCATTATCATTAGTTAAATTTTCTACTTGTTGTCGCTATAAACATCGAGCAAAAAATGCAAAAATCACGTCTTTTGTATATACGCCCCCTGAAATATTTATTTTAATTTGATTTGATTAATTCGTTTCAAAGTGAATTTACAACTAAATATTTTGTCAAAATTTCAACCTTATAGCTATCACGGTTCATGAGATACAGCCTAGTGCCAGTAAGACGGACGGACAGCGAAATCTTAGAAATAGGGTAAAGTTGCGTACGCACGAACCCGAAAAAAAACCTCAATGTCACGTCGAAAGTCGAAAGTTTATACACCCAAGGTCACTGGTCCAAGTTTTCCGGGAACTATGCCCAAGTAAGTATCCACTACAAAAAACCAATCTTCCCTAAACACTCTTGTTTGTATATTTACCCGAAGTATATCGTAAATGACACGCGTGTCTGCATACTGTCTAATTCATCTGGTTTATGTTTGCTTGGTATATTATGTTGTGAAATTGCTTGGAAAATATTTTTGATATGATGTTTGAAAATGTTATTGGATACGATGGGAAACTGTTAGTTAAACAAGTTATGATAGCTTGGTCGGTGAACCCCTTGCCTCATAAAGGGCGCGGGTTCAATTTAAGGTTCTGACATTCATGCTGTGTGAGTTTTTCTGAAATCACCAGGCAAGTGCCTTTATCAAAAACGAAGTGATTAACTACAACATCAAAAAATTCATTAATTAATAATAAAATTTATTTAATGTTTGCGTTATTTTTACACATTTGCATATTAGAATTGAGTACCTTTGTTTTAACGGCAAAGGAAAAAATCTTGAGTAAGTCTGCTAAATAGTTGGTGAACAGACCAGGTTTTCTTATTAGCTTGGTGACGCTATGGTAAACTGAATGGCATAACAGCTGGCAAAGAAATACTCCTCCCAGCTGGGATCAGTTGAATTAAACCTATTCGTAAATTTAATTTAAATCTATAGCCGAAAGCGGGTCACTATACTCATCCTAATGAATATCTTTCACTACAAAGCCAATTCTGAATTCGAGAAAAAATCAGCTCCTCTCTTTCGGCTTAGTACACCCCTCCTGACCGATAACCATTATGTAAATAAAAATACGATTCAAAATATTCAGTTAAATGAAAGCTTCGACCTACCAGAGTTACATAAGTTTGTATTTGTTTTGATTACGTGAATGTTGTTTGACCGTCAAAACTTTAACTGGGCCGCGCTCGGATACCTCTTTGCATTTCATAACAGCCTAGTACAAAGATCTCGTAAGCGTTTTCACTTTTTGGCCGATGGAGATTTTGTCGGTCTCTTCGGTTTTCTGTGCGCCTGGTACTTATTAAGTCGGGTGACATAACTAACATCTCTACTAAATGTTTTTGTAGAAAAAGCGAGAATGATCTTGACAGTGACATTACAATCACTTTTTGCCCGATACAGATTTCGTCGGCCTCTTCGGTTTTCTGTACTCCTGGTACTTATTATGTTGGGTGACATAACATCACTACTAATGATTTTTTGTTTATGAGAATGCGCGAATGATCTTGACAGTGAGTGACTTTACAACCCAAACAAACAATAAAATGTCATTGACCGAGCCAAGCGAAGGTTTCTTTATTGAGTGGGAACTACCGGTAAATTTTCTATAGCTTGATTTCTTGTTAAGTTCGTTCGCACCCTTTGCTTGAGTTATACTCGTACGTACGATAGAAGGATCCCTTAACCTGTCTACGAAACTGGAGCTTTGTAACCAGTTACGACAAAACATGTATTTTTCTATCCCTGATGCAAAAACGACGGCTTGATGTGTCTCTGTGTGTGTGTCTGTCTGTCTGTGACATCGTAGCTCCCAAATGCATGTACCTACCTATTTAGATGTTGATTTTTTTGTTGTCTGAAAGGTGAATTAATTAGTCGGGTGTTATGGCCATATTTGATGATAATCGTCCCAAAATGGCGTACTTAATACATATTTTTTCACAACTCCCTCGATGCGGTTACTCGGCTTTACTACTAGAATTCTGTACACTATGATCAAATCCAAAATGGCTGCCACCATAAAATGGCGAATAATTTTTTTCATTATTTTGTTTTTAACTGTCTAACTACCGGGCAAGTGCCTTTATTACCTAAAACAAAATTACTATGAACAACAACAAATAATGTAGCAGTTAGGTTACTTATAGACCATTTAAGATCTACAGATAATCCAAATGCCACCACCAGAGGGCAGCGTGCCTTGATTGCTGGCCGCATTACCGCGCTGAATGGCAATGCTTATACGTTGGGCCAGATAAAAACCGGCATTCTGGTCACACGTCGAATCGATCAAACGTTCCGATAAGTTTTGAAAAATAAGATGAGCTCCCGGTCACCACGGCACATTTTACTTGAAAACCTTGTTATTTACAGCATACAGGTACTAGAGTCTCATAAACTACTATCTCAGTAATACAATACCTTCTGTATCGCATATCACGCGGTCGCAATGGCGTCAGCCGGCCGGCATTTGAAAGGCATCTGTGTTAGCTTCGACATGCAATTTACATAATATTGATTGGATCTAATAATTGATGGTACGTTTTGACTCGAGTCTTAACTTAAAGAAGCGGATCCTGAAGCTATGTTTTAATTGCGTTAACATAGTCTCTCGTTCTTAACCAACTATAATTAACTATATAATTAAACTGAATTAATAAAAATATATATAATACTATTAATTATTAAAAATTATATTCACATATTAAATTTTATTTAGTACCTATTTATTTATAAAAATTTATATAGTTGCTAGTCTTTACTTTTCAATTTACTTTCTGTTTATTTATTATTTTGCATTATTGTCTATGTACTAATTACACATTCTTATTCAGGTTTTTAATACGCTTATGTTAAAGTATTTCTAGTGTTTATTTATGTATTATTTATTTAAGTGTTACCAACTTTAAGTTGCTATAGCAACCAAACTGTTTACAATATGGCGCCCATTTTTTCAGTCGTAAGTCTATTGTATTGTTCCTAAACATTCAGAAGCTCATTGTTTTTCGTCGCTGCTAAAAAAAGTTATCCAGATGGAATTCAAACGCCACAGTGTCATTACTTTGTATTTGGCTGGGAAATCGCAACCAGCCATTGTTAATGCGCTACGACATTTACATCTGAATAAAATGTTTGTGTATCGGGCCATCACGCGTTACAATGAAAATGGTAGCATCAAGAAATGCCATGGAGGTGGACATCCAACAACAGCAACATCATCAGAAATGGTTCGAAAGGTAAAGGCTAGAATTGAACGATATCCACGACAAAGCGCAGTTAAATTGGCGAAAAGTCTTAATGTATCTGCCCGGAGCAAAGGACACATATTAAAAAATAAACTACAACTGAAGCCTTACAAAATACAAAAAGTGCAAGACTTGACACTTGCACAAAAGGCAGTTCGCCTAGAAAAAGCTAAGGAGTTAAAGCAGTTGCACGTTGATAGCAAGCTTGAAAATTTGGTATTTCCGATGAAAAAATTTTTACGGTTCAGCAATATGTGAACAAACAAAATGATCGCGTATGGTTTAAGTCTAAATCAAACGACAATTTAGACGCAACAAATTGCTCTGCGAAAGCAAGCACCAGCATCAGTGATGGTTTGGGCCGCGGTAACTGCTACGGGACGTTCACCTCTCGTTTTCATTGAGCAGGGTACAAAGATAAACCAGTAAATCTACCGTGAAAAGATTTTAAACGATGCTTTGTTACCTTGGGCACGTAAGAAATTCGGTAGAAACCATTTGACGTTTCAGCAAGACTCGGCACCAATCCACAAAGCCCGTGAAACCCAAATTTTTTTGCAAGAAAAAGTTCCGAGCTTCATTTCTTCGCAACAATGGCCACCATATTCGCCGGACTTAAACCCAATGGATTTTTCCATATGGTCAATTCTAGCGGCCAAAGTGTCAGCAAAAAAATATGATTGCTCTTCGCCGAGAATGGAACAAAATATCAGCAGACCACATTCGTGCAGCGTGGAAAGCCTTCTCGGACAGACTTGATGCTGTTATCCGCGCTAAAGGTGGCCACATCGAACAATATTTTTTTCTTTTTAATTTTAAATGTTTTTTTCTTCTATATATTGAAGTTTATAAATAAAAAGAAACAAAATTGTCAAAATTACAGCATTTTGAATTGGTAACACTTCGAGTGCCGACCCCTGTATATTTTGTGACCCCGCGCGTCTCTAAGGTCACGCTGAAAGTCAGCGCTGAGGAGCAATCCCCAGCATCATGCTGAGCGCTGACCCGTTTTGTCGCACGGGACACTGCAACTCGCAACTCTTTACTAATTTAAATGTTTGTATACTTTTAAGTAATTAGTTGTAGAAGTAGTGTCTTGTGTGTACAAAATAAGTGTGTTCTTTCTTTTTTCTTTGTATGTACGAGTATGTACATATGTATATTTCTTTGGCACGCCCTACAACCTAAACCGCTTGTCGTATTTTTATTCGATCATTTTTTCTGACGAAGGAACATTTTTCCAGACTCGAAGCCGAGTCGCTTCGTTGGTCAATTATAGAATTCAATGATATCAATGTTTGTTTACCTATTCTAAATGCAGCAGACATGCACTAGACTAGCCTAACCGGTCCGAAAGCTGAACCGACGCGTTTTATTACCAACACACCTACCTACATAGTACTGAGTCACATTCCGTGCAGGTTTTCTTTTTAGACTTGATAGTCGGCATTTTAAAGATCAAGGTCTCTTTTGGAAAACATTTGCAAGAAAAGAATTCCGAGAATTTGCATAAGAAATTCCGATTTTAGTTTTTTGTCTAGATAAAGAATACTCGACCTAAGATTATTAAAATTTATAATTCGTAGTTTGTGGTAGCCTAGTCGGTAAACCTGTTGCCTCACAAGCTAAAGGGCGCGGGTTCAAATCTAGGTTGAGGCATGCACCTCTGTGTTTTTCACTCAAGTGCAGATTAGAATTAATTACCACATGCTTAAACGGTGAAGGAAAACATCGTGAGGAAACCTGATTGTCGGAGAAGGAATAACTTTCAAAGATAAGTGAAGTCCTCAACTCGCAATTTGGCCAGCCTGGTGGACTATGGCCTACACCCACTTCGTGGGGAGACTCGTGCCCAGCATTGGGACGTTATGATACGTGATACGTATACGTGTATATTTCTATTCAAATAATAAGTATCCTTGTTTATATTATCTAATGAGTGATATTTTGTTTGTTTTTTTTCAGCCCCAAATCTCCCCCCAACAGCCCCAACCTGGAGCCGTCCACTGAGGACGAGCTGAAGGGAGTCTACATTAACTGCTGGCGGGTGAGTTTATAATACACCTTATTACAATTAAAATTAAACACATCGGATCAAAAATTAAAAAAAATTACACTTTATAAACAACAAGATGAAGCCGGTTCTTAACCACCGACGTAAAACGACTGTTAGGGGGCGGGCGTCCATTAACCACGTGAGGCATTTTTGAGAGTTTTTCGACCTTTCCTCCCCCAAATACTATATTGTCTAGATTTGGCCATATTTTGTTCTATAAAATAATTTTTACGCAATTTTACACCGTTTTCTGCGAGAAAAATTATAATAACAAATCATTTATATATTTAATTGAAGCCCCCTTATTAGTTTGACGTGTCTGCGTTAAGGGGGGCTCCCATAGACAAAACTTTTTTTTTTGCTCGATATTTATAATGTTGTATATCATACAACAGAAAGGCCTAGTGCGAGTAGGACTCGCGCACTAAGAGTACTGTTTCATTACACAACGTGTAACAGAAAGGTATGACAATACTTTTACAACCTACCTAGTAATACCTACTTGATGTTTTTCAATTGATCGTTTTATTATTTCAGGATGATTCCAACGACTGGGTGTGGGAGTGGAGCAGTCGACCTGATCAACTGCCGCCCAAGT
Source organism: Ligdia adustata (assembly GCA_947049295.1). NCBI lineage: Eukaryota > Metazoa > Arthropoda > Insecta > Lepidoptera > Geometridae > Ligdia > Ligdia adustata. The sequence goes on along the minus strand of OX346242.1, from coordinate 4,336,467 downwards.
GAGTGTTATAAAGTTTTTTTATTTGAACCGTCTTCAATGTGTGAGTGTAATATATGTTTATTTTCTTTGTTTCGTCTTCTTCTTCCTCTCTTCCGTTCTCAATTCGTAGGACTCTTATTCCTTTTTTTATGTATCGTTTCCCTTTCTAGATTTCTTAGAGACGCCTGGGAATGATTTGGTAAAACTTTTTTTTGTGATTTAAACACTTAATTTATTTATTTTAGTAATTCTGCGAACTGTTGACTTCGCGATCAAGATGATTTGGCGATTTTAAAAATCTGTAAATTAGTTTCTTATTTAATGTAATTTCTCTTTGCCTTATGAAATAAGGTTATTGTTATGAGTTCCAAACGGGGAAGCCATTTAGAATTCATAACAGTGTCAAAAGAGGCATCTGCTGTGTTGTCGAGAATTATAATATAACAGCTTTGTCAGCCACGGATACCCACTTCTATTCACGTCATAAGCAACGCAGTATTTTAGACCTTATTTCACATGTTTTATAAAGTCCACTTTTACAGTTTCCTAGTGGTTTTTTAATTTTCATGCATGCAAAAACTTCGTCAATTTTTAGTGGAAATATACTCCCAGTCTAAAATACCCGACACCTAAAAAAATCAAAAAATTCAATATACACCAAATTCCGTCAAAATTGATTGGAAACTATAATCTGTGTAAAAACATACGAACTGACATAGAAAAAATTTTTTTTTTACCAGACCCGAAACAGAGACAATTAATTATTCCTTAAAAAAAATAGTAGTGTATGTAATTTAATTTATCTTATTAAAAGTAGGAACAGTAGTAGATATTCTCAATAATAAATTGTTATTCTTCAGGGACTGGCGTTTCAAGCATCCGACGAACGCTCGCGGTCCTCCTTCCGCCACGTCATCGATTGAAGTACTAGAGCAGCAGCTTACTGCGCCTGTTATGCAGCAGGTGAGAGTTAGGGCATCTCTTGTGTGGCGCTGGGAGCCTGGTACTAACCGAGTCTGGCAAATTTGTCTTTTGTCTCTCAGTTTGTACGTGAGCAGTAAACGTGGTTGGTTTCGTTTTGACAGTTCGCCGCTTCAACGCTGTCAAAACTAAACCAAGTTTGCTTGCTCTCTAAGACTAGCCGATAAAAGGGGCTGATCATACTTTCCAACCAATCTTTATAAATCTTGGTGGTTCCTACGACGTCTTTGAAATATTTGTTGTCTGACCAAGTTCAGAACTAGCTGACCATGGATATGCGGAACACAGCCTTAATGTAAAAGTTATAAACATAAAGAAAAACATAGATCGACTGGTTGGTTTTTATTTTTTTTAGTCGCGTAATATGGTGGTCGCGATTTTAACATTTCGCAGAACTACTTCTATATTAGTTCCAGTGTGACCCTGTGCGGGCCCATCCGTATTTCAGTACTAATAAAGCAGTTGACGCGAAAACACGTGTAAAATTGTTTCCGCTAGCGCAGTACATAATTATCAATAACAGCCAATCAATCACTTTACGTGTATAATCGTAGACAACCCTTACGGAAGTGGTCCTTCGAGTCGGATAAGAAATAAAAAGGTATATATCATTAAAAATATTTATTAAATAATTTATTGTGACAGTAACGAAGGAAATCAATAACAATTAACACACGAAATCAAAATTATTTACAAAATAAAATCATCATCTTCAATATCATTAGCCTTGCTGGCCCACTGGTCTATAAGATTTTCAGAATAAGACATTATAGCAGAAATAATAGCCTTCCTGCTGTCAAACATAATGCCAAATCAGTGTTGGCGACGCGGAGCACATTGAGGTGCGAGCGAGAGCGGACTAGGGGCGACCTAGCACGTGCAACAGTACGACCACCATCCACATAAAACATGTGGTGTAGGCGACCACGTCTGTTCGCCGGAACGCCCCCAGCGTCATCAGATAAAAATAATATTTTTTTACAGAGCCACTGCCTGTCGGTCCGTCGCACGTGTCTGTTCAGTCGCGGCGCTATCGCGGCCGTGCTCGTCACCAACATTGTCTCGCTACTGCTCGGCGCTGGCATTGGGTAAGAGGACTAACTCCACAGAGTTCAGGAAACAGAGTCATTCCAAGCGTGTCGGCGAAAAGAACAGTAGATTCAATAGTAACTATCACTACTAGCTGTGGCTGCTAAGTGAGAATAGTAACTACTACACCAGCTGTGGGAGACATTGTTCTTCGCTTTTAATGTTACAGCCACTAAAACCATATTGCACGATTTTCTACACAAAGTTTCGTCAGATCTTTACACTTTTTACCACTAATATTTTATAGATAGGGATTTTACATCAAATAAATGAGTTAACCTCAAAGTTTGTTTGGCACATGATGTGCTAAACAATGTAAAAACTGGCCTTACTCTACGGAACAAAAAAAACCATGGACATTGTATATCTCTTTCCTTGTTATAGTGTGACTGAGATGGCATGTACCCGTCGTCTTTTCTACGTTCTTTCTTAATCTTCCACGTGTACGCTTTACTCACTGTCTTATTTTTTTATTTAACGTCGTACAATTAGTGTATTTTGCCAACGTTAAGAGCAAAATCACGCAAGTAATAAACACGACATAAGTCACCAACATTGTCATGCTCGCTACTGTTTGACATTGGCATCGGCTAAGAGGACTATACTCGATATTTCTTCTTCTTTATTTGGTGTCGTACATTCAGTGTATTTTGCAAACGTTAAATGTAACATCACTAGGTTGTGAAGTAATAAAGAAGTCACCAACATTATTACGCTCGCTACTGTTTGCATTTGGCATCGGGTAAGAGGACTTTCACTAATTCTGAATTTTATATTTGGTGTCGTACGACTAGTCTATTTTGCCAGCGTCAAGTATATGAAGAGAAGTGTGAATCTAAAGACGCTTTTTATTACACATCTTATGCAGCAAAAGATATAGACCTGGTTATATGCCTGTTCAGTGTCACTATAACAAAGAATATATACAATGACCATGAAAGAGGCCGTTCGATTTTTTGTTCTAGAATGGCCCGTTTTTATTATCTGACATTGAAACATATGTTAAGTCTTTAATTTGAAGTAATATCCTGTAATATAATAATATTAGTGAGAAAAAGTGTTATTAACCGGCAGAACTGTTTGGAGATTATTTTTCCCAAAGTTCCTACTAGTTACAAGCGTGTTGTCGTAGCAAAAGAGTTACTATTGCATCTTATGTACGTTTCGCCGACAAGCTGGAAATTACTCTGTAGTAATTTAAGTAACTAACTGTTTTTTTTTAATATTTGGCACCATACTCTTTGTATATTTGCCAGCGTCAAGTTTATCAATAATTGAGTTATTAATCAGTCAAGTTAAATTGTAATTGACCACAATGATTTATTACTTATGTGGATACCACGATGATTTATATGTATATCAAGTAATAAATCATGGTGGTCAAGTTAAAGTCACATCGTACCCTCGTAAAACGGTGTAGACTTTACAAGGGTTTGTTTGGAGATTTCCCGCGAACACAAAAACCGCGTTATTACGTCTTTATATCGCTTGCTCACACTTGTGCATATAAACAAGATATTAATCGTTAATAATACACTAATATAACACATTAAAAGTAGCAGAATCACTAGTTTTACAATATACTCAGACAGACGCCATTTTTCCAGCGAACGCGGGAAACCTAACTAACGTTCTCTCTCTGATCGCGAGCACCATATCTCAACGCCTGAGCACTTTGCTTACTATTTTTTGTAAAACAATATGGCGTTATTCAGTTTGTATATTTGCCAGCGTAAAATAACTTAAGAATTAGAGTCTGTAGTATTTTTTGTTTTTTTAAGTTTATAGTTATCTATGTTTTTTCGTCTCCAGAGTTTGGCTGAGCAAGCGCGGCGTGCTCCCTCCCCGACTGATCCTCATCAACTGAGCCAAAGACTGACGACCTGACGTTTGCGGGTGACGTTTGATACAAAAAAGTACTTCGTACGCGACTCACATACGGACTGTTATTGGATGTATTTTGGGGTGATTATTCCGTGCCATTAACTTAAATATGGACATGCTATATATACTATAGCCTACATAATTAGATAGTTATCTTTTGATAGATGACTATTTTGTCTTATGTGCGTCATGCAAGATGTTTGAAATTGTACGCGAGATACGCTTTAGCAAAGTTGTTGTACAAATATAAAAAAAACAATGAATTAGACTGTACACTGTGACAGTCAAGAAAATATAAAAAAATTTCAATTTTTTTGAAACAAAAATTTTCATGTCAATTTACAAATTTCTTTATTTTTACATTATTTCATGATTACTTTCCCGTAAACATGTAATAAATGTTTCCTTATTTCTGTACTCTATGGCTGTCAAATTTAGATTTTGAATCAAAAACTGTCTTAGAATTTTAAACGATATATATAAAAACCGAGTTCTGGTCACAACTCACATTCCGCAAGAATTCAAAAGAAAAAGAATATTTCATTAAACGAAAATAATTTTTTTTCTTCAGTAGAAGGTAGAAAGTAATTGTTTATTATATTTTTATTTATAGTTTCCCTAATGCCGCCTATTGTCGACAAAAATACAATAAATAAATGTCTCATAACAGTTCGTATGTATGTTAAGACTGTAAGAAAAGGATGAGTGTTAAAAAAATAAGAGAAAAAAAAATAAAAAAGAGTAAAGAAAAAAAAGTAGCGACTTAGACTTTTACCACTTTTGTATTTTTCTTACACTCTATCTTTATAAGAGCTTTGAATTTTAAAAAAAGCTTTTAGTTCCTAATACAAACGTTAATGGCGGTAGTGTGATTTCTCGACGCGCTATTGGTTAGATATATGACAGTGACAGTTTATTTTTTTCATTTTTCTACCAAATAGAAGCCCAAGATTCTACTACTAGCGCCATCTATCTGGTGTTAATGGAACTATAGTAGTTTTTTTTTTCAAAGTTAAGCTTTATACCGCATAAGAAAATATTTTTTATATAAACGAAAGAAAAAAAAATTGGTTGTAAGTTTTAAACTGTACTAAGAATTTAGGATTTGTGATCTTTTTCTAAAATTTAATATTATAATGCTTTACTTGTAATGCTTAATTTTGGAGGAGAATAATATTTTATTATTTGTAACGACTGGAAATAGGTAAAAATCTAAAATTAATAGTTTTTTTTCCATATTACGTATATTTATAAGCATGCCTAGACACATTTAGTTTTTGATTTAAAAATACCGATAAAGAATTCCGCTGTTAAAGTTTATTTTTTTTTTTGTGACAGTAAATTTTTTTCTTTTTATATACCTAATCAAAACTGAATCCAATTTCCTTTTTGCAGACAATCACTTTATATTTAGTCATTTAGTAGACATTTTAAAATCATTAAAAAAGGACCAAAAATTCATAACATATCACATATTTATGCATAATATAGTATGATTATTAAGTCTTTACAAATAATAAAATAGTTATTATTGTATTGCTGTTAGTAAACCACATCTTTTATATGGCGTCGAGTTTGCTGTTTAAATTGAGTCAAAATTGTTTTGTTAATGTAAAAAAAATTCGTTTATTAACTAATTCAGTCAGCGTGGTAATGCTAACATGCCGCGGCCCTCTGGGGGCAGCGAAAAAAAACACGTTAAATTAGCCTATTTCTACATCTTAATATTAATTTTTTCGTCGCTAATGTCGCCAATTTTTTCGTGGCATAGGCGTCTGCTCCCTCCAACTCTCTTTCTTTCTCTCTCTCTCTCACACACACACATTTATTATTTCCTAATACACAGATCTTCTGAACTGAATGATATCTTGCTCCGTGTTTTTATTCACGCACCTTCATTTCTTTTCAAGTCCATCGAAAACTATTTTTCTGTTTATTTCGTCTTGTAGTTGATAAATAGATAGATGCATATTTTTTCAGAATTCCGATCATAAAAGATGAACTGAAGCTATAAGGCGAACCGATGTAAAAAAAATATTTGTGGCAGAATAATATTGCTTAGAAATGATAGACTCGGCGCCAGATGTGGTATGCTATGCCCGTTAATATACCTATTTCAATAAAGTTAGCTAATGTTAGTCTCGCGTAGCCTTTTTTCTATTACTCTTTGTATTTAGAATTTGCTAAAATAATAAATAGAACAAAATAAAACTATTTTTTGTATTTACTTCGTCATGGTCAATGTAGATGGCGTCAAAAGGAGTTTGTCAAAAAATTCAAGGAATAGTTGGTAAAAGCCTAGCGCTAGATGGAGTTAAAGTCAATGGGGAAATTATAGTTTTTTTTTTCTGTTTTGTTCTATTTATTATTTATAAAAGTTAATGTAATTTGTACTGTGGACAACAAAATGTGTAGCGTATTAGTTTTGTAACTAAGAAACAAGTTTGTCGTTTTCTTTCCAAAAAAAAAATCTTTTAATAAGAAGTATTACTTACTTATTTTTGCTGTTTATATTATTTGAAAAGGTAAAATTATTATGCAATATTTATTGCATGTCATATCTATAATTTGTGTTGTTATGTTTTATTTAACAGATTTTACACGTTTGCTAAGATCAAGAAATCTTTACAAGAATTTAGACTACATTAGACTAAGCAGCGACAACAAGTTAATAATTTTTGAATATTTTTTTTTAATTGTAAAGAAATCGACTAACATAATATAGACTATAAAGCAAAAATAAAAAAAAGCTTATTAAGAAAAACTGAAAGCATGAAAAAATATCACGAGCCGCTCTGTGATTTCTATGTAAATTATAATATCTATTTATTATTACGGTAAAGTTTAATTTTGGTTAAAGTAAAAAAAAAAATAGTTTTTTGTATGTTGATAAAAAGTGTTGTCATATCTTATTTTTTTCTTTTTCTGTTATAATGTAACATCGATCTATGAAGAGTTGCATTTTAAATCGATATAAGAAGGGCAAACTTGTGTGTTAATTTATTGTGATTTTAATCACATTTTTTTCAGACCCCGCCATCATTAAACAGAGTCTTGTCATAATTGCTGAATAATAGACTCTTATAGTATGCCTTTAAACTTATTTTCAATCTAAATTAAGAATATGGGGGATGGCGCTGCATGGAGACTTCTTGGCGGTTAAGGTATATCTACTGACTAAATGTAGTAACCGTACGAAGGCCTATGAAAAAGAGAAAGGCCAAAAAAAAACTTTCCCGGTTTTCTGAAAAAATGGCGTCTTCGTCTCTATATTTATTGCAAAACTATTGATTCTCTGATTATTATATCGTTATTAATGGGTAGGTTATTAACTTATAATATTCGAGGGAAATCTCCATAGAAAAGTAGTGAAGTCTCCATCGCTTTACTAAGGTACATGACGTGACATTTATAACGACTAAGTAACTGAATAAAAGGCGGTATGGCCACAACGGCTTTAACCTGAATCAATGGGTAAATTAAAAAATATGATGAAAAACTACTTTTTGACTTTAGTGATGTGTTTCATAGGTCGATGCTAATATTATTATGATTATTACAAAAGTGTTACGTTCTTGTGTAGCGAATAGAAATTTTAAGTCAAAAAAATAAATATAATTAATAACTAAATGGTGTGTTTTGTTTTAATCAACCTAGAAATGTATGTATGAGCTAAGTGTATGCATGGCGCAATGGACTGGAAGGCTGAGAACTGATTGAAAACTAATTTCAAGTAAAAATGGGGTAAAAAAATCTGTTTTATAAACAAAAAACATAGATTCGAAATTGAGTAGGTAGGTACTTCGTCCTATTTGGAAGTCGGCAGAAAATAACGTTACTAAGATTATCACTTGAGGCCTTAATTGAGAGCGACATCTAGTTTGTGGCTATATAACTACGACTAAGTCATTGGCCTCGATACTCAACACATGGGGCCAGACAGACTACGCCATTCAAAATGGCAGTGACTTTTTGTGCTTAATCAAAGAGGGGCGAGCGTCTATGAACATTAAAAATATTGTAATTGAAGCGAATATAGGGTTTAAGACAGTGATTTAAATAGTATTTAGTGTTTAAATACCTTATAATCTAATCCAGAATTAATGATAAACTACGTAAAATAGATTTTCTTAAATATGAGAATGTGTGTATTTTGTAAGACTCGCTACAGTGTAGGCACCAAAATTACCTTTCACAAGTAAGTTAGTTTTTATATGTATTTTATATCTACAATACCGCAAATACATATTTTATGTTTCCATCGCACAGAAAAAGATTATGGGGTTGCGAAACTTGTGATATCGATATATTTATAATTATATTTTAATCATTTTAGCTCATTGTAATTATTCAACGAAAATACTCTCTATATAAGGAGTTAATGTACTCGAATCCCCATTACGAAGTACATTTGCTATATTTTGTTTATGAAGACGGGTTTTCACGCGCACCTGATTGTTGGAAAAGTCCAACTATAGTTTCGTTCACATTCAATGAACGAATCATCAGGAACGAAAGAGTCGTTCGTGTCTTCAACGATGACACGTCTCGCACTGCGCTCTGCCACAGGGGTGGTGTACATAGTACTGCTCCGTCGGTTCGCTTCGAGTTCGTTGCTGCTAGAGACACGCTGGGTTCCCCCATGAACACTCCAGTACGCATAGGTCACTAAATCCTCACCCGTCACACATACATTTCCACAAACATTACAAACATTGAGGTACGGTCTCCACGTAGGTGGTAAGTACCACAAACAAACAAAATGAATCAAGTTTCAACGCGTTAGTTTTCTAAATAAAACATTTACCATAGTACCGATCACAAGTATGCTCTTGAAACCAGTATATAATTCAGTATTTGTGTTTCGTTAATAGTTTTCTAAAGTATTAATTAATTAATGTAATTGGTACTTTTAAAATTCAGATTTCCGGCTGATTCATCAAAAATTATGTGGCTGAAAAATATGAAAGTAAAAAATTGGATTCCTAAAACATACGAATACCTCTGTTCAAAGCATTTTACAAAGGATTGTTTTGTCAAGCATGCTTCTCGCACTACTCTGAGAGCTGGCAGTGTGCCTACTATATTTACTGGTGAGTAACTAAGAATGTTATAGGAACAATACATGTTATATAATAGGAGACCCGAGCCCATTTAAGGAAAAAAAACTTTCGATAAAATTTATATGTGAGCTTTCAAGCAAATATTTTTTTAAAGCGATAGATATATCGGGATTAATACATAAATAAATCAATTATAAACGAAAGTTTTTTTTTTCAAGTCAAAAAATAATTCCTACATCCATTGCCACAAGTGGCGGCAATATCGCTAAAAGTGAACTCTACTAAGCAACCTTTGCAATTACAGCTGTATTTTATCTACAACAATAAAGATCATAAGATTGGTCATTATGCATCACAAATAACTCCAGTTCCTGCCCACTACCAGAGTACATCATATCCTTAATACTAGTGATATGCCATGATATCATCTCTTACAGATATTACGGCGCCTACGTTGCCGAAACCAGAAGAATCATCCGATATCAGTTGTGAAGGAAACGATACTAATGAAATTAAATTTGAAACAGTTTCTTTGAGAGAACCTGAAATTGCTGATTCAGGTAAAGATATTACTCATAATAATCAATATCATTTTAAGTTAAGAATATTAATGCCCTTTGGGGCTACGTCAATCTCCGATGATTTAAGTTTCTAAAGCACGTCAGCAACAAATTCATAAAGGTTCGTACAAAAGTACGCGTCGCCGACATGTCACTTTACGTTTGGTAGTCGCTTAGTGACATAAAGCTTCGACGACGACGAGCCTTACACATGCCGGAGTAAAAATGATTCCGGGACTTACACAATCATTTTAATTCTAATATTTCCTAAATCAACTGTTGTTTTCTAATAACATTAATACAATCATTCACTGTGCAAGCTATCCTGCTATGGAACATGTTACCCCTGTCAATCAGGCAGGCTAAATCTCTATATATATTTAAAAATTTGTTGAAAAATCATTATCTCTCCGTAAATTAAACCGAACATTTATTTACGAATGATTATTGCGAGTATGACATGTATGTATAGGTATGTATTAACTATGTATATTGATTAATTTTAAATATTTTTTTTTCTTGTTGTTTTTTTTTTGCGGTACAATATTTGTACTTGTATTTTTTTTTCTGTTTTTTCTATTGGTGCATCACCGACGTGACTATTCTCACTTAGTCCGATCCATCCCAAGGTTGCCTGGAAGAAATTGCTTAGGCGATAAGGCCGCCCAATGTACTACCGATGTTTTGTTCATGCCTTTATCTTATTGTTTACTTTGTTTTTTGGTGTGCAATAAAGAAATATTGTATTGTATTGTATTGTACAATTCTGCCAAAAACTTAGTAATATATAATATCCGCTTACTATAAGTGGATTACACTATAGTGTAAATTGAAATGAATTATTTATTGACTCTTATGACAGAATACCAAAAAATGTAAACATGAAAACATAGCAAGCGTATCGTCAAGAGTAAGGTGTATATAATTTTGTAAACAGGTACTTTTGCGCCTTTGTTTACTGAACTGGACAAGATGACAGGCACTTGCCTGCAAGATGATGAAATTAAATTGGAAATTGATGTTGAAATTACTGATTCAGGTAAGTTTGAGACTTTACTTGGACCTTTCAAGGTCTTTTCAACTATTTTGTTTTCGTTTTTATCACAGTAAATACTGGCCTTTTAAAGTTACAGAGAACTGAATGTTATCTAACTAACTGCATAAAATTTTGAAATATAATTTATAGAATGCACATCTCGAACTAGTGCTGACATTGGTGTAGTTACACCACATGTAACAGGGATAGAAAATGGATTGCTAAGACAACAACGCTGTAATCGCTTAAGCCCGGCAAGTGAAAATTATCATATCCTCAATCGTAAGCATTGTTTTATTTCTTTATATATTTTTAAAGTTACTCTTTTTACTAGAAAGCTTAGTTTTTCAGTGCCTTTGTCAATTACAATAAAAATATGATACTTCTTGGGGAGTAGGTACCCTTTTTTAACCCAATTTTTCATATTGTTCAACAGTCTCAATGAAATCAGATAGCAAAAAAATCGGGTGATTTGAGTGCCTCTTCGAGAACTTCTCAGCAGATTGGTTGGTTTGACATTCTTATCAATTACGTTTTGCAGAGCCAAGCACCAGTGGTATCCGGAAAAAACCTACGAATCAACCCAGAACTGCGAAAGAAATATTTGAAAATATAAACCATGACCACCGTTACGGCAGCACATCAAGTTCTTCAAACAAAATGATACAGCATTTGATGAAAGCTTTGAAAACTTCGAGAATTCGTGTAAAAGTTTTAACTCAACATGTGAAACGTTTGAAAACGCGACTTTTGTCATTAAAAACCGTAATTATTAATTTAAAACAAAATACTAAAAGGATTCGAAATTAACTAAACATTTTCAAAACTGGAAAAAAAAAACCAGACGAAATACTGACTGAATATGGATGAGATGTTTAGCATCTAAATAAAAATGCAATTATTTTTTTAATTATTTGGATTATTCCAATAGAAAAAGCTAAAATCGTATTGATGAGTATAATGACTACATAATATATACGTGATTCATTCGAACAGCTTCTTAAATTATAACCAACACTATATAGTTAGGTGTAGACTACATTATACTATACTACGCAATACAATAAATCTGACGATACCTTCGATTTCTATTTAAAAAATAAAATATTGATATTTGTTTGATTTTATTATAATGACATAACGTACTTCGCTAAAAAAACTTATATTTTTAGAATTTTTGTTCATTAAAAACTGGGTAATATGTTCACCTAAACGCGATTACACAAATGTGGGCCAGGCAAAAGCGCATGTCGTTGCTGTGACCTAGTTAATAAAAAACACGGGTATTTTCTTTATTTTTTCAGTATACTTAATATACGCACTCAATTTATACATTTATATACATAATAATATAGCGATCTGACCCTGACTCGAAGGAAAGAACGAAGAAATCAATGCACTGGGAATTCAGAATCACTCCTTTGATTTCACTGGTTCACCTACACGTCAGCAACGTGCGCTAAATATGGTGCAAACCTAAAAAACATCTTATTTCTTCACACAATTCGGATATTATTACACACACAGTGTATGTGCAGAAATTTCAAGTAATGATTTAAAAAGTGTTTGGAACCTTATTCGATTACATTAAAATTAATTATGATTGTATTATTTTTATCGTATTTTTCATCGAACCTAGAGATTTATTCGCATCCCTAACATTAGATTGTCAACAGTATGTATCGCTGGTCTATTGCACTTCTGAATTCCTTCAGATCACAGAATTATAGATGAAATTGAATATCTCAGCCAATTAGAGCATTCTTGAGGCACAAAAAGAATTGATCGACATCTCTATTTGTTTGTTGTTTTGTCAAACAGCGCCATCTGTTGTTGAGTAGAAAAAAAGCTTCATCTTTGTAGTGTAGACAACAGTAAATATTATTTTCTGGTGTAGACTAGACTTCAGTTAACGTACATATCTTTTCCTGAATGTCGAAACTAGGGCTGTCAAAATTGTCAAATTCACTATCTAATGGCGGACGTCCGCCACACATTGTAACCAAAACAGATAATTCGTTTTATTGAACTTAATTATAACTTAATCGAAATACATGCCATTGGCGTTCTTTTTGCGAAACTAAAATTATGTCCACCGTCGTCTCCGATTGCTTTACTATCGGCAGTATAGTCCGTACCAGGACGTGTTACAATGAAGAAATCGAAGGAGAGGTTTTAGCATTTGATCCTCAGACTAAAATGCTGATTTTGAAATGCCCATCTTCTAGCGGTAACCCTAAACGTCACGACGTGAATATTGTGAATCTTTCGCTCGTCAGCGACGTACAGATCAAGAAAGAAGTGACCACGGTACCAGAGGCCCCCGCCTCTCTTAATTTGCATAGATTGAACACAAGAGTTAGAAATTCAATAGAAAATAAGAGAAGATTGGTGAGTAACCTCTGTAACTGTTTTCTGTTATAAGAAAAACTTATCAATTCTAGTTAGACACATAATTAATTAAAGACTTAATACACTGCAGTGATTCTTTCCAGATTTATGATAAAACTAAAAGGCTCTAGTAGTCAAAAAGTAGCGTTTTTATAATCTCATACCCACCTTTTACCATATTTATCTGATCCTGTCAGTAATCAATCTTTGTAATGTAATTGTGCCAGATTGTTACATCATAGTTTACCGCCATCTCTAAGCAAGACTTATGTTCACTTTTCAATCAACAAATTTGAAACACCAATATTTCTAGCTTCATTTAGGATCAGAGAAACCTGATATTTAGAAATAAAAACAGTGTAATTGGTGCAGTAATTATTTTTACTAAAAATACAGATATTTAACTTAAACTTAACAGCAATATTCTTATAATAGTCTTTTTTTATTTATGTAATGAGTTACAAGTTATCACATGACAATTCTCCAATGAGGTTTCATTCAATGAAGTATCAATAAAGGTTAGTCATGGATAACTAACTCAACAGATTGTTTTGTGAGCTGCAGCTCAGCTCACGGTGCAAGGACTTGAGTCAGACCTGCAAACCGGTCTCCAGATCAGCTCAAAGTCAAAATATTGATCTTATAAATAAAAAGCACCATGAAAGCCAGATCAGATCCTAATATCCACTTCAATAATACAAACAATTTTATAATATTATGTTCAGACTAATCCAGACCATTATTTTTATTCTGTGGTTTGTAATTTTCTTAAAGACCTAAAATGATTTTGTTTAACTATATGGGGTTTTACGCGATAGTTGGCTAAAATGCTGTCCATTAATCTTAAGGGAGACCCGTCAATAGCTCTCCTAGAAATATTACAATCTAGCCTAAGGCTAACAAAAAATTCTACACAATAATATCTCTAAGAATTTGTCCAACAACTCTTTTCTTATAGTTTTGTTAAGGTGAAGACACTTTTTTCATAGTCTTAGCACTTACACTATAGTTTTTCACTATCACTGTTTTTAAACACTAAGTCAAACGGTTTCGTTCTCTTAATTTGTCACAGGTGTCAGCATTGTCTGCATGCTTGGACCCCGAGGGCCAGAGACTATTCCTGGCCATCGCTCGAGTCATCGAGGATGTCTCCTGGTCGGGACAGAACATACGAGTCTATAATGAAGTGCTCATCACACCCCCTTATAAGGTACACATAACATTAAATACTGCAAACTATTGACCTCGCTATTGTCATAGTGAGGTCAACAGTTGGCAATTGTATGACTCTTATTTATACAGGGTTATCGGCTAGGGGTGTACTGAGCCAAAAGGGACATCCATTCTAAGGAACAACTTGCACTATGGGACCAACTCTTAATGGGTACAGTGACCCCATTTCGGCTCAGTACACCTCTAGCCGATAACCCTGTATATATATATTTACCCGACTGAAAGGAGGGTTAAGTTTTTCGAGTGTATGTATGTATATTTCTTTGTTACGCCCTAGAGCCTAAACGGCTTGTCTATTTATTATGTGAGTGGTGTCAATAGGTCATAGGCTATACTAGCTGCATCTCGCAATTTCTCTTGTCAAGATACAAATGGCTCTAAAGTTCATGTAGTCGGGTTTCTTGAAGCCACTTTTAACCACATGTTATACTATGGTGATATGAACTTAAAATGCTTATTAATAACCGGACAAGTGCCAAAAAATATAGCAGAAAATTATAGGTAATCTTTCTACCACTTAAGATCCACAGATAATCCAAATGCTGTAACCCACGCTGAATGGCAATGCTTATACGTTAGGCCAGATAAAAACCGGAATTCTGATCACGCGTCGAATCGATTAAACGTTCCGATAAGTTTTGGAAAATAAGATGAGCTCCCCGTCCCCATGGTCCTAAAGTCTCGACTGCAATGGCTTAAATATATATATATCCCTACCGAGACTAGCATATTTTCGCTGTTTGTGCTGTTCGACTGAGTAAGCCGCCGCCCCAGCCCTACTCTGTGTCAGAGGAAGATGGCGCTTATATGTCAACGCATGTCGTGTCCCACACAATAGGCCTACCCAACTTCCAAGGCGCAAGCGTCATTCCGTCCAGTCTTTTTCCATCGTCACGCGCAAGACCGCTCGGTTCGAGCACAGCTGCTACATTGGCGGTGGAAAAAGCCCGGCGAATGATATCATTCAGGCTAGCATGGCGACCTATTCTGCCAGTACTTTTAAAACAAGACAGACAATGGTGACTGAGTTGATCGACTGCAGTACCACACTGGCAGCGATGGGCCTCATAACATCTCGCACCCAAGCGAAAAGCAGTATAACTAACGATTCTACGAAAATAAAGAATGTTTTGTGTCCATTGCAGGTAGACAATGTACTAGGAGAACAGGAGTCCAAGCCGTACAAGTACATCCGCAAGTTCGTGGAGCGACACTGGCGCGACCACCGCGACCCCACGCCGCGGCATCAGTAGCCGCGCACCGCACGCACTCAATATATATATTGTTATTGTATCACATACTGAGCAGTTTTATTTTGAACCCACGACGCAAGAACGACCATTATGATGCATTACAATTGTCATTTTGAAACGATTCAAATAACGTAGAAGTACATCCTTCGGATCCTTGTAGTTACGTGGGACGAGATCTAGGTTTCACTAGCTGCTGCGCTTTGCGGTGATACTGGATAAATGGTGTTAAATGGATAACTTAAAAATTTTACAAAATTAAACAAAAAAAAAACATACAAAAAATTATTGTTCGGTAAAGTTTTTGTAGCGATGATGGTCGAGTGGTTAGTAGGGTCGATTGCCGTGCAAAAGGTACAAGGTTTGATCTCACGAAAAATGCAAAATGAACCTGAGCTACCGGTGAAGAAAACATCGAAAGAAAACCATAGCATGGTGGTAGGGCGCTTCGTATCGCTCGCCTGGCTAGCTACCACCCTCAAGTTGTAAAATCTGTCGCCAAGCACCTAACGGTGTGTTCCGGCAGCCTTCCTTGAAAGCCAGTGTATTCCAGACTAGGCATGCTCCAACTAGGGCTACAGTATCGCGAACTTCCTGTTCGTGCGAACTTGTGGTCAAATGCCTAGCTGTTCAGGATAAAAAAAGGTTGTATGGAGAACGCAATTTGCTTTATAAAACTTAGTTTACTTTGATGCGTAGACTAAAACCTTTAAGTATTGCCACGCATTATTGTTACACGTATGTATTATTATTGTATCACATAGTTAAGAAGTTTTGTTTACATCCTACTAATAACTAAAGGTCGACCGACCTACTTATTTATTTGTTGAAGTATCATCATATTTCTATAGTTGCACTATGTGGCTATAAGTTTTGGGTAGTGTTCCGTGCGTCAGTATGTAGTTGTTTGGTTGTTTTTTTACCCTTCCCTTAGGTACCGAACGCGTTAGTAGAATATTTACACTGACAGCAACTCAACCTTGCACTTTGCGGGAAAATAGCCTTTATTGCTGCCATGTATTGTCAACTGTCAGATAAACGTCACAGTGTTTTTACCGAGCTATATTGATCCTCGAATGGTTGCACCTAGCGGACGCTCCGAACGCGTCAGTTGTTATTTACACTGAGGCTGCGGAAGCGAGAAAAGCAAATAGTTGCACCTAGAGTGTAGGCACAGAACGCTGCCCTGCAAAATGTCGGCTTCGCAAATATGATATTTTTTGCTAATTTATGAAAAAACCACGACGTCCAAATGACCGATTTTTTTAGCCCATAAATCTTAATAATATGGTATATATAAGATATTTAGTGTTTTTCCGCCTTGTCTTGATGTCAGTGTGAGAAATCGAAAAATATTTTTGTTTGTATGGTGTGGTTCCTCCTCACCATCGCCACACCTCACCTCGTCTTTCGACTTTCGAGCGAGCGCTTGAAGAGTCAGAGGCATTTATAAGTTTAGGATTTGTTTTGAGCTTTGTGTAAATCGAGTTCAAAGTTTTCGAATCCGAGCGGAAACGCTTCCTGAATCGTACTGCTGAAGACCTTTATGTATTTATTTGACATATTATATATATAGAACCTAAATTGCCTGTATAAAAATGATTGTACAGGTCAGTGCTTGATATTCTTATTTGTTTTGACGATAATTAACCCTTCAGCTCGAATGTCGCCTGATAACGTTGACAGCCGTAAACACGGGCGCTGTCATGGCGGCGCGATCAATTATTTACCGATGTTTAGAAAAATGCCGATTACTCTAAAACTAACTAACATTTTTACTTGTTATATAAAGAAAATTGTTATATGATAATGGCGTGTTGGTTTATTCTTAGAATATGTGTACGCGTTCCGAGTTTACCGTAGCATAGTGTTGCGTACAAATGTGTACGCGTTCCGAGTTTACCGTAGCATAGTGTTGCGTACAAATGTGTACGCGTTCCGAGCCGAGGAGAATATAACAAATCTCATAACACCACACAATACATCCCAGAATCTACTAATATCATAAACACGAAAGTTTACTCATATGTATGTTTGTTACTGTTTCACTCAAAAACTGCTGAACGGATTTCGATGAAATTTAGCCTCAATCAGCTTAGCTTAGCCAATATAGCGTATATCAATTAACAATCAAATACTTTTCATCCTGGATAAATATTCCTGGTTTTGCCCCACGTCGATCGCCACCACTGGTCGCGATATGGTATAGAAACATCAATTCTATTCAACTAAACTAAAATTTATTTATTTTATTACTTACTAGCTCTGCCCCGCGGTTGATATTTGATAATCCCATAGGCATATTTAACTTTTGTTAGATAAAAAGTTAATGTTTATCCAAGGTATGAGCTATCTCCGTGCCACGTTACACCCAAATCCGTCAAGCCGTTTGAGTGTGTAGGAGGAACAACACACACACAGACTTTCACCTTTGTAATATTAGTGTGATATTAAATTTAACATATGATCCGATGGGATAATCTAATTTCCGCGGGTAACACCGCAAAGCGCAGCTAGTATATATTATAAAAAAATTACATGTGTCGCTCGGCCAGTGGTCGGTAAAGCTATTGCACACGCATACGTGTAGTCGCACGCACGCAACACCGTGCCGAAGTCTGTCGAAATGAAACGACGTTAGACGATGCACGGCTTACAACACTGTGCCGTGAGGAGTCGGGTGTTAGGTTTATTGAGTTACGTTACTTCTTGATTCGGTCGCCGCGCTTTAAGCCCGCGATAAAAGCTATGCAATAGCTTAAAAAGGTATTTTAGAATGAAAGTCTAACATAAAGCTAAACATTTATTTTTCTACAAGGAACAGCTCCATACAATACATACGTTTACATACTACATTCGAAATGGCAACATAGAACTATTATTTTTAACATTAGCGTTATTTTTGTACTACATACGAAATACATTTTAAAATATAATAAGATAACTGACAAGTTTAATATTATTAATCAATATTAGGCAACTTGCCTGCTGATCCTGTTAATCTAAAATATATACAACGTGTAACAGAAAGATGTGACAATACAACGTGTATCGGAAAGGTGTGACAATACAACGTGTAACGGAAAGGTGTGACAATACAACGTGTAACGGAAAGGTGTGACAATACAACGTGTAACGGAAAGGTGTGGCAATACAACGTGTAACGGAAAGGTGTGACAATACAACGTGTAACGGAAAGGTGTGACAATACAACGTGTAACGGAAAGGTGTGACAATACAACGTGTAACGGAAAGGTGTGACAATACTTAACGGTGTTAGTCTTCACATTAAAACAGAAAGCATCGTTAAAAAAACAATATTAAAAGAAATTAGGATCTCCATTCAAAAATTAAACACGTGATCGGCCAAGTTGTATGGAGGACGTTATAATATTTTTTTCACTTTTATTATATTTGTTCAGTATTTGATTCACTTTGATGTGTAGACTAACACCTTTCTGTTACACGTTGTATACAGGGTTATTTGTTAGGAGTGTACTAAGCCAAAAGGGGTATATAATATTCAACCATCCACCCAAGTATAGAATTTACAGCATGAGCACTTTCGCAATTTTATTATGATATACATTTAACAGAAAATTTAAAAAATTACAACAAAAAGCCTTGACTGAACATAAATTAAAGAAAATCTATGTTCAACAGCTATTCCTTTAAGTTTTATCAAGATTCATCCGATTACAATCAAACTCACTAACGATTATAATTAAATAATATAACGACGTTAATTTGGAATGATAATTTACTAGATACATTTTAAAAAGCTAAGCTAGCGCTAAGATAGATTTTTATCTTACATTTTCTAGGTGAAGCAATAAAACACATTTAAAACGTTCTTGCATTTTTTAAATCCATAAAGAGGTGTTCAGTTTTGGAATCTTTATTATTGTATACAAAAAAAGTAAAAAAGAATTATTCAAATTGCGTCTGTAGGTAAGTAAATATATATACAACGTGTAACAGAAAGGTGTGACAATACTTAACGGTGTTAGTCTACACGTCAAAGTGAACATATAGTAAAACAAAATTTAGCAAAATTAAAAAACAAAAGTATTGCTACAATCGAGAAAAAAAATATTGCTTCCTCCATACAACTCGGCCGATCACGTGACCAAGTTTTGTAAAAACAAATTTAGTTTTTTTTGTCCGCAATATAGGTTTACTTTGATGTGTAGACTAACACCGTTAAGTATTGTCACACCTGTCTGTTACACGTTGTATATATATTTATTTACCTACGGACGCAATTTGAATAATTCTTTTTTTTTTTCAGAAACTGAGTTGTCTTTAAAAAAAAAACATTTTAATTATAATAAAGAGTAGACAATGCTTTGCAAAAACTTGGATTGGATGGTCTTATCGCTATCATGTCATTCGACTAGCGATAAGACCGTTTTTGTGCCAGTTTATATTATTATTCAATTTACTCACATATGTTTTAGGGGTTTCGTCGTGACAATGACCAAGATTCTGTCAGGCTAAAGTTACTAAACTAACCTTACTTGACAGATCTAACAATATCTCCTCTCTTTTTGTTTCCACAAGTGAGAAAAGGATGGATATAGTTTAAGGAACTTTTGGTTTAGTCAGTGTGACTGACAGAATTAGGGTTCCTTGTGTAGCTTCATCGTAGTCGTGTGAATGAAAATGTGAAGTAATAGTTAAATAACCTAAAAATAAAATAACCTTAAATAAATATACAGGGCTATAGGTGATGGGTGTACTAAGCCGTGAGGGGGTTACTATACTAATTATTACGAACAACATTCATAATGGGACCGACCTACGTAAAAAAAAACAGCTGTTCCATACAAAAAGTTTATCAGTCGTCTATAAAATGTATGAAAGCGGTGTTTTTTTTCTTGAATTTGAATTTGGTCCCATAGTGAAAGTTGATCCGTATGTAGAGTATAGTGACCCATTTTTGGCTTAGTACACCAATAACATATAATTAACCATGTAAATAAATAAAAAGGTAGTAGTATTTGTGCCTTACCTTCTGCAATAAATTTTACATTAGAGAAATTTCGGTTAGTTTATGACTATTGTGCACAAGCCTTAGTAAACTTACACCAGTTAAATCGCCATACTGGAAAATATACTAATCTTATGACGCCACATTTAAATAGAAAAGAAAAAGAGTGCTATCGTATGACGCTATCATTAAAAGACAGAGTTTTCCCGCGTTCGCTGGGAAAATGGCGTCTCTGTTTGGTTATTTATTGCAAAACTAGTGATTCTACAATTTATAATGTGTAATATTGGTGAATTATTAACCATTAATGTTTTGTTAATGTGCACTAGTGAGGCAAGCGATATATAGAGGGAATAACGTGGTTTTTGTGTTCGCGGGAAATCTCCATAGAAACCCTGGTAAAGTCCCACCGCTTTACGAGGATACATGATGTGACTCTAACTTGACCACGATGTCTTATTAGTTAATATTTGACTGAACTTGATTGATTAATAACTAGAAAAATGATAAACTTGACGCTAGCAAATATACATGTCGTATTGTGCCATATATCAAAAGAAAAAATAACATTAAAAAACAGAAGAATGTGCTATGCTTTTAGTTGACAAGTTTGGTGACATAGTTGCTTGGAAACAGTCCCGTCATGCCGCGCAATTCGCCTGAAAAGAAAATTACACGTCAACCCTCATGTCAAGCACTTAATAATGTGTTCACTGAAGCACTACTTGACTGCTTAGTATCCTGATAGTGATTTTTGCGAAGATAAAATAGCCGCCTTTACTGTTTTAATATTGCGAAAATTTGTATTTTAAACAAACTTAAAAAAATAATGTATATAAATAAATCGTATTCTGATATTGATTTATTTATTTTACTTTTACGTTTGTTACCAAATTTTTAGAAGACGGGCAGACAGATTTGAAAAATCTTTTTTTATTTGTAAGGGTGTACCTGGCATGTGGTTTCATAATTTTATTAAACGCGCGGCGCAGAAATTTGAATTATAAATCGAAATTAATGAAAAAGTTGTATTGTCGTAATCCTTTGCTGTAATGGAAGCCGCAAGTTAGTTCATTTAGAAAGAATTGTTTACATTCAGAGCAATGTTTGTCTAAAATACGTACTATTTAGTTTCCCAGGGTTATCTTAGGGGTCCCAACTGATAACAGACTTGTGCCCCAGGGTTTATTTTAGGGGTCCCAACTGATAACTAACTTGTATCCCAGAGTTATCTTAGGGGTCCCAACTGATAACTAACTTGTATCCCAGAGTTATCTTAGGGGTCCCAACTGATAACAGACTTGTGCCCCAGGGTTTATTTTAGGGGTCCCAACTGATAACTAACTTGTATCCCAGAGTTATCTTAGGGGTCCCAACTGATAACAGACTTGTGTCCCAGGGTTTATTTTAGGGGTCCCAACTGATAACAGACTTGTGTCCCAGGGTTATCTTAGGGGTCCCAACTGATAACTAACTTGTATCCCAGAGTTATCTTAGGGGTCCCAACTGATAACAGACTTGTGCCCCAGGGTTACCTTAGGGGTCTCAACTGATAACAGACTTGTGTCCTAACTGATAAGACTTGTGTCCCAGGGTCATCTAAGGGGTCCCAACTGATAACAGACCTGTGTCCCAGAATTATCTTAGAGTTCCCAACTTATAACAGACTTGTGTCCCAAGGGGTATCTTAGGGATCCCAACTGATAAGCGTGCACTTGTAATTAGTACCTTGCCACCAAGCGGGGTCCTTGCTTCTGTCTGTGACAGCGATGATGTCGTCCTTATCGAAACTCAGTTCGTCCGCGTTCTGAGCAGCGTAAGGATACAGTGCTATCACCTGAAACAATTAGTATTAATTAATTAATTTTTATTTAACTATTGATTTATTTTGTAAAAAGCGATATTAATATTACACAAAATTATACAAAAAAACGTAATACGCCATTTTGTGGTGGCGGCCATCTTGAATTTGAATATTATCACAGCGCATTACGAGGTGTGACAATACTTAACGGTGTTAGTCTACCGATCAAATTGAACAACATTATGAAAAATAAAAATATATATCCATAGAACTTAGCAGATTTTGTATAGAGAACCTATTTTTATTAACTTTGAAAATGTTTCTCCTACAGTAGGTTCACCTTGACGTGTAACACCGTCATGTATTGTCACACCTTTCTGTTACACGTTGTATATAGAGTATGTTATGTACAGAAGCTGTAAAAAAATATGTACTCCGCCATTAGGCTATCTTGAATTTTCATCAAACATATTTAAGAACAATCACGACTGATTCACTTTCTTTTTGGACTGGGAGTTGACATCAAAACAGAATGAAACTAAGGCGATGTTCCACATTAAAATAACTACATATTGATAGAATAACTTGTATTGATTTCACTACAGGCGGGCGAGGAGAGAAAAACCAAGACGTGTGGTTATTCGTTATAATTGTCAACTCAATAGCCGCGTCTCCCGCGGTCGCATGTTCGGGCGAGGCAGCCTCGTGAGCGAAATGCTCGGCCGGTGTCGACGTGCCTCGGGGTTGTGCGGGCGAGGAGGAAGCTTTTGTTCGTATTATTATGGACACTCAAGAAGCTTCGAAAAACTTAATTAAACGATATGCTCCACCAACGATGTTGTCAGATCCTAAGAATCCCAAATATTTAAATAAAAGTTAGCGGGAAGACGCACGCACGCTCGCCCGAATGTGGCTCGCGAGCCCATGCGCCCGGCGTGAACGCGGATAATTACAGTAATCGACACAAAATATGTTCCGGAATGTATTCTCCAATCACTAATATCACTTGATAAATGAAAATAACTAATAGACACTCCACTAAACACGAAACACACTTATGTGATTGCCGTTTCGTGATACAAAGACGGCCTTGTGCCATCCACGTTGCGCTAGCGCTTGGTGTTGCGTCAGAGTCAACGGCAATGACATCTCGATCCCACTGACGCATAACTGACAGTTGTCATTGCCGTTCGCTGTCGATGATTTGAACGCGCCGTCATATTTATTAATTCTTAGAGTTCCGTACGCAAAGGCTAAAAGCGAGACCCTATTACTAAGACTTCGTTGGCTTTTGACGGATAGAGTAATTACTTTTAAGACTCTTTAGCCTTGTAAATATTTCGGGCTGTACTTGGTCGCCGTACTTGCAAGTAAAAACCTGGTATAAATACCTGGTCGCGTAAATACGCACCATCCCTAGTTTGACACTATCTGTCAGAAGAAGAAATTTTTTTGTTGTCAGATTTATTATTACGAATATTTTATTATAATTTTCTTGATTTGTACTTGTAAATATCTCGGTTGATTTGAGTTTCTCCTTCTAAACAATATAATTCTTCTATATATTCGACGAGCTTAAAATAACGTTACCTTATCGATGACAGTCTCAGCGGGCAGCGTGTCCATTTTGGATAAAACTGGTGTAGTTCTGCCGGACGTACGACCCGACGACTGCAGGATCTGAAATTACAAAGAAATATTTATTTACCTAACCTGGATGAGAACTTAAAAAAATATTAATTAAATAATTTAAAAATGGACAACATCCACACAAAGGTCTTCAGGTCCCAAACTAGACATAGCCTCTGTTACATAACTACATACTCATTACTCATATATATAATAAACACCCAGACACAGGTCAAACAGACATGTTCATGCACACGAATGTTTGACCTATCCGGGGATCGTACCCGGGACCAGTGGCGCAGAAGGCAGGGTTGCTACCAAATGCGGCAACCGGTCAGTTAGACCCTACATAAAAAAATAATTATTTATATTGCGAGAAAATTCATTTTTTTAACAAACACAGCTATTGGACCACAAGTTCGCACGAGCACGGAAGTCAGCGACACTGTGGCCGTAGATAGAGCATGCCTAGTCTGGAATATACTGGCTCTCAAGGAAGGCCTTTCACGATTTTTTAATACACAATTTTATGTCGTGAATTTTCAGTGTTGCCAGATTTTATTTGGCATGAATATCATAACTTTAGTACTTGCATTGCAACATTAAAATATAACATTTTTCTGATTGGGCGGTATTCAGACCAATAATTTGAAAATGGACACTATTCTACGTAAAAGAAAGAGAGGAAGGCCCTGATTTCCCAAAACCAAATACGAGACAGGTATATACATAGCGCACTACCTCTTACCAGCTTCTTAACCCCTGGTACAAACACATCATGATACATGGGTAGGAAGAGTTTTTTGAGATGAATAAAGAAAGAAAGAAATATTAACAAATACAAATCGACCAATTCAACGTAAAAGAAAGAGAGAAAGGTAGATCCGAGTGATGATTACCTTGACATAACTGGCAGGGAACCACCCAACCTGCCTGTTCCGCCCCTTGGCTTGGAGCTCTCCCTCCCACCAGCCGCTGTCTGCCTTCTTACGGACGACCAACAGTTGACCTTTGGTGAGGGACAGCTGTTCCGCACTGAAAGGGAAAAACATAGTATAAATAAAAGTTTTTATAGAAAACGACATCATTTCGGCAGGCACCGACAGAATATAAAAATTGTATTATCCTAACTAATATTATAAATGCGTAAGTAACTCTGTCTGTCTGTCTGTTTCGCTTTCACGACAAAACCACTAAACCTATCTGGATGAAATTTGGTGCACAGGTAGATTGGACCCCGGGAAAAGACATACTTTTTAACCGACTTCAAAAAAGTAGTTCCCCCATCATCTCGACAATCCAATGGGGAACTATGCGGGTGAAACCGCGGGGAACTGCTTGTATTATTATATAAATAATACCAATTTAAAAATCATACCTTTGGATCGATTTTGATAAAAAATTTAATGGGACTTTTTCAAATAAAATATGTTTTTACAAATATCGTTCCAGCCGCCTCCGAGGAATCAGGTAAAAAAATACATTTTGGGCTGACTTCCAAAAAAGTTAGATACATACTTTATTTAACACAGTTTGTCGTTATTTTTTTTAATCTAATCGAGCGCTCCCAAGGTCATACGGGAAATACTTGCAAATTTTTTTTATTACAGCTCATGCCTATAAATCTTTGCTCTGCTTATATTCTGTTAGTGAGACATCTTTTACATACAAAAATAAGAAAAAGAAAGAAATTTATTTTGTTTTACAAAGTGAAAATATAATGGCAATTATGGCAGTTCAGTGACATCAACCAATCAAAGTTTAGACCAAAATATCTTGAGTACCAGGTAAAATTAACTATCTACCGTCTAGTAGCTGACATGAACCTGAGTGAGGCATTTCTAACTATGGCGTCTAATAAGAGATATACAAACCTTCAAATTGCTGCAAAACTTCACGAGAATTTAACACCCAAGGTACCAAGGCATCATAACTCACCTGGTAGCGGTATAGTTAGCAAGAACGTGTTGATTAACCTAAATAGCACTTGTATCATTCTTCAAATGCTCTTCACTCTTTTGATGCACAAATAAAAATACTTTTAGCTTTGTGTTAAAAGAGCTACTAGTTAGCAGGTTCCTTATTGACGGCGGGATATTGTTCCAACACTTGGTCGCACATAGCGAAAACTGCCTCTGAAAGCCGCTGAGCTATTCTGACACTATCACGACCAGAATCTAGCGGCGGCGCTAGCGGGACGAGTATTTAACATCCAATGTACCAGGGCTACATAACTCACCTAGTAGCGGTATAGTTAGCAAGAACCTGCGCCACTTCATGCTTACGACGCACGCCCAGTGACGCAATCACGACCAGAATCTCTTCTGGCGGTGCTAGCGGGACGAGTATTTAACATCCAAGGTACCAGAGCTACTTAACTCACCTAGTAGCGGTATAGTTAGCAAGAGCCTGCGCCACTTCATGCTTACGACGCACGCCCAGTGACGCAATCACGACCAGAATCTCTTCTGGCGGTGCTAGCGGGACGAGTATTTAACATCCAAGGTACCAGAGCTACTTCACTCACCTAGTAGCGGTATAGTTAGCAAGAACCTGCGCCACTTCATGCTTACGACGCACGCCCAGTGACGCAATCACGACCAGAATCTCTTCTGGCGGTGCTAGCGGGACGAGTATTTAACATCCAAGGTACCAGAGCTACTTCACTCACCTAGTAGCGGTATAGTTAGCAAGAGCCTGCGCCACTTCATGCTTACGACGCACGCCCAGTGACGCAATCACGACCACAATCTCTTCTGGCGGTGCTAGCGGGACGAGTATTTAACATCCAAGGTACCAGGGCTACATAACTCACCTAGTAGCGGTATAGTTAGCAAGAGCCTGCGCCACTTCATGCTTACGACGCACGCCCAGTGACGCAATCACGACCATAATCTCTTCTGGCGGTGCTAGCGGGACGAGTATTTAACATCCAAGGTACCAGAGCTACTTAACTCACCTAGTAGCGGTATAGTTAGCAAGAGCCTGCGCCACTTCATGCTTACGACGCACGCCCAGTGACGCAATCACGACCAGAATCTCTTCTGGCGGTGCTAGCGGGACGAGTATTTAACATCCAAGGTACCAGAGCTACTTCACTCACCTAGTAGCGGTAAAGTTAGCAAGAGCCTGCGCCACTTCATGCTTACGACGCACGCCCAGTGACGCAATCACGACCACAATCTCTTCTGGCGGTGCTAGCGGGACGAGTATTTAACATCCAAGGTACCAGGGCTACATAACTCACCTAGTAGCGGTATAGTTAGCAAGAGCCTGCGCCACTTCATGCTTACGACGCACGCCCAGTGACGCAATCACGACCAGAATCTCTTCTGGCGGTGCTAGCGGGACGAGTATTTAACATCCAAGGTACCAGAGCTACTTAACTCACCTAGTAGCGGTATAGTTAGCAAGAGCCTGCGCCACTTCATGCTTACGACGCACGCCCAGTGACGCAATCACGACCAGAATCTCTTCTGGCGGTGCTAGCGGGACGAGTATTTAACATCCAATGTACCAGGGCTACATAACTCACCTAGTAGCGGTATAGTTAGCAAGAGCCTGCGCCACTTCATGCTTACGACGCCCAGTGACACTATCACGACCAGAATCTCTCCTAGCGGCGCTAGCGGGACGAGTATTGGAAGCGCTGGCTGTAGCGTTTTCGGTTATAGACGCCACTTCCGAAGAGATCGGAGTTGAGGATTTTTGCTCCTGAGGTTAAAAGAAAGCAGAAGGTTAGTTATAGGAAAGACAAAATATGGAAAGCGAAAGCAAGAGCGATAGATATTTCTGGAATGATATTTACCAACTTTTTATCTCTTTCTCGGCTACGGCAATATAACACTTCTGAAAGCCTGATACTATGTAATGTTGTTGTGTTCTAAGTGGCATTCACCAACAAAAAAAAATAAATACCAAATATCCCTTATTGCTTTGAATGTAGTTTTTCAAACTGGATAAAAATCAAAATAATAACAAATTCTTTTACCATACCTAAGAAATATACCGCAGAGTACTAGGCTCTTATATTACACCAGAAGTTTACCTGCAGTGGTTCCTGCGGCAATGGGTCTGGCTGCGGCGGCGTGGGCGGCATCTCGGGCTCCGGTTCAGGTTCGGGAGCCTCCGGGATGTCTCCAGTACCCGGCGCCGTTGTCGTGTCTTTGGTCACGTAGTTAGATGGGAAAATGCCGGTCCTACAAAGGAATTAAAATTAGTTGATACAAGTAGTTATATGTGAGTTAAAAAAAATCCGCCTGCAAGTACTTTATCTGCAGGTAAAGACGAATTTATTGCACCAAAAGGCCTAAAAATTCCCTGAAATCCTTGCCCCGTACTCTACCCCGCACCAAAAAGACTTAAAAATTCGATGAAATCCTTGCCCCGTACTCTACCCCGCACCAAAAAGACTTAAAAATTCGATGAAATCCTTGCCCCGTACTCTACCCCGCACCAAAAAGACTTAAAAATTCGATGAAATCCTTGCCCCGTACTTCTACCCCGCACCAAAAAGACTTAAAAATTCGATGAAATCCTTGCCCCGTACTCTACCCCGCACCAAAAAGACTTCAAAATTCGATGAAATCCTTGCCCCGTAATCTACCCCGCACCAAAAAGACTTCAAAATTCGATGAAATCCTTGCCCCGTACTCTACCCCGCACCAAAAAGACTTAAAAATTCGATGATATCCTTGCCCCGTACTCTACCCCGCACCAAAAAGACCTAAAATTTCAATAAATCCCTGCCCCGTAAAAAAACTTGACAATACTTTTAAAAAAGTGAAAACCAATTTCGATTCCGCAGGCAAAACTAACGTTACAAAACACCTACGTGTAGTTAAGAAAATCCAACATTTATTTTAAAGATTTTGTATAAGTTTAATTGGACCTTTAAAACAAAAAAGATTTCATTAAATCGGCTCCCAATTGGCAAAAATATCGATGATCATAGACAAAAAAAAAAAACAACGAGAAACAAAATAAAAACTTTTTGGAAGTCAGTTAATAATCGTCTGCGCAGCCAAGTTGTCTGCTGGCTATTGTACCAGGCAATCATAAATTCAAAGAAGTAATCACCTGATCCCTATGCGTCCAGTCCACCAATCACCGTCGCGGCGCGTCACTTCGATACGTTCGCCGCCTTCGAAATTCAAATCACCGGGTTCCGCGGACTGGTAAGGGTAAGCCGCTATGTAGAAATCGCCCCCTTCTGCAAAGTACAGATGGTTTATTTTTCTAACTGAAAGTTTTAGTTCCAATGACATAATAAAAAGAACCATACGAAAGAAAACTGCCAAAACGGAGCCTTAAATACTCGCAAGTAAATTTTCAACATTCAAACTAGTAGTTCTGTGAACAGTTGACCTGGCAACCACAATCATTCATCATTTCAAGATCCCAAAAGTTACCTCACACAAACACCGAAATAACATCCTCACTAATTACAAATTAAATAATTAACTACGACAAACATCTTCAATTCGTGTTTTTGATTCCTTCCGAACAAAACTTCCTCCTTTTTTGGGAGAATCATATACCGCCAATCAATAATCACCGAAAACAAAAAAATTCGTACAACTTATACCTAAAGTTTTGTCTAGCTAGTAACTACCACCTGTACGCGAGTACTAAATTTTTTGCGGACAAACATCCATACATATAAACTAATACATACTAGCTCGGTCAAAAACATGTTTTTCGCAGACCTATGTTAAATATTTTCTTATTATAAAGTTTAAAACTAGTATAGTCTGGTCTCCAAGAGTAAGACATACATTAATTTATTTGTACACCCCAAATAGTGGGATAAGGACAGAACACGACGAATAACTTACCTACTGACGGCATGGCGCCACCCAAGTCGTTCGCAATCTCAGCCTCCGGTACTTCGGCTATACCTGCATCAAACAAATCATGAAATTACCTTGATTATTTACGTAGGGTTCCGTACCAAAGGGTAAAAACGGGACGTTATTACTAAAACTTCTCTGTCTTTTTTTTTTTAATTTTATATGTTACTCTCACCATTAAGACGAATCTGCGTACACCACTCACATAGAAATATGACAAGCCGTTTACCGTGGCTGGCTCTAGGGCGTGACAAAGAAATAAACTGTATACTCGAAAAAGATTACCCTCCTTCTTCGTTTCAGTCGGGTAAAAAACAGTATGAAATAAATATTTAAGGCAGGGCAAAATATCAAGCAAATAAAAAGACCACAAGTAGAAACATGAACTAATATATTATAGATAACCACGGAACCCTTTCTCCGGGAGTCCAATTCGCACTTGCCCAATTTTTCTTTATTTATATGGTTTCTCGGAAAAATAACTCTTTATTTGGGTAATCAGAAAAAAAAAATTATAATACACAATTAAACTGTTTTTTTTTTATGTTTGTAACCCGGGCGGGCTGGACCGAAATTATCAAAATCGGCCCAGCTTTTTAAGAGAAGTATGTGAAGTGACGACCGACATTAATTCAGCAAGCGCCTTCATATCATACAGTTATATTGATTTCTAACTACTGAATCGATTCTGATAACAGAACTGAGAAGTTTTCTCTGAACTTTGCCAATCGATCCAGACATCTTTAAAAATCGGATAATAGACGAATTGAGAACCTCCTCCATTTATAAATGAACCGATTCTTATAAGAATCGGTTGTAGAATCGGTTAAAGCATGTAAAAGTTTTTTTCGATACCCTCAAGTTGTGTTTTGACCTCCATAGGCTCGATGACGTCAGCCGCGTACATTGTGGCCGCGGCGTTGATGTCTTCCACGTAAGACTCCGGGAACCAACCTTGTTGCCCTGAGAATAAGGTTTAAATTTGAATGCAAGCATTTGCATATAAATCATTCCTACTTAAATATATAATAATAATCCTAACTATCCTAATCCTAACTACCCTAACTAATATTATAAATGTGAAAGTTACTCTGTCTGTCTTGCTTTCACGCCAAAACCACTGATCCGATGTTTATGAAATCTGGCAGTACGGTAGATTGGACCACGGGAATAGACATAGGATTCAAAAAAGTAGTCCCCTATTGAATTATCTCGAAAGTAAAGTGGGGAACTACGTGGGCGAACCGCTGAGCACAGTACTACGAGTAATATTATAACCGCGAAAGTTTGTAAAAATGTGTGGATGAATATTTGTTACTCTTTCATGCAAAAACTGCTGAATCGATTTGGATGAAATTGGGTACGGAGATAACTTAGACCCTGGTTTAACACATAGGTTACTTTTTTCATGCGGGTAACATCGAAGGGCGCATCTAGTTGCATATAAATATTAGGTCATCGGGAATGGATTTCCTCAAAGTAACGCCTGATTTCATTGAAAACCTTGAAAGCCTAGTCGGGTAAACATTTACCTAACAAGCAAAAGGGTACCGGTTTGACCCCAAGCTCAAGCATGCACTTCTTAGTTTTTGACTCATGCAAGTTATAAGAAATCAATATCACTTGCTTTAACAGTGAAGGAGAGCATCGCGAGGAAACCAGCTTGTTGAAGAAGGTTTAATAATAGCTTTCGGACTTCACTTTAGTCCCCCCAATCCATAATTTTCTTAGCATTGTGGCACCCCCATCATAGTGGAGACCCAGCAGGGGGACGCTATGGGTTGACAAGTACTAAGGCGCCATAATTATTCATGAGGTATTCACTTACCTCTCGCGGCACCCCAAAGTCAGCCGGGCTCGGCAGTTCTCGGCGGCTGATAACATCACCCGGTTGTAAAGACAGTTCGTCGGTGGAACGAGGTAAGTGGTAGCCTAGTCAGTTGCCTTCCTAACGAAAAACCGGGGTTCGATCCCAGGTATCGACATGTATCTCGTACCTGATGCTGATAAATTGCAATTTACCCAGCGTGGTGGTACCCCCTTCATAGTAGAGACCGAGCAGGGGACGCTATGGATTGTTAAGTACTAGAGAGATAAAAGAATGGTAGCATAGTCGGTGAACTCCTAGCGTCACAAGTGAAATGGCGCGGGTTGTATCACAGGTAAAGGAACGTCTCTGAGTTTTCAACTCGCTTGTATATTACGAGTTTAATTATCACTAGCCTTAACGTTTAAGTAAAACATCGTAATCTGCTTGTTAGCTTCCTGAAAGAAGCCCCCAGCCCGTAATTTGACCAGCACGGTAGATTAATGCCTACACTTCATGGGTGCTAGGGCTGAAAAGTACTAGGGAGCCATAACTAATTAAGAGGTGAAAGTATTGACTCACCTCGCGCGGCACCCCAACGCCAGCCGGGCTCGGCGGTTCTCGGCGGCGGCGCGGCGCTGACCACATCACCCGGTTGTAAGGACAGTTCGTCGGTGGAACGCGCGGAGAACTCGTAGATACAACGCCACACTGGCTGGCTGGTGGTGGATGGGACAGTTGAGCTTGCTACCGGTTCGGTTGCTAAAAATGGGAATGCTAATATGGGACAACATCCACACAAAGTCTTCAGGCCCCAAACTAGGCAAAGCTTGTACTATGGTAACCTGATGACTGATACATAAACATAAATGCGACATTTTTCATCAGTATTTTTGTAATCTGAAGAAAGTGGATATAAAAATCTGGTATTTTTAGTATGTAACTATTCATTACATTATCTCGAAATGGTTTTCGAATTTCCATCACTTTGCAAAATTGTAATGTTTACAATTCCAAAGACTCTAAAATGTATGGGTGTATATAAATTTCATATTAAGCGGATTAGGCTTTATGTTGATTACGACCGAATATCAGTCATTAAGGACTTAGTCTTTTATATAGGTACCTATATAGATTTAGTCGTAAGTCTAGAATTACCATGAAATACGATATTTAACAGTTTCTGAAAAACTACTAACTTTAGTTTTTTTTTTTTAAATATTTGGAATAATCTGTATTTTTTTATAGATTTCGTTTTACAGGTAAAAACACAATAATTGTTTTGAGTTCTTAAGTATGCCAACAAAACGTCGTCTAATGTCAGTAGACGCGTGTGACGTCATGTTTCTCAAACAGAAACGAATGCATTCGTTTTCACAATATACACCATTGAGATTAAATTAAATACAATAATTGTAACTAAACGATTAAAATTTAACTAAACTGCGAAACCTGTCAAAGTTCTTAAACGTATTTTGTATATGAATAATGACGTCATACACGGCGATTGAAGTTCCAATGTTGCATTAGCTAGTGGGTTATTGGTATATTTTTACTTTATTCACCCAGGTGAATAAAGTAAAAATTAAAGTACCTAGAATTTACCGGATAAACATTTACTTACCAGTAGTAGCGGGTGCGTCTGTGCCCCAGGCGTCTTCGGCTGCAGCCGGTTCGCCCCAAGCCTCTTCCGTCGTACCCCAGTCCGCCTCTGTAGACAGGGCGTGCGTACTTCTTACACTCTTATATTTGCCTGGTACATTGTGAACAAGTCTAACGTGTCTTTCGTATTTTAGAGTAAAATATATATTTAACTAGCTGACCCGGCGAACTTCGTACCGCCTAACAGTCGATTCTTTAAGAGTAATGTTACCGTCGTATAAATATTGACATTAATATTTACACGATACTAACGTCACTCAATTGTTTTTTATTCCCGGAACCTCTCCACTAACTCTTCAACTTTATGGTAAAGTAATAAAGTTCAAATTGACTTTTAAGTATTATTACGAATCAATTGTATGGGAGTATAGGAAAGTTGATTTTTAGACCTACCCGAGAAAATTTTATAAAATTTTTCTCTCAGTAAGAACCATCCTCGTACTTCAAGGAATATTCTAAAAAAGAATTAGCAAAATCGGTTCAGCTTCTGTCGAGATTTGCGCTTAGCAACATTTAGAAGAATTTATTTTATAGAACATTAATATATATATTTGTTGATTTAATTATATTTCATAGTGCAAAAAACGATCCCTTTAAAAAAATAACTCACTCAAAGCCATATTTGCGAAAAGAAGTTGACATCACATTAACTAAGATGAGCAGGTTTTTTTTTGCAAATCGGGAATAACAAAAAAAATTTTTTTTGAAAAAACAAATCATAAAAAATAATAAAAATTTAAAAAAAAATCTCACTTTATTTGGAATTAAAGTTACTTTCGACGTTATTTATTTAAAGTCAATATCAAATGTTAAAATGTACTCGATCATTAATGACGTCTTACTATTTATTTGCGTGCAATGAATTATTTTAACTATTTCTTTCTGATGAAAGAACATGATTAGAGCGAGTTCGAAAAAAACCCGACTGCTATATCGTTAAACCTGTGTATCATACAAAGTTTATTTTTTTTAATGTTGATGTACCCAGTGTCACTCTCACGACTAAGACGAATGAATCTATTGACACTACTCACATCAAAATACGACAATTATAAGGCTCTAGGGCGAGCCAAAGAAATATACATACATACATACAATCGAAAAACATAACCCTAGTTTTATAGCAGCTTAACAGTAACGTTCGAATATAAATGATAGTTCGAAATTTAATAAATTATATGCAATATTCGCATGCGAATATTTCATACGAGCGATCTTAAAACTGGGGCTCCTGGTAGAAGAAAACTTACCAGCAGCCGGCCAGGCGCTTTCAGCTGGAGCGCTGCTCCTCTCCAGATATTCCTGACGCCTCTCCTCGTACATCTTCCACACCGCTTGACACTTCTCGCCGAGAGCTGTCACCTGGGCTGTCAAATCTGACAGCTGGGACTTGTTGTTGTCGAGGTCGGACTTCTTAGTTTCTACGATCGCTTTGGCTGCTTCCACCTATAGAAAAAAAAATGTTTTGTTTAATAATACGTATTTTCACGCGTACCTGATTGTAGGAAAGGTCCAACTATAATGTAGTTCACATTCGGTGAACTTCATCAGGGATGAAATGAGTGGTTCGTGTCTTCAACGATGGCACGTCTCGCACACAAAATGAATCAAACACGCGTTAGTTTTGTAAATAAAAATTAAAGGGCGGCTTCTGCGCAATTTACGGGCCGATATCAATAATATTTTGTACAAACACGCGGAACACAACTAATGATTATGTTTAACAAAAAAAAAACAGTCAAGTGTCTGCCGTTTTATGGCCATTGACTCCAATTCACTGACTAAACTAAAAGTTCCTAAAATTATATCCATCCTTTTCTTACTTGTGGAAACAAAAAGAGAGGAGACAATTCTAGAACTGTCAAATTAGGTTAGTTTAGTGAGTTTGGCCTAACCGAATCGGGGTCATTGTCTTCTCTAAAAGAAAGTGTAAGAAAGAAGAAAGTGAGGGTGAATATGCAAGAGGATAATATTTTTAAATTTCTTAGCTTTTCTCGTGCTCACCTTGTCCCGAAGTTGCTTCAAAGTGACCTCCATCATGTTCAATTTCCCATCTTCGTCTGAAGTTTTGGCCTGAAATAAGATTATGTACAATTTTTAATACATTCAAACTACGAGTAAATCTTAACTCAGTGCAATAAAACACATTTTCCAGTTACCTTAGCGTCCAATTCAGCTTTCTCTTTGTTTAAAGAAATCTGCTTAGCGTTTAGCTCTTTCACTCTTGCCTTAAGCTGTTGCATCTCAGCCATGCTTGCGTCTCGCTCTGACCTGGAACAAATAATAGTTTACTTCATGGTAAATCCAATCAATGGTCATGGTATGTCTCCTAGTAATTTCGTACTCCCGTTCAGTTCCCTTATTCTTAGCTATCAAATAATCGGCTAGTGAAGAAAACAAGAGCAATAAAACTTGGATTCATTTAGACAGATCCTAGGATCAGTAACTGCTGTATTTCATGGTACCCTGGTACTTACCTCATAGAATCAATGCTACATTTGTTAGACGACACGGAATATGAGTGTACGCAAGCGAAGGGTCCTTAACGTTCAGACAGCCAGACTTACGTCTCCATAACCACAACGATATGGTGTCCTGGTACTTTTATATAGCCCAGTACCCAAGCACGTGCTTCATTCCATGGCTCTCTAGTACGTAGCTCATAGCGATAATGCTACATTTGTTAGAAGCAACAGCAGTACTCGTTTCCTGTATATCAAAAGCGAGTGTACGCAACGCGAAGAGTACTTGCATTCAGACCGCCAGACTTACGTCTCCATCTCCTGGTACTTTTACCCCAGGCAGCTGATTCATGGTTCTTTGTACTGACCTCATAGCATCAATGCTGCATTTGTTAGACGCCACAGCAGTACGCGTGTCCCGTATATCAGGATCGAGTGTAAGCGTACTTGCATTCAGACAGCCAGACTTCTCGTCTCCATCTCCTAAGCGATATGGTGCCCTGATACTTTTTATATACCCCAGCACCTTCTTCATTTCATGGTTCTCTAACACTAACCTCATAGCATCAAAGCTTTAGACGCAACAGCAGCACGAGTGTTCTATATATGAGAAGGTAATGTACGCACGCGAAGCGTCTTCAACGTTCAGTGATCCAAATCTTCACTACCAACTTCTAGACGATATGGTGCCATGTTACTTTTATATACCCAAGTATCCAAATCAGCTGCTTCATTCCATGGCTCTCTAGTACTAACCTCATAGCATCAATGCTGCATTTGTTAGACGCCACAGCAGTGCGCGTGTCCCGAATATCAGAAGCGAGTGTACGCACGCGAAGTGTACCCGCGTTCAGCGAGCTAGTTAGCGCTTGGCATTTGCTCTTCAAGCTGAGAACTTTGGTCTGCTCTTCTGTACGTAGGGTCTCCAGTTCTCGCGTTCTGGAGCACAAAGAATTTTACAATATCATAAACTTTAATTAATTAATTAATTTAATAATAGGTCGAGCAGCGTCAACTGATGTCATATTGTCTTGAATTCATGTGGTTAGAAGCGAGTTCATATAAACTCAACTGCTTAATCGTTAAACCTGAGTATCTTAATACTCTTATCTTTTTTTTGTTTTGATGTACCCAGTGTCTCACGACTAAGACGAATCTATTGACACCACTCACATAAAAACGACACGTCGTTTAGGCACTAGGGTGTGCGAGAGAAATATACATCCTAACTAATATTATAAATGCGAAAGTAACTCTGTCTGTCTGTCTGTTTCGCTTTAACGCCAAAACCACTACACCGATCTGGATGAAATTTGGTGCACAGGTAGATTGGACCCCGGAAAAGGACATAGGATACTTTTTAACCGACTGCAAAAAAGTAGTTCCCCCATTATCTCGACAATCCAATGGGGAACTACGCGGGTGAAACCGCGGGGCACAGCTATTACAATATATACATACATACACTCGAAAAACATTACCCTGCCTCTCTCGCAGTTTCGCAGTCGAGTAAAAAAAAGGAAAATAGATCATAAAATCAAATTTAGTACCTCCTTTTTTTTGTGTAAGGGTTAATGAAAAAAATTATTGTAGCTGTCATCTGTAACCCATACCAAAACTAGTAACAAAAATACAGATAATTAATGACATCATCTTTTTCCGAGCTTTTGACGAGAATAACATAATGCTGAACTTTTCTTAGATTTTCAAAAATCTCTAAAAACGTAATTAATTCTAAAAAAAAAAAAATAGGAGTACGTTTTTTCATAATAAAAATGGGGGGTCTAAAATTTGAAATAATAATAATAATATGGGACAACATACATACAAAGGTCTTTCAGGTCCCAAACTAGGCAAAGCCTGTGCTATGGTAACCTGATGACTGATATACATACTTAGAAACACATATATACATACTTATAAGACCTGGCAAAGCGTTTGGTGGAGGCGTCAGGTGTACAGAGTGCTGGCATTTATTTCGGCCAAAAATTTAGCATTGCCATTCAACATGGCAATGCTGTCAGCATTCTGGGCACCTTTCCCTCCACCTCAATAGGCCTTTTAGATTAATTTTTAGTTTAGTTTAGATTTTAATTTAGTTTTAGTTATTATATTTTAAAATGTTATTTAAGATTATGTAAATAAAAATATTACTATATCTGAATATATATATATATAATAAACAATAATAAAATGTCGTCAATTACATATTGGCGTTATCACAAAAGACTTTACTATACTCGTAGAAGGGGACAAGGCACGCATACCTTTCTGACATCAGACAATCACATACCTCTTTTTCTCCCATTCTAATTGGCATTGTCGTTCCATCTCTTTTCTCGCCGCTTCTCGTTTTTCCTGTAAATTAAAAAGACATTAAGCATGATTATCGGGTTGGGGTTGTCCTACGTCAAAAGGGGGTCACTATACTCATTATTAAGAACAACTTTCACTGTGGGATCAACTCCGAATTCGAAAAAAACAAGACAGGTGTTACATAGAAAAATGTTTTTTCCATCCATTCGTTCTTTAACTAGTTGAACATCGTGAGGAAACTATAGTATGGTGGTAGGGCGTTTCCTTTCGCTCGCATGGTTAGCTACCACCCTCAAGTTGATAAAATCTGTCGCCAAGCAACTAACGGTGTGTTCCGGCAGCCTTATCTGAGAGTCAGTATATTCCTAGGCATGCTTCATCTAGGGCTACAGTGTCGCTTACTTCCGTGCTCGTGAGAACTATTGGAACCTAAAAAAAGTTTTTACGTTTTTCCTTTAAGACCTAAATTGATAAGTTACCTGCTCTTCTTTTTGCTTTCTCATAGCTTCTTCTTGCTCTCTCTTTTGCGCTTCGAGACGTATCTTCTCCCTCTTTTCAGCTTCCTCTCTTTCTTTTCTTTCTCTTTCCGCCTGCGACAAAAAATACAAGCTTAAAATATATAATAGAAAATATATTAATTGTTTAATATCCCCGTGAGGTTATTCGTGGATATTTGATTATCTCACGGGGATACTGTAATTTCCCGGAATCATGAATAGCCTGTGTTGATCCAGGACATAATCTATCCGGGTGGGAATTTTCATCAAAATTAATATCCAGACAATACTTAAGACGGAGTGTTAGTCTAACAATAGAGGTGTACTAAGGCGAAAGGCGAACAACTTTTATTACGGTACCAACAATGAAATCGAGAAAATATAACAGCTGGTCCATACAAACAGTTGATAGGTCGTCGATAAAATGTATGAAACAGCTGATTTATTTTTCGAATAAAGAGTTGATACCATAGTGAAAGTTGTCCGTAATGATGAGTATAGTGACCCCCTTTCGGCTTAGTACACCCCTAGCCGACAAGTATAGTGTGATTGCATTCTATTGAAATATCCTTTTTGTGAAACATGCAAAACTAATTTTCTAAGATCAGTTCTACCCACACTAACGGTCAAATTAAAAAATAAATTAATGAATTACTTTATTACTTATTAATAATTAAAAACTAGCAGTTAGATTACGAATACGATCACTAAAGATACAATAAATCCAAATTCTACCCATGAGACGGCAACGTACCTAGTTTGGTAGCGGCATTAGCGGTTTGCCCTAGTTGCAATATATCATCTATGTGCATGCGGTTTTTATATCTTCTAGCCGACCCGTCGCATAGAAGATATCGTTAAGGCGATAAGGACGCCCAATTTATTATTATTACTATTTTACTAGTGTCCGTTGTTTGATGTTCAATAATGTTAATTTCATTCAATCTCAAGTCTAGTGCTATTTTCATTCTACGTCTAAATTTAGCTACAAAAACTTATTTCTACTTATTTTTTTACCTCTGCTTCCTGAAAGTGTCATGGAAAAAGAGAAAGCACAGTTTAATAAGCTTAAGCATCATATAAGCTTGATGAAGGCAGTATCAAAACTATTTAAAGAAGCTTATAAAAAATATAGATTAAAACCACAATTATAAATAGGCAAAACGTATTTCCATCGAAAGTCATGACCCATCCCTTATATCCATGGACGCACACGCAATCATCAGATCTTAAATAAATTGTAATATCTCATTTGCAGATTGGAGACAAAAACATATTCCTATCACTTCCTTATGTATGAATATTTCTAATAAAGCTTTATGTTTGATACATTTTTTAGCTGGATTTTATTCTAAGGATTTAATTTTAGAAAAAGTACGATTTTGATTTTTTTTTATCTTATATTATATTTACAAAGATTATCTAATGTTCAATAAAATTAAAGAAATAAAAAAATAGATTTAAACGATAATAAAGTAAGTTAATTAAGATAATTAAGTCGAGATTCTTACGTAAACTTACTTATAGTAAGTACCAAGGCAGCATGAGAATTTAAGAGTCATTGACCTATTGTAGTCACTACAGCCGCGATAAATATCTTAAAGCCCCATAACAGCCCTAAACATTTAACAAGTACCAGGGCATCATAAATAAGACATGGTAATATGAATTATATTTTTCTTCCCTATAGCGTGTTACAATTGCTTTACTAGACACTCCAACTCTGCCTATCCTCGATCCATGACGAGTCTTCTTATGACGTCAATTATGTTTTTTACTCACTTTAGACTAGGTAAATTAATTAATTAATTTTGTAATTCATATTGAATTACAAACTTATAGTACCAAGACTGCATAAAAATCAAATAGTGATTGTAAATTTTCATACATATTTAAGTCAACTGCAGCAATATCTGAAAGGCTCATAACAGCCACAAACATACCTACATGAGGTATCAGGGCGTCATAAATAAGAGAAAGTATTGTAACGTACCTTTTCCTTTCCCATAGCGTGTTGTAATTGTTCCCGTCGTCTCTCCAATTCCGCCTGTCCTCGAGCCATGTTCTCTCTACGACGGTCAGAGAACGACTTGCCACTGCCTATGGACGTTACGGATTCGCGCCTGATAAAGAAATTGAAAAATGTATTATTAACCATGACTGTCTTGTCTATATGTACAAGTGTATGCAAGCGATAAAAAATACGGAATAACATGGTTTTCGTGTTCGCAGGAAACCTCTTTAGAAACCCTGGTAAAGCTTACACCGCTTTATCAGGGTACATGATGTGACTTTAACTTGACCACGATTTAATTGACCAATTATTACTTGATATTTGACTTAACTTGATTGATTAATAACTAGTAAATTTATAAACTTGACGCTGGCAAATATACAAATCGTATGGTGCCACATACTAAAAGAAAAAAAAATGTATAGAATGAATGAAAGTATTTATTGAATGAATTTAACCATTCATTAATTCAAGGTAAATAAATCAGTGCATTCTTACCTGAAAGTAGGCGGAATAAGCTCCACGGGTAGTTTAGCTGGTGTGGGTTCACCTTGAGTAGCCTTCTCACACAAATACATAGCTAAGACAAACTCTTCGCATCCTGCAAATATAATTATTAACAAGATATAGCAACAAATTAAACAACTTTAAGTAGGGTAACTGTATGGGGTAATAGTACCAAAAATTTCTTTAAAAACATTTGTCCGAAACTTATCGATGCGGATCGGCGACAAGACAGCTGGCTCATTCCTTGCTAGGATTTCAGTGGCAATTCAACGCGGAAATGTTGCTAGCACTCTTGGGACTTCGCCACAAGGACATCAATTTTATTCAGATTTTTAAGTTTTTATTGACAATATTATCTGTATTTCTTTTTAAATAAATATTAATTATGTACTATAAGTAAAACACCCAGTAAACATTTTGAACTAAAAGCGACTAGTGTATTTTTTAACCAGACCCATCGACAAAGAGATCTAAAAATTGACAAGGTCTTAGGTTCATACGTATGTGTACGATACTCAGCTAAAATCATCACTGGCCACTGTGATCTTAAGACAGCTACAGACCGCCAACTTGTCAACACAATAAGATATAGCTCTTTCTAACTTTTATTGTTGTCCGATTCCAGTGGTTTTTTTTTCACATAGCTAACACATTATTTACTAGGCTTTACCGTTTTATTTTTTCACTGTCTTTTATATCACTATAAAGTTACAAGTTTCCAAGTAAGCAGTCATATTTTTGCGCTGATACGATGCCTATTAAAAGACTTTATTATACAGAGTTCAATAACTTTTTTTCAAAATAATAAAACGTGTAGGCTTAAATAGTTGTACATCATAGTGAAGTGATTGACACCAATTACAAAAAAATACGTTAAGGGGTGAAAAGAGGTACGCCCCGGAACGAAAATTGTATCTGAAATACGAAAACAGTGAAGCGTCGGTGATACTCTTAACTATCACCAATATGCAATTGGAGCGATAGACCCGTTTGTCTCGAGGATGTCTGCACGAGGATTGAACTATAGACCATGTGCACTTACACTGAGACACAGATTACACGCTACAGAACATATGCGAAGTGAAGTGGGACTTCTTAATGGCACAAAGTAATTGACAACATTTAAAATTTTTACCTCCCATTTTTATAACGACAATGGAAAGACAAATGTTTTAGAGATTTTATTAAATATAATCATAATGTTATTGTCATCAAAAGCTCGTCAAAAATGATGTCATTATCTCTATTTTTGTTGTTTGTTTTGGTATGGTCCACAGGTGACAGTTACAATAATATTTTTTATTGGTGGCATCTGACGATCTTAGCATAAATATGAGATTTTATTTTGTCAGTCTTTTGTAAATAACTCGGACCGAATAAACTGGTATTTTTAGAATGAACTCTTCGTTACATTATCACGAGATGGTTTTCGAATTTCCATCACTTTTCCAAAAATTAAATGTTGTCAATTGGCTATCCAAAATGATGCTACCATCACAACATCTGACGCAACTGGGCCGTGCTCCGATAATTTAAGAAGTTCAGTTGGCTTGCGTAATATGGCGGGGTGAAACGCACAAACCCCAAACGGGATGTCAGTTACGGATTTATCGACTAAGACTCATCAAATAAGACTCACCTAGCTTCCCATCAGTATCTAGGTCGGCTAGCGCCCAGATCTGCGCAAGAGTGGCTTGAGGCAGTCGTGATTGGAGCATGATGGAACGAGCTTGTGCGCCCGATACCATACCGGCTTTGGCACGATCGGTAGCGTTGAAAAGTTGCGTGTACCTAAAATAGGGCAAGCACTATAAAAACGCCTTCAATTCGATAGCATACATGTTATAAGCTATACTTTAACTGCTATATTAATAAACGCGTTGTAACTTTAATCGTTTTTTGTTTTGTTTTCTCCAAAGCAAAACGTCACGCATCAAAGTAAGACAAAAGGCGATTAAAGTTACGATAATTTTATTAATAACGCGGTTGAGGACTGGGTACCAGAGCATATTAAGTCCAATATGGAAATTAAAGAAGCAAATCCAAGCATCAAATCACAAAATACCAGGGTAACATGAGTATAAAGGTGGTACGTACTTGAGACGCTGCGGCTGCGGAATGCCCCATTCTAGCGGCGGTGGTGACATGACCCCCATTGGCATTTCTGTTGGACTACCCACCGCAGAGCCAGACACTGAACCCGTCAGTGAACCTGGAACTGAACCTGAAATAACAATCTCATGTTAGCTTTCGCAAAATAATAAGGTTAAGAATGCAGCGTAAGGAACATATGGAAATAAAAATTATGTATTTACACTGCTTTTTTCGTCATGTCAAGTCATTTCACGAGTTATGTTAAGATACTTAATGTATACTTCTTTTTACAAGTGTCAAACCACACTAAAATATAATAAAAAAAAACACGACAGGATTTGAACCTAATTACAGACTATCTACTTTTCGAATAAAAAAAATTAAAAGAACCCTTCACCAGAAAAACACACACTGCATGCTAGACTCAAATTTTCTTTTTGATACTGACATAATCACAAAGGACCACAAACATCAACTTACCCGGCTTAGAAAGCGGCTCCTTGACTGCAGTTATCGGAGTGGATGTCACTGGTTGCCCGGGTAAGGAGCCGGCCATACTTGCTAGTGGCTTAGGCGGGCTACTTATTAAAGAAGCTACTGTACTTCCTGTTGGTATTTGAGGTTGGGATGACGGGATTAATGGGGTAGCCATAATAGGCTGAGTAGGTGGCATAATTGGTTGTGTAGCCCCCATAATCGGCTGAGACGCACCCATAATCAGTTGCGAAGTAGGTAGGATAGGTTGAGAGCTCATGATAGGCTGAGATGGCGGTATTAAAGGCTGCGTTGTGCCCATTATCGGCTGTGAAGTCATTACCGACTGCGCAGTCGACATGACCGCTTGATTCATGGAGGAGCCAATAGTAGAACCACCGATTAAAGGCTGCGACATCATACTCGTTAAAGGTTGTGAAGGAAGAGGTTGTGTATCAATCAAAGATGCAGGTTTTACGCCCGAGATTAAATCTGGAACGGCCGGGATGGGAGGTTTGACGGGCGCCGGTGGCACCATTGGCGGTATAATCGGTTGTGTAGGAGGCATAATCGGCGCGGTTGGACCCATAATCGGTTGGGAAGGCGGCATAATCGGTTGGGTATGAGCCATAATCGGTTGGGAAGGAACCATAGTCGGTTGGGTAGGGGCGATTAACGGCTGATTTGAAGGAGCAGTGTCAATTAAATCACCGAGCAGCGATTGGTTAGACATTGGTTGAGATTGGGGTAGCCCTGAGATTAGGGGTTGTTGAGTAGGCATGGGTGGAATGGGGGGTTTAGCTGGCTGCGCGAATTGTTGTGGCTTTTGAGCGCCTGCGGACCAAACGTCAATTTTGTAAATTACTTTTCTAAAATGTTATTTAAAGTTTAAATATAGAGTGAAAAAAGGAAGGAATTCAGAATTATCCGTTTACATTACAGCATGAAATATTGGGAAGTAATTATAGAAATAAGAACAAAAGACAGCTGAAAAACGTAACAGAAGACAAATAAGACATACAAAAAGCACATAAGGCATTCACAATAGTTAAATATTGAGGAAGATTAATGATTGTTTAGATTAAATAAAATTAATAGACTTGACGCATTTTAATGAGCCGGAGCAATAGTTAATGAATTCCATATGTGTATGAACAAAGAAACTGTATTGTCCATTTTCCTTTAATATTTCTTTAATACAGTGTATATGTCGAGGGTTTTATTCGTTGGGAATAAATGTGGTTCATTCAGCCTAATTTTAGTTTTATTCAGAAAGTAATAGTAACGTT
The DNA here is from genome assembly GCA_947049295.1 of Ligdia adustata. NCBI lineage: Eukaryota > Metazoa > Arthropoda > Insecta > Lepidoptera > Geometridae > Ligdia > Ligdia adustata. Next base: position 4,291,601 of record OX346242.1, on the reverse strand, counting down.
TTTAGAGATTTTAGAAAAAAACTAGAAGAGTTGAGCATAATGTTATTCTCGTCAAAAACTCGTAAAAAATGATCTCATTAATTATCTGTATATTTGTTGTTTATTTTGGTACAGTTCACAGATGACTAATACAACAATATTTTTTATTGGTGACATCTGACGGTATTAACATAAATACGTGAAATTGTTTCTTCAGTTTTTTGTAAATAACTCCGAAGAAAATGGATATAAAAATCTGGTATTTTTAGCACGAACTGTTTATTACATTATCTCGAAATGGTTTCCGAATTCTTATCAGTTTGCAAAAATGAAATGTTGTAAATTCCGGAACTGAACAGAAGACTTATTAACTTCACAAGGCAATGGGGCTTACCTGTAGGCGTAAGTGATGCCATAAGAGAAGGTGGAAGAGTCTTAGGCACTTCAATTCCATGGAGCTTGAGGTTGATTATCTGAAACAACGATTTTTTAATCTTCTTATCTTCTTCTTTCTTATACAGGATTATCGGCTAGGGGTGTACTAAGCCGAAAGAGGGTCACCATACTCATCCTTAGGAACATCTTTCACTATGGGACCAACACTGGTATTCGAGAAAAATAAATCAGCTGTTCTATACATAATGTTAATCGGTCATCAACAAAATATGAGATTTTCATAGTGAAAGTTGTTCCTTAGGATAAGTATAGTGACCCCCTTTCGGCTTAGTACACCCCTAGCCAATAACCCTGTATATAAAAATCAATTGCTGTTCGTTTGTCTTGCAAAATCTTGAGAACGGCGCCGCGGTTTAAGGTGACCATGAGTTTCGCGTTAACTTTAAATGAGTTCATTAGAAGATTTCTCAATATATGTGTACTAATAAATAATACGGGCATTTTGTTTTTTAACATTCTTTCACTATACTAAATATACGCGCTTAATTAAAAACCACCCGTATTCTATAAAAAAAAATAAACAGACACCTTCTCACTTGCAAGGTGATGGATTCACTAACAAGACCGAATGATGTAAAACAGCCGAATGTGACGTGCGTGACGTCACCAGCCGGTTCCGACGGAAGATCAACGCTGGTTGTTTCAACCAGCATTATATTGAGTTGGGACCGGTGTGTGACAGAAAACAGTATTTCTTAACTTTTGTGTGACTATAAATAGTGTAATTAAATTAGTTTTCTGTGTCAAATATTCAAAACCAGAATACTGTATTTGTCGAACATGGTACATAATTAAATATTAACGTAAAAGTTGGTCTCATGTTCTTGCCGGGTTTGGCGTACAAATAAAAATTAAAATGATTAGTACATTTTTCTATGGTCATAACATAAAAACATATATATGGTACCTAATGTCAAGAGTTTACTAAGATTTTATTTGATCAAATCTGATATATAAAAATCAATCGCTGTTCGTTTGTCTCGCAAAAATTCGAGAACGGCTGGGCCGATTTAGCTTTGGTCTGGAAATGTTTGTTGTACTGGAGTACCCTGGAGGGAAGATTTGATAGGTTAAGTGTAGGCGGTACGAACTTCGCCGGGTCAGCTAGTTTATCATATTTCTCTTTCTCTTTTAAGACTACCACTGCTTAGTACTAACTCACCTTGCAAGCAATGGAGAACTCCTTCAAGTCAAGTTTCCCGTCAGCATTAGTGTCGGCAAGAGACCAGATCTGACCAAGAACAGGTGGAGGCAGCTGGCTCTGCAACAAAATGATAATTATTTAGTTATTTCCAAATGACAACATTTCATTCTTGCGAAGTGAATGAAATTCGAAAACTATTTCGAGACAATATACAATGAAGAGTTCATAATAAAAATACCACATTTTTATATTCACTTTCTTCTGAGTTACTAAGAAAAAAAAGTTATGAAAAAGAAATTTCTCGTATTAATGTTAAGACCGTCAGATGCCACCAATAAAAAATATTATTGTATCTGTCATCTGTGAACCATACCAAAACAAACAACAAACAGATAATTAATGAGAACATTTTTTTACGAGTTTTTGCCGAGAATAACATTATGCTGAACTTTTCTTATATTATAAAAATCTTTAAAAACGTAATTATTACATTCTGAATGAAATCAAAAAATAGGAGTATGTCATTTTCATTTGTCATTCTATTGTCTTTATTTCACATAATGTTAAGTAACATTAGCAATCACGTGACATTGGCAAAATTGCGGTTATACCGCAGGGGCCATAAATCAAATATAGAATAGAATAGAAGTAACATTAGCATTTCCAGTGTAATAAGTGTTGGAATTGATAAAAAATAATAATATTCATTGTTCGTCAAATCACTGCTTTAACATACTAATTATATGGAAATAGTATAAAAACTATGGATGACTTAAGTGTGTGAGAATCACAATTTAAGCTATGTAATCTGTAGGATAGATTAACTATATTATAATATGATTACTAAGTAAACACAGAAGAAGAAGAAGATACACATTATTAAACACAAGAATTTATGGACGTAATATATTATTTTGTAAATGAATAATAAATAAGGTAACAACTTAAAAAAAATGTGTTTACTGACTTTATTTTGGCATGCGGCGATACCATATCTTTATATATACAATTCAACTAAACTACATACATATACAGATTACATTATAAGTATAATTTTTTTATTTACAATTGTCTTTAATTCACATAAACTTTAATAACATCAGCAACTCCAGTGTAGTAAGTCCTGGAGTTGTATAAAAAAAAAAAATATTATAAATTGTCAATAAATACTAAATATACGTTTGATTTTTACGTGTTTCATATCATAATTAACACTGTAATCTTTAGGACAGATTAACATTTATGACATGCTGTTACGTACAACTAAATTTTTTACTTAATAAAAAGTTAAGCATTAAGTAGGTATGAATGCAGCGAGTAAAACAACAAATCGCAGTAATAAGGTTGACTGGAATGAACATCGCTCGCGACGCAAGCGCACGACCGTCCCGCCCGATGCCGCATGTGCGCGCGTACATTATAAGTACTAAGTTATGTATGTATTCGTTCTATATCTTGTACTATCTTGTATCTGTCTAATTACGTTTTTTATATATTATTACGTTTACCTCGCTAAAGCCGCTAGAGTTTTGTGATATCTTGTATGTGCATGGTTGCCTGGAAGAGATCGCTTGAAGCGATAAGGCCGCCATTAGAAAGCTAGCATGTTTTTTTGTATTGTTTGTTTTTAAATAGTGTTATAAGCTTAAATAGTTGTTTTATATTATCTTACTAAATTCCTTGCTTGTGGCTCTCTGTTAATGTTATTAAAATTACTTCAAGAATATGATTTTTAAATTAAGTAACTGAAATGTTTGTATCGACACCTGTTGAATTAAAATCGCTTGTGTTTAAAGGAATAATTCTAGTGATTGCTTACTTAAAGTCCCATATTAATGTTATTAAATTCAGTTCAAGAGTTTGGTTTTTAAAGCAAAACAACTGGAAAGTATTTATCGGCACATGTCGAATTAAAGTCAATTGTTTTCAAGGAATAATTCTAGTGAGTTTTCTAACAAACCTGCAGCATGAACCTCTTGGCCTGCTCGCCCGTCAGCATGCCATTAGCAGGTCCCAGATTCCGGAAGTGCTCTGCAAACTTTGCATGTTCATGCGGCTGCACCACCCACGGATCTCCGCTCATTTTGACGCCTATCATAAAAAAATTAAATAGCCTTTCATTTCTGGGTTAAGGGTATGTAGAGAAATTACTAAATACTACAACTATACAGCGATATCGGTTATGGGTGTACTAAGCCGAAAGGGTGTCACAAGGGGTCCCATAGTGAAAGTTGTTCCTTAGGATGAGTATAGTCCTTTCAGCTTCGTACGCCCCTAGCCGATAACCCTGTATCTAATGTATGTTAATTATTTACAGTTAACATGCAAAATTAAGGTTACTGCTATAAAATGTCCCTCAGCTCAGTGTGCCTTTTGGCATAGATCTCCTCCGACTGTTTCCATTGAGTACTGCCCTGTGAAGCTCTTAACAAATCACCTATCATGTAAAAAAGAAATAATTATAAAAAATTACAACCAAATTCAATCTGGCAGGTGCTGTTAAGTCACTTTGAAAAAACTTGTCAAATACAAATATTATTAAAGTGAATTAACGTAGGCGATGTAGCGAATAATTAGAAATTTTGTCACAATCAAAATTTGAGGGAAATTTTGTCACAATCAAAATTTAACACCAACTGCCAAATGCTTAAAATGATTATGTATATTATTAGTAGTTCTGTTAATTATTGACCTCACTATTGATCACTATAATTCAACATTTCAAGATTCCAAAAAGTACTTTACGCAAAAAATATGATATAGGCACATCAGCTTTAATCTGCTCACCTGTTATAAACAAATAAACATTGTTAATTACCAACTGATAAAAATTTCCACCAGTTGCTATATTTACCAATAAACATTATCGAGTTGTGTTTTCTATTGATATTGCATTCTATGGTCACAGTATTTTAGACATTATTTCACAAGTAATAAAGTAGTAAGTCTATATTTATAAATTTGTGATAATTGTGGAACATATTCAAGCAAACTTCGTTAAAAAAATATAAGTTCAACAAGATAGTTCGGAAATATGAGTGTGGGATAGTACTTTTACAGTACCTACAATCACACAACACAGAAATTGCTGTTATACCAACTATAGTGTCTGCCCTAGTTGGATAACAATCCATGGACTTTGAAATGTTGTGTTGCGCTAACCCATAGGTGATGAAGATTGAAAACAGGAAAGGCGATAGGTAATAAGACACTTAATAAAGTTTGAAAAGTAATTGCTAAAATCAAGGTAATTCGACAGTTAACACATAAGTGGTTAATGCTGTTGCCTTCGTTAGAAGATATTAAGACTGCAGCTAATATTTTATAGCGTTTATAGAGCCTGAATCGACCAGAACCCAAGAATCAAGTTCGTTACGAGATAGGTAGGGAACACCCACTTTCTGTTTATCTAAAACATTAAATCCTGTGCTTTTTATGAATGTTATAATAAATTAATCTTATTTACCGTACTGTAGCAGAAACAAATCAGGACAGGGTCAGGAGAATATTGAAGAAAAACGCCTCTTTTTCGAGGAAATTTACTAAAACTGCAGTGCGAAAAGAACAGTTTATTGATCGCGAAACGCAAAACAGGCTGTCAAAATCATATTGTTACGATTGTGAAAATGACATCTGATTGATGTTGGCTTTTCCATAAACGATTCTTTTTGACATAAACGATTTGTATATTTGCCAGCGTTAAGTAAATTATTTTATGTACCTAAATCTTTAGCGTTTGTGTGCAAGTGTGAGCATGTGATATAAAATTGATACATAGATCGTGGATTTTATCTTAACTTAAATGCTGTTAAGGACCTATAAAAGTATTCACTTGTTTGTAAGCGTAGGTAATGTGAATACGACTCTTTCCTGAAATAAAATCTGCAACATTATTACCTACTGCAACAATATGCATATCGTGGTGTGCATTATGATATAAAAAAGGGATGTTAATGACATTCGGTACATGTCAATGTCATTTGAAACAGCTGTGTCGTGTTGTGACAGTTCGTTCACTTCGTTCACTAATCTGTGTTCCTTGTGATTTGATGTAATCTCTGTTTGCATTTTATCATATATTTTATCCCAACAAAATGACGAAAATAGCAGATAACATAAACCCTAACATCTACGACAAGGGTTCAGAACGTACGATAACTTCCACGGACCGCGACGAGGATGTGGCGGACGACTTCGACGAACGAGAAATATTCGATATAATTCGCAATATCAACGATCCTGAGCATCCTCTAACCTTAGAAGAGCTGCGTGTGATCGAGGAAAAAAACATAGTGGTCGATAATAAACAAAACACGGTCGTTGTACACTTTACCCCGACTATACCTCATTGTAGCATGGCGACACTTATAGGTATGATGTTTGTTTATGTTTATGTAGATACTGTTTGCCTAAGACCGTGTTGTACAAGTGCGCCAATCATGTTGAGTTAAAAGTGGCGTGATGAGATAAGTTTTCTCATATGTACTTTTGATTGACAAATACCATGTCTTCCACACTACAATTTAGAGTCCTAAAAATCATTATTTTAGCTTCTGCAATCAATGTCAACTGGTTAACTCTTAATTGTACCAGCCACATTCTTTTTACATTAGTACATCAAGTACTATATCCTAGATGAGGTATAGTTTAGCTCAGTTCAAAGCTTTGTAATGACTGTAGAATGGCCTAAATGGTAAAAAGGTCATATTTACTGCAATTCTTTCAATGTGTTCCACTGCAGCATACAGCAGCCTAATTCAGGTAGTGTTTCCGACGTAATTGGAAAACTTTTTATGTGAAGCTCTGTACCAAATCTCAAATTTTAAAATACAATTAACTGTTATGTTTTTTTTTATTTATTTTTAAAATGTCTTTATTCAAATAAATAAGTTACAATATGTATATGCTAGTGTACATAGAAAATCCTAGCAAAACAATAAGTATATGATATAATAATTTTTTAAACACATGGCTTAATAAAAAAACTTTTTATATGTTCATTATACATTAGAGACAATAAAAGAGTAGCAGTTATATAATTAAGTATTGGCATTTCTTACGTAAGCTTTAAAATAGCATTATGCTTGTGGCTTTTTTATTTATTTATTATTGCAACGGATATGTAGCGAAACGTTCCAAAAAATTAGGCGGTATCTAAGCAGTTACGTGTAAATATTTGTAAAGTAATAAACTCGCGGCGGTAGTACGCAGCCAGCAGCAAGAGCTTGGTCGTGGTTTGGTGACACTCAAGTACAGTTTTGTTTACTTCTGCAATAAATTTCAATTTTTATAATTTAGAATATTCAAACAAACTATGCGTAATTCAAGAAGTAATGTTATCTAATTAAGAAAAATAAAAGAAAAGACTTCCTGAATCAGGCAGCAGGTCTACCCCATATCTTTCTTCACTTAAAGATCTTGCAGTATTGTTCAAGTATGATTGTCTAGGTATATTTACTACGGACGGTAGAAAACATTATGCAATAACATTCTTTGCAAGTATGGGTCTTGCCATTAATAACTGATTGATGTAAAAAATCATAATTAGTGCATAAATTCTTTTAAAAATCAACTGGATAAATGGCTATATGACAATCAACTATCTCATGTAAACCTTTGATGATAATTTTGTGCAATGCAATGGACAATTAATGAATTCAACACAACATGATATAGGCACATCACTTTGAAGCTGCTCGCGTATTATTAAATAAATAAATGTCAATTGATTAGATATCTAATCCATTTAATTTAATAATTAATTGAATACAACATCAGTTTAACAGTTTTTGAGTCCTTGCGTTTGATATTTGTATCTAGTGTTTTAAGGCCTTGATAATGATCGGAATGAGCATTTACACGGGCTGAATTTCAAAACTAACAATTGAATCTTTAAATCCGGCACCAAGACAAATGTAACGAACTACCGACCAATATCTTTACTTCCATCCTTATCCAAAAAATTAGAAAAAGTAGTAAACAGACGTCTTTTGAGATTCATGGAAAATAATATACTGTCCTGTAATCAATATGGTTTTAGAGCAAGTAAATCGACCAAAGATGCAGTGGTTGCCCTAGTGGACCATGTGACCGAGTGTCTTGACCGGAGACAAAAATGTATAGGAGTTTTTCTTGACTTGGCCAAGGCATTCGATACGGTGTCCTGGCCAATCTTACTCCGGAAACTAGAGCTCATGGGAATCCGCGGAATATGCCTCAACTGGTTCCAATCGTATCTATGCAATCGAAATCAAAGAGTTCGCATATCAGGTCTGTTTAGCGCTTATGCGTCCTCATCATATGGTGTCCCCCAAGGAAGCGTCTTAGGACCTACCCTCTTTTTGGCTTACATCAATGACCTCTGCCAGATCCAGATTAAGCAAGCCAAATTGTATACTTTCGCTGATAACACTGCTTTAGTATTTCATGGCAAAAGCTGGGCTGAGGTATTGGATGTAGCACAGGACGGGCTTTCGATGGTTGCGAATTGGCTTCAAAACAACCTGTTAACACTAAATACGTCCAAAACCAAATACATGACTTTCGTCATCACTCGTCGGACTTATCCTAAGCTCACTAACCTCCAACTTCACACATGTGGTTTTAGACTCGATCTCCCATGTATTTGTCCAAAATTAGAACGTGTCAGCAGTGTTAAGTACCTTGGAGTCCTCATAGATGACAAACTACGTTGGAAAGGTCAAATTAATAACCTTTACACTCGAATACGAAAACTAACACATATATTTAAAAAAATGGGTTCAGTAGCGGATCCCAAAACACTCAGAATAGTTTACTATGCCCTATGCCAATCTATTTTAAACTACTGTATAGTGTGTTGGGGAACTGCAGCCAAAACTTTCCTGATAAAACTGGAACGCGCCCAGAGATTTATATTGAAGGTAGCCTATAAAAAACCAATCTTATATCCCACACAACAACTTTATTCTGAGACTAAATATCTTACAGTACGCCAACTGTATATTCAATCAGTGATCACTCGTTACCACAAGTCAGCATTGACGACAATAAATAATTCCTCTGGACAAAATACTTGGACTGTTCCTTTTACCAGAACTGAGTTTGGTAAACGTTCCTTCTGCTTTAAGGGACCTTACTTGTACCAGCGACTTGACCAATCTCTTGGCCTATTACAAACATCACGGTATGTCTGTAAAAGAAAATTTTTAGCCTGGCTGTTGTCGCTGGACTATGACGTAACCGAGAGCATACTTCTTATACCCAAATAATAAAAAGGGGCCTGCGACCTCCCATTCGGTCATGACTATCCATATTAAATATAACTTTATAACATAGTATAATCTGTGAATAGTACTTTTGTTTTCGTACATTGCAGGTATTTTATAGCTTTCATACCATATTAGAATTGAGATCTTGATGTAGTGCCTACAATGAACTTACCGCTTAGTACTGATGACTGAATGGTTCTGATGGAATCCAGGCCCCTAACCAACTGAAAATAGTCAATTTGATCTAATTAAATATATATTTATATATATATATATATAATTTTAACTTCTATGTATGGAAATTTCCACCTCAGATATTCTACCTATATCCCTTACATCGACACTACCTATATTGACAGTTAACATTCAACTTCTTTAACTTCTTACCATTAATAATCATACTGTTACCCTCATTAACTATGACAATTGCAGTATTGCCGCGAGCCCAAATCGACGGACTGTTGCTACGCAGCATAGCTGCTTTTTTAGACGTTCAGCGGTTCACACCACACATACGACACAATTGCGACATGCACACATCTATACCTACAGCCCCACACCTCACACTAACACTACATACTTCCGTCACTCACTCATGTACACCTCTCATTTATATTTATTTTTACCATAATTTTCAATTGTCAAATCGAAAATAGCCGATTGTTTGTAACTATGCAATAGCAATTCTAGTGCTTATATCAAAAATAAACCTTTCTGAGATGTAAACTTGTAAGATACTACAAATTAAGACAAGTTCTACGTTAATAAATTAATTATATTCGGAAACTGGAAGGCGCTGAGTCTCACGACACAGGTTATCCTAGTGTGAGGCGCAGAGAGCCGATTACTTACATGTACAATAGTTACCTACATTGTATACTATTATAAGCCCCTAGACATAAGTTTTATTGCACTTACCGTTTCTTACTCAAATAAACGAAATTATTATTATTATTATTATAGAGTACTGTACTTATGATGCTAAGCCATCTCCCTATTTTTATTTAAACGTTCTCCATTTCAGGCTTATCAATCAGAGTACAGTTACTGCGCGCACTGCCGTCACGTTTCAAAGTGACCGTTGAAGTAACGGAGGGTGCCCATGTATCAGAACATGCAGTGAACAAGCAATTAGCAGACAAGGAGCGAGTGGCTGCAGCTTTGGAGAATAATAACCTGGTACAGATTATAAATCAATGTGTTTCAGTCATGTGATCGGCTTTGGATGTAGTAGAATCTCAAAATAAGTTACTTAAGGCTGCGTTAAAGCTTCTACATAATGGTTAAGTTTCTTTATTTACCAAGAGCTTACAGAGATAGCTCTGGCAGTAGATAAAAGATTATATTATTAAAAAAATAAATTTTCAAGGCAGTCCTTACACAAATTTTATGCATGATTCATTTTGCATGAGTTTAATTTGTTACACATTACAGTACTAATCTGAAAGAGGTTGGGACCTCTTTCACTCATCTTATCTATAACTTTTACTGAAATTCAAGAAAGATATTGATGATTTTTATTCTGGATTTTGGAGTTTGAGCCATTGAAAAGAATAATAGTAATGAAAGTCATTTACATAGATGAGTAAATTAAGCAGCTTTAAGCGTAGTACAACCACAAAAGACAGATAGATTCGATATCAGCAGTAAATCCAAATAAGTAGATACGAGTGCCACTATCATGATAGTTTTTTGTATATAAGCGAAAGTTGATAACCCTAGCGTGACTGCCGAGCGTAGGTATTAAAAGTAAAGTACATACATGGGTTTTTTGACTTCTGTACTATCAGTTATTGTCTATTCTTTTGTGACCTTAACTAATATACAATATGATATACCTGTGTACATAGAAAGTGATTTATATAGGGTTAGTCTAACAATATTACATATTTAATGTGTTACTCTAAATGTGATTATGTGATACTGTAAGTGTAATGGCTCTATTGTTATAAAATCATGCAGTAATTTAGATGCTTATATGATTATTTTTTATAATAAAATACAATGTTAGTGTCTGTATTGTTTCTTTTATGCAAAAACCTAAAAGACGTTCAAAGAGCCTGAGCTACCGTTGAAGGAAAACATAGTGAGGTAACCAAGGAGAAAGGTCTATTGCCCACCCTAGAATGTTGGGTTTCTAATTCAAATTTTTACAAATATGTTTCTTACAGCAAAATCTATTATAATAAATAATCTACATCCAATACTCCATGTTTAGCTATGTAAATTTATATAAACACAACATTTGATGCAAATTTATAAATGGCAAAACGACAAAAGCGAATGCACGCCATTGGCTGGGGAACATCGGTCTTATTAGGGGTGCACTCTGTCATCTATGTATAGCAAAGAAAATTAAAAGTTATTTTGATCATAAATAATTAATAGCCTTATTATGATAAAATTTATATGGGACAAATTGAAAAGCAATTCCTTTAATAAAAAAAAATAAAAAAATATTTCGACTCGGAGAAATTGGAAAACAAAAAAAGGTTCCAAGGAAATTATACCTCCTCCTTTTTGAAGTTAGTTAAAAAGCTATTTTGGGTAATTCATTTTATTAAGATACAACAAGAGTAGCGGCCACTTCATTGTAGTCGCTTTTCCCACCAATCTTTCTTTTCTTGTCCATCTATTGATCTAGATACCTTAGGTGACATAAGTTTACCACTTGTCGCTATGTAATTCTCCGCTTTTGGATAGTTACGATTTTCGTATTGATCAAAATCGGTTTTCTCTTTTTTCGTCGTTATAAAATCTCCCCCATATCTTGTTTCGGAGTCTGATAAGTTGTCGCCTTTTTCATATTTTGAGTCTTTGTTATTCAATAATTCTTTCGCTTCTATGTTGAATTCGCGTAATTTATTATTTGTGTACCTTGAACTTGTCTCGAGCGTTTCGCCAGATCCTGATGCGTATTTGTCAAGCATCTGAGGTTCATGATTCAGATGTTTTACCGAACTTTCCGTATTTGTAATGGATTGTCGTTCTTTCTTTGTGCTAAAATAATTTGCTACATGCAAATCGCTCTTAGAATGCTTGTAATACGCTTCAAAGTCATTATTTGGATGATGTTCTTGGTTTTTGTTTAAGTTTTGGTGATCATTTATGATATAGTGTCTTAATTTTGTACTCTTATCTTGTCTGGGCTCTGTCTCACTTGGGAGTATTTTATGTATTTTGTTTTTAGCCAAATCATGGTCGTCCTTCAACCAGCTTTTATTTATTTCCGAAGGTTGTTCGGAGAATCTTGAAGGTCGACCTGTAATTTCATTGATATTTTTAAATTTATCCCACCAATGGCTAACCGTAGCTTTTTCTGGGCTTTCAGTGTTTTCAAATAATTGCTCATCTTCATCCACACTGTTCCATCGTCCCTTTGCCGTATCTTCCGAAACATCACTCTTTTTTGACCAATATTTGGAATTTTCCTTCTTTGTAGTTCTTTTACCATAGTATCCTTTTTCAATTTCTCTTTTTGGCTGCTTTTCTTCTCTTTGTCTGGCGATGTTATGCAGGCGGTATTCATCATCTTCTTTAGATATATTGTCTTCGGAGTCAACATTTCCCATATCACTGTTTTTTGTTATTTGCTCAGTAGCTCGTACGACGAATTCCGCTATTTTATCAGCCAAGGAATCGGAAACAAACTTGCTCGCTATTTTTTTAATGTCATCCACATTTGCCGTTAACAGCACAAATGATTGAACCTTGTATGTAAGCAGCAAAATTTGCAAACCTGGAATTGTAATGTTATCTCGTAATCTTCTGTGCCTAAAATTAAAAAACCGATCTAATTCTAAGTACAGAAGATTACGAAGGTGCCTAGCGAAGTACTCTTAAATGGTTGGCCGTAGGTACTTAGAGCACTATATAGGAGAATCTCCAAAACCAGCTTATGCTATGTTGAGATCGGTATTTGACAGAAATTCTTCCTTATGCATATACAGGGCTATCGGTTAGGGGTGAACTAAACCGAAAAGAGATCACTACACTCATCATTACGAATAACTTTCATTATAGTTCGGACTTCGAACAACAATATATCCAAAAACAGTCCTATACGACGAATGTGCCAATCATACAGCAAGTTGGCGGGTTGCGATGCCTGCTCCACTCGCTCCGCTCGTAATTCACACGAAAACAATGCCGATATTGACTTGGACTTATTCGGATTTAGTCTCAGTCAATTTAAGAACAACTTGTATAAGAAATGTCGAATACAGCTACTGTAAATAATCGCTGACAAGTAGTTCAAAATTTGTTATGCAAACTTTCACTTATCTGCTATTTCATATTTTATTTATTTATATGTTATACTGTTTCACTATTTCACATTATAATAATTGATTAATGTTTTTGACACTAATTACTTATTACATATATATGTCAGAGCGGAGAGGTCTTACCATCTTCATTGTTACTACTCATCGTCCGACTGCGGGCGTCGGATGAGAAAACAGACTCGTAAACACAATCTACTACATACTTATGCTGAATCAAAGCGATATTGCACAATGACGTCTCGTTGTAGGTAGATATCGTGGAACGCCGACCACAACCGAGCACACTGAAGTCTCGATTCAAAGTCGCGCGCGCGTCACTAACTCCATCGAGCGCCACCAGATGGCGCTGGCGTTCGAGATTTGACTAGTATCGATTCGACATATACATATTTAATATTTACATAGATAGGTAACTGTACTTCTCTGTTGCTCATGCTATCTATTCACTGTTAAGGACAATGGCATCGCCTGTTATCAGTTATAATTATGTTATTTTATAAATGTACGAGTATTTCTATTGTCTGTTGTGGGTATTGAATAAAATAAAATTAGACAAAATGTATCTGCTAGTTAGCTGATTTTTTGTTCTCGAATGGAGAGTTAGATCCATAGTGAAAGTTGTTCCTTAGGATGAGTTAAGTGATTCCCTTTGTTACCCTATCCAGAGGTTATTAAAAAATAGGGGTTGAACTGAAGGTTTATCCCACTAGTTAATAAAGTAAAGCTAAAAAAAGATCATAATTAGACACATCTTTATAAAAACAAATATTACTAAAATACCAAAGAAATAACTGTCGCAAAGCGTAGTTAGATCATCATCATCAACAACAACAACCAGAAGACGTCCACTGCTGAATATAGGCCTCCTCCTTAGAACGCCATTCCGAACGACTAGCTGCCAATTGCATCCACTGGTTACTTGTTACTTTCACTATGTCGTCGGTCCACCTAGTGGAAGGCCTACCTACGCTGCGTCTTACAGTTCGTGGTTTCCACTCAAGATCCTTTCTTTCCCATCAGTCATTAGTTCTTCGAGCGATGTGTAGTTAGATATATTTTTGTTATTCATGATCAAATATTGGCTTACTCACCAACAAAAAATAAACTGTGCATTTTCATACTTTCTACACAAGGGTCATATACATTGAGTTAGATCCTAACTAATATTATAAATGCGAAAGTAACTCTGTCTGTCTGTCTGTTTCGCTTTCACGACAAAACCACTAAACCGATCTAGATGAAATTTGGTACACAGATAGATTGGACCCCGGGAAAGAACATAGGATACTTTTTAACCGACTTCAAAAAAAGTAGTTTCCCATTATATCGATAATCCAATGTGGAACTACGCGGGTGAAACCGCGGGGCCCAGCTAGTATTAAATAAATCGTATTCTTTACGACCGAAAGTCAATGCCTTTAAATTTTATGCATTTTTACATAAAATTTAAAGGAATTGATTTTCGTAGTTCATTGATAGTGCGTAGGTACCCATAAAGAAAAATAATTTAAATGTAAATTTTGAGAGAGTATTTCTGTAACAAATATTAATGTATTTTCTTATAGATTCAAAGTATGTCGCTTTTTACAAATTTAATATTTGATAGATATTTATTAGGTACAAAAAACGGAACAAAAACAATTAATATTAAATTTACAATTTTAACCGCCTTCTCAAAAGATGTGAAGGTACAATATGACGGTGTTTTTTTTAAAATTTTTGTCATCCGTTTTCTCGGAGATGGCTGGGTTGTTTTGAAAAAAGGTATAGCTACTTGTCGAGTGGTCTTATTTAAATCTTATAAAAAAAAAACTTATAAAATCGGTTCAGAGGTTTGATTAATAAATTGAAACAACTGACAAAGTTATATAGGTGAATGCAGTAATTAAATTCTGTAATCACTTTTGTCATTTTGAGAACTCTAATAACACTCATAAAAAAAATACAGCCGATTTGAGAACCTCTAAATGTTTATAAGTCAGTTAATAGTACATCTCCACAGTTGGTAGTTCACTTGGTGTTTGCAGCCTTCGTTTCATTTTTGATGTCGTCGTACGACGCTTGACTCTGTAAAGGAAAAAATAAACAACTGGTTAGCTATCACGGTTCATCATATACGGCTTTGTGACAGACAAACGGACGGACGGACAGCGTAGTCTTAGTAATATGTTTTTAAATTTTACCCTTTGGGTATGAAACTTGAAAAATATACTTTATAAATATCATAATATAATATTTAATTATATAGGTACCTACAATGATCCCAATTCAGCCAAAGACACTATGTAAAGTAAAAGATCCTAAAATTATATCCATACTTAATTCCATATTCCATAATTAATACTTTTGAACAAAATATATTGTAAACCGTACTTTTTAAACCTCCGACATTTGTTGTGGCAGCCATATTGGATTCTAAATTATCATAGTGAATTAGTATTCTACTAGTGAAGCCCTTCATTTGATACCCATATTGAGGTATTTGTAAAAAAATATGTACTCCGCCATTTTGTGGCGGCGGCCATCTTGAACCGATTGTCACTACCGAATAGTACACCTCTCGTACAAAAAAAATCTAAATTACTCGACGAGACGTGATCTGTGATTCGTCAATTAGATGCGCTTATGCGCAAACTTTGCTCTACCTTCGTCAAGTCATGTCACTTTTAGCTCAAGACGTTTGCCGAACAAGTTTGGATACATTGCTCGGCAAATATTTGATACGGGACAACGGGACGCCTCAATTCAATCAAAACTATTAAGAGTATCACCGACCCTTCACTGTTTTCGTGTTTCTGATAGAATTTTCGTTCCGGGGCCTACCTCTTTTCAATCTCTAAATTGTGACGTAATTTTTTGTTATTGGTGTCAATCGCTTCACTGTGATGTATTTTAGGGCTACACGTTTTATTATTTTGAAAAAAGTTATTGAATTCTGCATAATAAAGTCTTAATAGGCATCGTATCAGCGCAAAAATATGACTGCTTAGGAAGCTTGTAACTTTATAGTAATATATAAAAGACAGAAAAAAATAAAACTTTAAAGCCTAGTAAATAATGTGTTAGCTATGTGGAAAAAAAATCACTGGAATCGGACACCATTAAAAGGTAGAAAAGAGCTTATTGTATGGATAAGTCGGCGGTCTATAGCTGTCTTAAGAACTCCGCCTTCGGTGCATGTTTTGTGTTGTATTTATTATTTGATATTCTATTTTTTTTTCTGGAATAAAGTTTTTTATGATTGTAATTCATTTACCTCCCACATATCAGCATCCCATGAGGGAAACAATTTCCGGAACACAGCCGGTTCTCCACCCTGATGCACCGAAACGCACACGGCTGTTTCAGCCGTACGGTCTAAGCCATCGTCTTCTATGTATTCCTGAAAATGATATTGAAAGTGCTTTGAAAATCTTATCAGTAAGACTAACATGGGCACTGAATATAAGGGTTTTTACTTAGTTTTTTTTACCAAGTTTCATCGCTCTTAGGAAAGGAAGTGGGTGGTTATTTGTCTCCTTATACAGGTGATTCTAAATTGACTGCGTATATTTTAACCACGCGATCAGCATCGTTAATACTCATTTCATTCCGCGGCTTAGAGTGGCCATGATTTTCGCGTTCACTTTGCAAAATGCCTTTGCATAACTTTAATTGAAGTTTTCGCGATATTTTTGTACTAAGGTGGGTTAAATAAAAATAAACGAGGGTATTTTATTTTTCGAATATTGAAATATATTTCAATATTAAAAAAATAATATTTCAGTTTACTAAATATAAGCACAATATAGAATCACCCGTATAAGCCTAGAAATCCATAAAAAAGAACTAAAATATAAAAAATAAATTCATCGTCATCATCAGCTTACTCTTGTCCATCACTGGACATAAGCCTCTCCCATGACACGCCACTCGTCCAGTCCAGGAAAGGGCCGAGAGGCGTGTCATGCACGCTACTCGGCCCTTTCCTGGACTGCAAAAAAAAATTAAGACCGTAAACCATCTTAGGCCGTACCGTCGCTTCACATCAAGCGAGTTGCGGCCAAACGCAAGCGTTGGAGTCGGTTAAGTAACTGTAGATTTACAAATATATAAAAAAACGCTCTTAGTGTTTTTTTCACCTTGGAGGGTAAGAAATTGAAATAACAAATGAAAAATTGAAATTGAATCCAAATTGCAATTCAACGCGGTAATGCAGCCAGCGTTCTTGGGACTGCCACGCGGACATCATTATTTACAGACGTTTTATCATTTTTACAGTCCAGGTTCTTTTTAGGTTACTTTGTGAATAGTTTAGTTAGAGTGTTTTAGATTAGTGTTAGAGATTCCTGTTTTTTTAGTTTTTGTCACCTAGATTACAATTAAATGTAATTTGGATTCAAAAATAGATTTATTGTCACTTTGACAATCTGAAGTCCAGCATATTTGTGTAGGTAATATTCAAGTCAGTGGTATGGATATATATTATATATGTTTGTTACTCTTTCACGCAAAAACTACTGACCGGATTTAGATTAAATTTGGCACCAAGATAGCTTATGTCCCGGATTAACACAGTATACTTTTCTTCCTGTGCAATGTTAACGTAGGATGATCAAAATACCTTAATAATCTGACTCCTAGCGTTGATAACACGCTCCGGCGTATTGGCTCCCTGCCATAGGTACAACTCTTCACCCGTGTCGAGAATGTATACTCCATCATCAGACAGATCCTGGGGAAGAATAGAATAAAATGATAATTTATTTACAACTGCAAGCAATAGTATCGCACACAACAAATAAAGGCTGGAGCACATCGCACGCGTTGTGTGTTTTTTAAATCCTAAACAGCTAGGCATTTGACCACAAGTTCGCACTACCAAGGAAGTCAGCGATACTGTAGCCCTAGCGAAGCACTAGTCTGGAATACACTAGCTGTCAAGGAAGGAAGGGAACACACCGTTAAGTGCTTGACGACAGATTTTACAACTTGAGGGTGATAGCTAGCTGGCAAGCGATAGGAAGCTCCACCACCGACCACCATGCTAAAGTGTCCTCACGATGTTTTTACTTCACCGGTAGCTCAGGCTCTTTTTGCATGTTTCGTGGGACCTCGTAACTTTTGCACGGCAATCGATCCCACGAATCACTCGACCATCATCGCTACGTTACAGCTCATTGCGTTCTATCTCAGCGCATCGCGTAGGATGTCACACCGGTCTACTGTGTGACAATTTATATATTTATTCCTGACGCGATAAATATAACATTACAAGATTAACCTATGTCGCTATACTATCTACTTATAATATTGACAAAAATGATAATATATACAAAAGTCTAAAGTAACTATCAAGTAAACATTTACAATCTAAAACATAAAAAATAAATGAAATACAACACGTAAAATTGCTCTCTCAAAGCACAAATAAATCAGCTGATCGAGGTGTTGCTGCACTCGGAACACCGGAGACTGCATGGGTCCATCCGTTTGGAAGCTGCAAAGCCACGGTCAGTTACTCAGACACACACAGACTAGTCAATTTATAACAACCCGTCATTTTCGTCGGGGGTTAAAAAGAAATAACTGCGGAATATACACATTGTGGAGTTTTCCAGCGTTCGCTGAAAAAAACTGTAAACCAAAGTTTTCTAGTCTAGAAGTACTTACGAGTACCTAAATCATTGTTAAATGTATGACTGTGTATCGAGTTTATTTTTCGTTTATTAACTTCACGATCCATCTCGATTTTCATTTTTCCATATACTTCTGTTCTCCTAGTAAGTCTTACCTATATTTAGGTTTCACCTGATATCCAGGAGCAGAACACATCTCTTTCCAGTATATTTTTCTAAGGTGATAGTTTAGTGTCATCTAACTGTGGGTACAGAAATATATAAAAATATAAAAAAAAAAACTGCCAAGTGCGAGTCGCACTCGCGCACTAAGGGCTATCTATCTGTACAACCTGTGAAAACTTCAACGTTCTAGCTATCACGGTTCATGTGATAAAGCCTGGTGACAGACAAAACGGAGGAACGGACAGCAAAGCCTTAGTAATAGGGTCCCGTTTTTACCCTTTATGTACGGAGCCCTTAGAATCCCTTACCTGCTGCGTATATTCTTCGTCCAAGTCTTCGAAGACGATCTTGCCTGTCGCTTTGACAGTGACAGCTGTCAGAGTCTTGGGTGTGTTAACACGTCGGTTGACTTCGAGACACCACGCGGAGGGGTTCTCTTTTTCTTCAGGAGGTCCACCTGACGTAATGAAAATTCGTGATCAGGCTTGACCTCAATTAAACAGAAACTATTGGCTATCCTACTAACACAGATTATTCTAAATTGCGTATATTTAATATACTGAAAGGATATTGAAAAATATCATACCCGTGTTTTTTATTTTAAAACTTCAATTGAAGTAATGTGAACGAAAAACTCATGGTCACCCTAAGCCACGGCGATGACACGCGGCTTCGCATGACCCTGATTTGTGTAATCGCGCTTAGTCGAACATATTTCCCAGTTTTTTAAAAAATAAATAAAAGAAGAATGTGATTTTTTAGCTAAACATGTTATATTAACGATGCTGATTGCGTGGTAAAAATATACGCAGTCAATTTAAATAACCCCGTATTATAAACGCGACAGTTTGTAAGAATAAATGTATGTTTGTAAGTCTTTCACGCAAAAACTACTGAACTGATTTGGATGATATTCGATACGGAGATAGCTTAGACCCTGAATTAACACGTAAGCAACTTTTTATCCTAAAATAACACAATTTGTCGAAATCATTTCTTTTTTTTCATACGTCTTCCGATTTTACAGCGATGCCTGAAAGAAATTTGAAAGATACTTTTTTGTTTGTATACGAGTAGGTATAGCTATAGTTGCTTGACAGTTGGCGACATATAAATTTATTAATATCGGTTCAGTACTTTGGTTTATAAATAAAAATAGCTGAAAAAATTTATATCGGTTTGAGAAGTGTGAGAACCACTTTTTTTAAGTCAGCTAACAAATCAACGCAGTGTTTTTGTACGACTCCGTCGGACATCTCCCTGACGTATTTCTTACCTAAAGCTTCGAAGAACTCGTCAGATTCCTCTCCCTGCTGTAATGTGACCAGCGTTTTGTCTCCCGCCATCATCTCCACGAACGCCAGAGCTGCCTCTTGTTCTTTTTCCGATGATTCCTAGAACACAACAATCTATTTTACTATAGTTATCAGAACTCGCGACCACGTGTTGCCAGTTTTTTTTCATTTTTGGAGCCGTCTATTAATAACGTTATGCTCAAGAGCGGAGGCGCTCTTGAGCTTCACGTGATTGATAGGTATGACAAAAATCACGAAATATCACAAGGGAGGAGGGTCAAACACGCGATTTTTAAACTGAAAGCTGCTTCTAGTTTGTCCTTCAGTCGTCGTTACAAGGCACTTTCCGCCGCGACGCAACGACCATCCATCTTGGATAATTTATAAAAAAAATAAGATTCTTTGTAGGTACTAAAAACATACGTGATTTTGGATGGAGACGGGTTTTAGCCTTAAACGTCACCACCAAGGACGAGGCGGGGTTTAGCCTTAAACCTCACCATCAAGGGGAAAGCGGGCTTTAGCTTTAAACCTCAACATCAAGGGGGAGGCGGGGTTTAGCATTAAACCTCAACATCAAAGGGGAAGCGGGATTTAAAAATGCTTGAAAAAACATATCACTTGATTTATGTACGGCCCCTTTGTAAAAAGCTAGCGGCAAGTCCCGGTTTCGCACAGGTGAAATGAAATGAGTTGTTTGTGTCTTCAACGAGTGCCAGACATGTCATCGTAAAAGACACGAACGAATCATTTCATCCCTCATAAAGTTCACCGAATGTGAACAAGACTATAGTTGGACCTTTCTAACAATCAGGAACCTCTTTGATGTCGATACAAATCAGCGCTCACCTTCCCAACTCTGACATAGACGGTATCTGCAGCTTCCAGAACAAACACATCGTCGTCCTCCAGCACATGAGCGTCTTCTGGCACCTGCACAGCTCGCATGTCCACACCCACCTCTGTGCCTTCCACCTGCAAGTTGACAACATTTCATTTTTGAAAATTGATGGAAATTCGAAAACTATTTCGAGAGAATGTAATGAAGAGTTCATACTAAAAATACCAGACTTTTATATCCACTTTCTTAAGAGTTATTTACAAAAAAGTGACGAAAAAATCTCGTATTTATGTTAAGACCGTCAGATAGCACCAATATAAATCATTATTGTAACTGTCATTCTGTTTTCTTTCTTGATTGGCCACCACACTATGTGTATTGTGCCAGTTCTCAAGTTCTTTTGTCATTCTGTGAACCATACCAAAACATACAACCAAACTACAGAAAATTAATGACATCATTTTTTACAAGCTTCTGCTGAGAATGCTATATATGCTGTTAGTTAGTTATAGCGACAATACAGAATTATGTTATTGTTAGAAGAATAAACAAGTGGTCAAATGTGATAAAGTCTCTTTTCACAAAAAACTCGACTGCAAGAACTTTAGAGCCACGGATTCTAACAAGTGAAATCGCGGAATGCAGCAAGTATAGCCTATGACCATCTGCAGGTGAAGACGAATCTATTGACACCATTCACATGAAAATACTACAAGCCGTTAATAAAGACAAATATATAAATATATATGCGAACATACACTCGAATAACATAACCCTCCTTGTTTCGCATGCGAAACAGGGAGGGTCGGGTCGGGTAAGAACAGTACCGACTTACCCTAAAAAGTCGAGTTGCGTCATCCTCGTAAGTCCCTTTAGAGTTTTCTGGATTATAATCATTGTCTTTACTGCCGTACACAATAGCAAGGTTTCCTGGAAATAATAAATCAATAAAATATACGAGTAATTCATGGTATCCAAAGAGTATCAAGTTAAATTGATTTTTTTTTGACCCCTGACATTTGTTGCGGCAGCCATCTTGGATATGAAATTATCATAGTGTATATTATTCTACTAGTCAAGCCCTTTCATTTGATGCCCATGTTGAGGGAGTTGTGAAAAAAATTATATGTCGCCATTTTGTAGCGGCGGCCATCTTGGACCGATTTTCATCAAATATGGCTAAGATCACTCTCGGGTAATACAACTTTCATGTAAAAACATCAAAATCTTCACAACTTTCTCAATATGAGTATTAAATGAAAGATATTGACTAGTATAATACTATATTATAAACATGGTAATTTTAAATCCAAGATGGCTGCCACAACAAATGTCAGGGCTTTAGCAAAAATTAACTACTTACGTATGGGGCAAGTGTCTTAATTACCAAAAACAAAATAACTACAACATCAAAAAAAATATAACAGAAAGATTGCCTATAGACCATTTAAGATCTATAGATAATCCAAATGCTCCAACCCACCACCAGAGGGCA
Organism: Ligdia adustata; assembly: GCA_947049295.1. NCBI lineage: Eukaryota > Metazoa > Arthropoda > Insecta > Lepidoptera > Geometridae > Ligdia > Ligdia adustata. The sequence continues at coordinate 4,269,072 of OX346242.1, read as the reverse complement.
GCGTGCCCAGTATGCTAGCCGGACTACCACGCCGAATGGCAATGCTTATACGTTGGGCCAGATAAAAACGTGTCACGTGTCGAACCGATCAAACGCTCCGATAAGTTTTGTAAAATAAGATGAGCTCCCGGCCCCTACAATAAGGTCTTGACTCCAAATGGTTCAAATATATAACCTCTACATATATATAATTTTCATTTCTACTTGTTATTATATTAATCATTATAAATATACAAATGTAGAAACATACACTCGGAAAACATTATCCTCCTCTTGGGCGGTCGGGTGAAAATTATACAAATTTAACTGTACCTTTAAACAAAGTGAGGAAGTGCATAGTTTCCTTCCCTTGCGGTATTTGTACGACAACCACGTTCGGTTTCGCTTCAGATTCCTCTTCCGACGCCAGCGTGAGGGCCTCTTGCTTGTCAGAGTCCGATGCGTCTGCTCCCTGAAACAATTAATTTTTTCATTTATTTATTTTTACTGACTTCCGAAACGTACATAACTTTTTTTTCTGATTTCTCGGAGACGGCTGAATCGAATAGAAAAAAAAATAGTTTGAAAGAGATACTTCCTGTGTGGTCCCTATTAAATTTTATTCAAACTTTAATCGAAATAACTGAAGTATTGGTCCAGACTAGATTGCTTAAAGTATACCCTAAAATTAAAAATCTATAAACTACGACCTGCCCCCACTCCCCCTATCAGCTAAAGTTATGCATGAAAGAGGTTAAAATGCCGCAATGGCGTCAATATTAGAAAGTTTGCCGTTTCAACGCTGTCAAATATTGACGCTATTGCTTGCTCTTGTTTTCACCTCTATCTTGCTTAACGTTAGGCTTAATAGAGGTGAAAACAAGAGCAAGCAATGGTGTCAATATTACAAAGTTTGCCGCTTCAACGCTGTATTAATCAATATTAATGCCATAGCTTGATCTTGTTTTCACCGCTATCATGCCTCACGTTAGCCGATAACGGGGCAGGCCGTAGTTCAAGATTTTTATTTAGAGATCGCTAAGACGGCATTAATCGTCTGATTCAAATTAATATAAGGAGAAACCTGTGGAGCACAATATTAAATAGAGTTCTGATAAAAAAAAAAACTATCCTGAATATTTTTAAGCCATTTGGTAGCTATGTCAAAAATTCTCAGAACTATTTGTTAAACCTGGTGAATCTAGAATAGTACTCAAACTTACCACCCAGCAATAGACGACTTTAGCGTCGTCCCCGTCTTCATTGGTATAAGTGTATGAAATGACATAGACTTCGCTCTGGTATAGCACAGGTAAACCTGACGATGACAACGACTCGGTGACATCTTCTTGCCCGCCTGCGATCCTGGTACAAAATAATTCATCAGGTATGAATTAATCAATTAAATAAATCATTCATTTTCCTTAAGTGTCCTTCCCCATTTTTATTGCTTTAAGTGTACGAAATGACGTAGACTTTGCTCTCGTTTCATTTGAAACAATCACAACTTGAATTATACATGTTTATTACTAGTCACCATTGTGCTAACTGCTACTTTGTAATTAATCTACACAACTACATTTAAAGCCTTTGTAAAGGGAGGCACTGATTTCCACAACACATGAATTATCCTAGTGTGGAAATTAAGAGTTCCACTTCCAACGAAGTTAGTTTCGTACATAATTTGCTCATAAATTCGTTTTAAAATATGATGTACTGCTTAAGTTTGGTGCAAATAAACGTAATTATTATTAAATTATTATTATTATTACAACAACATTTATGAGCCAAACATATATAAATAATTATTATCCCTGCCTGTCCTCTCTAAGGAATGTACAGGAATGAACTAAACACACGATTAGGAGACATCGTTTTCGTTAGTTTTTAACCGTTTTTATCGTATGGTAACTCTGAAGAGTATCACCGATCCTTCACTGTTTTCACGTGTTTCTGATACAATTTTCGATCCGGGGCCTACCTCTTTTCACCCCCTAAATTGTAACGTAGTTCTTTGTTTTTGGTGTCAATCACTTCACTATGATGTAATTTAGGTTTATAAGTTTTGTTATTTTGAAAAAGTTATTGAATTCTGCATAATAAGTCTTTTAATAGGCATCGTGTCAGCGCAAAAAGATGACTGCTTAGGAAGCTTGTAACTTTAAAGTCATAAAAAATAGAAAAAAAACAAAACATAGTAAATAATGTGTGCTATGTGAAAATAAAACGTCTGGAATCGGATAACAATAAAAGGTAGCAAAGAGCTATATTTTATTGTATGGACTAGTTGGAGGTCTATAGCCGCCTTAATATTCCCAACGAAATATTGTACCAAGTTTTTCTTAACAACGTTCGGTAGGATCTTAAATTGGAGGAAGAAGGGAATGATACTGCATTGCGCGAGCGAAGCGAGCGAGATTATTTTTCAACGTTTGCATCGTTACGTAGCTATTTTTTTTTTATTATATAGAAAATAGGTTTGAATTTGATCGCATCTCTCTTGATGTAAAGCGATGATGTGGCCTAAGATATAACACGCTTGCTTAGAAGAAACCTATTGAGTTACGACTTGAAAAGGCCCCTATTATTGCTATAACTGGGCAATATAGAAGCTGGTAGAGTTCCAAAGCGGTTTTTTTAGGATTCTGTGTAGGCATAGTATACCTAGTAACGACCATATTTCCTTGTCCATGGTCTGGCATCAGGCCTCTCGCAGTAGCGCTCTTGCCAATCAGCTTAGCTGCTTCGAAGGACTCGTCAGCATCGCTTGAAAAGTAGCCAGCGTCTGAGAAATTACAAAAGATTTAGTACAGTTTACACTTGTTAGTTAGTGGTAGCCTAGTAACTTAGTGGTAGCCTAGGCGGTAAATCGGTTGCCTCACAAGCGAAAGAGCGCGGGTTCATATCCAGGTTCCACCTCTGAGTTTTTCACTCATGTGCATATTGGAATTAATTACCACGTGATTAAACGGTGAAGGAAGACGTCGTGACGAAACCTGCTTGTCGGAGAAGGTTAATAACTTTCAAAGATAAGTTAAGTCCCCAACCCGCAACTTGGCCAGCGTGGTGGACTTCATGGGGAGACCCGTGCCCAGCAGTGGGACGCTATGGTTTGATAGGAGATGGAAATAAAACGTTTAAATGTCTCACCAATAGAAGACAGTGCCTTCACAGCGTTTCCAGGTAGACTAGACGTCCATTCGCGGAAGTACTGTTTAAAGGTCGAACTCTCCGCGCCTTCTGATACCCTGGTAATGTTCACCTGGCAGGAAAACAGATTAATCAAATAAATTTCCTAATTACTTAACGCTTTGATAAACAAAGTCTTTAAAAAAGTAAATCACACTAATATTATAAAGGCGGAAGTTTGTATGTGTGTTTGTTTGTTCCTCCTTCACGCTCAGACGGCTTGACTGAATGTTGCATGCTTAATTTGGATGATATTGGGCACGAAGATGGCTTATGCTCTGGATTTACACATAGTCTACTTTTTATTTCAGAAAATTAAAGTGTTCCCGTGGAATGATAGTATTATAATGTTCTCTGCCAATACAGGTTTTTAAGCCATTTTGATTAAAAATCAAACGTCTGAACTGATTTAAAAAATAATTGGAAACAGCTGAGATACTTCTGAGATATAATATCGTGGTAATTCTTCTTGGGGTCACCACCCACGTTCACATCTAGAACCGACTGCTGATTGGTCAATTAGAAGTGTATATATTTTGTTTTACTATGTCGCTTGTTTATGTTATGTTAGCCGAGCACTATAAGAATGGTTATAATTTGGACGGTCACCAAAAATATTTTTTGGTTTCCAAAATGGCTTAACGGTCACCAAATTATGACACTCCGAATACTTTCGGCAACAAGGTCCGCAGTAGGTTCAACTAATTTTTTTATGACATTCAGAATACTTTCGGCCACAAACAAGGTAGGCAGGCAGGGTTTAGGCAAAAACTTTTTTGGTGACCATTTATCCTATTTTTTTTGGTGACCATTTATCCATTTTGGGAACCGTTCAGAATTTTTTTGGTAATAAAATGGGACTTTTTTGGGCGGGTGTTTTAACACGAGCCTATAATAATGTCACAAGACTCACCCATGCGGGATAGCCCTTCAGGTCGAGGTACTTCTGAGCCACATCGTGGTAATTTTTCTTAGTGTCACCATCAACGTCCGCGCCTAGCCAGACGTACACGCCTGAGCATGGCGTGTCTAGTATGTACACCTCCTAAACACAACAAAATGGAATAAGAATAAAGAAATAAAGTTTGTTTAGATTTTAAAGATTTAAATTTAGCCTTTTGAGCGCCAAAGTCACTTATACTTGACAAACGCTAACGAGTCCTTTATTAACACCAACGACCGCGACGGCAGCGTTTAATATCTATAAATTGTTGACATATTGATATTATTAATGTGGTCTGCCCTGGCTCTTAGGCACTATTGTCGTGGCATTCAAAAGGACAAGATAGGAAATGATGTTTTGCAGAATTATATTTATAGACGTGAAGGAAACTCATCTTTTTTAGGCATCTGAGGTCGGCAATCACATATTATACAAATTACGGCATGCACACATCTAAAGGAGCTAAAAACTAAAACGCGTTTTGCCTATTTTGCAAAAAATATACCAACAAATATAATTTTAACGCCATCTATAATCGAGTAGTGATAACTTACGTTCGTCGAAAGTTGCTTCTGCTTGTACGGTTTGCTAATAGACACCAAATCCAGCTCGTCTCCTAATAACACGCGGTATAAATATACTTCATGTGGATCATCACGCGCGTAGTTCTATGAAAATAATAATCATTAGTTATACAAAGCTGGGAAGTGAGGATAGTGCGCGAAAGTCTGTATTGCAACCCGTTCTTGTAAAGATTTCAAGGATTGAACCACGAGCGAAGCGAGCGTAAAAATAATCCTGAATTTAGCAAAGTTCGGAAAGATCGAGACGAAATAGTTAAATTATTGTTATTTTATAGGTACAAAGTCTGTATTTTGCTCGAATGCGTGTATAGAATCCCCAGTTAGGGAAGAATTCTGAGATTGAACACACATTACACGAGCGCAGCGTAAACAAAATAATCATGAAGGCAGCGATGGTTGAAGAACGTTATTGTAAATAATTAGTTGTTTAATCAATATTTGACTATATAATTGTAATATTTAAATAGTATCTATAGGTAGGTACTTTTATTTACATAAACTTAAAAGAAGAAGACTTAAAACGAAATATATACTTAAGTTTATAATCGAGCAAAACATGCCATTTATTACCCGACTGCGAAGGAGGGTTATGTTTTTCGAGTGTATGTATGTATGTATATTTCTTTGGCACGCCTTAGAGCCTAAACGGCTTGTCGTATTTTTATGTGAGTGGTGTTAATAGATTCATCCTAGTCGTGAGAGTGACACTGAGTACATAAAAAAAGGAATTAAGTATGATACAGAGGCTTAACAATTTAGCAGTCGGGTTTTTTCGAACTCGCTTCTAACCACTTGTTAACTCACAAAAGAAGGAAAATAAACTTGAGGCTAAAAGCGTGATAATAGATGTAAGATAAATGTTTTAGTTCGTCTTTAGGCATGAGTGGACTCTGGTGGACTTTATGGATGTCGAAGAGACCCGAAAAGCGGTCGGTGGATACTCACATCTGTTGAATCGTCGGAAGCCAAATCGTCCTTGGAACCAGACCCGAGCGCATCGAAGAACAACGCGAAGTCTTCGTCAGATGAGAAGTCATCTGCAAGTAAACGACAAACATGAATACAGGGTCACTGGTAATCTGCTAGCATCGTCTTAAGAGGATCACCGACCCTTCACTGTTTCCGTGTTTCTGATAGAATTTTCGTTCCGGGGCCTAGCTCTTTTCACTCCCTAAATTGTAACGTAATTCTTTGGTCTACACGTTTTATTATTTTGGAAAAAGTTATTGAAATACGCATAATAAAGGTTTTTAATAGGCATCGTATCAGCGCAAAAATATGACTTCTTAGGAAGCTTGTAACTTTGTAGTTTATATAAAATATATAATAGAAAAATATACCTAACGGTAAAACCTAGTAAATAATGTGTTAGCTATGTGAAAAAACAAACCCAATGGAATCGGACCACATTAAAAGGTAGAAAAGAGCTATATCTTATTGTATGGACAAGTTGGCGGTCTATAGCTGTCTTCTAAAGGCTGGCTGCTGATGACCGCAACAGCCTTTGGTTTATAACTTTTTAAATTATTTGCTCTTCCGTATATATATAAAAAAGGTTTATTCCTGTTTGTCACCCCAATCTCGTTAAGTTAGGTGAGGCTACAGATATTTAGCGTTTTTTGCGATAGGAAGTGCTTACGACGTGTCCTTTTGGAACATTTGTTTAACGTGGTATCATTTAGTTGTACCATCGATGGTACCACGGCAATTTTTACCCGACTACGAAAGAAGGAGGGTTATATATATATTTTCGAGTGCATGTATGCATATTTCTTTGGCACGCCCTAGAGCCTAAACGGCTTGTCGTATTTTATGTGAGTGGTGTCAATAGATTCGTCTTAGTCGTGAGAGTGACATTGGGAAGGTACATCAAAATAAAAAAAGGATGATACACAGGTTTAACGATTTAGCAGTCGGGTTTATTCTAACTCGCTTCTAACCACTTGTTTCTGACTTCAGTTAGTGATATTAGTATGGGTAAAATATAATATTGTATGGTTTTACTACAGACTTTCAAATAAGAGGAATTACTCTATTCGAATGTTGTTTTTTTCCTTTTTGTTAGTGTATTACTCGGAGACGACTGAACTAATTAAAAAAATCTTTTTTTGTTTAAAAGGGCATCATATCTACCTCTCATGCGGTCTCATTTTTTATTTTATTAATATCGGTGAAGTGGTTTGCTTTTTAAACCGAAATAACTCAAAAAAGTTCTATCCACTGCTGTAATGGAGGTCGATAATCAATTTGTTACCCGACTGCTAAAGAAGGAGCGTTATGATTTCGAGTGAATGTATGTATGTATATTATTTAGCACGCCCTAGAGCCTTAAAGTCTTGTCGTATTTTTATGTGAGTGGTGTCAATAGATTCGTCTTAGTCGTGAGAGTGACACAGAGCACATCTTAATATAGAAGAAAAAAAAAACAAAATTAAGGATGATGCACATGGCAGTCGGGTTTTATGAAGTCACTTCTAACCACTTGTTTTTAAAAGAACTATCATTAAAGACGCTTTACTAGTGAGGTTTATGTCAAGCTCTAATTTTACAATTGACAAAATTTCAAATTTTATACACTCTATTTTTATAAAAATAACGGAAAGACAAATAAAAAATAACGTAGTCCTACTTTTTTAAAGAGATTTTTTGAAAATATAAGATAAGTTCAGCATAATGTTATTCTCGTGAAAAGCTCGTAGAAAATGATGTCATTAATTATCTGTATTTTTGTTGTTAGTTTTGGTCCATACTGATCACAGATATGTAGGTACAATAATATGTTTTTATTGGTGACATTGTAGGATACAATCCTCATAACTATTGCAGTTGTTGAATAATATTCTTCTGTAAATAACTTAGCTGAAAGTGGTTATAAAAATCTGGTATTTTTAGGATAAACTCTTTATTACATTATCTGGATATAGTTTTCGAATTTCCATCAATTTGCAAAAATGAAATGTTGTCAATATTTTTTTTAGTGACTCACCAATAATCTCAATTGTCGCTCTTCCGTTGTGCTCATCATCCCTTAGTTTGTTGGCTACACTTATGATCTTCCTCCTCTGAGTTGCCTTGGCTCCTTCGGGCATCAGCACGAAGATATCGTGCTCGGATTCCAATATGAAGCAATGGTCTTTTGTTAGTGATGAGGATTCTGCTGGCACCTAGTGATGGACAAAATAATTATATACAAATAATATATTCCCATGATAATATTAATTACATATATATGACTAATACTATACAGGTGACAAAAATGCTGTTTTTTGGGTCAAAGAATCTCATTGCCTTCCAACGTGGCAATTTTGCCAGCATTTTTGCCACCTTTCCCTCAACTAACGGACTTCTTGACTTTTTTTTAAATTGTATGTTTTTTTATTGACTATAAGTCCGCATTTGGCCACCAGCTAGTCTACGAGTAGACGACGAAGTGGTCGAAGATGTAGCACATTTAGTTATAGTAGTTTAGTTGTGAAGTACATTTCGTTTAAATGTTTTTATTTGCTGTTCTTGAAGCTTTTGTCGTAATAAATATAGGTACATGTCTATTAATATTCCCTTTATAAAATAATATTAAAATTATAGGTATATATATTTAAGGGAAGTATTCCCGCGTTCGCTGTCTCTATCTGTCTGGGCGTCTCTATCTGTATATTAATTGCAAAACTAGTGATTCTGCAATTTTTAATGTGTTATATTGGTAGATTATTAACTATTAATGTCTTGATTACGTGCATGTGAGTGTGAGCAAGCGATATAAAGATAACATGGTTTTCATGTTCGTGTGAAATCTACATAGAAACCACTGTAAAAGTCTCCAACGCTTTACGAGGGTAGGTACATGATGTGACTTTAACTTGGTCACAATGACTTATTACCTACTTGATGTTTGACTTAACTTGATAAACTTGACGTTGGCAAATATACGAATCGTATGGTGCCATATATCAAATGAAAAAAACAAAATATTATCAAGAGGAAATATTTGTGTTTCTTATGTAACGTATAAACCTAAAAACTAATGAAGCGATTTCAAAATTTCTGTATCCATTAGGCAGCTGCATTAGGTAACACTAGCTAATATAGACTTTAGATAATTTTCCAGTCATTTTGATTTAACAACCAAACTACAGGATTGATTCCCATAAAATTGTATCGATCCATATTAATTCGCTGTCAAGTTCTCTATATCCCGATGGCAATAATCGCGATCCCTTCAAGTCGACAGTGAATCGGTTTCTTCTAGGCAAGCGTGTTACATCCTAGGCCGCAACATCGCTTTACATCGGTGAGTTGCGGTCAAGCGCAAGCCTATTGTGAATAAAAAAAACTTGTTACACCTACTTGGTATCTACCTACTTATTACGTTTCAACCTATAACATCCCACTGCTGGGCTAGAGTCTCCCTATGAAGGGGGTTTAGACCATAGTCCACCGCGCTGCGCTGGCCAAATTGCGGGTTGGAGACTTCACGCATCTTCAAAAGCTCGACAAGCAGGTTTCCTCACGATGTTTACCTTCCCTTGTTACCTTTTAAGCTTGTGGTAATTAATTATAATATAATCTGTGCATCAAATTTCATTCAAATTGGTTCAGCAGTTTTTGCGTGAGAGAGTACCAAACATTTATCCCACACATCCAATTCATTCACACATTCTTACGAGTACAAACTATAGCGTTTATTAGGTATATTAGTAGGAAGGATAGTAGATGAATTAGGAAGTAGGATAAGCCTAGCATATTACTAACATAACATAAGTCTAGTACTGGTTATAACCAGTACTAGACTTATGTTATGTTAGTAACAAATGGTTCATTGTTGTCTAAAATTGATATATATTTTGATTTGGATTTTGTACGAGGAATAGTGTCATCTGTGATAATAGTAAATCCCCGAATATCTTATCGGAAGCAATCATATTTATCGAAATTAATGGTGATTAATAATTGGAGGATTTCGTGTTAAATCGGTGTGATAGTTTTTAATCAATAACTTTAGGTATACCTACAAAGATATTTTTTTTAAATTGCTTATGCAGGGAGAATCTAAATTGAGTGCGTATATTTAGTTATATATATATATTATTTTTTTAAATTGAAATTGTCGTGTATTTATGTTTAACCCACTTTAGAAGAAAAAATATGAGAAAATTTCAATTGAATTCATGCATAGTGAACGCAAAATCATGATCACCCTTAACCGCGGCGCTGCCCCGGTGCGAATCTAGGTCACGGCGACGGTAAGCGACGATCGCATGATCCAGATTTGTGTAATCGCGTGTGATAATAAACAAAATTGCAAAAAACAGTGTTTTTTTTAGCGAAATATGTTATATTAACGATGCTGATTGCGTGGTAAAAATATACGCAGTCAATTTAAAATCTTAATATAAAAGAGTAAGTCCTAACTGACTGATTCTTTCTAGAAATCAACGTACTGACAGCTGAACCTAGAGACATCAAATTTGTAGGGTGTGTTCATTATACGGTGTACGGATGTACTAAGAAAAGATTTACGAAAACACAACCCCTAAGAAGGTCAAATTAGAGTTCATAGCTAGTTTTTTTTTTGTACTCTATTTTGACACGTACGACGCCTCGGGAACAGTTAGGTGCTAGTAAACATACGTACATATATTACTTATAGCTTTTTTTTAATTACCATTCGCCGCGCTGTATTAATAGATGCCCCCCTTATTTAATAAAACATAATTATACTATTCGGTTTCTAAACCAATCGAAGACAACTGTAATGGCTGGCACACTATAGTAGGGTCAGCTTTAAGTCCGAAGCCACTCGCCCCCTTCTATAGAAAAATCATTGACCGTATCTTAAATCTTGTTCTAGTGAACTCTAAGACCTTTGATTTGCCGTTCAATTAAATTTTAAGCAGTTACCTCTTCAATCCTCATGTTGTCACACCCAGAGAGTTTGAGCAGTCGTTTTTCAGCTCCAGCATTAGTTTCCACCTCCGTGAAGCCAGACTCATTGCCGCCTTCCATGTATCGGATAGCTAGAAGGGATTAATATTAATACTATTTATGATATCGAAAACAGAATATTTTTTTTTTAACTTTATTATTTCCTGAACAGCTAGGCATTTGACCGCAAGTTCGCACGACCACGGAAGTCAGCGACACTGTAGCCCTAGATGGAGCATGCCTAGTCTAGACCGTTACGTGTTTGGCTTTAGATGTACTAAGGCGTCAGAATAATCAAAGCGTTGCAAACCAAAAACTGATTTCTTTCCTGTATTTATGCTAAGACCGTCATTTGCCATCAATTCAATCAAAAAGATGTTCAGAAAAGCTTAGAAAGAGATTTAAATGTAAAAATATAACCTTGTGGTTTAATTCTAGTAACAAGTATCATAGCTGCAACGCCAGATGGTATACATGACGATTTTATAGTTGAAATTTAGTATACAATGTCATACGAAAGTATGGAAAATTATGTGAGCAATGGCGCAATAACACAAAAGTTTGGAGCTCAAATGTTATTGCAAATGCATGCTTATAGAAAAACAAAAGGTTTATTTTGTCTTGTAGACCTTAAATTTGAATCAAATCAAATGGAATATACTAGGTATCAATATTGGTTGGATTATGACAAAAAAATTAACAAGTAAAACATTCAGCATTCTGAATTACATACATTTTCGAAAAATATTTAAAAATAGTACAAAAAACCTAAAATTCAACTTTAGATGCCGAACCTTGCTCCATATAAAAATAAATATATACTGTTGAATTAACAATCTGATACTAAGACTAAAGAAAACCTTGAGGAGGGTCCAGTCAGAGGTGTTACCAAAGATAAAAACATTGAGAAATGGCACTTCAGCAATAATTTATATTCTCAAATTACATATTTGTTAAATACCTAAAACAATTGAAATTCAGTCAAAAATGTTTTTAATATCAGTTTCTTACAATGCCATTAATTTAAAAAGTTTCAAAAATACATGCCGATGGCATGACAATAATTCTTAAGATTATAATTAATATATCTTAAATACATTCTACACCATGTCTTGTCACATTGATGTGTTATTTAATCTCACATTTATAAAATTACTAAACTTTATTAAATTATAAACTTTCTTAGTATTCTATTTACATAGGTAACTCTTTATTAAAAACTAGTTCAACAATTAATATATCTAACATAAACTAGGTTTTAAATGGCTTATCGCTTAACGCGATCTCTTCCTGGCAACCATACAGGCAGGTACATATAGGTTTACACTAGTTACTCTTGTTTCTGAGGATTATTCTATAACTATACACACTGCATTAATAATTTCTAATAATACAATTTTTGAGATAATACGATGTTATGTAATTAAACAGATAGACACACTCCTCGAACTTATCTAAATACTTAAACGTTTTTGAGTCATGGGCTAAAAATAAACAGACTAATATTACACTAGAGTTAGTAACTTATCAAAATTTCTTCTTTTAGTGATGCTAATGCATACTCTTCTGTAATGATTTCTTCTTTTTGTGACGCTGATGCATAGTCTTCTGTAACGATTTCTTCTTTTGGTGATGCTAATGCATACTCTTCTGAACTGATTTCTTCTTTTAGTGACGCTGATGCATAGTCTTCTGTAACGAATTCTTCTTTTGGTGATGCTAATGCATACTCTTCTGAACTGATTTCTTGTTTTAGTGACGCTGATGTATACTCTTCTGTAACAATTTCTTCTTTTGGTGATGCTAATGCATACTCTTCTGAACTGATTTCTTCTTTTAGTGACGCTGATGCATACTTTTCTGATATAATTTCTTCTTTTAGTGATACTAACACATGCACTTCTGGACTGATTTCTTCTTTTAGTGATGCTAATGCATACTCTTTTGTAACAATTTCTTCCTTTGGTGATGCTAATGCATACTCTTCTGAACTGATTTCTTCTTTTAGTGACGCTGATGTATACTCTTCAGTAACAATTTCTTCTTCTGGTGATGCTAATGCATACTCTTCTGTAACAATTTCTTCTTTTGGTGATGCTAATGCATACTCTTCTGAACTGATTTCTTCATTTAGTGATGCTGATTCATGCTCTTCTGAACTGATTTCTTCTCTTAGTGTGAGCTGTTGGTTATGTTCCAATGGGTCTGTTTCTATTGTACTGCTTCTCGAAACCATGGTTGGGTTTACTTTAATTTGCACAGAATTTGATAGGGGCTGTTCAGACATCATATTATGATTTTCTTCTGGTTCATTCAAGTTAGAAGCAAAAGCAATTTTAAGCTTTTCAGGAACTTTTGGTTTCAGTCTTCCTCTAACATTGCGATTTAACCATGATTCATAATTTTTTAAGTCTTCCTTTAACTGTAAATAAATGGAAAACCATGTATCCAAGAAATTTATTAAAATAGAAGTTAAACAGTAGGCATTACAAAGTTGGTAAAAAACAGAGCTTATGCATAAAAATTATTAAAATTTGTAAGATGCATCTAGTTGTTGTTGAGTTGAGAGTTGCTGTGTTTTCATTTATCTTAATTGGATAACTGTCAGCTATTTCACTAACACAACGTACGAAAATTAATAAGTCTTTTCAAGGAGCGTTATAATTATAGGTACTTAAGTAGGTACTTTATATACGTAAATGCACCGCAACAAATGTAAGTGAACTGTATGATTCTTAGGTTCTTATTGTAAATATTAGTCTTTTACTTACATTTAAATGATCTTCACAGATATAAAGGGCACCTTTTGCAACTTTTCTTTTTACTGCGTTACACCATTCACTTCTAGTAACAGTAGGGATATGGAAATAGTATTTTTCTGGATTCATTAGTGCCATGTTTTTGCATTGCGGTATATAGCACGAAATTAAAGGATCTTGTTTATATTTTTTAGGTCCTGGAGCAGCACTCATAATTAAGAGTATCAAAATACAGTAGGTTGAGGAGTAGAACAAGAAAACTGTGATAGTAATGCAATTGCAAAGCAATTAGCAAAACAAATCGTACCGTAAGAAACAATAAACAACAAAAATACAATGTCAGTGACATTAAGCGTCAGATAATGACAATGACAACTAATTCATTTTGTTACGGGCTTTTAACGAGATTTTTATATTACCGAACCTCTAGATTTTCAAAAAATAAAAACCTAATGTTTGTTTATTTTTCAGACTAAAATATAACTTTATTTAAAACACTAACGCGTGTTTGATTCATACTGTTTGGAAAACGGGTTTTCACACGTACCAGACTTATCACATTGAATGTGAACGAAACTATAGTTGGACCTTTCCAACAGTCAGGTACCTACGCGTGAAAACCCGTTTTTTTAAACAATACAAAATATAACTAGTAGTTCTGCGAACTGTTGACCTCGTGACTACACTAATTTTGCGATTATATTTCTAGCTTTCTTTCACTACACGCAGTGTCAAGAAGACGATTTTCTTCTTTTTTTATCTCGAGCGGCCTCTTTTTTAAATATTTCTATTCAATAATACTATACTTTAGGTTCACGAATGTTAAAAAAATCAGTTCTAATTTGAATCGGAGCCGAAGTATATAAGGACAAAATCATGCTGCGCGAAATTAAGGTTTCGATTATAGGTATGCAACATTATTCGTTACAGGATTCATGTTTTTGTACATGGCTTCGTAATATCAGTTATTAAAGTGAGCTAATCACCTAATTGAACGTGTTTGTCATCAGAGTATGGTACTTATCACTCAAAACTATCAGAAAACTGAATGTTATTTTAGTTAAAAGATATGTTTCAAAAATGTATGAAGCTCCGGCCAAGACAGTGTTTCTTAGATAGCGTTTAAATAACGTAATCGCAGTGTACAAAATTAATTTAGAATCAAAATATCTCAATAATAATAATCTGAAATTTATACATTACTCGTTGCATAATGAAATGTCAATGTTTACTATATGAACATTATTTTTTTTTACATATATATGTCGGAGGAAGTTATGAGTCGGGTTGATTGTTGCTTGATTGCTTTATTTATAATGTTATTAGTTTACATTTTAATTTCTTTTAGAATTCATAAGCTAATTTAATTTGATTTGTTATATCTTCTAACACTAAATAATATTTACCAATGTATTAAAAGTTATGAATATGGTTTTTAACATCGACCAATCAGAGCAGAGCACGTGCCTCGAGTGGGGTCGAGGCGCCACCTTGACTTTAGGGAGGCGAACACTTTTCGCGACACATTTGAGAGATAGCCACTGATCGAGTTGGATCGCTGGAAGCGTAAAGGAATAAAAAGGATCGTTGGTTAAAGTAAGATCGGTGCCCTGAACCCACTGCTCGGTCCTACCTTCATATTTCGTTCGGAGTTATTGTCAACTTATAAATAGGTGTAGTAGTGTAAAGTGTGTGTAAGAAATATTGTGTTAATCTAAATTAAAATAGTGAAACTGTGATTATTGTGTTTTGTGCTCGCATTTTACCCTCATGACGCCCACTAGGCCCGCAACCACTGATGACGATGTCGATAGGGATAATGGTTCTCCGACATCAGAAGTGGGATCTATGCCGGCACAAAACGTGAGCGCAGGAAATGACGGATGGCGTGCGTCATTTGAAATTCAACAAGCCAACATGAGGGTACTCGTGGAGGCGCTAACTAACTCACCGAGTATCGAAGATAAGAGCATCACACTGCCTAAATTTCAACCGACAGATGCTGACACTGATGCCCGGGCCTGGCTGGCAACGGCAATACACTAGAAACACATGCAACGACTATATTAAAGATGCTTGCTGGTAAACCCCAAGAAGGTGAAAGCCTTGCTGCATATGCAAGCCGTCTGTTTACTTTACTTATGTCTCGATGGAATAACTTAGGCAAGGAAGAAATGGTAGTATCCTTGATACTTGCCCACATGGGGCAAATCGAGCCACGGTTACAACGCAATATTTTTTCTGAAGAAATAACTACTCGCTGTAAAATGCAACCCGAGCTAATGGCGTTTTCTTATCGCAAGCGAAATTACCAGGAGATGACAAAGACCGTTTCAAACACAATTCAGGATAATAAACGTCTTAGATTCACTCCTGCCTCCATAAAATGTTATGCTTGTGGAAAATTTGGTCATAAATCTTTTGAATGTTTCAGCCGACCGCATGACAAGCAGCAAACAACTCTGACCTCTGACCGCCCCAACACGACCGTTGCTACGCGGGCCCCTGTGGTTTGCTACACGTGTGGTGTTGAAGGTCACGTGGCATCTCGGTGTTCAAAGAAATGGCCAGCCGCGAGCAGCATCGCACAGCCCGCCGCACCCAGTGTCGTAAAGCGAGTGGACATGTGTGATATTAGACCTGTCACCGGAATAATTTCGCAACTTGGTGAGCAGTTCCTATTTTGTTTTGATTCCGGTGCTGATTGTTCCTTAATTAAAGAGAGCGTCTCTCATAAGCTTATTGGTACGTTGCAGCATGCAACTGTTACTTTAACTGGCGTAGGAAAATCTAGTGTATTATGTGACTCGCAAATTTTATCTAAAGTCACGCTTAGTGGTCATGACGTAAAAATGTTATTTCACATTATACCTGATGATTACCTTAAAAATGACATCTTGATTGGACGCGATTTGTTGGCCTTAGGGTTGTCAGTACACATATCGAGTGATAAACTTACTATAACTGAGAAGCCTTCTTTAGTTAATATTTGCAACGTTAGTAACGCGGTGGCTGACTTCCATGACGTGGATACCGATATACCTGATGATCTTAAGCCACAACTAACAGAACTCCTTAGCTGCTTTAAAAGCTCATTTATCGACGGCACGCCTACGAATAGAGTAAAGACGGGTGAGTTAGAAATTAATTTGGTTGATCCTAGCAAAATCGTGCAAAGGCGGCCTTATCATTTGAGCCCTGAAGAGCGCGTAATAGTACGTAATAAATGTAGTGAATTATTGTCTGAGGGAGTTATTAGACCAAGCAAATCGCCCTTCTCTAGCCCAATACTCTTAGTGAAAAAACGCGATGGCACAGACCGTATGTGCGTAGATTACCGAGAATTAAACGCTAATACAGTTCCCGACCGGTATCCCTTACCTCTAATCAGTGATCAAGTTCAAAGATTATCGGGCTCGCGATTTTATACGTGTCTTGATATGGCTAGTGGGTTTTATCAAGTTCCTGTAAATGTAGAGTCAAATTCCTTAGAGAAAACCGCATTTATTACCCCGGACGCTCATTACGAGTTTACCACTATGCCGTTTGGTCTACGAAATGCTCCCTCTGTGTACCAGAGAGCTATTAATGCAGCTCTAGGTGTCCTAGCACACTCTTACGCAATCGTCTACATGGATGATCTGGTTATACCTGCGGATAATGTAGAGCAAGGGCTAGAACGGTTACGTGTAGTACTAGAAACTCTCAGTGATGCCGGATTTTCGTTTAATATGAAAAAATGTGCCTTTCTAAAGAAGCGGATCCAGTTTTTAGGTTATGAAATATCAGAGGGTGAGATCAGGCCTAATCCCCGTAAAATAGCCGCGTTGGCTAGTTCCCTACCACCACAGACGGTCACTCAGCTCAGACAATTTTTGGGTTTAGCGTCCTATTTTAGGCAGTTTGTCAATAACTTTTCGATTAAAATGGCACCGCTCTACCGTCTGCTAGCTAATAATAATTCTAAAATAATTTGGACCCCAGAGTACGAAAAAATCAGATAAGACATAATATCGGTATTGACTTCATCCCCGGTTTTGATGCTATTTGACCCAGAATTACCTATAGAATTACACACGGATGCTAGTAGTGAAGGTTACGGCGCGATTCTCTTCCAAAGAGCTGGTTCAAAATTACATCCGGTAGAGTACTACAGTAAACGCACTACGCATGCGGAATCCCGATACCACTCTTACGAGTTAGAGACTCTAGCGGTTGTTAACTCAGTTAAGCATTTCCGCCATTATTTGTATGGTAGAACTTTTACAGTCGTTAGTGACTGCAACTCTCTGAAAGCCTCGAGAACTAAAGTAGACTTAACCCCTAGAGTGCACCGGTGGTGGGCTTTTCTCCAGGCTTTCGACTTTGATATACAGTACAGAGAGGGTAAAAGAATGGCTCACGTTGACTTTTTCTCCAGAAATCACTTACCTGAGGCGAACAGTACTACCGTTAGCGATTCCCATAGTTTAGGTAGAGAAAACCATGTAGATGAAAAACGCGTCAACATAGCCGAGCTATCTTCGAACTGGTTACAAGCGGAACAACGGCGAGATCCCGAATACAATGAAATTATTACTAAACTTGAAGATGATGATCTGGACTTAGAGAATTGTAAAATCTATGAATTGCGATCTAATGTGCTCTACAGAAAAATACAAAGGAACAATCGCAATATTTGGCTACCAATTGTGCCTAGAGCTTTTCGTTGGTCGATTATAAATCATATTCATGAGTCGATTCTCCATTTGGGATGGGATAAAACTTTAGAGAAAGCATATCAACATTATTGGTTTCCTAATATGTCAAAATATGTCAGAAAGTTCGTAGAAAATTGCATAACGTGTAGAGTAGCTAAGTCGCGAAGTGGTAAACAACAGATAGAGTTACACCCAATATCGAAAACAAATATTCCTTGGCATACAATTCACATTGATGCCACAGGTAAGCTGAGCGACAAAAATGATCAAAAGGAATACTTTTTTGTTCTTGTAGACGCTTTTACCAAATATGTGTTACTCAGGCATTCCACAAGAATTAATACTGATAGCGCTATCAGCTCTCTTAAAGCGTCCATATCTCTCTTCGGGACCCCTGTACGTGTTATCGCAGATTAGGGTAGGTGTTTTGCAAACAAAGATTTCAAAGCTTTTTGCGCCACTCACAACATCCAGTTGCATTTAATAGCAACCGGCTCTTGCCGTGCTAATGGTCAAGTAGAGCGTATAATGAGTACACTCAAAAACATATGAACTGTCGTAGAAACAAGCCCGAGTAGGTCCTGGCAAGATGCATTAGATGATGTCCAACTCTCCATCAACAGCACAATTCATAGAGTCACCAAAGCAAGCCCCTTAGAATTGTTAATAGGTAGAGTAGCTCGACCCTTAAGCTTATTAACCGTGAACGATCACGAGGTTGAGGTAGATGTAGAAGAGATTAGAGAACAAGCGGATAAGTTAATCAAAAATAACGCTTCTCTTGATAAGGCACGGTTCGATAAAAGTAAGGCAAAAGTCACTTCGTTTTCGGTGAGGGATTACGTTTTACTCGAAAATCACGAACGGAATCAAACAAAATTGGATCCTAAATATAAAGGACCTTACGTGGTCATTGAAATACTAAACGGTGACAGGTATCATCTCAAGAGTTTGAACTGTAATCGCGTATACAAGTATGCCAGAGAGCGCTTACGTCCACTCCCTCAGTCATATGTCCCAACGGAGCTGGATCCGTGTCTGTCTGATAACGATGATGGTGAGATTTCTGTATTAAATTTCTTTCTTTTAAATAACTTTGTGTGAGTATGTGTGTGACTGATACCCTCTTCATGAGATATCCTAGCAACGTCTTGGCTGTAAAGCTTTGTTGAGCTTTGTGAGAGGCGAGGTGGCCTGATGTGGTGAGGCGAGGTGGCCTGATGCGGTGAGGCGAGATGGCCTGATGCGGTGAGGCGAGGTGGCCTGATGCGGTGAGGCGAGGTGGCCTGATGCGGTGAGGCGAGGTGGCCTGATACGGTGGTGATTGAGATTTCGATAATGACAAGCTTATTATTAAAAAAAAAATACAGTTGTTGCGCAGAAGATAAAATGAAATAATGTACACGATGTCCTTGGTCAGGAGTGGCCGAACTGTATAAAAAAGATCTCTTTCTTTTTTCTGATCACTACGATGCGCGGCCTTCAACATCACACGAGGACGTGTGATATGTCAGGACGGCCGTGTCGGAGGAAGTTATGAGTCGGGTTGATTGTTGCTTGATTGCTTTATTTATAATGTTATTAGTTTACATTTTAATTTCTTTTAGAATTCATAAGCTAATTTAATTTGATTTGTTATATCTTCTAACACTAAATAATATTTACCAATGTATTAAAAGTTATGAATATGGTTTTTAACATCGACCAATCAGAGCAGAGCACGTGCCTCGAGTGGGGTCGAGGCGCCACCTTGACTTTAGGGAGGCGAACACTTTTCGCGACACATTTGAGAGATAGCCACTGATCGAGTTGGATCGCTGGAAGCGTAAAGGAATAAAAAGGATCGTTGGTTAAAGTAAGATCGGTGCCCTGAACCCACTGCTCGGTCCTACCTTCATATTTCGTTCGGAGTTATTGTCAACTTATAAATAGGTGTAGTAGTGTAAAGTGTGTGTAAGAAATATTGTGTTAATCTAAATTAAAATAGTGAAACTGTGATTATTGTGTTTTGTGCTCGCATTTTACCCTCATGACGCCCACTAGGCCCGCAACCACTGATGACGATGTCGATAGGGATAATGGTTCTCCGACATATATTTTGATATATGTTACCGGCCAAACCCGATTTTAGGATGAACTAGTTTCTCCTAGACAAATGACTTGACGGCGAAAGAGTTAAAAAAATCTAAATATACTGTCTACCTTGATGGTGAAAGAGAAAATAAAAACTTTGATATAAGTATTGATTTGTCCTTTCGCGTGTAGGGAGAACAGATTTGGCCTACGAGAAACTAGTCCATCTTAAATTCAGGTTTGGCCGGTAAAATCGCAGAAGTACCAGGACATCATAATAATGAGGGAGCTCTCACCAGGCTTAAAATACCCCAGGAACAAGCTGCTTTCATGTCCCTGCACCTCTCTATGATGGACTGCTCTGCCTCCGAGCATGTCGTCTAAAGTGACTGTCCAGATGGCAGCTGAGCCCATCTTGTCTTGCGTTGTCTTACTGCCCAGCCAGAAATGAGCGTCGTGGTTGAGTGTAGAGTTACTGGCACCGGTAGTCTGCAAAAATACATTATATTTACAAAGCCTGACAATGTTTCTGCGACTTCATTTAATTAAGTTAAGTTTAGTTAACACATTATAAAACCCTGTTGTTTTTGCGTCGGGGCTAAAGATGGTTTTAGCCCATACACCATAACTAGATACATAAAATTGTAGATAATGTAAATTATCATTAAATGAATTAAGATAGTAAATGTATTAGTAAATACTGACTAAACAAATAAAACATAATAATTATTATGTTTTTTTTATTAAGTCTAGTTAATCAGCATATTATGTATTATTTTAAGGCCTCTCTAATTTTATATTATTCAATTCCGTGCATGGTTGCCTGGCAGAGATCGCTCTAAGCGATAAGGCCGCCATTGAGAAACCTAGTTAGCATATATTTGTAAGTTTTTATTTGTTATAATTTTTTTATAATTAAGTTGGTTTTTTAATAAAGAGTTGTCTTATCTTATCTTATCTTATCTTATATTTTTTCGTTTAAATTATATTTATGTATTATTGCATAACAACAGTTGTCAATACATTAAGTAATCAAATAACCCACCCGGACAGTACCTGGCGCAAAGGTGCCTATTTATTACGCTAGTCGCATATCCTCGCTGAATCGCAATGGCTAACCTTTGCATCAGATACGAGCCGGAGTCAGCAGTTTTTTCTCTAACCCTATGGGCCAATCCCTTTATAAATGAATGTGCCTCAGCTCCCCAACTGCCCATGGTCTCCACGTCAATGGGAACAAACAAGTATTTTAATGCCGCGTATTTCGTGTGCTTTTTGCACATAGTTCAGTAAATAGAGTAATATCAAGCCTGTCGGAAAAAATTACAGTAGATAGAATAGTAACTATCATTACTAGCTATGGCTGCTATGTGACAATAGTAACTACTACACCAGCTGTGGGAGACATTGTTCTTGGTATTTACTGTTACAGCCACTAAAACTATATCGCACGATTCTCTACAAAAAGTTTCGTCAGATTTTTACACTTTTATCACTAATATTTTATAGATAGGGATTTTATATCAAATAAATGAGTTTGTATGGCACATGATGTGCGAAACCCTTTGCGTCTACTTTTATTGTGCGAACTGCTAGATTGTGGAACTCGCTGCTGGCTTCTCTATTTCCTGATAACTATAATCTGGCTCTTATTGCCTGTTTCGTGGCTTCGGACCTCGTACCTTTTGCACGGCAATCGAACCCACTAACCACTCATCTATCTATCTTCGCTACAAATACAGTGAGCTAGACTTGACTAATAACATTGATGTACATGTACTAGATGCGTACTAACCGCCCCAATGCATTGCTGCTTCACTTAAGGCCACAGCCACACCTCAGCTCACTTCAAATCAGTGCCTGGTGTGAGGCCAAGCGAGCGAAAGATCTTCAAAAAATATTTCAAAATGGGAAAATGCGTCGTAAAAGTATGTGACTCAATCACTCAAAAAAATAACAAATCCAGGGAGGTTACTTTCCACAGGTAAGTTTATTGTTTATGTGTGCATATTAATGTAAATAAAGCAAAACTCAAAACCAAAAAATATTTATGTAATTCAGCATTTGGTGTTGCCCTTAAAACCCGATGATTTAAGGGCATAGGTTTTTATATTTTATAGGTTCCCACAATAATGGGAAAATATCAACAATGCATAAAATAAATTACTTAGTATCATTTGTTTTTCTGATAAAATATAATACGAAGGGATTAGTTATTGTGTTTATTTGATTTCCTTTTTTTACGTAGAAATTTTTGCCGCTGAAATACCTTGCAAAAAGTTTTTAGGAATTAATGTTTTCAACGAAATTTAGGATAACTTTCTACGAAGTAATTTGAGTAAACCCTAATTTAGTCCAATAAGTGGAATTTGGTCTACACCACCTTTGAAAGGAGACCGTGCCCAGCAGACGGATGTCATGAATTAACACGCATAAAATATTTATTTGGTTACAAGATAGAGATTCCGGATATTTCGTACTAAAATGCTTTGCGTCAACTTTAATTGTGCGAACTTCCAGATTGTAGAACTTGCTCACAGTTTCTCTATTTCCATATAACTATAATGTTTGGTCTTTTTCAAGTCCAAAATTGAATTATTTTAAATTGGTTTCTTCTATGCAATCATACAGCTACATTGTAGCGTATCTTAGGCCACTTCGTCACTTAACATCGGGCGAGTTGCAGACAATCACAAGCATAAAACTGTTTAACTGCGCATCACCAAAACGTTTACACTTTTTTCGACGTTCGGTAAGGAGGTTTTCTACTCTATATATATGAAACTCTTTGAGTCATAAAGTTAAGTATTGTACAGAGTGATCGGCTAGGGGTAAACTAACCCGAAATGCTTAACGTGATGGTCACCTTTCACCAAGGGATCAACTCTGAATTTTGATATAAAATATCAGCTGATTCAGAAATTATATAATATCGACGATTCATTAACCTTTTAGATGGGTTCTAATGATTCTTTTACTCGACTTCAGAGTTGGTACCATTTTTATTTATTTATTTAGTGGTTTGTTTGCAAAAACAACAGGGTGTTTTAGTTTGACAAGTCTGTGTCTGTGTGTGTGTGTCTGTGTGTGTCTGCGTGTGTCTGCGTGTGTCTGTGTGTGTGTCTGTTTGTGTGTATGCGTGTGTGTGTCTATGTGTATGTGTATCTGTGTGTGTCTGTGCGTGTGTCTGTGTGTGTGTCTGTGTGTGTGTCTGTGTGTGTGTGTCGTGGCATCGTAGCTCCCAAACTTGGATGAATTATGATTTAGATTTTTTGTTTGCAAGCTGTATTAATCGGCAGTATTCTTAGCTATATTTGATGAAAATCGGTCCAAGACTGCCGCCGCGCCGCTACAAAATGCCGGAGTACACATTTTCTAATTTTTTATCCCACACAACTAGGCATTTGACCACAAGTTCCCAAGAGCACGAAAGTCAGCGGTGCTGTAGCGCTAGACGAAGCATACCTGGTCCGGAACACACTGGCTCTCAAAGAAGCCTGCCGGAACACACCTTTAGGTGCTTGGCGACAGATTTTAATTGTGATAAGTGCGATCACATTTTTTATGGCTTAGTACACCCCTAAACGGTAACCCTATATAATATGCTGGCTGTGTATGTGCATGACTCGGAAATGGCTGATGTAACTTATTATACTTCCTGAATAGAATACATACTCGTAGGCTAATACATACCTTCAAAACAATGTATGAATCACCGTTGTAGAATTTTCCATACTTTTTTAAATCGATTGCAACTGGCTCGAATTTCTGCAAAATAAAAGATTTTTTTTCAAATAACTTTTTTTCGAACCTATCAGCTCGCGAGTTTTGTGTGACCTCTTATGTACAGATTCACAGAGCATTTATTAGAACGAACAACAAGATTCCTTGCTAAAAATGCGTGACGTGTCGTTATGTTGTCGCTACATGTTATTCTGAGTATACAAAACGAGCGCGTTCCGTGCTACGAGAAGATATAAAATTTGACATGGGCTTAGTGAATACCGTTCCACGTGAATTCTCCGTGCGTTAAATGACGCGCCCGCGCCTTTATATTCATAGTGAATAAGGGCTCTGGTAATCACGTAGCATCCTCTTATGTCTTCTGATAACCATTCTACAATCGGACAAGTAGAGATACTGTAAGGCGCCACCGGTTCATGGTAGAGGTTCCACGGACTCGCACAGAACACTTCGCGTCTACGTTTATTGTGCGAACTGCCAGGTTGTGGAATTCGCTGCCAAGTTCTCTATTTCCCGATAGCTATAATCTCGGTCTCTTCAAATCGCGAGTGAATCGGTTTCTTCTAGGCAAGCGCGCTACATCCTAGACCGCATCGTTACTTTACATCAGGTGAGTTGCGGTCAAGCGCAAACCTATCTAATATAAAAAAAAAATTGTTAGTGCTAGGAAATTTGATAACTCGAAAGAAAAACAACAGGTCTTTCATGATGGCTGCGCCTCAATTATTTTTATTAGTTTATTTTAAAAGTTGTATGTTTATTGTCTGCAATAGCCATAGTATTTCAGCCAGAAAGAAGTTCTTGAGACCACGAACCGAAAGACACAGCGTATATTCCTCCCACTAGGTGGACCCCCTCGAGGAGACAACGACAACTTTCTAGTATAACACGGATACGACAACTTTCTAGAATACCAACTTTCAAAAACCACAACTTTCTAGAATGTATCTTAATAAATACGACAACTTTCGAAAACGACAACATCCTAAATCTATTACATTCTATATTTGTTTTATGGGCTCTGCGATATAAACATCCTAAATCGTCAACTTACTAAATTGACACCCAATAATATTAAAAATTAAGGAAAAAATACTGACATAGTTTATAATAAAATAATAAAAGTCAAAATAACAAAATCATTTCTTTATTTATTTATTTATTCATGACACGATAAAGCGGTAGACATGCGACTATTTTAACTCTAAAGCTGAAAAACATGAGATTATGATAAAATTATTCCCAATTTAATAAAACGTAGGTACTCTTTGGTTTATGATAACTGAAGGCTTAACTATGACGGCACACTTTAGAACGATCACTTTTAGGTCCGTCTCTCGTCTCCCTCTATAGAATTGTCAAAATCAAACAACCAGTGGATGCAATTCGCAGTCTATTTTTGGAAAGGCGTTCAAGGGGTAGGCCTATGTTCGACAGTAATAATCTTCTGGTTGATAAATAAAAATAAAAAATCTTACATCAATAGTCCATATTTCGATGCCAGGTCCGGCACCAGCTTCTGAAAATGCTTCATGCGTCATTTCTGTTATACTTCAAAACACTAACTGATAAAGATTGTTAGAATTCCTTATCTAAATATCGTATATTAGTCATTCTTGATGAATCATCATGGTAACATCATCAAAAGATAGGCTATCTTATAATCGGCGATATGAAAACAAAAAGCTATTTTAAAAACGTGATCCTTTTCCTATCCATATGATAATTGCACTAAATTCGGCATGAATAAAAAATAACAAAACGGGTAAACTAGTGAAATGGTCCGAAATATCCTGATCCGTTTTAGAACATAGATTTAAAGGGTGAGCTATTACAGCAATTTAACAATGAAAAAATCTGAGTATCCTCTCGAAGGTGCGGCGGTATTTCACGTCAGAACAGTTGCTCACTTTACATAAAGCACAGGTACGATCTTGCATGGAGTACTGCTCGCACCTTTGGGACGGTTCAGCTAAATATCAGCTTGAGGCCTTGGACTCAGTGGAAAATCGTGCTATAAAATGTAACGATGTCTTAGCCAAAGCTACGCTGTAAAGCCTCGACCATCGTCGGATAGTGGCAAGTCTATCGGTTTTCTATCAGATACATTTCGGACAGTGTGCCATGGAATTACACAATTTGATTCCCCTATCCCCAATTCACCATCGGACAAGTAGAGATACGGCCAGACGCCACCGGTACCCAAGGCTCGCACAAAACGCTTTGCTTCTACTTTTATTGCGAACTGCTAGATTGTGAAACTCGCTGCCGGCTTCTCTCTTTCTTGATAACTATAATCTGGGTCATTTCAAGTCGCGAGTGAATCGGTTTCTTCTAGGCAAGCTTGTCCCATCTTAGGCCGTATCGTCGCTTCACATCAGGTGAGTTGCGGCCAAAGGCAATCCTATCTCCGGTAAAAAATATTTATTCGTTCCCTGAATTTGTATGAAAGTTCATATATTTTGTATTGCCTGTCTCGTCACTTTTGTACTTAAAACTCGAAAACTAACATAGCGAAATTTGTACGAAAGTTTGGTCGAAATCCGGACGATTAATAATAAGTAAGTACTTAAATTACCTGTTAATACCAATAAAAAAAAAACATGTTTCTAGGCAGATTTAAAAAAATAATAGTACTCAACGTCTTATAGAAAGGTATCACAATGCTTAAGGGTGTTAGTCTACCCACCAAAGTGAAAACATTAAAAAACAAAATTTTGCAAAATTCGTCAAAAATTACTAACTGCATCTCTCAATTTCACTTGTTAAGATACGTGGATTTCAAGTTCTAGCAGTAGAGTTTTGTGAAGTCACTTTTAACCATTTCTTAGTAGTATATTATAGCGGCAACAGAAATACCTTATCTGTGAAAATTTCTACTGTCCAACTATCACGGTTGTAAGATACAGCCTTTTAATAAACAGACAGACGTATGGATGGACAGCGAAGTTTATTGTCGCTATAAAATAAGTACAAACCCAAATAATGATAACATTAAACCATTACATAGGCAGAAATGTTTTCAAGACAAACTTTAACCATTTGTATTTTAAGATTAACGTTAGTTGAATGAAAAAATAAAATATGTTGCAGAAAAAAACGTTTCATATTTTGGTTACATAATTTTTATTAGAAACTAGAATTTTACAATATAAAAAAGACGTAGAGTCTACCAATATCACTGACAGACTAATACTGACACAAAAGCTAAGCCCACTGCGATTGTATTTCTCAGGACACGGCTAGACGCAGACGTTGTTTCCTGTAAATAAGAAATTAAATTTAAAAAAACCTATTTTATTAATAGAATTAGTATATAATTAAAAATAATATATATTTATATATATATATTATTTTTAATTAATACACATGAATAATATCTAGTTATGTATATATTAGTTCGTAACATCACACAACATAATAGTATAAAAGAAAATTTGTATTTGTGTGAGTTTGTTTGCTCCTCTTTAACGCTCAAACGGCTCAAGGGATATAAAATTTGTCGCCAAGCACCTAACAGTGTGTTCCGGCAGCCTTCCTTGAGAGCCAGTGTATTCCAGACTAGGCATGCTCCATCTAGGGCTTCTCAAAATGCTAATAACTCACAGGGCTTTGCTTTTTGTACATTCTATCGGCGGGAATAAGAAACAAAGTCATAGGGCTTCAAATGGCGAGCCGACAATCTTACGCACCATACAACTTATGTTTTTGTAACATTTCCAGCGCCAGTGAATAAGCACTTAAGTGGACGTAAGTAGTTTTGGTCGAAATAGTTTTAACTTTCGTTTTGACTTCAGACATCTGACTTGAGTGATTTGGGCCGTGAGATTCTCAAGTACCCTCTATATTTATTTTTATTGCTTAAATGCATAATACAGGGATTTTACCACACAAGGTGTGAAGGGTCCACTTGAAGATTTTGTTTTAAGCCACTATTATACATTTTTCTGTTCTCTACAGTGGTTGTGTTTTGCGATTTGTAATAATTTTATTTTGTTATTATGGAATCAAGAGGAAGAAAATTACTGAAGCTTGTTCTAAATCCAGAAAACACAAGTACTGGTGACCAAGGTACAACTACTACTGTTCAACCAAGGACGTCTCGGACGCGGGACCAGGAATCAATAACATCTGTTGAATCAAACAATGAATTTCCTGACGTAGCTAATCCAACAAAATCACCAACCAGCCCCAGTCTGCTTACAGAAGATATCACTGTTCGTAATAGATCAACGGATGATCAAAGTATATTCTTTGATCCTCAACCAAGTACATCTGGAACACACCAAACACATACAACTCTTGACGAAACACCAAGTGACTTTTCAAGTGATGACTCTGTGAATTACCCAACATACTCTTTACCTAACCTGACGTACACTGTACCAAGTAACGACCTACCTGCGGAAGATGTAGAACAGCCACAACAGCTACAAAAGCAATCAGTACACAGCCGAAAAAGAAAACGAGAAAATAAATTGAAACGAAATCTTGGTCTTACGTATGTGACTGCTTCTGGGAAAAACATAGAAGAACGAAAAATGCAGGAATTACCAAATTGTCGAAATAAATGCCGGGAAAACATTAGTGATGTGCAACGTGCTATAATACATAAGGAATTTAGGAATCTTGGGTCTTATGATTTAAGAGCAGCCTTCGTTTCATCTCTGATCACTATCCATGAAAAACAAACAGAGCGACGTCGCGTCTCAGATCCTGGTCATCAGAGATTTAGACAGTGCACCTACAGGTATCATTTGGACACTAACAGTCAAAAAATATCCGTATGTCAGGGTTGCTTTTTAAAAACGTTATCAATAACCGGTAATTTTGTGAAACTGATAGGGTTGAAAAAACGCAGCACTTCCAGTGGTATAATACAGCCAGATAAACGTGGAAAAAAGACCCCAACAAATAAACATTCAGATCTAAAGATTCAAGAAGTAATAAGTCATATTAATTCATTCCCGTTATACGAGAGCCACTACACAAGACGAAAAAGTAACCGAAAGTATTTACCATCACACTTAACAATTTCAATCATGTATTCTCTATATAAGACGTCTCATGAAAACCCCGTCAGTGACAAAATTTACCGAAGAGAGTTTCATAAATTAAACTTGAGTTTCAAAAAACCGAAGGCTGATACGTGCCACAACTGTGACGTCATTAAAATGAAGATAAGTATTGCAAACGACGAAACAGCAAAAACCACCCTTGAAACAGAACGCGAGTCACATTTGCTAGCAGCTGATATGGCTTATAATGAAAAAAAATGTGATAAAATGACTGCATCAACAGACAAAATTTTAAAGTGCCTGTCTTTTGATCTCCAACAGTGTCTACCTACTCCAGCTTTAGAGTCATCCGTAGCTTTTTATAAAAGGCAGCTATGGACATTCAATCTTACCGTGCACGACAATGCAACAGGGTTGTCTACACATTACATGTGGCATGAGGGTATCTCGGGTCGAGGTGCTAATCAAGTGGCATCTTGCTTATTCATTCATCTTCAAGAACTGCCTCAGGACATATCAGAAGTTATTTTATACTCTGATACATGTGGAGGTCAAAACAAAAATACCCACGTGGCCGCAATGTTTACGTACCTGATGACACTAAAGCCCTCGTTAAAAAAAATTCACCACAAATTTATGGTGCCAGGCCACACTCATATAGAAGTAGATTTAGATTACGCCATCATTGAAAAGAAAAAAAAGAAAACTGCTATTCAAGTATATCACCCGCATGACTGGATGCAATTAGTAAGGTCAAGCAGTAAAAAGTTTACAGTGCATGAAATGCAACAAGTGGAGTTTATGGACTTTGCGAGTCTGTTGAAAGGGCCACTAATAACCCCAAAAAAAGACACTGATAGCAAGGACTTTAAATGGCATGATGTGAAGTGGCTGTGCTACGAATCGAGTTTTGGTATAATAAAGTACAAAAACTCGCTGGTCAGAGATGAGGATTTTAAAGCTATTAACTTTAGAAGACATACACGAACCGGCGACACCATAAATTTTAATGTATCACCTATTACAACTGACCCAGTGCCAATAAGTGTCGAAAAAAAACGGGACATTATTTCCCTTTTACCTCTCGTTCCGGAATGTTTTCATCATTTTTATCAAAATCTTATAACAGCAACAGATGCTAGGAACGTTGACCCTGATTTACAAAGCTCGGAAGATACCGACTAATGTTTATTTTACTTTACGTGATTAGATTATTTTACTGAGTAAGTTATAGTACAGTTTAGTATAAATGAACTTTCAGTACATACTTATGTGTAAGTAACACGTAAGTCATATCTAATAACAAATAATTAAAGCTTCGACGGTCAACAAAACTTAAGTCAGACTATATTCTGTACTAATAAACATAGGGCAATAAGATTTATTTAGTGTATAATAAGGTAGTAAGGGAGTAATAATAAATAATAAAAAAAACCCTGTCAGTACGTTTTTTTTACACCAGTCATTAAAAACATCGCCCTGTAAACTTTTCTATTTACTAGATTGTTGACTTAAGTGCTTATGGGTTCCGGGTCTAGTTAAGTATCGCAGACTTCCGTGGTCGTGCGAACTTGTGATCAAATGCCTAGCTGTGCAGTATAAAAGGATAAAAAAAGGATTTGGATGAAGTTTGTGCACGAAGATAGCTTATACCCTGGATGAACACAAAGGCTACTTTTTATCCAGGAGAATTTAAGTGTTCCCATGGGATGATCTACCGCGGGTAAAACCACGAGGCGTAGCTCGTATGTAAATAATTACCAATAATTTAAGTAAATGTTTGTTTTGTTTACGAAGACGCACCTCACGCGTACCTGATTGTTAGAAAGGTCCAACAAGCGGTGCGAGACGTGTCATCGTTGAAGACATTAACGACTTATTTCATTCCTGATGAAGTTCACCGAATGTGAACGAAGCTATAGTTGGACCTTTCCAACAATCAGGTGCGCGTGAAAACACGTCTTCTTAAACCAAAATAAATCAAACACGCGTTAGTTTTCTTAATAAAATATAAATGGTTTTTTTTTGTTTTACTTAGTAGTGTCGTAAATTTGTAGTATTGCCAGATTTTATTTGGAATTAATATTGTCATTTTTATACTTGCAACATTAAAATACATGTTTCTGATTGGTCGCTATTAAAAGCAATCAGAAACAAGAGCCAATAGTGAAGGTTCCCGGAGTCATATATTAAAAATGAGGGGGTAGTTAGAGTTTACAAGAAAAGAAAATGTGTTGTCTGGCTCATTCCGTCTCCGACCACCGTATCGAAACGTTCTTGCCTGACTTGTTACCTGTATTATATCAACTTATGTACAGTTGAAAGTAATTCTATGTGAATCAAAGTGATTAAATTCGTAACTGAGTTTGAATTCATTAAATTAGAGGTATTTAGTGTTTCATTCTCATCCCCACAAAGACCCATCATATAATGTGTTTGTTGGTTCATCCAACAAACCAGCTGTTCTTCCACTTCTCAGCTATTCAGTGTTTTTTTGCACAGATATTGTTCTAAACACTATAAGAAGACTTAAATGAACGAAGCCGTTCGAATTAGTGTAGTCTAATAATAATTCGCGATAGTGAAATGTAGTGCAAGTGCTACGTGTAAAGAACACACAAACAAAGTGTCTTCACCTTAATAGAGACTTTAAGATACACGTTAATGGACACATACTTAGAGACACTACTTTTGTTCAAGTTTAAGCTAAATTAAAATTACTTATTAGCCGTAGGCTAGATAGTAATGTTATTAAGGGATAACTAGATGGGTATACACTTAAAAATTTAAAAAAAGAGTTTGTCGATGGACGGAAAGTGCTATAGGCTACAACATCTTGCCCAGCACCCAGATTCACAATAAGTTTCGGCTCGGATTCGAATACATTGCAACACGAATTACGCGAAGGTTGTTACGTAATCTAAAATATTAAATACCTAGTGATTATTATGTTAGTTTAGATCTAGAATCGATTTCCAAAGTAATAATTTAGGATATTCTAATAAGTTTGGCATAATTTGTGTTGCAAAGTTTTCGAATCCGAGCGGAAACTCATTGTGAATCGGGGTGCCGGAAAACTGAACAAGGCGCGAGCGGTAACGTGGACAAAAATTGTTTTTTGTAATTATTTAAAGGAAATATTTATTACCTGGACCTCGTGGAGACGCTGTGTGACCCGCTTTTCGCAAGTTATGTCGTCCACCGAAGTGCGGAAGCGTTCAACGTCGGCCCGGTCGTTCAAATCCGGTTGGAATTTAAAGCTGTAACATGTAAAAAAGATATAAATATGTATCAATTCAACCGCCTCACCTAATAAATCTCAAACAAGTACCTAATGCTACAACTGGCGGCCTTATCGCTAAAAGCGATCACTTCCAGGTAAACCTTTGGATGGAGATTATGGACATTAAAAATATGTATAATAATAAATCTATACTTGCTTAATTACACATATACGAATATACATACGTACATTCTAAAATCTTACATTAACACAGTTATAGACCGCCAACTTGTCCATACAATAAGATATAGCTCTTTTCTACCTTTTATTGTTGTCCGATTCCAGTGGGTTTTTTTTCACATAGCTAACACATTATTTACTATGCTGTTTTATTTTTTTCAGTCTTTTATATCATTTCATGTTACAAGCTTCCTAAGCAGTCATATTTTTGCGCTGATACAATACCTATTAAAAGCCTTTATTATGTAGAATTCAATAACTTTTTTCAAAATAATAAAACGTGTAGGCCTAAAATACATCATAGTGAAGCGATTGACACCATAAAGTAACGAAAAATTAAGTTACAATTTAGGGGGTGAAAAGAGGTAGGCCCGGAACGAAAATTGTATCAGAAACAGTAAAACAGTGAAGGCTCGGTGATGCTCTTAAGTAATACATTGTTAAAGTTTATGATATTATCTTTACTTTCTCATTTATCTATGTCCATGGCTGGCTGCTTCTTGTAAGGCTCTCGAGGTCACAATACTATTTGTACACTAATTCAACTAAAGCATTAAACCACTAAAATATAAAACCGCTGGTCCCGGGTTCGATCCCCGGACAGTTGAAACATTTGTGTGCATGAACATGTGTCTGTTTGACCTATGTCTGGGTGTTTATTATATATACCAGTATGTATATCAGTCACCAGGCTACCACAGCACAGGCTTTGCCTAGTTTGGGACCTGAACACCTTTGTGTGGATGTTGTCACATATTATTTATTAATTTTAATTATATTCTCCATTAGAGATTCTGTATTGTATTTTGGAGATTTTTTCGTTAAGTGCTTACTTGGTTTTCTTGCCTTGTCGGCCGATGGGTTTCGTGTCTTCCTCTGCCTTCGTGCTGATAGGAAGATTAGTGGTTGGCTTGGTGATGTCAGATTTGTAATCTAAGTACGAATTAAGTAAAATTAGTTATGCAAACTGTTGACATTGAGAACACAATATAATATGTAATTTATAAAAAAAAAATTTATAAATACGAATTATTTAAATATTAAATTAAATTGACCAATATGTTTGTATCTGGAATCCATTATTTTCGGTTGTTTAATATACTGACGGCAGACATCGGGAGATATTGAGTGATGGGAAAGAAAATTAAACTTCGAAAAACTTCGATTACTTTTCTAACGTCACATCATACAACCGGTTCTAAAAATAAAAAAAGTCTTTCTTTGTCGTGTTACCATCTCGATTGTCTTACCATTAAAAGCAGATACATGCAGTGAAGGTAGCTCTACTTAATGTCCCTTATAATATGACTCTAAGTAAGTAATTGTGATTTTAATTAAGTAATTGTAATTATTGTGACTCTAAGTAAGTAATTGTGATTATTGTCTTTAACCTAATTCTTCCCAAAACTGCAACTTTAGTAAAACCTATATACTAATCTCGTACTTTATAGACATAATACCTGCTCTATATTATGAAAAATAATTAAACTGTCACAAGTGGCATATTTATTAAATTATAATTGATAATAACTAAACAAGATAGATGTTACTCGTATGTTTTGTATGGATGTTGAACACGTATTTTGCTACGGTTAAATTAGCGGCTGATTTTGATATGCTGATCTATGACGGCTAGATATATGCACTTTTCAACCTCAAATAGGAATAAAATATATGAAAATTATATTAGGTAGTTAAGGTAAAATCGAAACAAATATTAGAACGAAAATGTGCCCGAAATGTTTTTCTTTTTAGAACACTGAGATAATATTTTAAAAATATATTATACAACAATTTCCCTAATATATTATTCATGTCTGTTTAAAATGACAGAAATAAACGCAGACGAAACGTACTCGTGCGGCGCTGTACCCCTTACTACATGTTCCTCCTATTCGCTTCCAACGAGGATGTGGTATGGCAAGCAGAAGACGAGGTTGTTCTAACAATATGTAGTATTATTATATCTTCATTGCATGCAGCCTTAATGTTTGTAAAAAAATAATAAAAAAAATTCATCATTTACCCTCATGTATAAATAAGATTCAAAAAGTATTAATATCGATTTTCACTTCACTAGTGCAACACATGGCTGCGGTATGAGGGGGAATATACAGCACATTACTTTT
The DNA here is from genome assembly GCA_947049295.1 of Ligdia adustata. Lineage (NCBI taxonomy): Eukaryota > Metazoa > Arthropoda > Insecta > Lepidoptera > Geometridae > Ligdia > Ligdia adustata. The sequence continues at coordinate 4,234,569 of OX346242.1, read as the reverse complement.
AAGTTATAAGTGACTTTATTAACATTAATAAAATGACTAACTACGTCAAAAAAAAATATAGCAGAATGATTACCTATAGACCATTTAAGATCTACAGATAATACAAATGCTCCCACCAACCACCAGAGGGCAGTGTGCTCAGCACATGCTAGCCGCGTTACCACGCTGAATGGCAATGCTTATACGTTAGGCCAGATAAAAATCGGCATTTTAGTCACGCGTCAAATATATAACCAACTCAAATATATAACCTCTACCGAGACTAACATATTTTCGTCGTTTGTGCTGTTCGGCTGAGTAAGCCGCCGCCCCTGACCTACTCTGTGTCAGGGGAAGATGAGATGGCGCTTATGTGTCAACGCATGTCGCGATATATATGCATATGGAATTTTATTTAGTAAATTACCTTTCTAAAATATTAAATGGAAATATATTTAGAAAGAACCTTTAAATTATTTATAAGTATGTCAATAAAACAGGAAGAAACTGGCTACTTTACTTACATGTAAGTAAAGTACTTTGCAACATTAATTATTTTGAACCAAGAGTAAATATTCTAAAATATTATTTAAAAACTGCGTATATTACGAAATTGTGAAGTACTTACAACATAGTAAATTAATATAATACTTACAATAACAAAGAAAGGGGAGTAAATGAAAGAGATGACGGATGATAGAGTAGAATGGAAGAGTAAGACATGCTGTGCTGACCCTACTTAGTGGAATAAGGTCAGGGAGATGATGATGATGATGATGAATACTATCACAAAGAGAAATGGACGATAAAGAAATGTGCTTCATAACAAATGTGTGCTACAATGAGGCTCGGTTTGAAATGTTTGTTTTTGTAATTGAGTGGCAAATTACAAACAAAAACGATGATATTCAACATTGTATTTATGAATTAAAAGGTTTTTATGGATTATATATAATTCATAAAATCTAGGTGACATTTAATTTACTCTGTATTGGAAAATTATAAATATATTCAATCATATTTTGTTCAAAAGATCATCGACATATTGCAGGGTTGAGTTTTCCCTGTCTAACTCTTTTAAAACATTTGCATATACATTACGTCACATTTGAAAGGGGGTAAAAATAGCTAAAATTGACCAAACAACACCCTCAATTACTTATAATTGTCTCATCTCTATTGTCACTTGACTTGATGTTGCGTGGTAAAGTGTGATAAGTATTTCTAGTTATTTTTTCGGTGACAGTATTGTATAATATTCTGTAATAATATTTTTAATTACAAATAACACAACAAAATCTTCTGGTCAGCTATTTAGCCTTAGTCCGTTTCAGAGTTTTATTTACTAATGCGACAAACATGTTTTGAAACACCAAAAATGTTGTGCCAATTTATAAAAGGTTTTTGAAGGTAGTTAAATATTAAAAAAATAATAGTATATAGAGGTACATATTGTATACAAAGTAGTGTACCTATGTATCTTAAGCAACATGTAGTTATTCAATATTATTACGTTTAATTCGTTGATAATTATAAGAATTACTTATAAGTAATATCTAGAAAAATATAAATTTAAAAGCACTGTTTCTTAATGGATGAGGAAATCACAATGAGGAGTTGTATCATAGACAGGGTAGGTAATTCATAATTCAAATTTATGAACTTCACGTTTTTCTCGATTTTGGTAACATGATACTTATAACAGTTTTGTATGAGGTAGACGAAAATTAAAAAAAACTATAATATTTATGAGGAAAATATAAACTTATCCTTAAAATGAAATATTCCTACGTGTTCTGTTGCATGTTTTTCGCCGTATTTTCAAGTTTTCAGCACACATTTCGTCATTTTATGCGAGAAAATGATTTAAGATTTCATTTTATGACACCAAATGTCACGATACAATCGTTAGGCCAAGGCTAAACAAGAAATGACTTGGATTTGTGACGTCATCGCTTACTAGGTCCCAAAGGGAACGCGTTGTTGTTTTCCTGCTTTATAACTTAGGCCTGATCTAATACTATCTGATATGTATATGTATATTTGTAACGCGAACAGTCGTCGCAATACATTTTTTTTGTGACTTTACGAAAAAAACGACCAACACTTGACCGATTGGCGTTTCCAGCTGTGCCTAACCATATTTCTTACCATTGTCCTTATAAATCTCGGACAGTTCTTTCTCGATTCTCTTCTCTTCATCTTCTTGGCTGAGGTTATTGTTGACGGTCGCTAACTTCTGAGCGCTTGTCGATGACAACTGTCAAAATATAAGAGGACTACTATAAAACTAGTGATTCTGCAAGTTTTAATGTGTTATATTGATAGATTATTAACCATTATTGTCTTGTCTAGTAGAAGTGTGGGCAACAGATATAAATACGGAATAGCATGGTTTCCGCGCTCTCGAGAAATCTCCATAGAAACACTAATAATGTCTCCACCGCTTCACAAGGGTACATGACGTGACTTGAACTTGACCACGACGACTTATTACTTGACTCAACTTTACAACTTGATTATTTGATAATGTCAATTCAAAGAAATTGAGAACTGGCACAATAGACTGAGTGCAGTAGTCAATTAAAAAAAAATATTGTAACTTACTACAGTGGAGGTTTTTCGCCCCTCACGTCTTGTGGTAGACAGGACGCTTGTCTTATCTTCCTCGAACTCTGCAGAAGGCTCTTCATCCAGCCCTGGAGGTAATTCTGTGATCAGAATGTAGAACTACACCAAAATGCTTTTAAAGGAGGGTTTTCGAGTGTATGTATGTATATTTCTTTGGCACGCTCTCGAACCTAAATGGCTTTTCGTATTTTTATGTGAGTGGTGTCAATAAATTCGTCTTAGTCTTAAGAATTACACTGGGTACATCAAAATTAACAGAAATTAAGGTGCTACACAGGTTTAACGTTTTAACAGTCGGGTTTTTTCGAACTCGCTTCTAACCACTTGTTTCAAAGCATTGCTTTTTAGTGTGGTAATGCCGCTACATTCTGGTGGTGGGTTGGAGCATTTGGATTATCTGTATATCTTAAGTGGTATATTGAGAATTTATCTGCAATTTTTTTTTGTAGTTGCCACTTGTCCGTTTATTCCGGTTAATAGATAGTAAGTGGCAGTAGATACTGTTTTGTTTATATTTTCGCACGAGTAAGTACGAGTCATACTTTCCAACCAATCGTGTTGAAACTTGTATGGATTCTACGGTATTTTTTTAGAATTGTTTGTTCATCGGGGATTATTCATTGAGGATATATTTCTTCCCAAATGCTATGGTGCCACTTCCTGGTCGATTTCAATAATATTTAGTGCAGTCATGCGGAATAAACCCTTGATTAGGATTCCTTAATATAAAAAACCACTTGACCTGGTTATCAAATAACGTTGCAAGAATATCAAGGTCTTTTAGTTCATGGTTTTTTTCAGTTCGCGGCACTAAAACTATATTAGTTTGGCCAATTAGAAAGTTATGGTTACCTTTTATGGGAGAGCTAATTTCTATGACCTCTTGTCCCATAGACTCCGTTAGTGACTTCACATAATTCTTGCAATCAACTAGAGACAAAGCGAAAAACATAAAAAATATAATAAAACTCATTTTCGATTATAAATTAGTGAACAACTTTAGATTTATTTTAGTGAGCAACGGTTTGTTAGGTTTTTGAAAAGAAGCCAGCTGGTTTATGAGTAAATAAAATCGAGAAGGCTGTTAATAAACATATACGATCTTACCACAAAAAATTTTTTCAATCATAGTTTATACTATTATTTTCCTAAGTTAACTCAAAAATTTAAATTCTTCAAAATATAATGGAACGAATAGAGATCGAATGTCAAAATATGTTGTCGGAGCGTTTGATCGATGCGGCTTGCGAACGGATGCCGGTTTTTATTTGGTCCAACGTACCTATAAGCATTGCCATCCAGCGTGGTGATGCGGTTGGAACGCTGCTTTCTGGTTGTGGGTTGAAGCATTTGGATTATCTGTAGATCTTAATTGTTCTATAGGTAATCTTTCTGCTATATATTTTGTTGTTGCTGTAGTTATGTGCCCCTTTTTGTTGTCAAACACTGGTTTTGTGGTTGCACAAATATTGTTTTTTTTACATTAATTTTTATTTGTTTTTTTAGAAGCAGATTTGTACGCCAAATTCAATAGACATCCTCAAATCTTTTCTGGTCGTGTCCATCACTTCGGTCGTCAAAGAAACCGGGGTTTAGAACTGGTTTCCTAAATGGCTTTTTTATATTCCCAAGTAACTTAAAGGATTTGAAAAGACCGAGATTACAGAACCGAGAGCCCAGAGACACCGCTGGATGGGCCACCTAGAGAGAATGGTAATGGGATCGAAATGTTAGGGCCATCGCCCTCTTGGCCGGCTTAGATATCGCTGGATAGATGCCGTAAAATCCGATCTAAACAATCTCTATATTGCCGACCGGCGGGAAGCTGCACATCATTGGATCCAATGGCGCTCTCTTCACTTAAAGGAAAACATCTTGAGGAAACCATAGCATGGTGGTACTACGGCATTTCCTATCGCTCGCCTCAAGTTGTAAAATCTGTCTTACCTAAAATAACCTAAACTAACGTTGTATTCCGGCAGCCTTTCTTGAGAGCCAGTGCATTGATGACTAGGTATGCTCTATCTAGGGCTACACTATCGCTGACTGCCGTGGTCGTGCGAACTTGTGGTCAAATGCCTCGACGAGGTGGAAAAAGTCGACGCGGTGCATTTTGTGTTTGCGATTCGAGTCCGTGGAATCTCGACCATGTACCGGTGGCGTCTTGCAGTATCTCTACTTGTCCGATTGTAAAATATAGGTTACTACGACTATCTAATAGTAGTGCTAGTGGTCCAGAATTCAAGAGAAATGTAGGTCGACGCACGCGGCCGTTGATGCCAAGTTTAAACCGCAGTTCACTTTTAACTGTGATATTGAACGGACTTACTAACAGAACTTATCAGGTAAGCTACAAATACAATGTTTTATTAACGTCAATAACGATGAGGTTCTCATTTTTACCGATTTCCCAAAAAAAGAGGAGGTACACAATTCGGCTGCAGTTTTTTTAGGTTTGTCAGAGATTTGTTAATTTATTATTCCTCTCGTTTATTGTAAAACACGGCCTAAATCCGGATCTTTATTGGGGCATCAGTGTGGCCGTGACCAACACTAAGAGGCCCTTTTCAATAAAAATGTGTATAAAATGTGTGTATTTTGATAACTTGGTACTGGGCTGTGGGAAGAGGTACAGCACCCGTAAATTATGCGTCTGCTATTTATCAAAATATTGCGGCGGGTGGTGACTTGCGACCCACTAAACGGGCCCTAAAGGGTGCTGGAGGACGGCGCTGGAGGGTCAACGTTGGTGTGGGCGGCTACAAGGGTGCGGAGAGGTTTGCTAAGAGTTACTAGCGGCGTTATGCGACACTGAACCCTGGAGCTTAGGTTCTTAGCTCATGCGTTTTCCGCACCTTGATGGCCAATTAAGGCAACCCGTCCGACGGTTCGCCATAAATCCGCCCCTGCGTTTGCTTAAAGGCCCTATATTTTAATTTTAGGAAAAGTAAATTAATTTTATATTTTATTTAGAAAAGTCACGCATTTTTGGTTCATTTTGTTAACACGCGAGACGTGCCATCGTTGAAGACACGACCGACTCATTTCATCCCTTATGAAGCTCGCCTAATGTGAAAGAAACTGTTAGACCTTTCTAATAATCAGGTGCGCGTGAAAACCCGTCTGCTTAAACAGAATGAAGCTAAGGATAATCTCATTTTCTATTCTCTGTTCTGTGATCCCTTACCCTAACACCGAGATAGTTACTAATACAGTATGCACCGTTTATATAGACATTTCGATCTTAATTTTAATCGTCGCCCAGCATCTAACTGTATGTTCCGGCAGCCATTTAGAGACTACGCATGCTCCATCTATATACACAGAGTCGTAGACTTCGTAATTGAGCGAGCTCGTGAAATTAATGAATGAATTATGGAATGCCTAGCTGACTTGAATAAAAAAATGTGTTTTCGTTTATTTCCGGAAAACTCCTTATACTCGTAACGTAATTTTTGGTCTGCGTTTTGGAACATTTTAGTTTATTTATCAACCACTAGATAACTCGGCGAACTTCTTACCTACCACATAAGTTATATTGAAGTTACATATGTTTAAACTTTCCCTAAACCTTCACGAACAATTAAATACTAAAAAAAAAAAAGTTTTTGCGTGACAAACGAACAATAATTGATTTTTATATATAAAAAAATAGAATGTAATAGATTATCGTCCATATTACAGATTACTTTTTCTTTTCAAAAGTCTATTGAATAATTAATTAATACCATTTAAATAAATTTTAATTTTATTTATTAATACAGGTTATTACAGAAAAATAGTTAAAGGAATCCTTTAATTATTTTTCTTTTTAGGCTTTCGCGCTTTGTGTATGATGTAATTCGCTCGCGGCTGGAATAGGCCAAGAATATAGCTATCGGGAAATAGAGAGTTCGGAATACGCAACTTGGCAAATCGCACAATAAGAGTAGACGCGAAGCGTTTAGTGCGAGTCCGTGGAACGTCTACCATGCCCCGGTGGCGTCTTACAGTATCTCTATTTGTCCGTTAGTAGAATAGTTATGAGGGAATGTGATTCACGTCGGAATAGTAAGCCAATTCGTCTATATAAATTGGATTCAATTTAAGCTATACACGCTTATATTCAGCATAGATAATAATAAAGCGGACAGGGCAAAGCCTGTGCTATGGTAACCTGATGACTGATATACATACTTATATATATAATAAACACCCAGACACAGGTCAAACAGACATATTATGTTCGTGCACACAAATGTCTGACCTGTCCGGAGATCGAACCCGGGGCCAGCGGCGCAGAAGGCATTGTTGCTACCAACTGCGCCAACCGCCCAGTCTATCTATCTAGATTATTATGTAGTGAAATAGGGAACACTTATTGGTTTTGTATTGCAGATTAGCCAAAGCAACCCTAACTAGAGTTAAGCATAAAAGAGCTAGCAAACGTGTATTAATTTTGACAGCGGTGAAGCGGTGAACTGTAAAAACGATACTAAAAGCTTTATCTTGTTTCTCCTCTTTCATGCCCAACTCAAGCCGGTGGAACAGCTGTCTCCAATAGATGGCGCTATGTAAAATTTTAAGTAAGCTTCCCATTTTTGACTGCAGATGGAGCTAGACGTCCACATCACTAGAGAGAGGGACGAACCGTGGGGGTTCGAGCTCGTCGGTGGAGCTGACTACGAAATACCGCTCACTATTGACAAGGTTGGTTTAGTTCATAGTACTCGCTAATAGATGGCGGTGAAAGTGTATTACTTTTATGGCTGTGCGTTATCTGTCTATCAATCAGGACAAAGTCTTTTATAGGTTGTAAATTATGTATGCAGAGATATGTTAGTGCCTTTATTAACATAAACAAAATGACTAACTACAACAACAACAACAAAAAAATATCAGAAAGATTACCTACAGACGATTAAGATCTACAGATAATCCAAATGCTGCTACCCACCACTAGAGGGCAGCGTGACAAGTATGCTAGCCGCATGATAGGTTGAGATGTAGAAACCCTTGTCAATAGGTAAAACCGCGAGGCTCAGCTAGTTAGTCCCACATAATAAGTACCCAAATATAAAAAAACCGACATAATTTAATTAAAAAAGCTGACAAACATACCCAGACATGGCAAACTTATAACACCCCGTTTTTATGGTCTCGGGTTGATATAATAGGAAAGTTTGTTTGTCCTGCAACTGAGTGACTGGTCGATATAGAGAAATTTCGAGTTCCTTAGAGTGTCACATACAGGGTTATCGGCTAGGAGTGTACTAAGCCGAAAGGGGGTCACTATACTCATCCTTAGGATTACCTATCCCTATCTATGGTATATTCAGGTTTGATCCTGAATTCGAGAAAAAAAATCAGCTGCTCCATACAAATAGTTTATCGTTTGTCGTCAAAATGTATGTAACAGCAGATTTTTTCTTCTCGAATACAGAGTTGATCTCATAGTGAAAGTAATTCCTTAGGATGAGTATAGTGGCCCCCTTTCGACTTAGTACACCCCTAACTAATAAACCTTCATAGGCAACTTGTACCAGGTAAGCAAATATTGCGGGAGAAGTCACGGGTAAAAGTTAGTGGGCATTTACATTGATTTTCAATGGGTGACATTGATCGTTCTATTTGCAATTATTGGCAGATTGACAGCACTACTTGGCCTAGCCACTTGATCTTGTGCAACTGACATACATACATACATAACACATATATGTATAGTCTAAAATGTATGCTATACGTATAGATGTTCTGTAGCGATGATGGTCGACTGGTTAGTGGGTTCGATTGCCGTGCAAAACGTACGAAGTTCGCTCCCACGAAACATGCAAAAAGAACCTGAGCTACTGGTGAAGGAAAACATCGTGCGAAAACCATAGAATGGTGGTAGGAGATCAAGTTCTAAAATCTATCGCCAAGCACCAAACGGTGTATTCCGGCAGCCTTCCTTGAGAGCCAGTATATTCCAGACTGGGCGTGCTCCATCTAGGGCTACAGTATCACTGACTTCCGTGGTCGTGCGAACTTGTTGTTTTTGTATAGATTTGATAAAAAAATATAGATGTACCGTGACACCATCTCGCCTGATGTAAAGCGAGAGAGAGCCTAAGAGAAGGCACGCTTGCCTAGAAGAAACCGATTCGATTCACTCCCGATTTCAAAATACCTAATTCCAAACCTCAATCGATCAGGTTCCATTAGATCCAATCCTAACTAATAATATAAATGCGAAAGTAACTATGTCTGTCTGTCTGTTTCGCTTTCACGCCAAAACCACTAAACCGATCTGGATGAAATTTGGTGCACAGGTAGATTGGACCCCGGGAAAGGACATAGGATACTTTTTAACCAACTTTAAAAGTAGTTCTCCATTATCTCGACAATCCAATGGGGAACTACGCGGGTGAAACCGCGGGGCACAGCTAGTATTAAATAAATGTTACTAAAATCGATCATATAGCTTTTGTAATCAATTTTTTTGTTTTTTCCTTGACTAGACCCCTTATTAGAGCGTATCTTTGTTAAATTTTCTGTTTTGAATTAAACTCGTTTACTTTTCTATTTATATGAGCACTTTATATTGATTACTTTGGTCTATTACAAACACTACTTTTAATTTTAAACATAATAATAGCAGCTGCTGTTGACTTTCTTTTAGAGAGACTAACAAAATGGGCAGTGTTACCATTTACTCCGACTAAATATTGACTGGAAATATAGATATGTATACCATATAAAATTATCCATTCGACTGCGAAAGAAGGAGGGTTATGTTTTTCGAGTGTATGTATGTATGTATATTTTTTTGGCACGTCTTAGAGCCTAAACAGCTTGTCGTATTTTTATGTGAGTGGTGTCAGTAAATTTGTCTTATTCGTGAGAGTGACACTGGGTACATCAAAATTTGAAAAAAAAAGAAATTAAGGATACATAGGTTTAATGATTTAGCAGTCGGGTTTTTTCAAACTCGCTTCTATACACTTGTTTAACAATTTTATTAACTGAGAAATAAAATGACACTGCTGTACCTACTCAGCTGTTGAGGGTCATTAAGAATACCTTATGCGAAAATAACACTCGAAAAATATATCTCTCTTTTAAGGTCATCATTGTCATCCAGAAGACGTCTTTTGCTGAACATAGGCCGCCCCCTTAGAACGTCATTCTGAACGCCAAGCTGCCAATTGTAACCTCTAGTTATTCGTGAGTTTTACTATGTCGTCGGTTCACCTAGTGGTAGGTCTACCTACGCTGCGTCTTCCGGTTCGTGGATGCCATTCAAGATACCTTTCTTCCCCATCGGTTCTTAAAGCGGTGTGATTAGCCCATTTCCACTTCAGCTTGCAAATCCTATGAGCTATGTCGGTATCTCTGGTTCTTCGGCTCCTTTCGGATAGTAGAGTTTTAAAAACCTTTGTCGTTCTTTGACCTCCGACGCAGAAAGGACGGTTATAAGTTTTACTTGTCAGGGTGTGTGTGTGGCAGGTGCTTTCAAACAGATCGGCCGATTTTGATTTTTGTTTGAAAGTTGTATTAGTTGGGAGTGTTCTTGGCTATGTTTGTTGTCAAGATGGCCACTAAATGGCGTAGTAATTTTTTTTCACAACTCGTAGAATATACAATACGATAATTTCAAATCCTGTCGTGGGCTTTTCACAATTTTTATTTTTCTTTTTGCAGGTGTTACCATGTTCTCCCGCTCATATAGCTGGCTTGCAGGCAGGGGACGTGGTCGCGCGACTGGGCGACCGACTCGCGACCGATCTGTCGCTGGAAGCAACCAACGCGATTGTCGCTGACGCTATAGGCAGCCTCAGCTTCGGCATCTGTCGGTTAGTAGCAGCCGGCTTGCAAGCAGGAGACGTGGTGGTCAAGTCTTTTATTTGAATTGCCTCAAAATTACAATTGTATTGTGCCAAAATGGCGGTTTCGACATAGAATTTATCAAAAATAATAAATATATTTAATGTATGGAATAGATCAGAAAGAAGATAAAGTTAGTATTAAAAATTATGTTTTGTGTTACAGTGGCTTACTCTTAAGTCAAAACGGCCATTTTGGCACAATGTAATAGTAATTCTGAGACAATTTAAAAGGTGAACCAAAATGGAAACCCATTATGAATCTGGATGCTGGGCGTGTTACAGAGAAGGAAGTTGCTTCGAATCGTGTTTACTGACTTATTTTCGCTCTCTTATGAATATTTAGAAAAATGATTTTAGTTTTATACATCATCATAGCCTTGTTATGCAAGATGAGAGTTTATGCAAAAGTGATGATGATTAATAACAATCCCTACCTAATATAAAAAATGCGAAGGATCTGTCTGTCTGTCTGTCTTCTACCCTGTACCACAGAACCGGCTTGACGGAAATCCTACATCCTACTAATCCTACTTCCTATCCTACCCTACTTCCTACAAATATTATAAACGCGAAAGTTTGTAAGAATGTGTTTATGTATGGATGTGTGGATGTGTGTTTGGTACAATTTCACGCAAAAACTGCTGAACCAATTTGGATGAAATTTGCTACGGAGGATAGCTTAGACCCTGGATTAACACATACGTTACTTTTTATCCTGAATTAACGCGGGCAACACCGCAGGGCGCAGCTAGTTCCATATAAAGATAGACTAAACTTTGAGGAAGCCCATAAGCTAACTATAGAAGTAAAAACTGTCAGGCGAGCAAAACTTACATTACAAAAATATCGTCTATATTTATATTCAATTACCTAAAGGTCAAAATAATTTGTGACTTGCATTTTGTAATAAAAAGTATTAAAAAAAATTAAAAAACCAAAAAAAATAACTGTATAAAAAAATATAATAATAAAATTAAAAGTAATGTTTATTGAAAAATAGTAGACAGATTTTGATATATAGGTAACTTATATGGGATCCACTGGAAAGTATAAGCTATCAAACAAAAATATAATGTTAAAATCTTCCCAACTTTTTTCGGATTTGGAAATCGGGGAATACACGGGATAGAAACAAACCGACGAATTGTAAACCTTTTTTTTTTTTTAATCGCTCATAAAAATTTCTCAAACACGCGGACGAAGTCGCGAGTAACAACTACTTTACATCTATACCAATATTATAAATAAGAAACAATGCAATTTTTATTACGATAACGGAAACATAAATAAAAAATAACGTAACCCTGTTATTTTATTTTACTTAGAAAGTAATAATTACGCTTTTTGAGATTTTCGAAAATCTAAGTAAAGTTCCGAATAATGTTATTATCGTACAAAGCTCATCAGTCATCATCAGTAATGTTTTTTTTTATTCTTAGTTGATTGGCCACCACACTCTGTGTATCAGTAATGTTGTCATTAATTATATATTTTTTTATTCATTCTTGATTGGCCACCACACTCTGTGTATTGTACCAGTTCTCAAGTTCTTTCATTAATTATATGTGCTTTTGTTCTTTGTTTGTTATTTTTATACGAGCTTTGTACGAGAATAACATTGTTCGAACTTTACTTAGATTTTAAAAAAGGTTTAAAGATTCTCATATCAAAAATGTCACTGCCATGAGAACATGGCTAATAAATAATTATATATTTATAAGTCACAAATTATTTTGACCTATATAAGGTCACGTTAACGTATTTATGTATGTAACAAAATAAACTTAAAAACTACTGGACCTATTTCTATAATTAATTTGCCTTTAGAAAACTTCATTATCACTGAGTAACAAAGGCTAAATTTATTACTAGAAATAATTAGAGATCCTTAGAAATCCTTACTAAAACCAATCTAAGGTGTAAAATAAGTGGTTAGAAGCGAGTTCGAAAAAATCCGACTGCTACGAGTACGTCGTTAAACCTGTGTATCATCATATATTAATTTTGTTTTAATTTTGTTGTACCCAGTGTCACTCTCACGACTAATACGAATCTATTGACACCACTCACATAAAAATACTACAAGCCGTTTAGGCTCTAGTGCGTACCAAATAAATAGACATGAAAAACATAACCCTCTTTCTTTCGCATTCGGGTAATAATACATAAAACGTTTCATCGCATACGCTGCGAAAAGTAGGTATCGATGACAGCACAAAAAATGCTCTAAAATATTGTAGAACATATCAAACACTACAAAAAAAAATCTACTTCTTCTTCTATTTTTCTTTTATAAAGGGGAAAGATTTGTATTTATGTACGAACGAATATTTTGAAAAACTAGTGGACATATTTCAATATCCACATATGTACCTTTTTTGTATATATTTTAGATGTTTATGTTTTGCACGTCTACGCTAAATGTTATTTTTATATTCCGTTCCTATAAAGGTTGTCTGAGAGATCGCTTTTTAGCGATAAGACCACCTTTTGTGCCATGTTATTTGTTTTTTATTCATTTTGTGTTCTATTTTTGTGGTGACAATAAATAATTATTGTATTGTATTGTGTTGTATATGCTACTAGCTCATCCGGCGAATTTCGTACCGCCTAACAGTCGATTCTTCAACAGTAATGTTACCAACGTATAAATATTGACAAATATTGACATTAATATTTATACGATACTAAAGTCACTTCCCGGAACCTCTTACACTTACACTTAAACTTTATTTACGTATGGTGTTAAAGTTCAAATTGACTTTCAAGTACTATTACGAATCGATTGTACGGGAGTATAGAAAAGTGTTGTTTTTAGACCGTTTCAGGCAATGTACTTTAAGGTATATTTAAAAAAAAAAAGAATTAGCAAAATCGGTTCAGCTGTTTTCGAGATTTGCTCCTAGCAACACTTTCTGCAATTCAATTCTATACAATAGAATACAATATATCTTTATTGCACACCAAAACCAAAATAAAGAATAAGATACAGGCAAGAACAAAACATCGGTAGTACATTGCCGGCCTTATCGCCTAAAGCGATTTCTTCCAGGCAACCTTGGGATGGATCGGACTAAGTGAGAACAGTCACGTCGGTGGTGCAACAATAGAAAAAAAAGAGAAAAAAAAAATACAAGTACAAATATTGTTCCGCGAAAAAATAAAAAGAAAAAAAAATAATTAAAATATACATAAATAATACATACTTATACATACATTTCATACTCGCAATAATCATTCATAAGTAAATGTTCCGTTTAATTTACTATATTATAGAAGAAGATATAAAAAAATATAGATCCGCGGGTAAGACCTTAGGTTAGTCATAAAGATGCGAGCTATAACGAGACAATTAACACTTATCCCGTGCCAAATATAATCGATTCTCAATAAGTCTATAAATAACAATATGTCAATCTAATTAAAATACATTGCCCTTACCTGTTAACACCATGGTTACAGAATTGGCAGAAAAACTACACGCATCTTCATTTGCCTATAAGTTTTTGACATAAAAAGAGGTTGTGTTTGAAAAAAAAAAATTGGGTCGTACAAAAATGAAGTTCTATTTAGTTTATAAAAATCAGTAAGTGTTTTTTTAATAGTGTTTCAATTTCAATTAAAAAAAAAAAAGATTATAAATTTGATAATTAATATGAATAATTAATTTTTTGTGTTTATTTTTTAATTATTTTTATTTATATTATAAATTACGTTATGATCATCCTTTTGTTCAAAGCCACGTAGTACGTAGAACTAAACTCATTTATTCTTATTTTGCAATTGGTTACGGAGAGCTAGGCATTATGCAAATAAATTGTTTTGTTTCGTATGTAACTGGTATCGTACGAGGACTAATTATTCTTAGTTCGCAACTGGTTACTTAGTTTCAGTTTTGTGGATGTACGAAGCGTGATAAACTAACTACGTATGATTTAAAAGCTTGTTTTTAGTTTTTTTTTTTTACATTGTTTTTATAAAAGAGCACCACTCGTGCTAAGTGTATTTAACAAAAAAAATTAAAATAAAAATAATTTTTAGTGTTACATTAAACAAAATTTATCGTAATTTACTAAATTATTATTGTTTTTTTTTATAGTTTTCATTGATATTATCATTGCTAAGCCTTATCAACCAAGCCACAGGTTGAGTAAATAACATACATTTAAGTGGCTATACATTAATAATAGACATTACATTTACCTAAAAAAAGAAAGTGCTTTCTTAGAGTAAAAAAATATTTATAGTGAAAAAAAGTGTCAAAGTGAACATGAGCTGTGAAAATAAAAGTGAAGTGTCATTATTGTCACAAATAATCTGGAAATATTACAGAAATGACTATTATGTAAAGTATTGGTTTTTTTTTAATATTTCATGCATCCGCTTTTTTATTTGCTTCGGAGCATTTAATTTTAATTATTAGATGGTTTCGCTTAACATTTGATTAGGATTATTTTTAAATTGCTTTATTATTAATTAATAATAATAATAAATAGTTTATTATCTTCGATATCTAAGTACGAGAGCCATTTTTATCCGCTAGAGTATGAAGTAAATTAAATTTAGGCCATCATGTGCACTAAGTTTGTGAATTTAAAACATTGTTAAACCTATTTACTTCTTACCTCTATGGTGCCGACTTTATCATACAACCTATTTTAATTGGTAAAAACTCCGACTCGGAATCTTCTTGGTGTACTCTTTTTTGTAGTTTGCTTTGCGTGCGCAATTTTCTTTATTTGCATTTATTTAGTAATTTCCTCGCCATTTCATCGCTGAGTTGGGATGAAAAGTTACGTGTTGCACTCGAGTGCAAAGATTTTTTCACCTCGTTCTCTTTTGATTCCCTCGCTGACGCTCAGGATTCTTTTTTTCTATTTATAATTTTAGAATCCTTCGCTTGCTCAGTCATCAAAATTGAGCACGCGGTCAAAGAGCAACTTTGCACTCTTGTATAACAAATAAAAATTTTAAGCTGAGAATTTTCATATCTGTGCATCAAAATCAAACGTTTGTTTCTCTTTATTGATTGACCACAACACTCAGAGTATTGTGCCAGTACTCAAATTCTTTGATTTTGCAAGTAATATAATCAAGTGACAAGCCGTCGTGGAACCAAGTAAACTGGAGACTTTCCAGGGCAAATTGATCCACAAATATTATTTTAATCAGTAATTATGGTAGATAATTGAAGAATCACTAGTTTTGCAATAAATATACTGATGAAGACGCCATTTTTTTGCAATTTTAAGAGTTAATGATTTTATAAAAATCTTTATATCATCCATATAAAGATTGTAATTAACAATGTTTTCAGCTTTTATTTTTAACTAGCTACAAATAGGTATGCTTATCTGTTTCTGCCACTGTTGAACTTTTTTTCACATTTTCATCCCAAGCCTGACTTTTTGGCTGTTTTTAATTTATTGCTTAAATAATGCTTCAGCTTTTGTATAACATGTTAGCCAAGAATACTTTATTCACACATATTAACAGCTTTCTACGCAATTTCTAATCAAGCTTAACTTTGAGCTTTAGCTATTTCAAATTTGCTATTTTATTAGTACGATTCTTGATTTTTCAAATGATTTTTGAGGCTTAATTTTAGCTGTTTTTATTTGCAGGATTCTTAATTGTTTTAATATTTTCAGCGGCCTGTACGACCCGGTGCTCGACGATTACGAGCCGATTTACGAGCCGACCGATCGGGCCGATTCCGACCTTCGATCGGAACCGACTGAGGTACTAGACCCCTTAGACCTTTCCCTGGACGACCCTAACATCCTAGACCCTAGAATTACAGATCCCAGTCTTTGGGACTCGGGGTACGATACTAGACCGGTCACCGAGACTAGGTCTTTGACTGCGTCGCCTTTTGTCCCTAACACTAAACCTTATAGACCGTTTTCTACAGAACCATTACAGGTACCTCCGTTAGATGATCCTATAATATTAAACCCTGGTTATAAAGATTCTCTCAATTTGAATAACGTAAACGGTAGTATTAAAGTACTTAATCCAGAAGAAGATGAGTTGATACGTATCTTGCCGCTCGATAGTAATGTGGAAGCGAAGTTTAAGTTGCCAGTTTCGGAGAAATATGATCCAGAATGGGATAAAAAAGTTAGAGTAATGTTGGAAAGATGCGCTGAAGGCGGCAAGAGAGAAAATCAACAAGCTGAACATGAGCTGGTTTGTTATTTGGAACAGTCAACAGCCACTACTGAAATTAAAGATTTAAAAGTTACAAAGGAAGTAAGACTTCAAGAAAATGTTATAAGTGAAAGCGCTCGAATAGCAAAAGAAGAAGTGAAATTCGATCAGACAGTAAAAGAAAAATGTGAGACGCTGAGCTTAGAAGAAACGGCATTAGAATTAGTGGAAGAAAGCATTGAGCGCGCTGTATCTGTAACTGAAGATATTAAAAAAGAAATAGAAGAAGAATTACGAGTGTCGATTACAAGAGAACTGCAGTTGGAAGAAAGTCAGAATAAAGCAGAAATCGATAGTCTCTTTGGACAAGTTGACACACAAGAGAAAAAAAAATATGTCGGCCAAAATGTAATAACAGAATCAGTTGAAAAAGTGACAGAGATGTCGGAAGAAGTGAAACAAGAAGCAGAAATAAGAGTCACTAAAAATAAGGAAATTCTAGAAAAACTTAAACAAGATGAAAAGTTTGTAGAACAAACAAAATTGACTACAAAAAAAGAAATAGAGGAAACTATAGAATCTGGCAACGTAAGGCAAAAATCACCTGCATATGAAAATAAGGCTGAAAGTTCGATGAAAGATCAAAAGCAAACGTCTGAAGAATCCAAAGAGTTTGGTACAGTTGAAAGACAATCAATTGCATTCGAAGAAGATAAAGTGTGCCAAATTGATAATGAAGGATTAAAAAAAATATCACAAGATAAGGAAATTAAATCAGAGCACAGACAATATAAAAAATCATCTGAAATAATTAACGAAACATCAGGAGGTAAACAAAAAGCGTATATGATTGGTCTACAAACAATTCCTCATATCAAAGGATTTGTTCAATCATCTTATCATTTTGACTTATTACTGAGAACATTTTTTGTTCATCTGACAGACGTCATGGTAGCTTTATCTAGATTTATTCTTACACAGCCTGCTCAAGAGCTTGAAAGTAAATCTGAAAAAGTTGTTGAAGAGAAACTTATCAAAGAATTTGCTAAGGAAAGTAGTGAGCATTTTGAAAGAAAAGAAACAAACCAGAGCCATGAACTAACAAAAAAACGTTCAGGAGCAGTTATAGAGACAAAACGTCAAGAAAAAGATGTAAGGCAAGAAACTACAGCTGTTGAAGCTCTAAAAGAAAAGACTGTTTCTAAATCTGAAACGTTACATCAACAACATAAAGAAGTCAAGCAAGAAAAAAAAGAAGAACAAGAAAAATTAGACTTTGCAAATTCTCTGGAATCATCCAAAAATCAGGAAAGTATTAATTTAGAAGATTTAGAAATGAAAAAAATATCTGGCGCTGAAATGGCACAACGAACTCAAAGAAAGTCGAAAGATTTAACGCGAAAGATGGACGCTGTAATTAATGAGTTTGAAATTAAAACTGGGATCGATGAAAGACTTGAAGTTACAGAACAAAGAATTAGACGATCACGAAGCAGAAGCCAGATAGAGGAAGAAGTTTCAAGAGAAAGTGATCCTTTAGACTGGCTTGATAAAGTGGACAGTAAGAGGTCATCCCAGGAACAAACTAATGTGACCACTAATGAAAAAGGATTCCATACTTACTCAGAATCAAAAGAAAGCAAAAAATCTGATTTCAAACATGAGTCTAGAACTACGAAGGTCAAACCAGGTAAACAAATGTACGTAGCTATAGTTGAGTCCCATGTCTACACAAACGAAGATGCCATTTTAGAAGACCAAGTTGCAGAATTGTCTGAAACAGCCTCCGTGAAAAGTTCAGAAGAAATTACTGCTGCATCTGAATCTCTACAAGCAATTTCCACTGAAAAAGTTACCATGAGTAATTTTATTCAAAGCGAAGAGAAGCAACAGGCAGTTGAAGTAATCGCTAACGCTCTACAAGAAGTTGTTCAAGATAAACAAGAAATACTTGAAGAAGTTATAGATATAAAATCACAAGTAGTAGAAAGTTATTCTGATTCGCTGGTCCAAGAGTCACATGCGTCAATCGCAGCTGAAACAACAGAAATAATCGACGAAGCAAAGTTAGAATCATTTGAAACGAAAGAAACTGTAACTGAAAACGCAGTTGTAACTTCTGAGAAAAATTACCAGGAAGTGGCTCAAAGTGCTACACAAGTAGTTTTAGAAGCAAAAGAACAGCAAGCAGTATTCAAACTAGAATCTCTAGCCATTGCTGTAGCGAAATCTACAGATGTCGTTGTAGACGATTCTAAAGTAGAAACGTTTGAGAGCGAACAAATTTTATGTGAAACAGCTAAAGTATCCTCTGAAGAAGCGTTCAAGAAAGCTGCAGTAGGCATTACTGATGTTGCTTTTGAAACGGCTGAAGAAAAACATTCTGAGTTAGGCAAAACCAGCGAAGTAACCATAAAAGAAGAAGGCCAGCATTTATCTGTAGCTGGCATAATAGAAACGAGAACCGAATTTTGCAAAGAACCTATAAAACCAGCCGAAGACGAATACGTTTCTCTCAAAATTGTAAAAGAACAAATCATAGATGCTGAAGAATCTACAGAAATATTGATGGATTCTGAATTAAACGTGCAACAAAGTGTAGATGTCCAGTTATCTCTACAACACACTCAATCATCGATTTCCGAAGATAGCTATCAATCTATTAATAAAGAGTCGACTTTAGTGCAACAATCTTCTAGTCTAGTGCAGGACTCTTCCAGTCTAGTGCAAGAATCTTCCAGTCTAGTGCAAGATTTTTCCAGTCTAGTGCAAGAATCTTCCAGTTTAGTGCAAGAATCTTCCACCTTAGTACAAGATTCGACCACTACAAGCTGCAAATCAACAAAATCCTTACACCTCGACACAAGTCTAACCCCTGACGGAATTGACGAAAACAATAACACCCCTACTCCCACCACAGTCCCCCCCACTCCTTTGACCGACGAATACGTTTTCAAGCTAGAGATTCCCTTACCCAAAAACCAGGGAACTGTAGTTATTGAAGAGAGTCCTGACCGAGAAGATCCTCATATCGTTAAGAAGGGCCTGGTTCCTTATATTGAAACGACCATTGAAGAGCAGATTATCTATGATCCTCCTTTGCCTACGCCTCCTGAAGATAGAGTACATTCTCCAGTATATACTAAGCCAGGGCTGAGAGGTGGCGCTCAACCTTTATTTAGAAAGGTAAGTGATGCTTGGATATTAGTGGTCATGAACATTTAAACGAACATAAATACACTCTAAGATGTACAAAAATGACTAAAATAGCGAACTAAAGTTGCACCCTGCCTTTAAACCCGTTTCTTCAAAAGTACAATAAGACCCATTAATCGATTTTAGTGAACCGCGTTGGTATTAAAAAATCCAGTTTAAAAAAACATAAATCAAGGATTAAGTGGCCATAAAATTGAAAAAAGAACCATCAATGAATCTTTTTTACAAAACTAACGTCTGTTTGATTCATATTGTTTAAGAATACGGGTTTTCACGCGTACCTGTCATCGTTGAAGACACGAATGACTCATTTCATCCCTGATGAAGTTCACCGAATGTGAACGAAACTATAGTCGGACCTTTCCAACAATCAGGTACGCGTGAAAACCCGTCTTCTTAAACAATATGCATCAATGGATCTTTACAATGGATTTTAGTGGACCTAGCGAACATCGTTTGTTTTTTTAAATCTATACTTATAATAAAACTGTAACAGGTCAAATTCTGTTCATTGAATATATTTTAAAAACTTCTTTTGCGGGGGTGTTATTAACGATACAGATCCCAAATCTATATTTTTTTTCATTTTTGTCTGACTCTCTATCTGTCCCGAAAACTCCAAAGAGGCTCGTAGTAATGCTTGGGAGGGAGGGATGAGTCATATTTATTTATAACTCTGTTACGCGTTCTTTGATTTAGATGATTCTTTTTTTGCTAGATAAGACTAACTAAAATTAATGTTATCCGAAAAAAATGTGGGGGTTCCCGTGGGATGAGGGGGATGAAAACCGTATTTAACTATAACTTGGTAACACGTGCTTTGATTTGGATTATTCTTTTTTTGTTGGAAAGGTCTCACTGAAATGTTGTTATCGCAAAAGTTTGTGGGTGTTCCCGTGGGAGAGGGCATGTATTTAACTATAACTCAGTAACGGGTGCTTCTATTTAAATGATATTTTTTGATGATATTTGTAAGCCCAAAAATTAGTAACCGTGACAGAGGGGATAATAGTTATATTTAACCACAACTCGGTAACGCGTGAATTCATTTGGAACTAAAATGTACCGCAAAAAAACGTCATCTGTTTTTTAGTTATTATGAAAATATTGTGGTTGACGCCTACATAAAACGTTATAGCAACTATTTTTTGTTATGGAAATCAAATTATAAAAATTATTGTATCCCAAATATTTCTTCGGTTTTGTAGTTGTAACAAAAAATCAAACAAATTGGACGCTTAAGTTCATTGAACATTGTAGCAACGAAGTTTTTTCCTATTGAAGCTTTATTTGCATAGTTAGTTATTTTTTTATCGTTGGAAAGGACTTAATAATTATAATACCACAAAAAAACGTTAGTATTGTAGTTCATATTTATCATATCATATTTAACTATCGACAAGGTGTTCTTTAATGGAAATCTAAATAAAATATTCCATACAAATCTTACGGGTATCTTTGCAACAGTTAGACTAAACGTATACCGCCAGAAAATACTATAATCACCGGCGTGTGTTTTGGCGGCCTCCTTTGAGAGCCAGTGTATTCTAGACTATTCATGTTCCATCTAGGGCCACAGTGTCGCTAGAATTTTGTGGTCGTGCGAGCTGATTGTCAAATCGGGATACACATAGATACATTAGCAAAATATCCTACGGGTTGAAATGAGTACTGGGTTCGCAAAATTAAAAAGGCATCAATGCTATGCAGGATCTTTAGTTTTTAAAAATTGACCACTCATGCGAAACATAATT
This sequence comes from Ligdia adustata, assembly GCA_947049295.1. Lineage (NCBI taxonomy): Eukaryota > Metazoa > Arthropoda > Insecta > Lepidoptera > Geometridae > Ligdia > Ligdia adustata. The sequence goes on along the minus strand of OX346242.1, from coordinate 4,212,989 downwards.
GTGCGAACTTCTTTGTATCGCTTTTATTAATCAAATGTCAAAACATGCTGTCTTATTGTATCTTATACAATGATAAGACTTTCAGAAGGACCACTGATATCAATTCTCATTTTTTTAAAGTCCCACTGACATAATTATGAAAGTTTAGCAACCGCGAACGAAGTCGCGGGTACAGCTAGTTTGTAATATTTCTGTATATGTTAGACGTGCGTGAGGTCACTGCTCAGTCTCAGCAAAAGACCAGCGCTGGCTGCTGCAACTAGCTTTTACATTGTGTTGGGTTCGGGTAGTGTCGACATACCTACACATTGTTTTGTAGAACTATCTCATTTAAGTATATTAAGGTTATGGCTGTGCAAAAAAATTAAAACATTCATTTATTTGACTGGGCGATTGGCGCAGTTGATAGCAACCTTGCCTTTTGCGCCGCTGGTCCCGGGTTCGATCCTCGGACAGGTTAAACATTTGTGTGCATAAACATGTCATTGATCTGTGTTTGGTATAAGTATGTATATCAGTCATCAGGTTACCATAGCACAGGCTTTGCCTAGTTTAAGACTTAGAGGCCTTTGTGTGGATGTTAAAAAAATCTTTATTGTTTAGGGGTGTACTAAAACTGAATGAATAGTAGATGACCACTGCGCCGTAGCCTAGTGGTTAATATACTCTGCTGCTGTATTCTATTTACGGCCGGGGTAGGTGTTCAAAAGATGACACCGTTTAAATATCCTGCCTTTGAGTATAGGTGTGTTGAAAAAGTAGTATGAAAAGTGTTAATCCAGTGTCTATGCTATCTCCGTACGAAATTTTATTCAAATCAATTCAGTAGTTTCAGCGTGAAACAGTAACAAACATACACACATACATTCTTACAAACTTTGGCGTTTATTATATTAGTAGGATTATATGTTACCTTTTTGGCATTACCCATAAGCGAGAAGACTCAGAAGGCTTATTTGTATTGTCAAATGATGTCACTTACATTCACTACTTTTTCGATAACTGTTTTTTAATCTTTTTCCCTTTAGCAGGTCAATGCAAGCTTATTATCTATAAAAAAGTATTCCCATGACTTCTTTTTTGTAATTACGTGCAATTAATTATAAATAATAATTACGTTTATGTAATACTTAAATATCGAAAGGCCAATTTTATAATTATTCATTTACTTTTCTAACAGGAATATATACGTGAAATTGAACGTAAATCGTCTCTCCTCGCATCGGCTATAGACGAGACAATTAAAAGCATAGAGGAATACAAAGAAGAGGTGGGCATAGACAAGTCTGCTGACGTCACAATACCGCTGCCGAGGAGAAAGTCGACAAGCGACACATGCCATGACGTCACAATACAACTGTCAAAACCGAAGATTAAGAAAACGGAAGAAGAAGGAATGACGAATGGTCATGCAAATGGACAAATGAATGGTGAATAAAAAATCTTATCGATATACCTGTATATAATGATTCAATATTGAAAGCGTATATTTTTACCACGCAATCAACATCGTTAATAAAACATATTTCGCTAACCACATCTTTTTTTAGTATCTTTGTTTACTAAAAACTGGGAAATCTTTTCACCTAAGCGCGATTACACAAATGTGGGCCAGGTGAAGCGTGTGTTGTCGCCGTGAGCAAGTTTCGGACCGGGGCAGGCAGCGCCACGGCTTAGGGTTTTCTTGAGTTTCGCTTTCACTTTCATGACTTTAGTTGAAGTTCGCTAAATATTTTTGAACTGAAGTGGGTTAAACAAAAAAACACGGGTATTTTATTTACTAAATTTTGTATACAACAATGCAAAAAAGATGTTGTTTTCATTAGGGAAATATGTTTTATTAACGATGCTGATTGCGTGTTAAAAATGCACGCAGTCAATTTAGAATCAACCCGTATAAATGTATTGTTTTGTAACGTCATTCGACGAAGTTATAATTAACCTTAAGTTTTTGTAAAGTCACGTGTTTTTGCAGACTTCACAGAGGTATGTTCGTTCAATTAATATTTAAAGTTTTTGTTTCACAACCACAGGTGCGAATGGGACAGAAGATGGTGCGACAGAGACCGACGTGCCGGGATTCAAACCCGTAGTTTTCAACCCTGAAGCTTACCAAGCGAGACTGTATGAAGAAGTTACCCGAGTATGTATAATTACATGGACAAATTTAGTTTTTATTTTAAAATAAAATTACTTTTTTACAAATATTTATTTAGATATTAAATTACTTAACAGATTTTAATAACTTTTTGAATGAAAAACATGCGTTTGTAACCAAAAGAGAATTGGTTTCAAGGCGCTCGATAAACGACGTAGAACATAAAAAAACTCTTTTCTATAATTGGAATCGATTAAAACCTTTATCAATTTCTTAAAGTATTCTTGTAACAAAAGGCTATGTTATAACGAATTTAAAAACCTCTTTTTTGTAGTCGTTCTTAAAGGAGGATCTATATACGTCGGAGGTTTTATTTATATATTGTTCTCCTATTTGCCAGAGATCGCTGGTCCGATTAGAAAAAAATATTTATTTCATACGATAGATAAGCAATTGGTACCATATTTTTTTTTTCAAAAACGACCCGGTGTTTTTACAATCAATATATCTTTTTTTTTTAAAGTATACATAGATGACATTCTGTTTTGTAACGTAAGTTTTGCGTGCAGAATTGAAGTCAGTCAGAAGAATTGCAGTCAATGTTTTAAATGTACTGTATTTAATTTACTACGAGTAAAATCTATATAAAAATCTGTAAAATTAAATATATTATCTTTGCAGGGACTCGAACCCCCACCAGTGGAGGTGAAGCCGTACTTAAATGAGTCAGGCGAGCCACTGGGCACAGTGCAGGGGATAGTAGATGGACTGGAAGACGCCACTGTCGACGAGGAAGTAGCCAGTGCGTAGATGTTCTGATTTTGAAAATAATTCACTATTAGTAGTTCTGAGAACAGTTGACCTCGGGAGTACTAACATTGTTAGATTCCATTTATTAACCGCGCAATTGACGCATGTCTGCTTCGAGTAGCGCAATTTTTCGAGCACTGTGGGATCATCATTCTAGAAAAAAATTGATATTTCATACAAAATATTTAACTGAATTTTCTTGTTGATTTCTGAATTGGGTCCATACTGATATCGGTTTGTAATGATGAGTACAGTGACCTCTTCTCGGCTTAGTACACCCCTAAACGATGACCCTGTATACATTACTAGTAGCTATCCTCGCGGCGAAGCTCGCGGCATAATATAATATTTACGAATTTATTTTATTTACGTATAATGGTACAGTCACAGCCAAAAAGTATTTATATACGGTATGATACATAAAGAAACACTTTAAACTTAAGTCTCATTACGACTATACACAACTTATCTATATTAAAATCTTGACACAACAATTAGTATTATGACTTAAAAAAAATAAAAATCAAATAAACATACATAAATTTTGTTACAAAAAAAAGTTCTGACAATGTAAAAAAGTTTTGACCTTAGACCCCCATTCGATCCCATTAAGGATTGAATTTTCAAAAAACCTTTTCTTAGTACACCTGTACACCCTAAAATGAATACACCCTCCAAATTTCATGTGTCTAGGTTCAGTGCTTTAGACTCTACGTTGATTCCTAGCGAATAACTATGTATAAACGAATGAAAAAAATGAATGAATGAAAATGAATGAATGAAATTGAATGAATAAAAATGAATGAATGAAATGAATGAATTAAAATGAATGAATGAATGGAATGTTTATTTCGTCAAACATTCAAAAATATTAAATCATGTACTCGCACACTATAGTTTCAGAAAAGTACTATGTTATAATGTATTTGTCGGAACCTAACCCCAACTCAGCATAAATGTATGTATTCTAATCATTTTTTTTCAGAGGAGCTAGGAAAGCCAGGTATAACCGAAGACAAAATTGCAGTACTCATATCCGGAGAGTCGGAAATGCTCAGAGAAGCACACGTTATGGGGTGAGTAATAAATTAAAATTGCTAATAATTCTTCGAACTGTTGACCAACGCAATTTTTTGAGATTTTGAAAATTTTAAACAACAACTATTTGCTTTAAGCGACTGCAAGATTTTCAGACAAACATTATTGTTAATCATACTTACAAGCATAGCTGTCAGACGACAGTAAAATTTGCCGGAATAGCTTCGCTCGCCGGACAATAACTAAAAACATTTCTTATCGATCTATAAAGTTCCAGTGCTGCAGTGCAAGTAAGGTAAGTATTTATTTTGCGGCCGGAATAAAACGTTATGCTATAACGTTTTTTCCAAGTACGGACCTTGACGATTGATGTCAATTTGATTAGAAATCTATTTAATCCATTTGACATCAAACATCAGTTTAACGGTATTTGAGTCTTATATTAAATGTATTAAGCCCTCTATTATGATCAGAATGAGCGTTTATACCGGCTCGCATTTCAAAGCTAACGAGTGATAGAGAACCGTACTTGTGGAGCTGTGCAGTCTATCTATGGTAAGTCTAGGAGCCGCCACTGGTTTTTTTTGTGATTATTAACAGGCTGAATCTAGTAAATACTTGTATAATATATATAAATATATATAATAATAATAAAATGGCCACATAGCCCTACAAACGTGGTGGTGCGTTTTCTCAGTCATACGTTTACAAATTATTAGTCCACGGTAACTCTAGTAGCTATCGGTATCGAGAATTTTGCATATGAAAAACTTTAAACGCGTCATAGAATTTTAAATGAAAATGTAAGGCTTGGTACATCGAATGACGTTAGAAAAAGTATAATACGATTAGGTAATATAATAAAACGATCAATCTACAGAAACGCGATGCGTAATTTTTGGAATACTTCTTAGTTTTTGAAGTCAAAATTAATAAAATTGGCCATTAACTCAAAAAATTATAATTGAACTTTAAAAAAAAGAGTCGATTTCGAGACTCTTTTTTAACAAGGACAATTACAACTTTTTTGATGAATATTATCTATCTCAATGTTATGATGAAAATTAATATTTATTATAAATAAGGTCTATTTTAAAAATCTTAACACGTTTCTGTTTTGAGCAATTATATATTTTTCCTTGTGTCACCAAATATAGTTGATTCTTTAAATTTTCCAAACTCGTAAATGCTAATTTAGCTTTTACGCAGACGCGCTTCTTAAGCGTCTTTACGAACTGAACTTACAAAGATTTGCAGCCTATTATTAATCACTATAAAATTCCGGTGACAGCTGCTAGACTATAATTGAATTTGTGTAAAGAAATACAATATTTAACAACATTGTTGTGTATATCGGAGCCTTATTTTATTGCATATATTCATTTTGTCATGACTGCATTTCAACTATTTTGTATAAATATTCACAAACATGTCATACTTCACTTCATGTTATATTTTTAACACGCTTTTTTACTCTATGTAACGGAAATATTTGAACGTGATTTTCACGCTCTAAACAAGATTGAATTAAAAATTTAAATAGCCCCGACAAAAACATACGTAATCCGTATTTTTTCGGCGGTTGCAATCTTGGGCCGAGTATCATTTAACATGCAAAGAACTGTCCTGACTAATTCACGTTTCAAACAAGAAAATCTGTTTTTATCTTTTGATATATGGCACTATAAAAATACTACCTACTCCATTGATTTTAATTATTTTTCAAATCCGTCCAACCAACTCTGAGAAACTGGAAAATATACGTACAAAAAAAAAATACAATTGGCACCATACGATTTTTATATTTGCCAGCATAAAGTTAATCAATTCTCAAGTTATTAATCAATCAAGTTAATTCAAATATAAGTCATCATGGTCAAGTTAAAGTCATATCATGTAGGTAGGTACCCTCGTAAAGCAGTGGAGACCTAACCAGGGTTTCTATGGAGATTTCCCGCGAATACGAAAAACAATTTATTCTATCTTTATATCGCTTTCCCACACTTGTGCACATAAACAAGACATTAATGGTTAATAATTCACCAATATTACTCATCAAAGCTCGGGAAAACATCAAAATCTATTCATGTTTTCGACTTTCTAGTGTTACGATGCATCAGACAGAAACGCCATTTTTTTGCTTCTGGGAAAATATTCATACGATTTTTTCGTGAATATTATGTTACCCCTTGAAGGTGTTTAAGGTTACTTGCATTACTCTCCTTCAGATTCTGCATACCTAATGTAGATAACAAAACAAACAACACTTTTCACCTAACCTCAACAAACCTAACCTCAAAATGGTTGAAATGACAGCCTGACACGCGTGCTGACGTCACACATGACGCGCCCCGACGATTCTAGCGTGGACTTCCAGAAGATAAAGCCGCTGGTGCCTTCGCTGAAGGACTCGGAGGTCATTAAAGCGCTTAACGAGGAGATGAAGAGGGAGTGCGAAAAGAAGAAGAAGGAGAGTACAGCTGTAAGTAAAGCTAATCTAGCATTTCAGCTCTGAGCTGACTCCGACAAAGAAGAAGATTCCTTGCTGAAAAGCGTGACGTGTTTAATGCAATGGTCCCACAACCGGCGATGAACGAGAAACGAGTAGAACTAGAAACTATAAACGAGTTGACGTTCAGCGAGGAGCGCCACTCGCTCGCGGTCACGCTCAGTCCTGAGCAAACCTGCGGGCGCGTTGCACGTGTTTACAAGCGAGTATCGCTGAGCTAGTTTATTTTTGAAAGCTTGTCGCTAAACGACAAAACGAGTAAAGCGAGTCGTTGCCGGTAGTGTGAACAGTCAGAGAGTAACTTTTAAGATATACATCTCTTTTGTTTACACGGAAAGTACGTTTATTGTCCAAACGGCTTAGCGGATTTGGTTGAAGTTTGGCACGAAGATAGCTTATACCTTGGATTAACACATAGAATACTTTTTATTCCGAAAATTAAAATGCTCTCATGGGATGATCAAATTATATCTACCGCGGGTAAAACCACGGGACATCTGATCAAATAATAAATACAACAGATATCATGTCTGTTTTTGCATATTTGTGGTGATATTAAAGAGTTTTGTAATAAAATTGTAACGCAAGACGTGCGATGTACTTCAGCCTTTATTCTATGCTAGCTGTGCTCCGCGGTTTCACCCGCGTAGTTGCTCATTGTATTATCTAGATAGCCCAATGCGGATCTACTTTTTTTTAAGTCGGTTAAGAAGTATTCTATGTCCTTACCCGGGGTCCAATCTACCTGTGTACCAAATTTCATCCAGATCAGTTCAGTGGTTTTGGCGTGAAAGCGAGACAGCAAACAGTGTTACTTTTTTATTTATAATATTAGTTAGGATTACGTCACTACGGTCTCTTTCCGCGCAGACTATCCTTTATAATTATCGTCAATGGCAACCACATTTGGGCATCTTTTATAGGAATAAAAAATTTAGTAATAAGCTAAAACGATTACATCATTTTGTCTTTTTCGCCTTGTTTTATATTATTGTTTTATTTCTGAAGGAAGAGAAGAAGTGGACGACGTTTCTGCAAAAACCAAAGCGGCCTGTACCTAAGGTGAAGTTCGGATACCCAGGTTACGTGGAGCCAGAGGAAGATGTGCCCGAGGTGAGGAATTGATTGGACATCTTCGTCCCACAGCTGGGCACTGCGGGTTGACGCTTCACAAATAATTGTTATTTTTGTAATTTGGACATGGCTCCGTTTGTTCAGTTCTGTATATTTACTCGTATATACAACGTGTAACAGAAAGGTGTGACAGTACTTAAGGGTGTTAGTCTACACATCAAAGTGAACCCTGCGTAGAACAAAATTTTGCGAAATTCGAGAAAATATTTTTGCGTTCTCCACACAACCTGATCGACGATCACGTGACCAATTTTTATGTGGAAAAACCTAATATTTCATTTCGAATTTTGCAAAATGTTCTACTACAACGGACTCACCTTGATTGGTAGACTTTTAACTCTTTAACCCTTAAGTATAGTCACACCTTTCTGTTACACGTTGTTTATGTCTAACTTTTTGTTCACCTCTATACAGCCTAAACCTGTAGACCGATTTTGATGAGGGAGGTGACATTGGATTGGTTTTTTTTAATATGCAGATGGTCATAAGATTATACAACGTGAATCACGTTGTTAAAATATAGTGAACTTCATATTTAGGAGTCGGGGTTTTTAAACTCGCTTCTAAACACTTGTTAACTATAATCCTTTGCTGTCTCCAGTGTGAGCACGAGCTACCTTTTGGCAGCGAAAAGAAAAACTGCTCAATGAATCACGGGGCGCCTTATGTCCCCCTTAAGGGTGGGCATAAGTTACGGGGGCCGAGCCGGTAGTGTCGGGTAGGGAAAAACTGCTTGTCAAATTTACCGCGAGTTCTTAAAGCAAGTGCTTTTTTAATGACGTCATAGTAAAACCTTTTCAGAACGATACTAAAACCTTTTCAAACATAGAACGACAGCAAACTTTTCAAGGACCTCGCGCTCGCCCTTGCCTTACATTATTTTTAGCTCGTCTAAATTATGACCACACTCAATTATAGTCTCACATGTATTGTGAATGCCAAATCCACTTATTTCTATTTATTGATTTGATATTGACAACCCGGTAGTAACACTTCGATATAAATATTTGGCTGACGTTCAATAACTCATATTTGGCAATATTGTGATGGCGATAGATATTGTTTAGTACTTTATGTGTTATCAAAGTGAGTGGTTGGTGTTTGTATTTGTAACAGTGATAAAAGTTCGTATTATTTGATTTAAACCCAATAGAATTTTATTTTTTATTTTTTTATTATCATTACAGCTGTGATTTAGCGTTAAGAATACAGGTTTCGAAAGCTATCGATTCTGGGTTTGATTCCTGGCCAGGGTAGATATTCGTTGTTTGTATTGTATTGTATTTATACCGTTTGCAATATAAGCTTTGGAGACGGAGACCGAGCGTTTTATAATGTTCTTCATGTTTAGAAATATATCTGTAGACTGGGCGGTTGGCGCAGTTGGTAGCAACCCTTCTGCGCCGCTGCTCCCGGGTTCGATTCTCGGACAGGTCACACATTTGTGTGCATGAACATGGGTGTTGATTATATATATGTATAAGTATGTATTTATGTATATAAGTATGTATATCAGTCATCAGGTTACCATATCACAGGCTTTGCCTAGTTTGGGACCTGAGGACCATGGTCCAAAAAAATAATTGTTTAACCTACTTTCAATACACAATAAAATGTTATTTTTTTTCTTTTCAGGAACCATATAAAGTGAAAATAGTTAAACAACCGAAACCTAAAGTAGCTCCCGATTACAAACCTGAGGTAAAATAGGTTTTAGTATTTGGGCTACTTACGCCCAACGCGTTATTAACTTCTTAGTATATGCGACTTATACTTAAATCCTTATTAATTTTAACCGTAAAGTAACCATTAATATATCGTTTTATTTAACTTGTTCTTATTTATTTAGAAAACTAACGCGTGTATGTTTGTTTCATTTTGTTTAAGAAGACGGGTTTTCAGGCTTAACTGATTGTTGGAAAGGTCCAACTATAGTTTCGTTCACATTCGATAAACTTCATGTGTGCGAGACGTGTCATCGTTGAAGACACGAACGACAAATTTCATTCCTGATGAAGTTTACCGATTGTGAACGAAAACTTAATTATTTAAAAACTTGATTATTTGACAGGGCCTAATTTTTCAATGTTAAATATATTTGCTGAATAGCTTTTAAGGGAATAAATGAGACGGAACATCTCACTGGCTAATTGCAGTAGCCAACTTAACTTAACCAACTTTAAATGACACGACCAATGTTTGAGAGATCAATTTTTTTTTCTCGCCCATAGATCCAATTCAGGTCGCGTCACTTGCACCGTTTTGCTAATATCTATTTATCTATTTATTTGCTAAAGATATTCGCTGCTATACGCTTATATCGGTCTCATTTTTAGCAATGAAAAGTCGGGATTTTATTAAATGTTAACATAAAATAATATAGATGTTTATTTGTGGGTGTACTAAGCCAAAAGAGGGTCACAAACCTTTAACAACTTATTTTTGTTTTTTTTTTTTTTATTCTAGAAGCTTTTCCTAATATATTCTCAATTATTACAATATCTTATAACCCTATAAATATTATAAATGCAAGAGTAACTCCGTCTGATGTCCGGATGTCCAGGCGAAGAGTGACCCGTTAGGTTTATAGGGTTCCGTACCTAAAGTTTAAAAACGGAACCTTATTACTGTCCGTCCTTCCGTCCGTATTTGTATGTTAGCAGGCTGTAACTCATGAACCGTGATAGCTAGGCTAGTTGAATGAAGCTAGTTGAAATTTTCACAGATGATGTATTTCTTTTGTAGCTATAACAACAAATACTATGCGAGTACAACAAACGTTTTTTTTTTTGGACTTTTTTAGTTTTAATTAATATCTGGCACAGCTTCCTTTTGGCTTAGCACACTGCTATCTGATAATCATGAAGAATGCCCACGTATAGGCACTCTCCACTTCATTACTTCGATAATATTCCTAAATTTTAGTTAATGTTTAAAAAACAAATTGTATGAAAATAGTTCCTGTTTTTTTATCCTATTTTGTCGAATGTATGAAAATAAATCCTGCTTGGTTATATATAATAATTATTATATTATTATTAATTAATAATTTTCCCATAATATCTTCACTGTCTTTTAGCTACTATTAAGACACTTACTGACGCACTCAGAGACGTTAATGGTTAAATAAACCATCACTAACTAAATATTTCAAAAAGTTGCTAGGTACTCAAAGTCACTTGATAATTTGTTGGTGGGCCTAATCAAACCATAGAAAAAAAAACCTTACTCAATAATTCTAAAACATCACTAAGTAAGCATTAACGTCTCTGAGTGTGGCAGTTAGGACGGAATTATTAAGAAAAGTGTTATGGAAACGTATGTCTTAATACATTTTTAACTTTTATTTGTGTGTCAAGCCGAAAGAAGGTTACTCTACTACAATAATGATGAACGAATTTTAGTGTAGGATCAGACCTTCGAGAAAACAAAAACTGTTCCAGTGTAGCGATGATGGTCGAGTGGTTAGTGGGGTCGATTGCCGTGCAAAAGGTACGAGGTTCGTTCCCACGAATAATGCAAAAAGAGCCTGTGCCGGTGGAGGAAAACATCGTGAGGAAACCATAGTGTGGTGGAAGGGCATTTACTATCGTTCGCCTGGCTAGCTATCACCCTCAAGTTCTAAAATCTGCCGCCAAGTACCTAACGGTGTGTTCCGTTCTTTCCTTCCTTCCTTGAGAGCCAGTGTAGTTCAGACTAGGCATGCTCCATTTAGAGCTACGGTATCGCTAACTTCTGTAGTCGTGCGAACTTGTGGTTAAATGCCTAGCTGTGTAGGATAGAAAAATAAATAAAATAAACTATGTCTGAAATAGTTCTTTTTTCTCGAATTAAAGATTAGTATTGTAATGAGTACAGTGACCTCCTTTCGGCTGAGAACGCCCTAACTGATTCCCCTATAACTACATTTACAAGAAATAGAGCTTTCTAATTAAGACGGATGCCTAAAGCCGCGGTTCAGTTTGTTATTTACATATTGAGTAATAGATAGATCACACAAGATATACTAAAGTTACGAAAAAACACCCAAATAATATGAATTGTAATATACAACGTGTAACAGGAACGTGTGACAATACAATGTTATTCTACCGATCAAAATAAACCTATAGCGAAACAAATTTTTGCTAAATTCTAGAAAAAATATTGCGTTCTCCATTGAACTTGACTTGATCAGTCAACCAACGTGACCAATTTTTGTGTGAAGAACCTAATATTATTCTTGAATTTTGCACAATTTTATTTTACAATGGGTTTACTTGTGTAGACTAACACCCTTAAGTATTGTCACACCTGTCTGTAACACGTTGTATATTTCACAATTATGATTTCTATTACAAAACACTTAACTAATAGTCTTAACTCAATGTAGGTACAACTCAACTATTACCTTTTAAAAGAAACGTGGTTTTAATAACCACTCTTTGGTCCAAGTTTGGTGGTTAAAGAAAAACTTTTCTTCCTTACCCTAGAAGTAGTATTTGTAGATCAACGGTTGGTCTTAGAAGTTACTGTAGGGTAAGGAAGAAAAGGCTTTTAAATTCTGCAGTTAAATACGATTAGTAAGTGAATTTATTTATATTTTTAATTATTGCCATCACATTAAATATTACTTCAGTTTTCGGTTACACATTGAAGATTAAATAAGAGTAAGTAACATGATGTACATTAAGACGAACACGTCTCATACTTTAGTTAAACATTAACCGTCTTACCACAAAAGTTTATGTCAAAGTTTTTGAGCAGATGTTTCGGTTTGTATGGCAAATAAATAAATTTATTATTATTATTATTTCTTTATACAAATCCGCAGTAAGCGATAATAAGTTTATATAACCATGAAACCTTGTTTAACAAGTGTCTGACGACCAGTTTTGGCATTTGATATTGCGTTCTAGTGTATTTTTGTAAAGTATTGAATTTTTCCCATTCCTTGACAAAAAGGGCTTTAAACAATGTTTATAAATACTTTTTGTGGTTAGACCAACATGTCCACAAATACGCAATTCACAAAAAAACATAGTAAGTACTTTAAAAAACATAATAACTCATACATAGTTATTAATAATCACACTAGCTTATTTTAAAATTTCTGCATTAATCTTAATATCTTAAAGATTATATAAGCAATCAAGTGATCTAATGTTACACTTGTTCTATTTACTTACACTTCAATATGTTTTTTTTTTTCGCGCAAAACAAACGAGTACTTACCTATTAAATAAATGTGTAAAATGCACGTCACTTACATACTGTGCATTGATACTCACTTAATTCCACGATATCACGCTAACTCCACATTAACAACTTTGCTTTACTTTTATTTTCCTGTTATAAACCAAATAGCGTTAAAAAGATAACTCGTAGAAAACACTATTCACTGTCTTATACACATATTACATAGTATCACTTCCCATAACGCACTCCCACTGTATCACACACGTTTTACGCCACCTAATGTCACCGTCATCTCACGTCACTCTCACGTCACTGTCGTCACTCCCCCAGGACTTCGACACAGGTCCATTACCCTGGGAGCAGAGAGCTCTCTTAGAGCCCGTGCCCTCTCCAGTGCCTCCTGAAGAGCCTATACTAATACCAGAGCAGGCGGAGTTCTTCGAAGCAGTCGACCCATTGCCGGAGAGTGAGGTTCCAGATCTAGAAGATACTGGTAAGGGTTCACATTTGGTTTGTAACAGTAGTTAGATAATAATAACTCAGCTGTAAAGCTTAGCAAGAACATTATAATTTATATCTATTATATGAACTATATTTCTCATACCTAACTGCAGACAGTTTAAAAAATATATTTGATTCAATTTCAGTTTCATTTATTTATGCATGACATGGGTGCGTACATGCACGTAGATTGAACAAAACAAAAGAACTACATAAAAAGAGATGATTTATAAATGTATGGAGTTCCGGCCAGGACGGTGTACATAATATTAATCTTTGACCTGTCAACCAAATTCAAAATAACGTAACTTAATGCAGTGTACAAAATTAATTTCTAATCAAAATATTGCCACGCTATTTACACAAAAAGATGATTTACGCGTTTTTAATTTTGAAATTTGTTACGGGATGTATACCAAATTCTTATCCTTAGGAATTTTTTAGTAGATGTACACTGTTCTAGCCGAAAATGAAACAAGTTCTTTAATTAGTGTGTGTTTGGTTTTGTGTCACGGTAGTACGAGTAAATAATTTTCCAGAGTTGACCTTATATTTATCAGGTTAGTTCTGGTCTGGTTATGTCTCTTTTCATACTCGCATCCAATCGATCTTCGAAGTGCATGTGAGATTTAATCTTTTTAAAGCATATATATTGTTATTCATACAGGTATACCCTTACCGCCATCACCACCACCAGTTCCACCAGCAGACTTGCCACCAGAACCTGCGCCACCGGAAGCTCAAGCTCCAGAGGAAACAGAACCAACACCAGAAGAACCGGAAGAACCGGAAGAGGTAGCCAGGGACATGGACCAGAATAGGATGGCCGAACAATTAGTCAGCACGGTGAAGGGCATGGTTGGTGAGTAAGGAAAAAAAATCTGCTTCGGGTCTGGCAATTTTTCTTTCGTCTGTCGTTTTGTATGTTGGAATGTTTTTGTGGTAATCTTGTACTCGCAACAAATTTTGACGAAACTTGGTGCACTGGTTCTACGAATATTTTGGTGTCAAGAATTTTTGATTGGTGAAAATTTCTCCTAAAAGTGCTGAAATTGTTTTGCTGTTATGGCGCTGTATTCGAGTATTTGGATAGTAAATTGCCAGGCATATGCGAAACACAAAGTTCTCATATTGAAGTTTGAGTTTCGCATGTGCCTGGCAATCTCTTGCTAGTAGGTAATTCTCAATATGAAATGTCGGCAAAAATAATATTTTTAAAGTCGCAACATTATCTTAACATCGAGGTTTACAGTTCACAAAGCTATGTTATTGATAACCCTTTGGTTGAACATCTGTAAACATTGTTTCTTATCCTCAGATCCCAACGCGCCGCTCGAGCAGCAATTGTGTCAGATGCGCGCGCAACTGGCTGCTCTGGCGCAGTTGCCGTGCGTCATTCAGCAGTCGCTTGAGTTGCTCACGCGACAACTGTCTAACATGAGCCGACAGGTAAACAATAGTCGTGCAACAATCTTCCGTCGTTCCTCATATATCTTTATTTCTTTATTGGGCACCAAAAAATTTAATTTTCTTTACTGTCTAAATTTTCTGTATTTATTTTAAAAAATAATATTTAATACTATATTTAAAAAAAAGTAAAAAAAAAATACAACTTTATAGAAATAGGTTTTCTATTAATACGTATTTTATTTGACACATTTGGATGGATCGGACTAAATGCAAACTATAACGTCAGTGGTGTACCAATAAAAAAAAGTAAAAGAGCATGGTGCAAACACTACACACGTCATGTTATGTATGCAACCACATTATTTGCGATTTTATAAAAAAGACTCTTAATGAAACACAAAAGTGCGGCGTCGGCGTATGCCTCGTTACGCGTTGCCTCGAAGTTGCCAGTATGGTAACAGTAGAAGTACCCAAATTAAACCCACACAATGAGTAAAATTTCCGGAACCCTTACAATATGCAGTCCTTATTAACGGTACACAGATAGTGGTAAACAGTATCCTGATTCGCACTCTACCCCGTGACAAAGAGAACATAAAAACTCTTCGCGCAGTGTCGATTTTTACGACTCAAGGTCATTGGTCAAAATTGGTTGCTGTCACAACGGAATGTACGAATGTGGTTTCTTAGAAATTCCTTTTACTAGTACTTTCGACTGTTATTTCAGTGTCTCACCGATAACTTTTTACTGCAGGAAACTCATCAGATGGGCTACGAAGCGCAAATGAACGTGGAAACACGCCAAGAAGTACACGGTAAATTATTATAATAATATTGATCAGTTAAGTAGCCTAGTTTATGTACTCCTTCCTTTAAGCGAGGGACTTTAGGTTCGATACATTTTATAACACAAAACAGAATATTAAATAAGTATTCGAACTTATTTAATATTACATTTATTACGTTTAGATTTATTTAATACCTATTTACATTTTTTTGTGCATATAAGAATTAGTTAGAATGTAAAATGGCGATAGCAATCATCGTAAGAAAACTTGATTGCGTCGGTAAAGGTTATATTTCGAAAATAATTGAACAGTAAAACAATAATTGTACAGCCTATTCATAAAGGAGCCCCGTGCCCAGCAGTAGGTTGATATGATCAGAAGTCCATAATTTGCTTTTAAATTACGTTCCATATATACACATATATATCCAATTGCGTTTAAATATGAACGAACTAATTCTGTGAGTTCATAGAACTAAATAAAACATATCCTTTTTCTTGTACTTATTATCCAATTAGAAACCAGCATGGCTTCCATCCAAGAATATCAAGAACAAGAAGCTCAAAACTGTGAAGAAGTAACCCAGAACGGTCAAGAATTAGCGCAGAACGATCAAGATTCAACCCAAAAAGAAGAACAAAGCTCTGTGACCATAGAAGAAGTTCAAGAGGAGACGATGTCCGCTGAAGAGGCTGCGGCTTTGAAGAGGGAGCAGGATGCCATGATTGAAGAGCAGATGAGGAGTGAAAAGGATAAAAAGGTAGGCAGTTATATTATAAATATTTTTTTACAATGGACATAGTTTAGGTACCAAAAATTATAAACGTAGAGAGTGTAAAGAGTTATCGTTGTACTAAGCCGAAGTCACTATACTCATCCTAAGGCACAACTTTCACGATGGGACCAACTCTGAATTCAAGAAAAAAATCAGCTATTTAATATTTTTCTTTGATTAACGATAAACCTTTGTTCGGAACAGCTGTTTTTTTTCTCAAATTCAGTGTTGGTCTCGTAATGAAAGATATTCGTAATGATGAGTTAAGTGATCTCCTTCTGGTTTAGTACACTTTTGATCGATAACAATGTATGTATCTGTTCTATGACAAGATCCAAGTTATAGGAGATAGGAACTTCAGAGAGAAGAAGCCAAACGACGCGCGCTGTATATAAGATCAATGCTTCTTTATCAGACCATTGACACATCCGCCTAATAAAAGCTTCTTCAGATTGTATGTTACTATTTATTTCTTTATAATTGTTTACTTTATAAATTGTCTTTATAAATTATTGTAGCCAGTAGGCAATCGATTATTTCTTACCCTCATTCAGTAAAAAAATACTCTTAACAAGTTCTACAATCTGCCATCTGCCTGCCGTCAATGTTTTGGGTTGGGATATTGTTTTATTCAAATTACTATTGAGATTTTTTTGGAGTATCTGATACGTTTGACCCATCGATCCCAGAGATCGACGTTCGATCACATTCAAACATTTCTTTACACCTGGTACTTTTTTACTCTTTTATTTGAAAATAAACTAGGAGCGTCAAGAAAAAGCCCGCTTAGACCAAGAGTCCCGTCAAGTTAAGCAGAGGGCCCCACGCGTCGGAAAGCCCCGCCCTGTGTTCGGGCCCCTGACTCCGGAAGAGAGGCCCGTCGTGCTGCCCGGGGGCCGCCGCTGGAGGGGCCCCAAAGACGCGTACAACGACCAGTTCATCGCTGAAACTCTGACAGCCCAGTCGGAGATCATTCAGGGAAAAGTTTTAGGGTATTTTAATATTCTTTCATCATATTTTATTGAAAAGACGCGCTGTTTCTTTTCTCACTTTTGACTTACTCGTAGAATTTCCAATTTTTTTTGCTAGATGCTGATAATATTTAAGATTTATCCAAAAAATACTTTGACTAATAGTCAGCTAATATTGACAAAGATAGTATATTTTCTTGCATATTTCACTATTTTTAGTAATTTAATCAGTACGAGCATGTTTCATAAAAACATTTATTTATTTCTCAAGTACAAGAAGGAGCGCGTCTTTGTAGTTAGTATCTCTGATACTTAATTTCATTAAGCACAAATAAATATCAATGTTATTTTCATTAATATATTATTATTCTTTCTGAAGTAAATCATTAATTGTCGTCATTTTAGGTATGAAAGCGATCGCCTCCCATACGACCACAGGTTTGTCATTTTCATAATCATATTGTTAAAACACTGTCTTACCACAAAATAATTGAACATGCTCATTGAGCAAATGTTTCAGTTCATTTCTTTATACAAATCCGCGGCATTCACAAGTAGGTAAAATTAAAAATTTTGAAATAGGTGTGTTAGCCATCTTGGATTACAAATTACCATAGTGTTCTACTAGCCAGGCCCTTTTATTTGATACCCGTATTGAAGGGATTGTGAAAAAATTGCACATCGGCATTTTGAGGCGGAGGCCATCTTAGACCGATTTTTATTTAATTTTTTTCATTTTTTTAACTGTCACGACTTACATTTATGATACAAAAAATCAAAATTAAATTTGGTCCATCCGTTTGGGAGCTACGATGCTACAGACAGTATTTTTGCTTCGGGGGTCAATAACCACCACGACTAAATTTATGCCACCAGAAAACCTTCTATAACCTTTTGACATTGTATGACATCCAAGTTGACATTTAATCTTCTAGTATTTTTTTCTAGTACATACGCTTTGTGTAGAAGTAGAAGTTTTACATTTTTGACATTCCATAGCAAAATAATAGTGGAATAATAAAAAAAATGACTACCTACATCCATTACGGCGGGTGCAGATGGTACTTTTTGCAGTAGTTTCCATTCAAAAATCCAATCTCATGACCGATTTTAATTAAATTAAATTAGGACCACATAAATGGTTTCAAACCTTTTAAACAAAATATATTTTTTCAAATTCGGTAAATCCTTCTAATCCGTAAAAATCAGGTACCAAACATTAAAAAAAAACAGTAGAATTGAAGATCACCTCTTTTCAGAAAAGAGGTTAAACTATGTTTAAAAATATGGTTTGTGGTAAGACCGTAATAGTTTAAGAGCTTACTGCCTTATTAATAAACGCGTTTTGACTTCGAGCATCTTTTGTCTCGTTCTATTCAATGGAGAACGTCACGCGCCAAAACAAGACAACTGACGAGTAAAGTGAAGACGCGTATGTTAATAAGGCTGTAAGTGACACATTTATACACGTTTATTTATAGGACTTACTTCACTATATTTTGTATTATAATCATTTAAGATCTATATAAAAAGAATGATCATAATTCTGTCAGTCACACTGACTAAACTAAAAGTTCCTTAAATTATATTCATCATTTTCTCACTTTTAGAAGCAAAAAGAGATGTAACAATTTTAGAACTGTCAAATTAGGTTAGTTTAGTAAGTTTGGCCTGACAGAATCAGGGTCATCATTTACTTTGCTTTATGTGTACAGATACATTATTAAACATATTTATTATGTGTATTAGCATAGTTCTATGTATAGTTAGATAAGTGTACATTCGTTTTATGTGATCATTGTAAACATTATCTCAATTTTGGCATTTTTTGTGAGTTTGCTTTGTAAATCTGATATGTGTTCTTAGCTTTATACAACGTTTAACAGAAATGTGTGACAATACTTAAGGGTGTTAGTCTACACATCAAGGTTTACCTTGATGTGTAGACTAACTTATTAGTAGTACTTATAGTAGACCATTGAAATTTTGTAAAGTTCGATAAGAAAAATGCGTCCTCCATACAACTTGGCCGATCACGTGACCAATTTTTGTATGAGAACCTAATAATTATTTCTTGAAATTTGAAAAATGTTGTTCTACAATGAGTTTACTTTGATTGGTAGTCTAACACCCTTAAGTATTGTCACACTCTTCTTTTACACGTTGTTTATTAATATTAGTAAAGAGGTCCTGATTGGCTGACAAGTTACAATCTCGTAGAGCCTAAATCTCAGAACCTAGAGACTTGTAACTTGGAGGATTCATTATAGATTGTAAGATTTGTACTAAGAATCAGTTTCTGTAAGACAACGAGGTTCATACGTTTGAAATTTCTTAATATTCCATTTTATGGTCGCGTCCAATGCCTTAGTAACTACTAGGCAGGCATTAGTTTAAATATATAATCGGACATGCTAAATCAACAGAGTTGTAGGTATTTATAGATTTTACGTGATAAGTAATAATTATCTATTAAGCTCGAAAAAGACAAACTATCAGATTATAAATCTGCAGACATTATATCAATGAGTCTGTCTTTGTCTTCTTGGCTCTTTTTATTGTTTGTTAATAACTAAAAACTGGCATCTGACTTCAATTTAACAAGACTAAATCAAATATTGATTTTTTAAGAAGACTTTTGACCCATGGTGTCCTTGTATCTACCAACAATTTCTTTGAAAACATTTAATTTTGTCCTAAACTTATCGATGCTACTGGGGACAAGACAACTTTCTAATTCCTTGCTCAAAGGATTTCAGTGGCAATTCAACGCGGGAATGCTGCCAGCATTCTTGGGACTTAGCCACACGGACATCAGCTTTATTCAGATTTTAATTTTTTATTGACTAAAGTTTCTGACTAAAGATGAAACCTTTGCATCTTCGGCGCCTATACACATTTATCATTTATTGTGATTTTTAAAATCGACCTTCTGCACCGAAACAATTAAAAAATAGGCTTCAAAAAGAAGGAGTCGTAATAATCATACGAAATTATATTTTTCATTTTTTTTACGAATATTTTCCGTAAAACTTCTAGATTATTAGATATAAATATTTTTATCTGTACTCATATTTTTTTTAGCTTTTGCTTTTTGCATATAAATGCTTCTGCTGCGTTATTCAATAAAAAGTTGATTGTACATATGTGACACACTTACATGAGTGTGCGTGAGTGTGAGTGTGTGTTTGCATTAACATGAGTTTTCTGTTTGTTTGCATGTTTGTCCGCGGCGCGGCAGATCGAAAACTGGAACAAGATTTGGCCTTGGGGTGATACTAAATCGTATTGTAGAAAGTATAGGTATGTATTTTGCTTAGCCCTAATTATTTATTCAGCTGCGCTCCGCAGTGTTACCCGTGGATCTCTAATTTTTAATAGCTTATATTACTCAGTGATAATGTAGCTTTGGCAATGGTTTTTTTTTTTTTAAATCGGTGTTGTAGTTTTAGTAAGCAAACACACAAATAATCCCATTCTTCCTTTTTATAATATTATAGTACGTACAGATAAGACGTTTATTAAAAAGATAAGAATATTCTAGAATTGATATAAAATGTAACATGTTTGCAAAGGAAAAAAATATGTAACTAATAAATCTCTCTGCAGATTTTAATTTTATAGGCATCTGAATATATTTTTTAGTTTTTATATTTAGGGTTTAACAAAAAACTACTTGACCGAAGTTCACAAGTAGCAATAAAATATAGGTTTCTGTAATATTCTATTATTTTCTTTACGAATTAGTTGATAAAACTTACGTTTAAGATGTTTTCAACATTGAAAATAAGGAAACATAAATGATGTTCCAGGTAAATTTAAATCAAAGTAAAGATTGTCATATTGACAAAGTTCAAAGTTCTTTATTTGCCTCAGATATGTTATATACATGGTCTTATTAAGTATAACTTAAATGTAGATCAACATTTCTTAGCCGACTGGCATGCGAATAGTACTTATTACAAAAATAAATTAAATTTTACAGTACTAATTAAATTAAATTACTTGTACCTAACTACGGCTGCTAGGTAATGAAATTTGACTGGTAGCCTATTACTGGATGCTATCTAGCTTAATTTTGGAGATTTTAAAATAAAAAAGATGTTCTGTTTCGCACTCGTTGCTCGTATATTGCAGTAGTAATGGCGTCGTTACAAAAAGTCGAGGATAGGAGGGAAGGGAACATTATTTTAACCAATAGCAGCACTGAATTTAAATATCGCGGCTTGAGCGTGCGTTGTAATTGGTGATTAATTAGGTAGGATTCAAACGTATTGGCGCGTTCAGGAACATTACTACATAATATAAATATCTTATATCAAAGTAAAATTTAACATAATGGCGTTCCAGAGAATCTTAGAACTTGGTAAAGTTTAACATAACGACGCGACGACGTTCCAATGAATGTTGAATAACAATAATAATGTACCAACATGACGATTCAAGAATCTTAGATTAAATTAAAATTTTAAAATAACGACTTTCTAAAAAATCTTAAATAATAAAATTAACCAACTTGACGGTTTAAAGAATCATAGATCAAAGTAAAGTTTAACATAATGACGTTCTAAATAATCTCAAGTAACAATAAAATTTAACATTATGACGTTCTAAAGAATCTTAAATAACAATAAAATTTACTAACATGAAGTTTAAAGAATGTTAAATTAAAGTATAGTTTAATATTACGACTTTCTAAAGAATCGCAAATGACAATAAAATTTTACATGACCTATTAAGAAATCTTAAATAACAATATACTAACATGACGTTTCAAAGAATCTTAGATCAAAGTAAAGTTTAACATAATGTTCCAGAGAATCGAACTGCCACTTAGTGGACTTTCACACACTTCGTGACAAAATGGTCTCCATTTACGATACACTAGTTCAAGTAAGATAAACAACTGGCACAATTTACTTCAATGAAACCATATCACGTAGAATCGAATCCATTAAAAAAGTAGTAAAGCATTTCATAACGCACAAGACCCTGATTATAACCCCTGCCCCTCGAGCACGAGTTATTATTTGACAGCGAAAAGGGAAACTGTTTGTAAATTTTTTTTGATTACGTCATAGCAAAACTTTTTATCACAACATTTATTTTTGTATAATATTGAGTTACTTACACTGAAGGTAAACTTACGTACAGTGTAAGTATTTCTATTTTATTTTGCACACTCGACATCGACTCGGGCAAACTTGAAATTTTTAAAATGAACATCTGATATACTTACGCAGTTATGGCAAATAAATATGTTATTATTGTTATGGAACTAGATAGAGCAAAACTTTTTATGTACCTACCTAATCAGTCCCAAAGTTGCAGTGATGTTTATAAAGACGTCATGCTCGGGGGGCTGAACAAATAAGGTATTCATTATAAGTCTGGTTTGATTTGTAATGAGATCGTAAAAATTGAATTCTCGACACGGTTTTAAGACAAGGCATTCTGAGAAGACTTGAGGTGCGGGGTACTTAACCACCTAAATACCCTAGTGACCTAGTAGAGTGATCTAGAAGGCCTAGCGGCAAATGATATGCCTTAATCTTAATTATAAGGCATATAATTTTGCGCAGGTTCTTTTATTAAATTATACAATTTGTGATCGCTTTAGTATGTTTTTATTTAATACTTCTGATACTATTCAAATAGCAAACTCCATAGTCAGCAAGCATTTCATTTTATTTTATGCACGATTCTGCATAGGCATGTTGTTTTGGATTCTTATTTTATTGACGGCGAATGTTTATCAACTTTTAGCCTGGAAACCCTCAGGCAGTCGGCTTGTTAAGCGCCTAGAGCCTAGGCCATCATTATTAGGAAACATGGTGGATATAAGCGCCAAGATCGCAGTGTGGCCGGCCCTGAACATTCTTCTCGTACAACGTTGTTTTTTAAGGAGCCTAGCGAAGCTCTAGGCGTTTTGCAAGCCACCTGCCTATGCAGACGTGGCATTAAGCAGTGTAGGTAAAAGTAACTGGTCACATAAATACTTCACTATACAGGTTTATCGGCTGAGGGTGTACTAAGCCGAAAGGGGGTCGCTGTCGGTCGGCTTAGTACACCCTCAGACGATAACCCTGTATTCAATTATTCGGCATCCAAATCATATTCTGGGTTTTTTCTAATTTATGTTTTTTTTCTTTCATTCGCTAATTCTTTCATCACATTTACCAAATAATACAATAACCACACTCTAACTAAACCATTGAAAAAGATACTCATGTAATGAATGATAAATAAGTTTATAAGTAATTTTTTTTCATTTGTTTGGGCTATAAAATTTTCACTGTTAACTTTGTCAAAAATAGGTTACCTACTATTTTTGACAAAGTTAACCACAAGCCTACAAATACTTGATAGAATGTGCGACCGGCAGGGCTCTCGGATACAGTTAGGCATGAAAAAGGTGTAAACAAAAACAAAATTGGACACGTTTTGACAGTTCACCGCTTCAACGTTGACAAAATGAAAACAATTATAAAAAAAAAACTAATTTTCTTGCTAATGTTTTAACATCTCTCAAGTCTAACTCTAGCCGATTGGGTCCCAGCTCGAGATTTTATACAAACTTTTTTGCCAAAATTATGTTGCCTTTGAACACCAATTACTAAAGTATAAAAAGCTAATATAGAATATAAAAAGCTATAAAGGTTCACTTGATGGACAGACTAACTATTTAGTTCACAGCATTCTGTTACATGTTGTATTTCAATCTATAAATTCTTTAATAATAATTAATTAATTAAAATTTAATTGTTTGGAAACATTATTTCTCAATTTTTATTAAATGATTCTTTCATGCGCAATAAATACGCGTAATTTTCGTTCATCGGCTTGTTTTCACAAATCAGTTTGTACAAAACACTCGAGCTCTCAGTAACCTTAATGCTTTTATTTAGGGTGAACTTCATGAAGTACGAAAAGCCGCCGGTGAGTCTAGACCACTTGAAGAACTCTGCGACTTACAAAATGATTCACAACTTGGAAGATGCACCTCTGAGGAGGACTGATCTGCTGACGCCTGTCGTCGCGGAAGCGGACTACAGAGAGGTAACCGCTTTTTACAGTCATGAGTCATATATGATTCATTCGATATATTACACGTCATATATACTGGAGATAACCGGTATTTCTTGAACCATGAGTGTTATTTGATTCATTTGATAATTAATTTTACCTAGTTGTATACAAATGTATGATTACACAGGACACAAATTTGGTTCCTGTCAAACTGCGAGGCAGTATGTTTTTCGTTTGTTTTTTTTTCAGATTTGATTGCATTTTCTATATACATTTATAGAGGTCAATGCTCTTTCTTGAGCCATGAATCATTTATGATTCATTAGATATTCAAACTTTACTTAGCTCGGCCCGCACACTTATGCATCAGAGTTTAACTACTCTTTTTTGAGCTACAGGTCAGTATATGAATCATTTGATATTTATACAAAATCAATTTGCATACTAATGCATCATATAAAGAGGTACTGCAATTGTTTCTTGACCTATATGTCCCCGTGTGCTGAGTATTAAACCTAGTGTTGCATTCGGTGGCAGTGTCTAATCTCGGACTATAAACGAACTTTAGTAAGAAAAAATATTTTTTAAGAACTTTACCATAGTACCACTTTACCAAGGTATGCCTTAGACTTGGATTTTTTTACAAATAATTAAATTAAGCGGTAAATGCACAACATTAGGTATACCTACTATCTACTCCAAGAGTAAAGCAAAAATCAAATAAATAAATAATTCAAATTCGACATACGTAAATCATACACAATTTGATAGTTCTGCCTATTTTGCCTCAGCTACGATGTAAATATACCTAAAAGTATTACCTAATATGTTGTCGAAATAATTATTGATTTTTATATTAAGTATAAGATTTACATTTTAAAATGAATACTTTCTAATGTAGGAGTATACCTGTATATACAATCATCACGATATATTGTGAAGGAAGTCTTACACTGTGTAAAAATTTTCCTTAGGCAACCACTTTTTGAGTTCTCCATATACCTAATTTATTATCTGGTAATTCGATTAAGTGAGTTGGCATAGAATTACAAATTAGGGATTATTAATCTAAGTGTTTTTATTTGGCTATTTAATTTCAGAGATGCGGATCTGCGACTCCTATCATCCAGACCAATGGACGCATGTAAATTATTAAGCTATAGCAAAATGTTAACCTTTTTAGAAATATTATCCGATTCTCCCCGAATTTTATTTGATACAAGATTTAATAAAGTTTGAGCAAAAAGTTCCTAAAATTAATAACCAGTTGACCGTAAGTTAATTGACACAGCCTTTTTCCTTTATTTGTTCACACTTCACGCGAAAGTGAAAGATTATTATGAAAATTGTTGATAATCTTTGACGTTTGTTATTATGATTTATGGCGTTGCAAACCAACAATGAATTACCTAGTCCTAGTGGTTCAATTTATCATTTTGATTTGTATGGATTCCTGTGTTTTGTGATCTTATAAGTATTTTGAATAAAATTTCCATGTATAAAACTAAATGATGTTTAATATTATTATTATAAAAGTAACTTAAATTGCAATCATAATTAGATAGGTAAGGTAATTGGCAAACTGTGTACAGAAATTGATAATATTTTTTTAAATAATTATTTTATTTAACAAAAATAGTAGTTATTTTTAACGTTTTCGTTCAACTTCTTCTATAACAGATAGGTATATTGCTATTCATTCAATTAATACACGTCATGTCACATGTTAAATGTAAAATAATGTAACAAATTGCATTTAATATATCTTTAATTTAACATATCTTTTATCGCAAACTTAACGTCATATTTAAATGTTAAAATTTATTTTACCAATATTCAATAGACCAACCGTAGTGATGTGGGAATTTCCTGAAAAAAATAAAACATTAGTTATATTTACACTGAAGTACTGCTAAATTCGCATAATATTTTACTATTATCGACCAATTTTCAACAGTCGCGGTCAGATATTGGGCATTTATCTTTTACACAATCTGAATTGATTACAACCTGTATTATACAAGTACGCTGGACTTCAGACTGTCAAAGTATTAATGAATACGTTTGATTTCCGCCATTATGTCGCTGATGTGTTCGTGTGCGTCCAGTGCGAGTACATGGAACTAATATTAGTCCATCTAGGTATTCCTTAATAACATTACTATCTAGCCTAAGGTTAATAAGTAATTTTATTTTGGGTTAAACTTGTACAAGAATAGTGTATCTAAGAATGTGTCCATTAACACGCATACTTAAAACCTAAAGGGAAGACACTATGTTCATGTGTTGTTTACGCGTAGCACTTGAACTAAACACTAGTAATATTAGTGATGGGATAATGTCAATTTTAGTTCCCGGTAACACCAGGCGCTTTATCGACATCAAAATCATTTCATTTTCTAGTGAATGTTTAGTCCTAATAATATATGTCAGTAAGGCTATAAGTCACAAAAAATATATTATCCATTCTATTCTCACTTATAGAAATAAAACTAGAGGCAATAATTTCAGAACTATCACATTAGATCAGTATGTTTGGCTTCATCAAGCCTAAACTAGTAAACAACAATCGACAACATTTCATTTTTGTAAAGTGATGGAAATTAAACCATTTCGAGATAATGTAATGAAGAGTTCATACTAAAAATACCAAAAATTTTATATCCACTTTCTTCAGAGTTATTTATAAAAACTGATGAAATAAAATCTCGTATTTATGTTAAGACTCTCAGATGCCACCAATAAAAAAAAATTGTATGTGTCATCTGTGAACTATACCAAAACAAAAGACTAAAATACAGGCTTTTGACGAGAATAGCATAAAGCTGAACTTTTCTTATACTTTGAAAAGTGTCTGAAAACGTAATTATTACATTCTGAATAAAAAAAGGGGTACGTAATTTTATTATTTGTCTTGCCATTATCATAATAAAAATGGGAGGTCAAAAATTTGAAATGTTGTCATTTCTGTCACATTTGAAAGAGATGGGTGGATACAACTAGCCTGGAAAAAACACGAATAATATGTGTAGGTTTTAATTTTTAAAAAGTGAGAACTTACAAATCAAGCAAATCAGTCAAATGACAGGACCGATTTTGATGAACATAATGGACCAACTGTGTGTGTATAATTTAATTTCATATTTACATAATTGTAGCAGCATAAATACCCGAAATTCCGCGGGCTACGCGTTCTTTTAGTAGAAGAGTAGGTGTCAGAGCCTCTCTTGGACTTCTCCTGTTTGGCCAGCTCTCTCAATCTCTTTCTCTTCATCCTCTGCCTCTCTTTCTCTTCGTAGTAAGCCGTATTGTGAGCTCCTAACACCGGATCGACTGCCTGTTTCTTATTTTTCTCTGTAATAGATAAATTACGATGGTACTAATAAAAAATTAAAGAAAGAAAATATTATAAAGACAAGACTACCGACTCGTAGGTATACGAGACAAGTAATAAAACTTAGCTAAACTTTCCTACTAGAAAGGGTTGCCATGCTACGTCAATGACCTACTACTTATATGAAACAGGCAATACAAAAAATTCGTCTTCGACGTGTGGACATTTTTTTTTTAGTTGATACTGTAAAAATTGTTCACATTCAATATGACGCCCTACTTATAAAACGCTTATACAATTTGTATGACGTCACATTAAAAATAATATCGCTTACATTTCTCGTCATCATACTAGTCATCGTCGAAGTAGTATCCTACCATATTTAGCATTTGAATTTTTTAGTACAAAATATTATTTAATGCGTCTATATGATTAATTGTAAATGAATTGACTCATTACTTCTATACTTGATACATTTTACTACCATACTTGAAACTGGCCAATATACTAATCTTATGACGCCATTTAAAAATACGCTTACTCTGGTCGTTATCATAATAGTCATCGTCATCGTAGTGTCCTGCGTATTTGTTCTCTACCTCGTGCAACATGTTGCATAGATGTATGACGGTCTGACTGAGGGCCACTATGTTTGAATACATATACAGCATGTATGTAGGCGTGGCCGAGTCGAAGAACCTGCTTTTGTTATAGAACCTGCAAGTAACGAATAAATTTAAAAAAACCGACATAAAATAATAAAAAGTATATATAAAAGTAATAAACAATTTTGTGGTGTCTGCCATCTTGGATTTGAAATTTATCTTAATGTATTACAGTATTCTACTAGTCAAGCCCTTTGATTCTATACCGGTATTGAGGCAGTGGTTAAAATATGCCATCCGCCATTTTGTTTCGGTGTCCACTTTGGACCAATTTTTCACTATGAATACAAAAAAGAAACAATATAAAATCGGTTCATCATCGTTTCTGAGTACCCTCTTTTTGCGTCTATGGCGTCATCCAAAATACATCTGTCTCTCGCTTTAAGATCTCGCGGTACGAAATTTTACGAAATTTGACCTAAAACACGTGGATGAGTTGTGTGAAGGATATATGAGAAAGGGGAGCTAAATGACGGCTGGTAGGTTGAACAGAAGAGGAAGACATGTTGTGCCGACCCCATGTAGTAGGTAGGATAAGGTAAGGAAGATGATGTTGAGAAATTTGACAAGCCATTTTTCTTTTTGATGTGAAACTAAAGCTCGTTTCAGGCGGTCAGTTAGACAGATAGATGGATCAATTCTTTATTGCAGGCACACAAAAATTGAAGAGAAAGATTCTTACATAATTTATAAATATACAAAATATGCCGTCACATGGCGGCCCTATCGCTAATAAACCATCTCTTCCTTAGCGACCTTAGTACGACTATGTAGACAATTATGAAAAAATTAAATAGGATAGGGTATACAATAAAGATTTTTTTTTCTTTTTATCCTACACAGCTAGGCATTTGACTACAAGTTCACACGACCACGGAAGTTAGAGATACTGTAGCCCTAGATGGGGCATGCCTAGTCTGAATACACTGGCCTCAAGAAAGTCTGTCGGAACACACCATTAGGTGCTTGGTGACAGATTTTACAACTTGAGGGTGTTAGCTTTCCAGGCGAGCTATAGGAAACGTCCTACCATCATGCACTACTTAATTAACTTAATACACAAAAATTTATAATTAATACATACACATACTTAATATATACAATTAATACTATTTAATTAATTAATTTAATTTATACTAATAATAATCAATCAATGAATACTCACCTGCCTTGTACATTATGGAAAATTTCCAACAAAGCGCCATACTTGTACACAATCTCGTGAACTAGATAGCCGATCTCAAAATCCTTCTTATTGTGGTACGCATAACGTATCCTGTAATAATCTGTCAGGTGCTTTTTACTAAAATGAAGAAATCATTGAATTTAATAAAGCAAAGTACCCGGCAAGTTGGTAGACATTTTCATTTTTAATTTCATTTATTATCAACATAACAATGATCGTGAAGCATGGAAGTATATGGGGGAGACTGCCCAGCAGTGGAACAGTGTAGGTTAAAAAAAACTACATAAGTTTAATCAAACTAAACATGTGATTGTCAGCTATTACAAAAAAAGAATCAGATAAAAAAAATTGAAATATAACACAATATACAAAATTAAGATATTAAATATTTGATACAATTTAAGTGTTTATGATTAAATGAATAAATGTCTATATTTATAGTTTTTTTTTTGTCTTTAATATCATCCTCAACTTTATAGTAGGCTAATAGATTAAGTAGTTTTTTTACTTCGCTTTTGAATAACTGGTCTTTTATTGTTTTCAGACTATCAGGTAGAATATTATAAAAAAAGAACACTCTATGTTACAAAAGAGACACGCGTCTATTTTGTAACTAAAATTAAAACTAATCTTAATAACTATTATTGATTTAATTCGATTCTAAAATAAGATTGGCAACGACATGACTTTGTTTCACAAGCGAACAGGCGTAGATTTAATCCCAGGTCCAAGCATGCACCTATAGTTTTTTTCACACAAACGCATTTTAAAATTAATCACTACAAGCTTAGCCAGTGATGGAAAACATCGCAAAGAAACCAGCTTGTCGGAGAAAGTTTCGAAGATAAATGAAGTCCCCAACCCGGAATTTGGCCTGATCGTGGTGGACTAAATTGCTTTTATTTATTCAATTTCTCCAACTCACCACCACAAGGCAGCGTGCTCAGTATATTAGCGGCGTTACCACGATAAATGGCTAATGTCTATTATCTATATCTAATTCTCTATTCTAAATCAAAATGTAAATATAAAGTGAATTTGACCCCACAAGAGCACTAGGTACCGCAACACAGGAGATCAAGGAGAGTGACAACATTACGAACAATTACGTAATAGCGATGTTTATAATAACAGTACCATAGTTTTATATAAATTAACTAGCTGACCCGGCCACGCGTTGCTGTGCCTATTTTATAGCGTCAACAACACGTGGTAATTATGCTGTTAAAATGTAGCTTATATGACACGTTCGTAGATTTACCATAGCAGCGCCATCTATTGATTACTTACTCAACCCAGTCGAAAGGTATCGACATCTGTTAGAATCATTTGGAGTTAACAGATAATTGTGACTGTCAAATAATAACAGAAAAATAATTAGCATTAAATTAAAATTGCGACTATAATTTGAGATTTAAACTATCCTATCTCTCAAGTTGGATCGAACTGCACATGGTGTGCGAATTTTATTATAATCGGTTAAGTGGTTTAGGAGTCCATTGAGGACAAACATTGTGACACGAGATTTATATATATTAAGATTTATTTAGCTAATTAGCACTGATATCATTGTAACAATTTTGACCCATATTTTTGTGTGAAATAAGTGATTTATTTATTAATGGCAAATGCCATGTGTTCAACTTCAATACTTACGCGTGTAGATATGTGCTTCCTAACTGATAGCAAGCTGTAGTGAAGTAGTAGTGATGATCGAGGTATCTCCTGCAATAGACAAAATCATTATTACTTTGACTAGTATTTGAGGAAAGAGAACCATCGTAGCGTAAAATGGAACTCACATTAGAAAGAAAAATAAGAAAGGAATTTATGATTATGAATAAATGAATGATTTTGATTTGTAACAAACACGTATAATAATAAAAATAATGATAAAAAATCTTAGAAAATAATTACAGTAAATAATTTTGTGTAAATATTTGTCACAACTCGGCCAGCGCTAGCTGCTATAAGGATACAGCAACCAGCGCTGGTCTTCCGCTGAGACCGAGAAGTGAAGTGAAGTGAGAAGTGATTACGATTTTATATGACAGCCTTAACAGCCTCGTATATAACAAATAAATTATTATTATTACTAAATAAATAAAATGATTTACTGATTAATAATTTGTTTACTAAGTCGCGCTATGATGACCTCACTGTGTAGTTTATATAGAAAATACGTTAAATAAAAAGAGTGAGACTCTAGTAGTTCAACGTCGGGACAATTATATTTTTGTGTCAAAAAAAAACGACCCCGATTCGGGCTGACCAGACTAAAATAATTTGACAGTTCTAAAATTGTCACCTGTTATTTTGTTTTCATAAGTGAGAAAAGGATGTATATATTTTTAAGAAATGTCAGTTTATGTAGTGTAGGCCGAAGAATAATTTGATTTGATTCGAATCGGGCTCAACATCCATTAGACCATTATTATTTTTATATTAATCTAAATTATTATTGTGTTCCGCATGTCTGTACCAAATATTATTGAACTGCGCAGCTAGTTCAATTTGACTGTCCCACGGGAACACAATTTTTTTCCGAGACTAAGCTACTACTACTTGTAGCCTTTGTGTTAATCCAGGACATAAGCTATCCTGGTGCCAAAATTTATCCAATCCGTTCAGCCGTTTGAGCGTGAATTAGGAACAAACAGACACATACACACAAACTTTCGTCTTTATAATATTAAGAGTGTGATGATCGGTTGGAAACTTCGACCTATACGCGAGTACGGAATTTCTTACAGACATCATCCATACATACATACAAACTGACAGACGAAAGATTGTTTGGTCAGACTCGAAACAGTCGCTACGCTCGCTCGGTCAATGAGGTTGCTTCCTGTTTTCTGTTTTATTTTTGTGGTACTGTATTTGTACCATCTCGTTTTTTTTCTTTTCATTGATACACCACCGACGTTACTTTTTGCAGTTAGTCCTATCCATCCAAAGGTTGCCTGGAAAAAATCACTTTAGGCGATAAGGCCGCCCAATGTAATTACCAATGTTTTGTTTATAATATATTTGCCGTGTATACTTTTCTTCAATAAAGATGTTTTGTATTGTATTGTTGCTATGAGGCGCAATGTTTATTACTATTCTTTGTCTTTTTAAATAAACTTAAAAATATGTGTTTCTTTTGAAAAAGTATGCTTTTCATGTGGTATCGTATAGATTCTATCAAATTCAGTCTATATTATGTTTTACTTATAATTCAAATTAACTGAAAAGTTTCACCTATTCTAAATTTGTATTGGACACTTTTGATAAATGCTTATTATCGAAAGAATTAACACATACCTACCTACCTGATTGCTGGAATAGTCAAAGTAATATACTTATTTTGACTATTACAGCAATCTAGTATATTATTTTTTGCTATAACTTGGTTTGGTTCACTTTCGGTGAACGGTGTGCAAGACGTGTCATTGTCATGGATACGCGACACGCCTCACTTCATCCCTGATGAAGTTCACCGAATGTGAACGAAACTATAGTTGGACTATTCCAACAATCAGGTACGCGTGATATCTCTTATTGTTAAAAGGACCACCGACCCTTCACTGTTTTCGTGCAAAGTTGATTTTTAACCGCGTGCTCAATTTTGATGACCAAGCAAGCGAACTATTCTAAAATTAGAATCCTGAGCGTTAGTGAGGGAAGCACAAGGTGACCAATCTTTGCACTCGAGTGCAACACGTAACTTTTCATCCCACCTCAGAGAGGAAATGACTACATACGAAAATAAAAAAAATTAATCACTCATGTTAGTATTTTCACTTATTTTTAATATAATGTTTTAACAATATGACTTGAAAAGATATAGCGAGCGCAAAACAAATTAAAAAAAATACAGCAATAAGATTCGGAGTCTAAGTTTGTAACAAAATAAAAAAGGTTGTATAATGAATTCGGCACCATAGATGTAGAATTAAATAAGTTGAATGTGGTTTTTGATTCACAAACTTAGTGCACACGATATTCTAAATTCAAATTTACTTTATCCTCTAGCGGATAAAAACGGCTTTTGCACTCAGATATCGAATTGCAAAAATACTCTTTCCGAGATGGTGGGATGGAAAGGCTAATGGCCATCAATCAGCGCAAAAATATGACTGCTTAGGAAACTTGTAACTTATAGTGGTATAAAAGACAGAAAAAAATAAAGCGAAAAAGCCTGGTAAATAATGTGTTTGTTATGTGAAAAAAAAACACTGGAAACGGACAAGATTAAAACTTCTTAGTTTTGTAAATAAAATGTCATGGTATCTTACACTCCTTGATAAGGCCAAGCTCTGTCTTCTATTTCAAACCGATGCATCTCTTCTTCCCAATTCCCAGTTATGTTCTTACGATCCTCTGAAACATATTTTAAGGTTAAATCGTTTCTATACAGAATTTCATTGAAAACAAGTAATTAATTAAAAAATTAAAAACCTCGATACCGCCATTTTGTGGTGGCGGCCATCTTGAATTTGAAATGTATTATACTAGTAAAAAAAAGCCCTTTCATTTGATACCAATATTATATTGATTGATGGATTTCTGCAAAGGTATGTATTGCGCCATCTTAAAGAAGACCTTTGTATGGATATTGATAATTATTATTATTTTGTAGCAGTGGCATTAATCAAATTTTAAAAAAATCGCTCAGGCATCAATGTTAAATTGAAAAAAAATCTTAAAAAAATAAATTTAATCCGACTAATAGAAAACCTCCTTTCAAAGTAACTCGATTACTCAGAGATGGACCGATTTAAACATTCTATTACTGTTGAAACCCTTCCAATTAGACCCGTAACTTTTTTTATTGACAAATTATTGAAAAAAAAATACTTTATAATAAAATCATCAGTGGTTTCATCGATTTTAGTATAAAGTTGCAAAAAAAAACGTGGTCACGAGTTCGCGGAAGTAATACCTAGACTAAATTAATACTACATTACTAAAGCAGGTCTATAATGAATGCATTATTGGCGACGATTATGATGGCCAAGAGCGCTGCTTAGCGCAGCTCCAGCCCGTCAGCATTACAGCTCTCTATCTCCAAGCTGGAATAAAGACCGAGACTTACTCTCTAGTTCATCTCGGTTGGGCAGCGCTGCCCAGGCTTCTAAAGTGAGTTCGTCTTCCACATCCACATCCTTCATTTCACCCTGCCCACCGAACTCAATGTTCTTTGGACCATCATGTGGGTTTTGTTGCTGTTGAAAATATACATATAATCACTATTACTTGTATTATATAGATTAATCGTAATATTTGGTAGGTTTACTTACTTGATTTAACGACAATACACATAGATCAACTCTATCTACAAGATGATACACATGATTATTACTTCATCGATTTTTAAACAATTAAGGATTAAATTAAATTTATTAGCTAGCGTAGTTCGAATCGGGGCGGATTCGAACCTGGCGTATATCTATAGATAATCTATCTGCTATATTAATATATATATATATATATACTAAATCCTTTGTATGATCTATAGGTAATCTTTCTGTAATAGGTAATCAAAACATATCCTCTTATTTTGATCCGGATTAATAACAAAGTTTTATAGTTTTCCTTACAACAACAGCAGCTCCAGGAGTAGAGTACACGTAATCAGAGTATTGTGCCTCAGATCTTTCTGAAGAGTCTGTGTAGTAACTAGTAGAGTCAGAGTAATATATAGGGTCGTAGGGCTTCGTCACTTTAACGGGAGGCTTCTTTTCAGACTTGTGCGGAGACGCCGTCGTCACTATGTGTCTTCCTGAATTCACATATTATTACACTGGGGATGAGTACAAAGGTTCTTTTGTAAGTTTATTTAGTAGTGTTCGAGTATTAGTAATTCGTTGGCTGCCTAGTTCACAAATACCTATACCATCTTAAATTTGTAGGCCGTAAATAGGCCGCTGAGTTCACACCGGTCGAGTATTACACAAGGTTCGGGTTGTACTGAAGAGAGAAAGTTATTATACATTAGGTATAATTTAGACGGTCACCAAATATTATATTTTTTCCTACAATGGTTTAACGCACCATATTTTATAACACTCCGAATACTTTCGGCAACAAGGTCCGCAGTAGGTTCAGGTTATTGTTATTATGACATTCTGAATACTTTCGGCAACAAGGTCCGCAGTAGATTCAGGTCATTCTTTATGACATTCTGAATACTTTCGGCAACAAGGTCCGCAGTACGTTCAGGTCATTTTATTATGACATTCTGAATACTTTCGGCAACAAAGTCCGTTTTAGGAAACGTAATTTGTTGACCATTTATCCATTTTGGTAAACGTTTAGAATTTTTCTAATAGTAAAATAGGTACTTTTTGGCAGTATTTAAACACGAACCTTATATATTTATCCTAATAAACGACTTTCAGTATGGGACCATGGGAACTTTATTTATGGAACAGCCAACTGTGTCGCCATAAGAACACAAAATCTTGTCTTAGAGAGTCAAGAGATTGTTAACGCATTTGACTTTGAACTGTCTTTATTTGACCACTTCACGGCGAGTACTGGGCCACAAAAACAGAAAAGCTTGGAAGGACAGCAGAGAGACTTTTGCTCAGCAGTTGAGCTCTATATACCTATCTACCTATATATATATATATACTCCTGACTGACTAATATTCGCTAGGAATCAACGTAAAGCCTAAACCACTGAACCTAGAGACATGAAATTTGGAAAGTGTATTCATTATAGAGTGTAGGGGTAAACCAAGAAAAGATATTTAGAAATTCAATACTCTATATGAGGATTCAAAGTTTTTACATACATAAATGAATCCCTATATTCCTTGGTCACGCCATCACGCGTGGACGGCTGGACCGATTTCACTAATTATTTTATTATTGTGTTTGTTATTGTCAGGAAAATGTTCATATGACAGATTTATTTTAAAATATATATATATAAATGAATCCGTTTGTAAAACTCGAGAACGGCTGGGCCGATATAGCTGATTTTAGTCTTGAAATGATTGTCTTACTCCAGGGAAGGTTTAAAAGGTAAGAAACATAAATAACTGTTATGCGATACGAAGTTCGGCGGGTC
The DNA here is from genome assembly GCA_947049295.1 of Ligdia adustata. Taxonomy (NCBI): domain Eukaryota; kingdom Metazoa; phylum Arthropoda; class Insecta; order Lepidoptera; family Geometridae; genus Ligdia; species Ligdia adustata. Next base: position 4,176,500 of record OX346242.1, on the reverse strand, counting down.
AACTAGTTTACAATAAAAATGAGATTTTACCTGAGTCATAATATGAACTGTCATGTACGTATCTTCTGTGTTTAGAACGGGATCGTGGTCTCGGCAGCGGTGATGCGGGGGAGAGCAGGCGACCTGAGTTTTGTGTCTCTACAGCGGACTCATCTTTGTACGACTTGCTTGTACTAACGATGGCTTAAAAATTTTTATACCAAATAAAATATAATTACTAGATAGGTACTTTTGCACCAGGTACTATCATCAAAGGTGGGCTGTTTGATTATTGACGTGCATCAATTTGTTATTTTATATTATTTTGACGATTACTATTCTATAAAATTACAGAATTACGACACTGACGTATGTAAAGGGACCGACTGTGAATACTAAATGCTACGAGTATGTATGATCTAAAGGTAATCTTTCTGCTATATTAATACATATATACTATATGTTTTGTATGATCTATAGGTAATCTTTCTGCTATATTAATACATATGTACTAAATGCTTTGTATGATCTATAGGAAATCATTCTGCTATATTAATACATATATTATATACTAAATGCTTTGTATGATCTATAGGTAATCTTTCTGCTATATTAATACATATATACTAAATGCTTTGTATGATCTATAGGAAATCATTCTGCTATATTAATACATATATTATATACTAAATGCTTTGTATGATCTATAGGTAATCTTTCTGCTATATTAATACATATATACTAAATGCTTTGTATGATCTATAGGTAATCTTTCTGCTATATCAATACATATATACTAAATGCTTTGTATGATCTATAGGTAATCTTTCTGCTATATCAATACATATATACTAAATGCTTTGTATGATCTATAGGTAATATTTCTGTTAATTTTTTTGCTGTTGTAGTTATTTATTTTGTTGATGTTAATAAAGGCACTTGCCTTTAGAAAAAAAGTATACCAATAGTTCCGCGATCTGTTAACTTTGCGACCAGAACATTTTTTATTACTAAGCGATAGCACAGTTTAATTTAAATCTACTTAATAATCACTATTTATTCCATACTAAGTATATAATAATTTAATTTAATCTTAATCTTTGTATAAGGATGTATTTTTTGTGATCAATAAATTTATTTATTTATTTTTTGATTATCTATAAGAGTTCTGCGCCCTGCGGTGTTACCCGCGTTAATACAGGATAAAAAGTAGCCTACGTGTTAATCCAGGGTCTAAGCTATCTCCTTAGTAAATTTCATCCAAATCGATTCAGCAGTTTTTGCGTGAAAGAGTAACAAACATACATCCACACATTATTACAAACTTTCGCGTTTATAATATTAGTAGAAAGGAAGTAGCATAGTAGAAAGTAGTATATAGGATAGGCATAAGTTTATTTTGTTTAAGTTATTAATACTTGAAATTTAACATGACGAGCGTTATTTAAAGTCCAATAAATGTTTCTTATTCTGAAGATGAAAAATATACTTACATAAAAATAGAAGCAGACTATATACAAAGGGACGGAAACACTTCATCCCGGTACGAAACTTTAAATGTCATATAGATATTTCCAAACCATTGCGCACGAAAATATTACATACAATGTATTAATAAGTGCAAATCTTATTTATACTAATTTAAAACTCTGTTCATTAATATTCAAGTACCTAGGTAAACATATAAGAAAATTATCTACTTATTTAATAAATTTTATAACGTGCTAAAATCATTATTACCGATATAAAAGAAAATTAATCAGGATTTAATTGTAAATATTAAACTACTAAATTTTTATTGATACTTTGTATATACGATTAATCTTAGTTTAATATTGGCAAAGATTCTAATCGTAGAATAATCTTTGCCAATATTAAACCGGTAGCCGGTATCGACCGGCCATATTCCCTTGTTTTCTTACACAAGGAAAATGATACTTTCGCTTTGTCTTCTCTGGTTCTGTAAGTAAGTGACGGAGCGAGCGACAATTTGTTCCTTAGTCTGTCAGTATGTTTGTATGTCACGAGAAATATTGTACATGCTTTCCAACAAACATCGACCAAAGTTTGTGTTATAGGTTTACCAGTTTTGAAATTGTGTTAATCATCGGGGATATTTGATTGGCGGATATTTCTCCCAAAACAGCGAGAAATTTGCTACGTCGATATTTATTGACCAACTTCTCTAATATTGGACATAAAATTAACTAAGATACTTAATAATATCGGTCGAGTAGGTGACAGTTCAAAGACAAATTATGTAGAAAAATATATAGTTAAGTTGAACTAAAGTTTATTCTTAGGCCGTAACTGAAAAAGAAAAGATAAATACCTTGTTTTTTACTAACTGACATCGTACAAAGATAAATTATTCTTAGTTCGTAACTTAGCTTTAACACTGACCCAAGGCTATTAGAAACTTAAGTATAATATTCCGTTCTTTATTGTGCAAACTTATATTTAATTTGCAGTTGTTTATTTATAAGAGTCCAACAATAATTTCAAGTCAAGTATGTCAGGAACAAATCATGCAATTGTTTTTCATAGCGGTTATGCTTAGCCGATCGAGATGAAATGTTGTTTAGGCTTTTAGTTTAAATGACAGCATCCACATGTAAAATGGCGAACGATCCAAGATGGCGAACTAAATATTTTTAATGCTCTCTTAGATATAAAAACTTCCGACATCGCTATCGAAATTTAAAACCCATATTGAAGTGTTTTGTGAAAAAATGGGTACTCTGCCATGTCTAGGTACGGCGGCCATCTTGGATCGATATTTAGAACACACCAGACTAATTCACCTTACAATTAAAAAAAATGTGGCTCATTCAAAAACAGACACACTCACACAGACACGTCAAACTTATAACTCCCCGTGATTTTTTTTAAATACCTTAAGTTTGATTATACAGGGTTATTGGCTAGGGGTGTACTAAACCGAAAGGGGGTCACTATCCTAAGGAACAAGTTTCACTATGGGACCAACTCTGAATTCAAGAAAAAATAATCAGCTGTTCCATACATTTTGCCGACGATCGATAAACTTTTTGTATGGAACAGCTGATTTTTTTTCTCGAATTCAGAGTTGATCCCATAGTGGAAGTTGTTTCTTAGTATGTCACTGTAGGTGCCCACAGTGACAACCTTTAGGCTTAGTACACCCCTAGCCGATAACCCTGTATAAGATTTATAACTATTGTTAAATTTTAGCCTTTTGCCAATCTTTAGAAATGAATGAGATTCTGAAAGAACTGTCGTGGCCTCTTAAACTAAAAGTGCTGAATGAGATCCCGGGAAACGAAAAGAAACAATATTTAAAACCTCCACCAGTTCAAACACCAGTGACATATCAACAGTCAGTAAGTAAAATGTTCTGGTTTCATATTTAACTCAGACATAAACAGAAATTTTGTGAATTAATAATTTGCGAGATGTCACTAAATTCGTCTTGCGTTTGTTACAAATAAAATCACGCATAAATTCACTCCTATCTAAACTGTAATATCTATCTCGATTTAAAAATATAATTAAAAATATCGGTGCATGCAAGCTATAATTGTAAAGAAAGAAATAACGAAAGAAAATGTTTATTGAGACACTACAAAAATAATAACAAAGTTAAGACAAATGATAACGACATTAACAGATAAGATTAGAAGTAAGCAGTCATAAGTATCCAGTGAATGCAATTGGCAGCTTGTCGTTCGAAATGGCGTTCTGAGGAGGAGACCTATGTTCAGCAGGGGACGTTTTCTGGATGATAATGATGATGCAGTGTTTTACTATCAGTGTAATGACGAGTGCGTCAAAAATAAGTCATAAGCTCAGCAGAAGCCACAGAATTCACCGCAGCGCTGATTTTCAGCTCTAACCTTTTTTCTGTATTTTTTCTTCAGTGATAATAATAATGAACAAACTAGTGTTAGAACAATTTGGAAAAATAAGTTATACAAAACCTAATACCTAATAACGTAAAATAATTAAAATGTGATTGACCAACTGATACTCTCAATATAGATACCTACAAGCCTTAATAAGGTTGTACAAATATTTGATTAGCAGGTTCCGACGGAAACTGAAAAAGGTCAAAACATGAGCTCTCTAGTACGAGTACAGTCAGCAACTCAAGCGCAAGCAGTGCCTATAGCAATGCGTCGGCATGACGTCATGGAGGCAGAGGTATGTTTATAATTTGATAAAAGGAGGGTAAGCTTTTTTGAGTGCATGTATTACATTTGTAATAAAAAAGCGTTTATTTCGAGCATCAAATTTAGTTTATGTACATAAATCTTACGTTAATTAGATTAAGTAGGTATAAGCAAAACTTGATAAAAAATAAAATTTATGTATTTGTGCTCTGAAACTCACACTAGGGTGACCTGTGTCGTGGGCTTCAGTCTCTTCATTAAAAAGGTTACATTATTTGTAAACTGGGCGACATGCGGCAGGTTGCTAGGTGGTGCAAGCCGCACTTTGCTCTGCTTTTTTAATTTGACTGCCTAAAGAAATTTACAAACCCCTACCTTATTAACAAAAAAGTACAACACTTTAGCTGGTATAAATCATAAATCGTTTAATTTTACAAAAAATATTACATATAATATCACAAAAATATTGATAACGTCTTATAACAATAATTTTAATTTGTTGTAATAATATAAAAAAAATATGATAGATTATGTATGTGAGAAATATCCAGTTAAACTATTAAATAAAACACGAGCACGTTTGTTCTGGCCGACGATTCAATTCGCGTCGAAAAAGCGATCGCTGTACTCATTATTTGGTTGATTTTACCAAATAAATACAGTATGTTTGAAAGAGATCATTTTAGCCCCAGAAGCGCTAAAACGGTTTCATTGTCTCTACCGGATTAACTTTATATTTTTATTCGTGCGTTGTAGTACTCAATCGTGTGTAGAACAAAAGTCCCGAAATGAAATTGAGTTATAAAAAAAGTCCGTCTGCATCCGCAGCCTACCTTATCCCTCTACTGGGTTAAGGCTTTGATCATATGTAGCCAACTTCCTCGGTCCTGTGCCAAACAAGTCGCGGTTGGACCCACGATTCTTATATCGTTGACCTTCTTGCCGCGGGTCAACAAACGCTCCTAAGTTTTGACAAAGCCATCCAAGTGTAGAATGAAATTTGAAAAACGAAATGATTGTAAATGTAATTTATTTGTTACAGAGGCGTAGCGTAGGATTACAGCTACTCAAAGAAACTAGTGACGCTGCACAAAACGACGCAAGTGACGACAACGACATGCGACTTAAGCTCTTCCGTCTCATGTACGAAACAGTCAGAGACAGCGACTTAAAAGTCAAACGAGCCGAACTAATAAAAGACCATTACGTTAACTCATCAACCTTCGAAATAGGGTACCTTGTCGGCGATATTACAGATAAATCTAATATATTAACCGACATATCAATGACTTTAAAAAGGTTTTATAAAGAATGGAAACCTATAGAACACATAAACGCGTATGAACAGATTGCAAATCAAGCTATAGAGATTACACATTTGATTGATTTAGTTCGTGTTGTACATAAAAGACAGACAGAACATGGTGGTTCACCAGGGTCTAGTTACGTTTTTAAGTAGTTAGCGGTGTTTTTGATAGATGGCGTTGGTAGTAAATTGTAATTTGTCAACTAGCACAGCAATCAAATGACCATGTCGCAGCAATGATGCTATCATCGGCAAACAACTTAAACCAATGACCTTGAATGCGCCGTGATAATTTGAAGGTCATTTTGATAGATTGTAATGTGCGGAGCAGGGTACTCGTCAATAAATAGTAAATTAGAATCGAAAATTTGTACCTACCACATCGCTTTTACTTCAAGTAGTTTGCCGGGTACATCTTTAATGAAATGAAATAAAGAAATAAAAAATATAAATAGTAGTGAAAATACGAACCTACATGATATAATAAAATATGCAGTAACTTTTGTACATATAACAGTCTACTCTAGTTGTCATGCAATATTTTGCTGTAGATATTGATTATTGTATAATTCATTAATAAATACAAAATTTTAATAGCGCTAAACATAACTCATCTTTATAATAAGTATGTAATGAATATAAGAAGGTTTGTAAAACACAGATGGCTTTTAAAATCTTCTTTATGGTAGCTGGTTGGAAACTCAGTTGTTATAGCCCATGACCGAAAAAGTAGTTATTGTAGGCAACTAAAAACAAAGTACTTGGACAAAATATTATTATATCGCGACTGGATGCCAACTACGAGGATACATTTCTCTTTCGCAACCAGTGACGAAAGCAGTGTTTTCCACCCACAAGTACCGAAAGTAAAGAGTATAATAACCTTGTGTATTTTTTTTTATTAGATTCTTTTTTAAATTCGGTGATAGTCTCATAATGACAGTTGGTTGTCATGATGGTACAATGACCCTCTCTTGGTATAACACGCCCCTAAACGATAACCCTTTATTTGTGTCTAAGATCATAGGAGTATTTGTCTCGATTCGTAAAAACGATAATTTGCTGTTCGTAAAATACTTATATATTTCATTTTATGTACTATATATGTATAATATTAGGTTATATTTAATATTTATAATAAATTATGTGTGTAAGTAAATAACATAATTATTTATTTTATTTATGTAGTTTGAGTGGCGAAAATCGTACCTACAACTTGAAGTAAACGGCTGTAAAGTTGTGAGAGCGTATATTTATTTTAAAAAATACTTGACAATCATTGACAGAGCGTAGCGAACGAAGCGTCTTTGCTTCGATTCTGACATTTTTTGTTTGTTTGCCTACAGGACCTTTTTTACCCTAGGGCCCAAAAGGCCATGATCTGAGCGGCAAGCTGCGAAGGGCGACGCGAAAACTCGCTTTTTTATTACACTTCTCTACCAAATCAGTTTATTTTTATGTATAAAAGCCGGGCAAGTGTTTTTATTAAGAAAAATAAAATAATCCTTTAAATTTAAGAGGGCGGCAAATCTCGCCGGTTCATGGCGCTGAATATTTAATACCTAGCTTACCCATTCATATATTACGTTCTTAAATTGAAATAGTAAAAAGTATACGTATTTTATCAACAGACCATAATTTAATCTTTATCACGTTGCTTAGCAATAAATATGAACGGATTTTATGTTGTTTTTTCTTTAAAATGAAGAACATTCGATCATTTAATGCAAATTTAAATTTACATTTCAATTTAATTTTAAATAAAAACATAATTACGTTCTTCTTTAGTCTGTGTAAGTAAATTTTACGATAGTGAAATATAATTATTATTGTTACACATTTCGTCACGTCACGATACACGTTCGTCTTTTGCCGAAGAAGTTTGCAATTCGGCGGAGACATTATTGCCAGTATAGGCCCCCCCCATGAGGCACGAGCTGTCTTTTCACAGCGTAAAGGAAAACTGAATGTCAAATTTCACACCGCAAGCTCTTAAAATGAGTGACACGTCAAAAAAGTATTTTGATGATGTCGTAGCAAAACTTTTTAGGACAAAAGAAAGAACGACAGCAAAACTTTTTAAGGTAACCTACCCATGCAGTTTCTTTTTCCCTGTCAAAAGATAGCTCGTCCTAAGAGGGCTGGTCCTACTATGGGAGGGGGGAAGGATTAATAACAAAATATTCTATTATTTATGATGATGTAATGTTCATAGAACTTTTTTACCTTAACTATTTTACCTACTCAATTCAGAGGGTAGGTTTTGGGTTGAAAGGGGTTTCATCAATTTTCAGAGGTTTTATTTTTAAATCGATATAATTGAAAAAGATGTATTGGCGCCCGCTGTAATGGCAGTCGGTAGATCCTTTCTTTATGAATATAACTTGTTATTAAACGATTCGACGCGTGACCTGAATGCCGGTTTTTATCTGGCCCGACGTATAAGCATTGCCATTTAACGTAGTAATGCATTCTGGGCACGCTGCCGGCTGGTGGTGTGTTGCAGTATTTTGATTACGTTTAGATCTTAAATGGTCTATATGTGGTATCTTAAATGGTCTATATCTGCTATTTTTTTTGGTTGTAGTTAGTCAATTCGATTTTTGGTATAAAATGAAAAAAATAATGTTATTTTGCTTTGCATCTATCGAATATTTTGATGAAATGGGATAAATTCATTCTCAATTCTACAATCAGACAGGTAGAGATACTGTAAGACACCACCGGTGCATGGTAGAGGACGCTACAGGTTCCACGGACTCCCACAAAACGCTTCGTGTCTACTTTTATTGTGCGAAATTATGCCAGTTTATGAAATTTGCTGCCAAGTTCTCTATTTCCCGATAGCTATAATGTCGGTCTCTTCAAATCGCGAGTGAATCGGTTTCATCGATGCAAGCGCGCTACATCTTAGACCGCCTCGTCACTTTACATAAGGAGAGTTTCGGTCAAGCGCAAGCCTATTGGCTATAAAAAAAGTTATATTGATGGTGAAGTATGAGTTACTGGGTATTAATATAATTTTTCCAGGTTGTCTTCAGTCGAACGCGCAACATATATCCAGACATTTAGACTATCTAGGCTGGCAGGATAAAGAACATATCAACTCTATGTCGCGGGAACTACTTACAAATATGCAGGTAAAACTTCAAAATCATAATTAAAAATAATATATTAAACATGTGGTGTTATCATTAAAAAAAACTTGACTGCACAAACTTTAGACTACGACTGAAACTGCGGGATGCTACGCTGGAGCTACGTTATTTTACGGCAGCACTACGTTGATTCACATGAGTGCTACGCTGTCCTATATAGCAGTAGACTGTCACATGAGTGCTACAATGTTACATGGAATGCTACGCTGGAGCTACGTTATTCTACGGCAGCACTACGCTGTACTACATGAGGGCTACGCTTTACTAAATAGCGGTAAACTCTGTGAAGTGTGTACTACAATGTGATATGGAATGCTACGCTAAAGCTACGTTATTTTACGGCAGCACTATGTTGATTCACATGAGTGCTACGCTGTCCTATATAGTATTAGACTGTCACATGAGTGCTACAATGTGATATGGAATGCTACGCTGGAGCTACGTTATTCTACGGTAGCACTATGTTGATTCACATGAGTGCTACGCTGTCCTATATAGCAGTAGACTGTCACATGAGTGCTACAATGTGATATGGAATGCTACGCTGGAGCTACGTTATTCTACGGCAGCACTATGTTGATTCACATGGGTGCTACGCTGTCCTATATAGCAGTAGACTGTCACATGAGTGCTACAATGTGATATGGAATGCTACGCTGGAGCTACGTTATTCTACGGCAGGACTATGCTGTACTACATGAGAGCTACGCTTTGCTAAATAGCGGTAAACTCTGTGAAGTGAGTACTACGATGTGATATGGAATGCTACGCTGGAGCTACGTTATTATACGGCAGCACTACGTTGATTCACATGAGTGCTACGCTGTCCTATATAGCAGTAGACTGTCACATGAGTGCTACAATGTTATATGGAATGCTACGCTGGAGCTACGTTATTCTACGGCAGCACTACGCTGTACTACATGAGGGCTACGCTTTACTAAATAGCGGTAAACTCTGTGAAGTGTGTACTACAATGTGATATGGAATGCTACGCTGGAGCTACGTTATTCTACGTCAGCAATATGTTGATTCACATGAGTGCTACGCTGTCCTATATAGCAGTAGACTGTCACATGAGTGCTACAATGTGATATGGAATGCTACGCTGGAGCTACGTTATTCTACGGCAGCACTACGCATTACTACATGAGGGCTACGCTTTGCTAAATAGCGATAGTCCCTTTGAAGTGAGTACTACAATGTGATATGGAATGTTACGCTGGAGCAGCGACTGCTATATTTATGTTAAGCGTATGGCTACGCTATAATATGCATATGTTACGATATGCTACAAGGGTACCTACGTTTAAAATTATGTTTTAGATCCAAATTGTAAGAAAAACGTAAAGTATTAAATTTTAATAAGTACCTACCTTATTTTTTTACGTCAATTAGCGTTGTAGTTATTTAATTTGTAGGTATATTTAGGTTATATAATTTACTAGAGGGCGTTGAAGCACTCTTTGCTTTAGTGGTGCAATTACAAATCTTTTATTTTCACCAAGTAAAAAAGGACATCAGATAATAAATACTGCAAAAAACCAACACAAGACGGTCTTACAGCTAAAGAACGATCTCTTCCAGACTACTACAAACACTGCATTGTTTGTAGTTATCTGGAAGAGGTCACTCAGATAAAAGTTGAACTAGTTTAGTGGTGATGTAAATACTGAATTGTGATCAGCTCACAAGCGAAAGGACGTGGGTTCAATCCCAGGTCTCCAGGCAATCACCACTGAGTTTTTTCTAAAACATCGTGAGAAAACATGCTTGTTGGTGTACGTTTGTAACTTTCGAAGAAAACTAATGTCCCCAAACTGTATCATGTCCTGAAACCCCTTCATAGGGGAGACCAAAACCCAGCATGCCCCCTCCCCTTTCTAACATTTATAACCATATTTTTTTTATTTGTTAGCTGCAAGAGCGTCAGCTGCTGCCTTTGAAAGAAGAGCACGTCAGCAAAATGTCGTATCAAGTCGGCCTCGTAATGGGTAAGACTTTACGTATCATAGACGAATAACTATAATACTTTAAAAAAAAAGCCAAAAGTGACTTATTTTTTTACAAAAGCGATACCCAAAAATTAAAACTAACTTACTTTTAATTTTTGGGTATTGCTTTTGTACATATATCTATATATAAACTATTTTATAGCTTTGTATAGTTTAAGCTAAATTTTTTATCATGTTTTATAAGTTATTGCCATAAAAGATATTCCACTTTTTTTGCAAACTTTCCAAAAAAGGAGGAGGTACTCAATTCGACGTTTTTCTTTTATTTTTTGTTTGTTCAGCCGATTTCTCGAAGACCGTTGGACCGATATGAAAAAAAACTTTTTTGCTTATAGAATATACTTTTGGTTTCATTTTTAAAACGAAATAACTGTAAAAGTTATCGTCACCTACCGCAGACGTTTCATAGTTTCATTCGTTCATAGTTCATTTCTTAGTCAGGTAACATTTCATATCCTTTTTTAAAAAGATCTTGTTTAAAACAAAAATCGTATTCTAATTAATTCTAGGCATAATGCGCGAGAAATATAAGCGCATGATGGAAATATACGGTGAGTTGACACGTAGGCGCACCAACTACACCAAGATACTAGGTCCGGGCGTGTGGCAGAACAAACCGCTGCATTACATGATCGGCATGGAAACTGTGAGGATGTTGCAGGTCGAGATTGATAAATATGTACGTACTAAAAAAAACAGAAAAAAAGACATTTTGTTGAAGAAGAAGGGTTTTCACGTCTACTTGATTGTTGTAGGAAACTATATTTGTACCTTTCCAACCATCAGCTACGCGGGAAAACCCGTTTTCCTCAAAAAAATAACGCGTTTCTAAATAAAATTGCAAAAAATATATTATTTTAAATATTGACTGTGAATCTATGTTCGTAAAATGGATATAATCTTGCGATAGTTCGCACTATCGCAAGATTATATCCATTTTCCATGTACAGCTAGTGACCCTAGTCTCGCAGTGCAATTTTTCTACCGAACAAAGTTGTTAAATCGAATGTAACCCAAGTCGGTTACATCAGTAATGAAATAAATAATAGTAATATTCATATGTGTGTTATGAAATTATATTAGCCAACTAACAAGGTATCAATTTACGAACTGAACGAAAAGGTACTGAACTTTTTATGGCAGAAAAACAGCGCTGCGAGACTTGAGCATTTTTGTACGCATTATGCTTGTGGCAGTTTGACAGGATTGTAATTTCTAAGATCACTTACATCAGCTATTCTACTCCAGATAGACTTGTTACTTAAAATACCAGAAGAAGACTTGGAAGATGACATGAATCAGTTCGCAGCAGACATGAATATATCTTTCCCCAAGGGTCCGGGAGGACAGATACCGGTCGGCATGAGTTTACCACCTGGCATTACTTTACCGCCTGGCATGAATATACCTGGGTTCAACCTTCGTATGCGAGCAGGTAATGGATGTAATAGATAATAAGATAAGCTTGTACAATACCTCTTGGCATGAGTTTACCGCCTGGCATGACTTTACCGCCTGGCATGAATATATATTCTTATATATATTCATGAATATATATACGCAGAAGGTATTTGTACCGTGTGACAATCAACTAGCATGTCTTCTGATGACGAACAACTACTATTGTTCTAAGACTTTTGAAAAGTAATAATGTGATGATTTTGGTTTTATCATCAATCAATTGATTAGTTGGTTTTAAATCAAAATTTTAATCTAATTAAAATCGGTGATATATTTTTTTAAACTTTTAAAAATGTTGCCTGCAGAATTGTAGTAGGCTCTTTGCTCGCTCAGTCAATGAGCCAGCGTTCTTGGGACAAAATCATATGGACATCAAAATATAACCAACTTCTAGTAGTTATTATAATAAGGTGTAGTTATTCTTTTTTATGTTTTAAGGGTTGTTTATAATAATTAGTTCGTTTTAGTCAAAATAGATATACCTAGTTCATTAAAAAAAAAGTTTTATATAATTTTTCACAGACGAGGACGCTACACTATCCCCGTTGACACATTTAGTTGAAGACCACACTGGTAAGCATGGGATTTCAATGTAATCGTAGATTAGACGGACGGAGGTTCGAATCCTGTCGGCCGAGATACTTTTTACTGGATATATTATATCTATCGAGCGGTCGTTTTGCGCCGGCAGGATTCGAACCTCCTTCCGTCCTATATAAAAGAGTAAGTATATTCGCTAAGAATAAGTGCACAGTCTAAACTGATTAATAAGTATACAGGGTTATCGGCTAGGGGTGTACTAAGCCGAAAGGGGGTCACTGTACCCTTCCTAAGGAACAACTTTTACTATGGGATCCAAAAATTAAAATGATTACACGATGAATTGAATGAAACGCCAGACGCATGACGCACCGCAACCAGCTCGGGGACCATACCTCCATGTGGGCGTCAGACGACCACGTGTCTAGACGCCCGAGCTCCTCCTACGAACTTCATACCGCCTAACTATTTATGTTTTTATAATTTTTAAACCATCCCTGGAGTACGACAAACATTTCAAGGCCAAATTCAGCTAAATCGGCTCAGCCGTTCTCGAGTTTTAGCGAAACAAACGAACTACAATTGATTTTTATAAATTAAATAATCTTAATTTCAGCTTCTATGGGCCAAGCGTCGTTAAACGAAGAAGACATAAAACAGCAATACAGAGAGAGCTATATGAAGCAAAACGGAATTAAAGGAAATGAGTGGTCGCTGGATCATTACTACGGGTTTAATTAGATATCATAATTGATTAGAAAAAATAGCTGTTTTAGTCCCGACGATCGTTTAATTTTCTCATAGTACAGGGTTTGTCAATTAAGGGTGTACTAAGCGTAATGGGGGTCATTGTACACAGCCTGAAGGTGCGATTCCACCAGTGTGTGCTGAACTGTGCGGCACTGCAATGCACATTGTGCGACACAAATGTTTATTCTGGTCGACTCACGAAATATACGACAATGTGCTTTATCTCTAGCTTTTGGGCAAGTAACTTTTAGTTCGTACACGAGACATCGTACTACCATCCTATGAAGCATAATAGCAAAGTAGATAATAGCATTAACCAGAGCCCGGTTATGTAAAACTAGGTTAGTGCTTAGGGGCAAGGTTACGAAGGGGTGCATGAGATCCTACAAATTTGTTATGTTTTTACTGACTCCCAAAAAAGAGGTCAATGCGACGGTATTTAATGTTTATTACCTGATTTCTCCGTTTTTTCCTCACGTGGTCTCATTTATTATATAATTGAACAAGAATTTTGATTTTCAAATCGTAATAACAAAAAAAAAACTTCTGTCGACGCCTGCCGTAAAGGAATTAGGTAATCACTTTTTGTGGCGATATCGGTCGAGTGGTTAGTGGGGTCGATTGCCGTGCAAAAGGTACGAGGTTCGATCCCACGAAACGCAAAAAGAGCCTGAGCTACCGCTGAAGGAAAACATCGTGAGAAAACCATAGCATGGTGGTAGAGCGTTTCCTATCGCTCGCCTGGCTAGCTACTACCCTCAAGTTGTAAAATCTGTCGCCAAGCACCTAACGGTGCGTTCCGGCAGCGTTCTTTGATAGCCAGTGTATTCTAAGCTAGGCATGCTCCGTCTAGGGCTACAGTATCGCTGACTACCGTGGTCGTGCGAACTTGTCTTATTAGCAAGTGATGTCTTTCACTTGTTCACTTAAATACCATAATCACTAACTACCAGCTATGCAAAAAAAGATTCCTTGTTCTTTCGAAGTAGTAAAAAAATTATATGCCTCTGTTAGAAGGGCGCCTATGCGTACTTGCCCAGGACGATTTCCATACTTAATCCGCCTCTGGCGATATATACCTAGATAAGAAATAATTAAAATAATGTAATTATTCTTAATAGTAAGTAATTAATCATGTATTTTTTTATATTACCTAGTAATGTGCATATACGTCCAAGTTTTAACGTTTTTAGGTAAGTAAGTCGTACAAGAACTAAACTTTATCTTTAAGTATAACATGATTGCTTTAACCCCATCTCTTCTGATGTAATCCGACGATGCGGCATAAGATATAGCACGCTTGCTTACAAGAAACCGACTCATTCGTGACTTGAAACGAGCGATAATATAGCTATCGGGAATAGAGAAAACGGTAGCAAGTGCCACAATCGGGCAGTTAACACAATAAAAATTAGCACTGTTAGTTTTCGTGGAATCTAAGCTACGTTTAAACAATAGTTTAAGCAATTGACAAAATTACAAATATTTGACCCCCATTTTTACTCGTATTACTAGAATGGAAATATAAATGAAAAATAACGTATACCTATTTTTTATTTTATTCAGAATGTAATGATTAATTTTTTAGAGATTTTTGAAAATTTTAGTATTACATAATATTAATCTCGTCTAAAGCTCGTAAGAAATGATGTCATAATTTATTGGTGTTTGTTTTGGTATGGTTCACAGATAACAGATACAATAATATTTTTGATTGATAGCAGCTAACAGTCTTAGCATAAATACGAGATATTTTTATTTTCAGTTTTTTTTTATATATAACGTGTAAATAATAAAAAGAAAGTGGATATAAAAAACTGATAACTTTATTATGAACTCTTCATTACATTATGTCACAATGGTTTACGAATTACCATCAACTTCCAAAAATGAAATGTTGTCAATTGTGATTCTGAAACAATAAAAATCAAATAACAGGCCTGCAGCCAGATTCACAACGAGTTACCACTCAGATTCGAAAACTTTGCAACACGAATTACGCGAAGCTTGTTACATAATCTAATTTTTTTAAATTAAATACTGGTTATTATTTTAGTTTGGATCTAGAATCTACTTTCAAAGTAATAATTTAGGGTCTTATAATAAGTTTTTTTTAGAATCCGAGCGGAAATTCATTGTGAATATGGGTAGGTACTGGTACCCAGGATCCATCCCAAAGGAGCATATACCTAGTACATAGAAAAGTATATAATTAATATATTTATATGGGTAATTCTTTGAACCACGGTTAATGTATAAAATTTCCAGGTATATTTGTGCTAGCATCAGTAAAAGCTGGCCAAGAATGGATATACAAGAGATTCGCTGACGTCTCGTCTGCAAGGACGGCCAAGGTATTTAAAAAATCGACGAAAAGCGCGTCGGCAAGTATCTGTATTTATAGCGGCAGACATACATCACCTGTGAAAATTTCAACTGTCTATATAATCACGGTTCATGAGATATAATACGCGGCAAACAACTTGAGCTTGCGCGAGACGTGTTGTACTGTTCGCACTTACCTAACTACCCGTGAGAGTGAAAGAGACGATGGCGCCATCTTGGTTGTACTTATTTGAAGCGTACTATACAGCCTGGTGAAAGACGGACGGACAGCAAAGTCTTAGTAATAGAGTCCCGTTTTTACCCTTTGGGCTCTCTAATACCACCGTCTTAAATTCTTTAACTTAAATATTAAGTCAATTAAAATAACTGAACTGAACTGAAAGGTTGTCCTTGTTTAAAAATAATTCTTACGAAGGATGTCTGAAAAGATCGATTAAACTGCGTTTTATGCCTGTGTTTACCCGAAAGGAGGGTTATGTTTTTCGAGTGTACAGTATATATGTATATTTTTTTAGTATGCCCTAGAGCCTAAACGGCTTGTCGGTTTTTATGTGCGTGGTGAGTAGTAATCTATTGAAGATTTGTCTTAGTCGTGAGAAGTAAAAAATAAGAAATTGAGGATGACACACAGGTTTAACGATTCAGCAGTCGGGAATTTTTCGAACTCGCTTCTAACCACTTGTTCCACTAACAAAACTCTTTATGATCCACAAAAAATAGAGAACATTCGAAAACAAGCACAAAAGGAAGTCTTATCGCTATAAAGCGATCTCTATTGTTGTATTTAGTTGTTCGCGATCTATATTTATTGTATAAAAAACGAAATGTCTAACTACAATTAAAAATATAGCTGATAGATTACCTATAGACCATTTAAGATCAAAAAATATACAAAGGCTCCAACCAGAGAGCAGCGTGCCTTGCATGCTAGCTGCATCCAGCCAGATAAAAATCGTCAAAATAATTAAAGAATAAGAAATATTTATTGGCCTTTAAATATCGTTCGTTACAGGTGAGTACATTACATAACAAGTCTTGTTACATTTGAATTATTATTTACTTAAAAAATTAAACTTAAAAAACTGATTTAGATTATTTTATAGTTCTAAGAACAAATATTGATTATAATATATACTATTTACATATAGTAAAAAAAAATGTCATCATCGAAAAATACTGCTGATCCAAAAAAAATATTTATTAATATTTATCACGCTATTTTTCCTGGATTATACCAAGAAATAACTTGCCATTTTGAAGATTTATTAGTTGGTCATATTTTTATTAGCGTGTGCATCGTGTGTGAAGAAACAGGAAAGTTATAAATCAGCTGTTTATGATTTTTATTTGAAGAAATTTTTGACATCTTGAGATACATCCCGGTAGCCAGGCAACGATGGCTCCAAGTCGTGGCGCGTTGGTTTTACATTACTTGCGTTTTGCGCAGTAGTCACACGCAAGTGCAAGCGAGGCTGTCAGTCGAAGATTCAGAGTGTCTGTCAATTTTGATGTTTTCTTTTTTATGTTTGTTGTGTGGATATTTTTAGTGTTTTTTATTTATTTTATTTGTAAATATAAAAAAACAATGGCATTGCGTTGCACACACATGGATGGCGCTGTAGTTGGTGATTCGGTTGTGTCACAGGACAATTTGGTGCAGTGTCCTTATTGCCCACAGGTACGCTTTTTTAAAGGGCAGAGAGGACTTAATATACATAAAGGTAAATGTCATAAATCCCTCTTTGAACCCACATTTAATTCAAACAGTCAACCAAATCATTGCTTGCTGCCATCAACAGTGGCCGCAGGCGTAACCGATTTTAGTGTTGAAACTTATTGGAAAACCTTGTCTCATAATAAAGTTAATAAAAGAGTACTAAAACGAATCCCTAGAGGTGCGCGTCTTTCGGTCGCTTCTGCTCTGTCTCAGGCTCTGAAAGATGTCGTGTCTAATAACACAAAACGTTCCTGGGAACATTTGTTGTCCTTCCCATATAGTGTACTTCACATATCTAATGAATCTAACAATCGCAAATCCCTTACAACTAGGGTCAAAGAAAATTGCGTGAGGTACAGTGTAAGGGAAGACTATGTTTTGCCTGAAGTTTTGGACAAATTTCAAAATCCAAAATTTGTCGTGAGATCATCTGAGTCTACTACTTTCAAATTGGTTGAAAACAAGCTCACAGATGAGATAAGAGGTGCAGCCCGTATACTATTTTCCAGTGACACAATTGCTCCATCAACAAACGAAACACTCTCGATTTTAAAGGGGAAACATCCATCTGAATCAGTAAATTCACAGTTTCCGGTAGCACCGGGGAGATCTGATGATGATTGCTTTGAAATAACTGCTCAGGATGTATCTGCTGCCGTCTATTCCTTCCAAAGTGGGTCTGCCGGGGGCTTGGATGGATTGACTGCGCAACACTTAAAAGATCTGATCAGCGGTGGAAATGGAGAAGCTGGTGAGACCATTCTTAAGAATTTGACATCTCTCGTTAATTTGATGCTCTCAGGTCAGGTCAATGGCGATATCATTCAGATTCTCTACGGTGCGAACCTATGCGCCTTAAACAAAAAGGACGGTGGGATCAGGCCCATTGCGGTTGGTATGACATATCGTCGCCTCGCAGCTAAAATCTGTTGTAAAAAGATAGCACCGGTTTTAACTGATCTTTTTCAGCCTATACAGCTTGGTTTTGGCTGACGTGGTGGTTGTGAAGCTGCCGTCCATTCTGTTAGATCATTTTTGGAACAAAACTGTAATGATTTTCTGTTAAAGGTGGATGTTAAGAACGCTTTTAATTCCGTTGACAGAGGGGCTTTGTTAACGCAAGTAAAAGACAAAATTCCAAATTTATACGATTTTCTTTGGCAGTGTTACGGATCTCCTACAAAATTAATTTATCATGGTAACGAAATTTCCAGCGCCGTTGGTTGCCAACAAGGAGATCCTCTTGGTCCCGCTGTGTTCAGCCTCGCCATTCAACCCATCATCCAACGTCTTCAATCTAAACTCAATATATGGTATTTGGATGATGGGACGTTGGGTGGCGATGCTAACACATTATTTTCAGATTTAGAATTTCTGATATCGGAATTACACAATGTTGGTTTAGAGTTAAATTTTTCAAAATGTGAACTGTATATTCCTGATAATCATCCCACGGAACACTTAATAGTACAAAAATTTGATTCATTAGCCCATAACATCCAAATAGTTAACAAAAGCACGTTGCGTTTACTAGGTTCGCCTATACTAGACGAATCGTTCCCTTCTTTTATTGAAGAAAAAATTCAAAATTTTTTGCAATATTCGGACCGTTTATCTAAAATTAACACTCACATGGCTTTTACCATTTTGCGATACTGTCTTTTTGTTCCTAAATTTACATACATTGTTCGATGTTCGCATCTTTGGAAATTCCCTGATCTTATTGAACATCTCGACAAAATTGTTAAAGACACTCTGGCTCTAATTTTAAATGTAAATTTATCAGATCGAGAGTGGAAACAGGCTTCTCTTCCGATTAGAATGGGGGGTCTTGGTATCCGATCCATATCTGGCGTAGCTCTTCCCGCTTTTCTGTCCTCGGTTCATAGCAATAAGACTTTAATAGAAAAAAATCTGACAAAGACATCGGATGTCATTAATGTTGCTTATATAAATGAGGCTAGGATCGCGTGGACAGTACTTTGCCCAAACACTGATTACCCCCAAAATCCATCTTCACAGAAGCAGTGGGACCGGCCGATCTGTGAGCAAGCGCGGAAACTTCTCCTTAATACGTGCTCCAGCTCATCAGATCGCGCCCGTCTCTTAGCGGTTTCTGAGTGGGAATCAGGTTTGTGGTTACAGGCACTCCCTTCGCCTAATACTGGGACCCTCCTTGACAACACTACATTCAGAATCGCAATCTCACTTCGCTTGGGTGCAACGTGTTGTGCTCCACACCGCTGCCAGTGTGGCGCAAATGTCGACCAGCTCGGCCACCATGGCCTATCTTGCTCGAAAAGTGCAGGCAGGATACCCCGTCACGGTAGCCTTAACGATATCCTTCGCCGGGCTCTTACCACCGCTAACTGTGCAGCTATTCTAGAACCGAGTGGTCTTATGCGTAGCGATGGTAAGAGACCCGACGGCATGACACTTATCCCCTGGAAGATGGGGCGGCCTTTAGTGTGGGACGCTACATGCGTCGACACTCTTGCACCGTCTCATCTTCCCGTTACTAGTAACAAGGCTGGTGCGGCGGCAGAGTCAGCTGAAGGCCTCAAAAGGCGCAAATATAGTAATTTAGATAGCGGTTATATGTTTGAGCCTTTTGGGGTTGAAACTCTCGGGCCTTGGGGACCAGGAGCAAAATTATTATATAAAGCCCTAACAAAGCGACTAGTTGACGCTACTCGAGACCAAAATGCTGGCCTCTACCTGGGTCAGCGCATAAGTATTGCCATTCAACGAGGCAATGGGGCCAGCATTTTGGGTACTCTACCAACTGGCAGTGGTTTAGATTTAAGTTAGTTTTAATTTTTGGATATTGCTTTTGTACATATAGTTTATAACTTTATATAGTTTTGTTAGGTTATGTATAGTCCTTATATAGAATAACATTAATATATCGACGTTTATGTTTTTATAGATATATTTCAAGAACTGGAAAATACTATGACATTATTTTTATACTGACAGGAAACTTCGATTAACAGTTGTTTACAGAACTTGTAGTAAACTTTCCTATTTACATTGTGATTTATTTCTTTAGTTATTAGTAACATTTTGTAATGGTTGTTCGTTACACAAGAACGATGATTCCACAAGCTACATTGACATACGAGTAGGTATACGTATTCACTTATATAACAAGGATTTCGTTCAAAAAAATATTTAAATTATTGTTTGAATATTTAAAATTGAACTCCATAATGCTATTTCGTACTTTAATATTTTGGTGTAAAGTTTCTGTTTCTTACACTTAGATAAACTGTTGACAGAAAAAAAATAGAAAAGAAAAAAGATGTTACTGATATGTTATTTCTGTCCGTTCGAAGGATCGCTTCCTTACAATGATGCAGCAGACCTACAGAGACGTGGTTCAGAGAGAACAGGACTACGGTTACATCAGGTACACATACGAACAAACCGCTGAATACGAACAAGGGTATGTTTTTGGCGAGATTATTGAAAGGTAAGAAATTCTTCTGGGGCTCTATTTAACGGGAAACCGCTCAATAAAAACAGAAGAAAACAATGTAATCGATAAAAAAACAAGGAAACCGCTCAACAAATTAGGAAAAAAATATTGTAATCGGTAAAAAAAAACAAAAACATAACATTACAGATATAAAAAAATGACAGATCAATTCAAAAGAATGAACGATTTTAAGAGCAGGTATATGTACGACCATTTGGACGCGATAGAAATGATGCAAAAGCTATACTTTGAGATTTACCACCTGGTGGCCATGATGCATGAAATACCTAAGAAATACGCGGTGGAGAAAGATTTTGATAAGCACAGGCTGACTGGTGGGTATAGTTTTACATAATTTATACTTCGCGTTATTTTTTAAAATATTTAATAAGCTTGCGTTTGACCGCAACTAGCCTGATGTAAATCAACGATGCGGTCTAGAATGAGGCACGCTACCAATATCAGAGGCTACCAATATCAGAAATGAAAACTTGCAGAATGGCTAGTTTTGCAATACAAAGACAGAGATTTTTAAACAAAATTTTTTAGTTGCCTAAAAAATTTTGTTTTGTTTTGTGTAGGCAACTAAAAAATTTTGTTTAAAAATCTCTGTCTTTGTATTGCAAAACTAGCCATTCTGCAAGTTTTCATTTCTGATATTGGTAGATTTTTACCCATTAATGTCTTGTTTATGTGCACAAGTGTGGGCAAGCGATATAAAGACGGAATAACGTAGTTTTCGTGTTCGGGGGAAATCTTCATAGAAACCGTGGTAGTCTCCATCGCTTTACATGATGTGACTTTAACTTTACCACGATGACTTATTACTTGATATTTGACTTAACTTTATTGATTAATAACTTCAATAACCTTGACGCTGGCAAATATACAAATCTTATGCCATTTATCATTATCTCCCGATATTTATGGCTAAAATATTCGCTAAATAGCGTAATATAGGAGGACGGCCCACCTATTTTGGCTACTTGCCCCACTACACTAGTAAAAGTGCAAGTGGCTCGACCAAATTTGGGTCAGCAGGTATTAGGTTCTATGTGATTTTAAATTCACTACGTATGTTTAGTAAGTATACGGAAAGAATATTGATACCGGTAAAAATATCGGTGTTTTTTGGAAAGAAGTTCCTAATCGCGCGTTGCAAAAGGGGGCTAGACGGAAAAAATTAAGACCAAAAGTTTTAACGACACTTTTTGCTACAGTTGTAAGCCGTACGGCGTGTGCGTGTTTCTCTGTCTCTCTCTCTCTCATAGAAAGCAAGCCAGTTATTTTCGTATCGTCTTTTTTATTGGTCACTAGCTGTACCGGCGAACTTCGTACCGCCTAATAGTTATTTATGTTTCCCACCTTTTAAACCTTCCCTGGAGTACGACAAACAATTCAAGACCAAATTCATCTAAATTGGCCCAGCCGCTCTCGAGTTTTTGCGAGACTAACGAACAGCAATTGATTTTTATATATAAGACTAGCTGTCCCGGCGAACTTCGTACCGCCAAAATTTATTTATGTTTTTCACCTTTTAAACCTTCCCTGGAGTACGACAAACATTTCAAGACCAAGATCAGCTAAATCGGCCCAGCCGTTCTCGAGTTTTAGCGAGACTAACGAACAGCTATTGATTTTTATTTATAAGACTAGCTGACACGGCAAACTTCGTACCGCCCAACAGTTATTCAGGTTTCTCACCTTTTAAACCTTCCCTGGAGTACGACAATTATTTCAAGACCAAATTCATCTAAATCAGCCCAGCCGCTCTCGAGTTTTTGCGAGACTAACGAACAGCAATTGATTTTTATATATAAGATTATTTTTGTTTTTTTTTTCTGTTTGTTTAGGAACTTCGTTCCATCCGGGTGTCCCTTGACACCTTTTTGTTTAACTCACTTCAGTACAAAAATATTGAGAAAACTTCAATGAAAGTCATGCAAAGTGAACGTGAAAGTCATGGTCATCCCAGGCCGAGGCGCCGCCCGTTGCGAAACTAGGTCACCGCGACGGCAGGTCCGTTCGCTAAGCCCAGATTTGTGTAATAGGTGAACATATTTCCCAGTTTTTTGTAAACAAAAAATGCAAAAAAAAATGTGGTTTTTTTATTAGCGAAATATGTTACCTATATTAACGATGCTGGTAAGAATATACGCAATCAATTTAGAATCACCCAGTATATCTATTCAAACACCATTTATTGATATCTCTATTAATCCGGATTAAAGAGACTATCTCGCAGAAACTTAAACGTTGAGACCTGCATTTCAATGTAAAAAACTGTTGTCGTTTTTTGTAAAGTCGATAATTATTGTAGATGCGAGGTCAACAGTTCGCAGTTTTTTTGATGATTTTAGATGAAGAAAAGCTGCAGTTGACATTAGCGCAGCAAGCTTTCATCGACGCACAAGAACAACAGAAGAAGGAAACCAAGAAGGCTTTGGCAAAGCACATGAAGCAGAAAGAACTGGAAGCGGCCGGGTTCAAAGAGGTAAGTACTTATTAACCGACCGAATGAAAAATTTTTACAACATCCCAAAACCTTTACTGCGGTTTGTGACAGAAAGTAGTAATTTACTAAAACTTTAGTTTGATTTTATAAATTGTGTTACTAAGTTTATTTTCATTTAGAAAACTAACGCGTGTTTGATTCATATTTTTTAAGAAGACGGGTATTCAGGAAGACACGTCTCGCACTCGCATCATTGAACGAACGAACGAATCATTTAAACAATGTTGTTTATTTTCTGTTGCAAATTAAAAAATAGGAGGCACTCAATAATTTTATTTTTTTTGTTACGTTATTTCTCGGATAGTGCTGAACGGATTTGAAAGTCTTTTTTTATATGAAAGGTTCCAGTAGTATGGTTCTTAACCGACTTCAGAGAGAAAATTCTCAATTAGTTACCTACGTTAACTAACATATTACTCAAAGACGGCAGATACTATATGAAAAATTTGTTCGAAAAGGGTATATAACCTATTTTTGGCCTTTTTACCCGACTGCGAAAGAAGGAGGGTTACGTTTTGCACATACACTCGTATGTGTGTATTTATATTTCTTTGGCACGCCCTAGAGCCTAAACGGCTTGTTGTATTTTTATGTGAGTGGTGTCAATAGATTCGTTTTAGTAGTGAGTGTGACACTGGGTACATCAAAATTAAAAAATTTATTAAGGATGATACACAGGTTTAACGATTTATCTATCGGGTTTTTTGAACTCGCTTCGAACTACTTGTCTAAGTAGGTAGCTATGTTACGTACAGCCTTATCCGACGTCTGTCATATGGGTTCAATATTAATTATTCTTTTAACATTTACATAGATGGTGCCAGAAAACATTGTAGGCGGTAATCAAGGTTTGAAGAAAATCATCGAATTCGACTTGAATGATGCTAAAAAGGTTGGCCAAGGACAAGGTCCCCCAGGGTACCCGAGGATCAAGAAGTTTCCGCTGGACTACGGCTGGGAAATAGAAAATTGGGACTAGATGCATAATATTTTTAACTACCCACTTAATTTTTAACCCCCGGCGCTAAAACGACGGGATCTTGTAAGATTGACGTGTCTGTGGTATCGTAGCTCCCGAATGTATGAACCATTATGTGTTTTTTTTGTTTGAAAGATGAAATGGTCGGGAGTGTTCTTAGCTATATTTGATGAAAATCGTTTCAAGATAGCCGCCGCTACTATAATATGGTTACAAATGAAAGGACTTCACTAGTAGAATGTTAACTTCAAATCCAAGATGGCTACTGCAACTAATATCGCGATTGTCAAAATTTTCAATATTACTTGTTCTCTCAATAAAGGATCTATTTAAAAAACTCAACGCGTTTCTATAGACCAATCTTTTGAGCAATAGTATATTTTTGTAATGTCACCAAATGTTAAAGCAATTCGAATTCCCCGCCTTAATTTCAAAAGTACGCGAGCGCTGGCACCTTCCCTTTCCCCGCAACCCGGGATCCCCTCTCACACACTCGTGGAGTTTCAGTTCGCCGGCCGCAACGAACATGTGAAGTTTTTGTGCGTTACAACCAAAGAAACGATTAGCATCACCAAATATTAAAGAGCAGTGAAGTGAAATAAGACTATTCACAATTACTATACCCACAACAAGAAAGCAAGTGTCGTGCACGGTGAGTCCTATTCCCTCCTTACCTTTACGTGCCCATCAACCCAAAATTTCATACGGTCCACTAATTATCGATTTGAACAATTCATAACACCAAATATAGCGAATTTTTCAAATTTTCCAAAGTCGCAAATGCTTATGTGCTTTGACACAGACGAACCCTTTAAAATTTAAGGCTCGTGTTTAAAAGTCAGAATCAGAAAAATCTAAACATGAATCTACCAAATTGTTTCAAGAAACCTAAACCTACCGTGGAGATGACCTAAGCCTACCGTGTTGGTTTGCCAAACCTAAATCTACCATAGACATGACCTAAACCTATCGTGTCGGTTTGTGAAACCTTAACTAAACCTACCGTGGATATGACCTAAACCTACCGTGAACATGACCTAAACCTACCGTGGAGATGACTTAAACCTACCGTGTCGGTTTGTTAACGAAAGGATCTCCGAATTATTATAAAAAAGCACCTAAACCTGCGCTACTTTGTGCCAAATTGAAGTAGGTTTACCCCTGACGCAATAACGACGGGATGTTAAGCTTGGTGTGACTATATATCTGCGACATCATAACTCCTAACGGATTTTGATTTCTTTTGTTTAAATTAGTCGAGTGTTTTAGCTATCACACTAATAATATTGTAATGGCGAAGGTTTGTGTTTGTTTGTTTGTTTCACCTTCACGCTCAAATAGCTGAACAGATTTGGATGAAATTTGGCACGAAGATTGCCTATGCCTTGGATTAACACGTAGGCTACTTTTTATCCCGGTAAATTGAAGTTTTCTCATAGGATCACAAAATATCCACCGCGGGTAAAACCACGGAGCGCAGTTAGTTTTTAATGAAAACAGATCCAATATGGCCGCCACCACAATATGGCGAATTGCATTATTTTTATCTCGCGTAGAGGGCTTTTCTTTATAAATTTTACTATTTAAGTAGGTATTACTAGTTAGCTTAAATCAAATAAAAAACAAACGTGTTTGTTATACAACTTTAATAATTATAAGTACTTCTTTTTCACAACGCCGCGTCGTCTCAACATTTCGAAATCTGCACATTAAAAGCTTTTTTTTTAAATATATACATAGATTTTAAACATTACATTATTATTATGTTGGGTTACATTATGTATTTTTGGTCTTAAATATGTTGACAAGACTTAAGCTACGCAGTCGACTCAGGACAAAACACACATGAAAATTATTCTGACTTCCTTTGACCTTTAAACTTTCTCGCTCAAATTAGAGTTAGGCTGGAAATGCACAGGCAGGGTTTGCATTATTTTTGAAACAGATGATGAAAGATGACACTTACGTACGATATTAAAAAAACGCTTCCTTATCGTTCGTAGGTGACGTCATTAGCGAGTGATGAATTCATTCGAACGTTTCAAAAATAAGGCCTTGGGCATGCATGCAAAGCACCCAGATCCCGTTTATTCCCATTTGCCCCCTTCGAGCTTGCCACCCGGGGTGGTGGTTGGCACTAATAAGTGGCGTTTACTACCCCGGAGGTCAATGGAAACTATTTAGTTTCATCTGCCTCCTTTGTAATGGAAATTGAAATAAAACATCGCTTGATAACATGAGCAATAAAAATTAACTTTAATAGTGGCAAATAATTCTGGAAATCTTTTATAATTAGTAAATAATTATAAAAACAGTTAACTTGGATGGATAAAATATTTAAAGAATATTTAAAATTCTCTATTTATTTATTGGGTATAAAACTGCCCGTACATTTCCAGCCTCACTGATTCATTAATTTTTGTCCATATTACAACCATATGAACTTGATGTAAAAACAGACCGATTCAGGATGCGTTTCCGATTGGATTGGAAAACTGCAACATGTATCGCGCAAAGCTTGTTCCTTTCCGTTATGCAAATAAACGTGTAAAATCGTACGTGATTTACGCTTATGCAAAGTTGATGCACACAGATCAATCCCCAAAGAAGAATTAACCGATTAGTAAGAAACACCAGCTTTTTAAATTATTACAAATATATAAATAATAAAAAATGTTTCAATAGGACTTGACCCCACCAAGTCCTATATGTTTCAATAGGACTTGACCCCACCAAGTCCTATATCAATAGGACTTGATGGGGTCAAGTCCTATATCAATAGGACTTGATGGGGTCAAGTCCTATTGAAACACTTTTTCTTATTTATACAATTGTAATAATTTAAATTAGCATGAACAACTTTTATTATAGGTTCAACTCTGAATACGAGAAAAAAAATAGT